>JAAOZV010000002.1:1314181-1971271 GCA_023653515.1 Trichoderma orchidacearum
CATCCATACATGCATACCGTTTGATCCTTCGTTAGGCGTTAGACCGTGATAGTTTACGTTGCTTTCTCATTCATTCTCCTTATGATTCTGCTTGCATGCTTCCTAGCTAGTTTGCCGTGCGCTGACGCAATAGACTTCAATCTTAGGTGCTCCATGTTGTTCGGCGGTTTAATCAACGGCACTAGTAGAGGTGTAATGAGCAATTTGTACGGAAAAGCACCAATTTCATATAGCTACCATCTCCGCGGCTGCTGTCAACGAAAATCGCTGCATCGAACGTATGGCTCAAAACCAACCCAATGAGGCAAATGTGGGACTCGGAAGTTTGATTCCAATTGACTCAGATGTGGATCGTTGGTTGAATACAATCTTAAACCCAGAACCTCATCGCAGCCGTCACTTTTACTCACTCGACTTGCCAATTCTTGTCGTGCGTTCAACACGTATCTCTTGATGGAATAAAAGAACCAAAGAAACAAAAGAAAAAATACGATGAATCCAGTGGAACGATAGGAGACAAGGCACAAAGTCCGCTAAAATTTAGACCAACCTTCCAGCGTCGGATGGCTTGATCAATACGACGACCCATCCGCGTCGTAAAGTCTTCTTACCTAGGTTATCGAGTCCTAAGCATCACTCGTTAGCAACTATTTCGTATATTGATTCGAGGGGATACTCCTGGGACTTGTGCTTCATCCGCTCCAATCTGGATAGCCTTCTCAGTTCTGGTCAGCAGCACAATTGCGCTGGCATTGGGGACAGAGCCCAACCACCTTCAAGGCTGCCATTTCCTTGAACTCGCTGCATTTAGTGGCAATGAGAGATGCTCCTTCGCTCAGTCGCTCGAGTTCCCAGTCGAGGCACGAGTCGATATCGCAATCGCATGTCGGTAAGAAATGACCAAGCGCGCCCTGGAAAAAGTCGATCGGCGGCGGATAGCCTCTGCAGCAGATGGCATTTTTCTCCTTGCACTTTACATTTCTGCAGGGGCAAAAGTGGTGTTGGTGTATTGCGTGGCACATGTCTGAAGCTGTAGGTCTCACACTGATGAATGACGCCTCGTTGCTGACTTTGGATTGCTCAATTCGGATCACTAGTGTCTGTATTTGCGTTTCCTACTGATTCTGTGTCTTTGGATGACGTGACGCTCATATACTCTTATACTCAGCGAGAGACGAGAGTAACCGAAGACGCCTCTATGCACAATCATCATGCCGCGGCGTTCATCGGCGGCTGAACGGGTTGGAGCAAAGAATCACCCATTCATGCGGTGCTGGTCTCGTTCAGTGTATGTGCGCATTACTACGGAAGTTGACTAGAACGAATTCTTCTTATTCATGCTGTGGCTTGGCTTAGTAGAGCATTCAAGGTAGGGAGAGAAATCAACATTAAAAGGCGGTCAGCGGCCAGAAAGGCGACTTTATCAAAAGGAACACGAATTGCACTCAGTATAAAGAAAAAGCAAAAGCAATCATCACCAAGGGCGACGATCTGTAAGTGAACGTCTCACATTGGCCTTTGTAGATCATTGCGTGCATGTACTGCAAGTGGCGCTAGCATTTCATTGTCTCTTATTTGGCCCTACAAAGATCTGACCCAGATATTTCCCCGGACCTGTTTGGGGCAAAGATCCTCCACATCTGAACAGAAAATCAACGAGTTCACAGAGCAATTGATTGGAACCAAGCTAAGGATTGAAGCGACGCAGCCACGCCTTGACATGCACTTCGCTTGCAGAGCTTTGTTATCCGACAGAGAGAAAAACCTCTTTCTGCTTCAATCCCAGTCAAGGCTAGCCCGGCTGGCGAACCAGGGCTTCAGGAGGCGAAAGGCTTTTAGCGTCCTTTGACGTCAAGATCCCGAGTGGGGGGCGTGTCTGACACAGGAGGTGCACGTTTCTCTGCCGCAGCATCTCACAGGTCCGCCTCTTCTCTTGCGATCTAGCCCTCTCATTCCGGTGCCTGAAGCCGCCGAACAGTCTTGAGACAAGCCCTATCCGCCGACAAGGGCTGGTGGTTTGTACATTTTTATGTCGCCCCTGCACCTGAAGATCGTAGGAGCTGTGCATATTGACCACCCCGGTTCTTGATGAAGTTGCGCGACCTCCTTGCGCTGGGAGCGAGCAGCAGCCATGAAGTTTGCCAAGGAGCTTGAGCGCGAAGCGGTCCCTGGTACGTTGTGTGTGTGTTTTTTTTTTCCTACGTTTCTCTTTGATGTATCCATCTGCGCAAGAGAACCTGGTTGGTATTACCGCGGCCGAACAATTAGACATGCTGACGTTTTGCTCTCCGATGGCCGCGAACTACAGAATGGCGAATCAAGTACCTGAATTACAAGGCTGGCAAAAAGTACATCAAAGCAATCGCGAGGGCCATCAACCGAGCCAACGCAACCCCCCCAAGCCGAGGTTCCCATCGTTGCACGCCGACGTATTTTTCCGTCGCAAGTCCGCACTCGGACCCTTCACCAAACGGCGACAACAATGATGCTTCGAGAAGCTCACGGTGGCCTGGTACGACGAAGCCGGTCGACATTGCGAAGCAGGATGAAGGTGAGGCCCTGACAACTAGCCACGGCCATGACTTGGGCTATGGCAGCTTCGTACCAACCCCTCCTGCTGCAGGCTCTCGGCCCTCATCTCGCGATGACCACGACGACGACCATCACGACGACCATCACGACGACCGGGACGATGACTTTGAGCTTCCCGCGCCGGCGATTCACACGACGTCATCTTCCCCCGGCCAGCAGGCGACAAGCCCCATGAAGAAGTTTGCTCATTTCAACTTCCCCAGATCCTCATCGTCAGGCCAACTACCCTCTGAAGCACTCGCAAATGTTACACCGAAAGGCACTTCGAATGAGCCGCTCCGCCGCATGTTCTCCAGCTCGAAAGACTCTGCCCGAATAGCAGGGCTTTCGCGACAGAGCCTTGACCTCGTTCGCGAACGAGAGCAGCAGTTTTACGCATTCTTAGACTCGGAGCTCGACAAGGTGGAGAAATTCTACAAGAAGAACGAAGAGCGAGCCGGGCTCCGGCTGGCCATGCTGCGAGAACAGCTCCACGAGATGCGGAATCGGCGCATACAAGAAATAGCAAACGAGGAGAACTATCGTTCTCTTCAAACGTCGTCTCAACACAAATCCAACGAAGCCAACCCCGACAAGATGAGTGGCTGGGTGCAGCCTCTAAAGAACAAGATTTTCCCTCCGGGCCCCAACTCCAAATCCTTCCAGAACATGCCCCGTACCCCCCATATGGCTGCCGGCAGGATGGAACGAGACGACCGGATGGACTATATACGACGACCCGACCATCACGAGGTGGCTTATCGAACGGCGAAGCGCAAGCTGAAGCTGGCCATGCAGGAGTACTACCGCAGCTTGGAGCTCCTTAAGTCGTATGCGATGCTCAATCGCACTGCTTTTCGGAAACTGAACAAGAAGTTCGACAAAGCTGTCAACGCTCGACCTCCGATGCGTTACATGAACGAAAAGGTCAACAAGGCTTGGTTTGTCAATAGCGACGTGCTAGAAGGTCATATCAAGACTGTGGAGGATCTCTACGCACGCTACTTTGAGCGCGGCAATCAGAAACTGGCGGTTGGCAAGCTGCGCAAGCTGAACAGGACACCAAAGGACGAGTCGGGCAGTTCATTCCTCAACGGGTTCCTCATTGGCACGGGCGCCGTCTTTACCGTCCAGGGTCTTGTTTACGGCACTGAGCTATTGCATGATGTCAACCCGACGGTTCGCCTGCAAACCAGCTACCTTTTGCAGCTATACGGCGGCTACTTTCTAATGCTCTTGCTCTTCTCCTTGTTCTGCATCAACTGCTCTCTTTGGCTGCGAAATAGGGTCAACTACCCATTCATCTTTGAGTTTGATCAGCGGAGTCAGCTCGACTGGCGTCAGCTAGCAGAATTTCCCTCCTTATGCCTGCTTTGGCTTGGAGTTATAATGTGGGCCAACTTTAGCAGATATGGAGACGAGACCATGTTTCTTTATTACCCCGTCATCCTGATCGGCCTTACCCTCGTTATGATTTTCTTGCCCGCTCCTGTTTTTGCACACAAGAGCCGGAAATGGTTTGCATATTCACATGTGAGTGTCTCAAGGTCGATGGCGCCGCGCCTTTATCTTTTGTTAATCCATTCGCAGTGGCGCCTTCTTCTATCTGGCTTATACCCCGTAGAGTTTCGTGATTTTTTTCTCGGAGATATGTACTGTTCGTTGACATATTCAATGGCAGTAAGTGAACATTCACTCCCCCCCCCCCCCCAAAAAAAAAAAATCTTGATAAGTAGACGAATCACGGCTGACTGTGAGATAAAAGAATGTTGAACTGTTCTTCTGTCTGTACGCTCACAACTGGAATAATCCAGGGCAGTGCAATTCTACTAGCTCCCGGCTACTCGGCTTCTTTACGACTCTGCCGGCGATATGGCGGTTTCTTCAATGTCTTCGACGTTACAGAGACACGCGCAACGTCTTCCCACACTTGGTCAATTGTGGCAAATACACGGCCACCATTTTGTTTTATATGAGTCTATCTATATACCGCATTGATCAAACTGATTCGAATCTTGCCATGTTTATCACGTTTGCAACCATCAACGGTTTATACACTTGTAAGAGAGACCCTTCCGGCCTGGCTATGACAGGACTACTTTGGAACCAAACTAACAGAGAGACGGCCTAGGCGTCTGGGATCTTTTCATGGATTTTTCTCTCCTTCAACCCCAAAGCAGACACACTGCCCTCCGCGATATTCTCGCCTTGAAACACCGCTGGGTCTACTATGTCATCATGGCAGTAGATCCTGTGCTTCGATTTTCATGGATTTTCTATGCAATTTTCACACACGATCTACAGCACTCCACTATTGTCTCATTCATGGTTAGCTTCATGGAGGTCTTCCGCCGAGGCATATGGTCTCTCCTGCGCGTGGAAAACGAACACTGCGCGAACGTGGCCCAGTACAAGGCCTCACGCGATGTGCCTCTCCCGTATCATATCGAAAACTTCATGGAGCGTACCAGCACCGAGTCTACTCCCACGCCACCGTCCGAAGAGGCCCAACAGTCCGAGCAGCCGCCACAGCCGCAGCCGCCACAGCCGGAGCCGCAACCGCAGCCTGAAGCGCAGCCTCAGCGAGGGGAGCGTCCCGGCTACTACGAGTCCGGCAGCTCCACAGCCGTCGCCGGTCCACCAAGTGGCAGCTTGCGTCGCCGTACCGACACCGTCTCCTCGACGTTTGGTCCCCGAAGCTTCTCTAAGATTCTAGCCGAGGCACACAAGCAGGATTTCGAGAAGAAGCGCAAGCCCGACGACGTGAATGGGGATGTTGGGAGTGGTGCTTCCGTCCCCGGCGACTATGATGATGATGACGACGATGACGAAGACGATGATGACTCTGGCAGCCTCCGAGGATCGCAACATCACGACAGCAGCGAGGCAGCCTAAAATGGACCATAAATCTCCACGAGTTGAAGCATTTTTATCATGTTGGATCTATCATCACATTGCATGGTATTTATTGGATACCCACAAGTGAAAGTTGGAAGGCGATATGAGATGCTACATTGTTGGATTGCAAAAGGGCATCAAAAACTCATTTCCTCTTTGTTTTCTTTTCTTCTTAACTGTTTCCCTTCTTTGGCAATTTTCTTTTTCATCTCCTGTTAGACTTGATTACGACAATTAGACTGCATCACAAAAAAAGGGGTTTGGTGCCATAGCGTTTGGGAGGACAGCGTTTCGACGACGGCATTCGGAATGGAATTGGTGGATTAGCGAAGCAAGAAACGAAACATTGGTGGTATTGGAATTGTAATCACATACTACCTGGTACCTAGTAGTTTATCAGCACTTTGTACTTGGTTAGTCATATCTTTCTCCGTTAGGTAGTCTAGTAGGTAGAACAAAGCATAGCGTTGGTTTCTTTTTTTAAAGTTTGGAAAGTTTATTTATTAGTACCTTATGGTTTTGTTTTGCAAGAAAATAAATGTATTATACGCTGTGTATATTCATGACTCAGGTCATTCCATCAACTGTAGCAACAGGTGCTATCATGTCCTCCTCTATTTATCAAGGGCAAATAAAAAGAAAAATGCTCTACTCTTGAATAAGATGCAAAAACACCCTTTATCCCCCCTCCTGTCTCATCATTTCGTCTACTCCCATTCGCCGTCAACCTGCTCCCAAAAGTCAAGGAAGCCCTTGAAGAACTGCACACCCAAGCCCGGGTCCAAGGCACCCGTCGTAGCACGGATCGAGTGCATGCTCAGCTGCGGCAAGCCTGCGTCCGCGGCGCGCACGCCCATGGCGCTCGACAGCATCGGGCCCACGGTGCCTCCGCTGCGCGAGTCATTCCGGATCTGGAAGTCCTGGAGCTTGGCGCCACTCAGGTCGGCCACGCGGTGGAGGATGGTGGACGAGACGGCGTCGGTCGTCATGTGGCCGTTGCTGTCCCCGCAGACTACCAGGCCGACGTTGAGCTTGGGGATGTGCTGGGGCAGATAGTTGCCTAGGAAGTTGGGGTGGCCGGCATGTGATACATCGGCCGACAGCAAGAAGGACTTGGCAAACGTCTGGCCGATGAGACCAGGGCCGTAGATGGAAGGATTCAGAGCCTCGACCGCACGCTCGACCACCGAGGGGAGGAAGTTACCCCTTGCGCCCTGGCGAAGGAGAGAGCCAATCTCCTCATCATCGAAGAGAGCCACCAGCTTGATGTAGCTGTCCTCGTCTCGGTCCGTGCTTGCGAGCAGACCCGTGAGGGCTGACCACGAGCAGAGCTTGTCGTCAATGCGGCCAGCGGTGATAAACTCCTTGTCCAGACCGAAAGTGGTGGCAGGCTGGGAGTCAAACAGCTCCAGCTCCCAATTGACAATGGAGTCGTAGGACGTGATGCCGAGCTGCTTAGAGATCAGCTTGACGAGCTTCGGGGGCTGCGTGTTGACAAAAGAGCCCTCAGAGCCAAGCAGCTCGGTGTTGGAACCATCGGAGCTGTCCAGTCCAATGATGGGAACAGCCTGCGTCTCCGGGTTGTTCTGGCCCATCATGCCGACGCCAAAGTGCGGCGCCAGCGTGGGGATCTTGGCAATAGGCCAATCCAGCTGGACAAGCTTGCTGGTCGTCTTGCCCGTCTTCTCGTCGCGCACAATGACACGGCCGCCAATGCTCAGGTCACGATCCCACCATGTCTGGTTGAGCCCACCGGCATAAGGGGCAACGCCAAGCTGGACGTAACCGGCCGTGGTGGGCTTGGTGCTGACGGGTTTGAGACGAGCCGTCAGGGCATCGATGTGACCAGCGATCATACCAACGCCGTTGCCAGGCTTGTAGGACTTGCCGACCGCAAAGGCGATGATGGAGCTGCCGTTGCGGGTGACCCAGTACTTGCCGCCGGGTTGGATCTTGTCGGCCCAAGAGTCGCGCGCAGGGAGCTGTAAGCGGGGGGAAATATGTAAGCCGGTTTTCTACGAAGTAGCAGGGGGGGGGCCCAAAAAAGGGTTACGCCCGGGGGGGCAACCGTCGCTGACTTACCTCCACGTAGCCAGACTGGCGAAGCTTTGTTTTAAAGTAGTCGACGGCATGGAAGACGGTGGGATTCTCGCGCAAGAAATCCAAAAAGGGCTGGGTAAAGGCCTCGGGCTTGACGGCAGCAACCTGGCACAGGCGGCACTCGTGCTCCTCGTCGGTATGCCAGTTGACCTGGCCGACCTCGGCGGGCGAGAGCTTGGAAATGCAGTTGATGCAGGCGCGGTTGTTCCTGACCGCACGACCTTCCATATCGGCCAAGATGAAGTTCTTGGATCGAGTCTCAGTCGCAGGACGAGCTTCCGCCTTTGGTGCCGGCGGAACGGAAGAGACGGGGACGGAAGAAAGAGGAGCTTGTTGTCGCAGCGAGAGGGTAGAGGACTGCACGCTGAGCGAACCTGGGATGCGCCGTGTCATGGTTGCAGCGATGATTGGAAGAAGGAGGAGAGGAAGAAGAAGAAGAAGAAGAAGAGAGGGAGGCAGAGCAGAGAACGCAAGATATACGTCGGGGACCGAGGAGCGGCGTGCAAGAAAAGGGCGGCAAAGGCCTGGGCTGAGATAATCCGGGGGTTAGAAGCAACAAAAGGACAAGGAAGAGAAAGAGAGAGGAGTGAGAGAGAGGAGCTGCGGCTCGGAGCACGCAAGCTGCATAAGCTGGGGTATCGCGATAAGGGCGGCTGTGGCGCAATTGGCTGGGCGGCCTGTGACCTGTAAGGTACCTTTTTCTCCGCATGTAGGAACGGGCGTGTGTGTGCTTGCATTAGTAGGTACCTAGTCGCGTACCATTTACTCAGCTGTCAGTTGGCCATGCATATGCCATTTTGGGTGATTATTATAATTACAAAGAGACGCCATTTGCTCTGCACATATCCGGCATCTGGTCATTCCTTTGTCAATTAGTTTCTGTTGTACAAGTCTTAGAAACAAGCGTTTTATGCTTCCTTTGTATGGTTTTATGGAGTGCAAGGTACAGAGAGTACGTAGTCCGGTACCTGCTAGGTTCCTTTGACAACGTACCTTAGCCACTGGATCGACCATCGGCACCATCCGGAGGCTCCAGCCACAGGTGCATCGAGCAGGTGTGAGACCAACGCGCCAGGGCGCATCCCAGCAGCAGGCCATAGGCTGGAGGCCAAACCGTGGCTAAGGTACCCGAACTGAAAGACAATTTTAGGCGCAAATAAAAGAGCAGAGCGTCTGCGACTGCGATATTGGTGCCTGTTTGAGCAACTCATGGAATTACAGCTGCTGGACAACAAGTCAAGTTATGACGTAGATGATGTCATTGGCATTCGCGACACGAGGCAGCCAAGCAGAAGGGCAGTCATTTTTATTCACAATCTGACAGACCAAAAAAAAAAATGAGACGAAAAGAGAATATATGCAAATGATGATTGTATTAGTGAATTATAAGTTGACTAATTGTATACGCCCTGAACGCTCCAGGCTATACTCGAATGTAAGGCTCCAAGTTTCCTTTTCATTTTTCTTTCCAACGCCGACAAGTAGCTCGAACAAAAAAGTTCCATATTACATTAAGGCAGGTAGTCGTGTGAATGCATGTAGTATGTATGCTAAGCTGCGCCGAGTTCCTTTAAGGGCCGTACTGGCTCCACTGGATGGCGGAAACGTCAGGGTAGCAAGAAGAGTTGATGGCGAACTCGTGGCTGGAGTAGGAGCCGGCGGGGAGAGGCTCGAGAGGAGCGCACTGGGGAACCAGGTTGACGCTGACACAGTTGTCGGGAATGTTCTTCTCAATCTGGCCGGTGGAGGAGATGGTGGTGTCGGTGGCCTTGACGATGAGGAAGTAGCTGCCCTCGTAGTAAGGGATGGACTCGTTGCAGACCGCGTAGTTCTTGGGGCCCAGGAACAGCTCGGGGGTAGGGAACTGAGAGATGGCAACGCCCGGGGTGCCGGGGCCGCCGTTGAGACGGGCAGTGTAGGTGGTGGTGGAGCCCTCATCGGCGGCCAGGGAGAGGCCGTAGGGGGAGAGGGGGATGCCCTCGTCGTTGATGACGGTAGACCGGCCGAAGCGGTAGTCGGCGGCGGTGCCGTTCTGGTAGAAGAGGGCCGGGTTGTCGCTCTTGGTGCCGACGCCGACGTAGTTGAGGCCGGCACCGGCGTGGACGGCGTTGACGAGCAGGTTCTGGACGGAGGGGGTGAAGTCGTGGGAGTCGGTGACGTTGACCACGAGGTTGAAGCCCTGGCTGGTGGCGGTGGCCGGGTACTTGGGGACGATGTTGTTGGCCAGAGGGGAGGCAGCAGCCATGCCGGCAAGGCCAAGAGCGACAGCGGAGGAGAGCATCTTGAAGAAGTTTTTGGGTCTTGGTTGATCAAGTATGTGTGTGTGTCGTGGAAGAACGAGGGCTGGGCTGTGATGGCAAGCGGCGAAGATTTGTTGTCGAGGCTGTTGGATGAGGAGAAGGGGAAAACAAAATCATCAGACGGAGGGATTCTGCCAGCTCTTATACCTGATTTCCTAGCCGTCTCCACGATTGCTCAAATGCCCCTCGGCGGCGGAGATCTGGCGGGCATGACAGCATTTGCATCGGGGAGCGGCTTGGTGGTGAAGGGAAAGGGTTGCCTCCAGTCCTGTGCTTCTTTACCGGGATATCGGCTGGGGCCATTCAGTGGACTGAAGCCCCCCAAAAGCTCCCCCGCTGCCACTAAAAGCCGGCACTAACAATAGCAGGAAAGCACAGCGCCACGCTCTACGGAGCAGGAGCTTTAGCGGCGCTAAGGGGCCTGCGGAGGTCTCGTGGACAAGGGGGGGGAAGGGAAAGGTCCCCCCAGGAATACGAACATGATCGGCGGCCAGCAGAGATGTGCGCATTTGCATCTTGCTTGGACCCCTTGGCACCGTCATACCTGTCAGCTCGTATTCCGGCATTGACGATTGATTGATTTGATTTGATTGATTACCATTGCCGCCGACATCAGCACAGCTGTTGCGCTGGCGCTGCTGGCATTGTGCAGTTCTTGCCTAAGTAAGGTACCTAAGGGATGGCTGCAGCATAAGATACATGTACTCAAGGCACGAAGTACCCAAGGTAGAGGTGCATGTCTGTCAATGCATGTACCAGTCAGTACCTTGTCAGCTGAAATCGATCAGACATCTCAAGATCTACTTTGTGCGTCAAAGATATGATTACTAGTCGTGGGAGCAATTCTACTACTGCTGCTATCTGCTCCGTAACCTGTATTACTTGCATTGACCACGTAGTCGTACCATTAGTGGCACTCCCTTCATATTACCATGATTGTCTACCTTACATGTAATCAAAATTGCATTGCCCAAATCGAGCCACGATCGTCACCGACAGTCCGCAGCTTTTGTAGTAGTACCTTTTATGTCCGAGAATATGTCTGCGTGTGTGTACATGTAATCGAGTGTACATGTACCTTACGTTATGTATTGTGCCGGACAGGCCACGATTTGATGACTTCATGCATCGCCATCTTGTCACCTCCTTTACCTCTTGCTCCGTACGAATGCTGTGAAGCTGGCGGCTGGTATCATCCTCCCAACGACCAGCACATCCAGGGAGAGAGACACGAAAACATCATCAGCCGTGCTGGCAGTGGAGCATCTCAACGACTGATTCATGCGTCCCGACGGATGACAATTCATCTGACTACGGACCTTGTACGCACATACCTTACATACGGTACATGCGCAGGGGGGGAAGCGAATCGAAGCAGAATGGAAGAAGAAGAAGATGGAAACCCATCCCGCAGCAATGTGATTACCAGCTATTGCTCTTTTCATCCTAGCAGCCGTTTCACGGCACGAACACCGCATCCTCCCCCACGGCCAAGTCCGATGTCTCGAGAGCATACGGACCTGCAAAAGCAAAACACCCTTCATCGGATGCTGCGTGGTGGAATCTGGGAATCTATCCTCCCCCCCCCCCATGCATGTTTCCCGGAAGGCCGTGCCGAAGTCTGCTCGGCCGTCGCCTGACAAGGCTCTTGTTTGCATAGTAAACGGCTAATGCGGGAGCCGACACCTACTTATTCAGATGAGAATTACCGGACATGGAGTGGCTAGAGACCACGCTATTGGCATACACAGGGTGTTTTCTTGTTTTCTCAATACCGTCTCTTACGTACAACAAAGCTCTGGTCCTTGGAACGCCGTCCGTTTCCCGCGCGGCATAGAAGCATCACGAGCTCCTTTTCTCCTGAACAGCTGCCGAAGCTCCACCATGGACTGCGACTCTGTACCTACATATCCCAGGCACCCGGTCAGCATGTACATGGAATCCGGAATTTTACGTCGGGTCATTTCTGTCTGCGGGAATCTGGTATTCCCCGACACGTTGCATGTACGTAGTACGTACTACTGCTACTAATGATATTCGCACGAGGTCGGGACAAGAACATCTCAGTCCGGCATTATGGCTGCGCTTCTCGCAGCCACTCCCCCAGTACCCGTGCGCCACTCCCATCGGGAAGACGTGCATCTAGACAGGGGTGGGAAGATGACTAGATGGTCCTCGGCCCGTGCTTTCTCTCGTCTCGTCTTGCTGTCCCCCGATCTTGGGCTCACCCGCCCGTTTTGTCCTAGCCGTTCTCGTATCGGACGGGCTTAGGCGCGTCTGAACCCCCCCCCCTGCCATATCCCCATGTCTTTTTTTGGAGAGACAAGCGAGCGCATTACATGGTAGCTGTACCCCTAATAAACGTAGATGTATGTATGTAGACTGCCCTGCGGCCATGAGCGGCATCAGGAAAACCTGAGTATACGGAGACTCGAAGGGGGCAACATGAACAGGCCTCACGATGGTTTGATACCACGGCACACCGCTGCTTGTTTCGTGGTGGCTATGCGACTGCTTTTGATAGATGGAAGCATGTTTCTGGCATTCCATATTCCCCATTTAGAATACGGAATATGCTTCATTCATCCTTGCCCTTATTCCCCTTTATTTTTGCGTTCGCAAGCTACCCGCCGTGATAACATGGTTGCAGGGAGCCAAGCGAGTTCATATAATCATCTATGCTTTTCTCTGGATGGCTCAATATGGTCAACATGCCGAGCTACACATTTTAGACAGGCAATCCATAGAGTTTTACGCACGGACAATAGCCTTGGACAAGCAAGTTTAGACGTCTACTCATTATTTCATCCGTAGCATGTAGACCGCAGCCTTGCTATGCAAGGTTTCAGCCAGCAGCGGTCCGGCGTCTATTAAACAATTCACTACAGGGTAGCTTTGCTCTAGCCAAAGTAAAAAGTCCATTCCCTGTTCAATCATCCATAAAGTCATTGCTTACGGCAAATAAGTGAGTTCCATTTGTTTCTCTGTATCTGATGATTAGTCCGTCCTTCACTCGCCTATGTAACAATTGGACCATCTTTGAGCGTTTCCGCCAATCGGCAGAATATCACTACAATTCGCCTCCATGACGGTTAAGGCCATTTCTGTTTAATGTAGTGTAAATGAAAAAGACAGAGTACAGGATGTGCAGGATCGTCTATGATTTAACGATACAATACGACACTCATCTTGCCTCTACAATTGAGAATATATTGGTCATAATCGTACCCTGTGTCCTATAGTGCCAACACATCCACCGGAATGTTATATGTCATCTGGGCATGCCCTGGCCAGTCATGTCTCACTTCAATAGGAGTTGACGCCGTCACTTTTCTAAACGCATGTGTTGTGGAAACCCCTAGACAGAGTCCACAAATTCATTCATATCATCCCAGTCTAATGAAGCTGCTTCTCGGGGCATGGATAAGGGGCAAATTATGACGCTGTTGGTCTTTGAAAAAAAAAGGACCTAGCGCTCTCATCACTTCCAAAGAAGGTCTTTTTATTCCAAGTTTCCGGGATCCACTGCACTCACTCGTAGATAGTTGACCAAAGGGGCGGTATGGCGGATGAGAGTCATGTGTATCTTTTGTTCCCGTATCTGCTGAACAACTATCGGTGTCATTTTGGGGTGCTTACGGCGGTAAGGCAAGTCATGCGTGGAGTAATTTGCAGACTATAGTTATACAGTAGATTAGCTCTTCTGCGACCCCTGCAGGGGAAAATAAGAATGGGGATAAATTGTCTACGCTTAAAGGAGATGATGAAAGTGACCAATGGTCCAAGAGAATAGTCTGGTGATGAGAATGCCAAAAGGCAGCGACGAGGCTATCCATCAGCCACAGCACGTATTCTACTTGAACGCAGAGAGTGCCGAAAGGAGAGAGGATAAAACAGACGAAGGACCGAAAGCCAAGTGGAGGGGACTGGACCATCATTGTGTGCGGCATGGCAAGAATGAGAACATCAAGTCTGCGCTACTCTCTTTGACCAGTCTCTGGACCTTTGACTTTGATTCGGCATGTCTCTGCCATATCATGTCTGATGTAGAATATCAGATACGGAGCATTCTTTCGAGCATGAGAGGAGTATACGTCGATTGAATAGGCTCTGCCCTACTAGTATTTCCAGTCTTTAGACTTGGTAGCGTGCAGCCCCTTACATGTAGTGCAAGACACGCTATACGAACAATAGGTGGCCGGTCGTCAGAGGACAAAAGCTGCCCATTCTTGGGCACTCTAAAGAAGTTCTATGTGATAATGACCCTTTCGTGACCAATTCAACCTCCCGGTTTATCTAGCCTATCTATCAAGCCCATGGCACTGCCAGAATGAGGTCTTTTCAGTCATCACGGGATATATTTCTTTCGTGTTCCTCATTATCCTCGAGCTACTAGTTATCCTTCTGGACGCTGTACTCGTTGTATGTAACCTAGAGCCCCATCATTTGCGTCTCGAGATACCGTTGCGACTTCTGGCTAGAGTACTTGCAGTTTTGCGACGACTTCAACTCGATGGTCATCCAGGGTCTTGTCGAACCAGTCTGCCAACTTCAAGGGCCAGATGCATGTGGCTAATCATACGCCATTTCGTACGGTAGCGAGACTCTAATGAATAGAGCAACTCGTCTGATTGGAAACTTTATTGAAGTAGCATGAATCAAGACCCAGGTGTCGTAGCTGCCTTGCCCTTTTGCCATAGCATTGGTCCCATCTCTTCATCCTTGCACAGACGCCCAGACACGGAAGATTTACTCGTTACGTCCGCCATAACAGCAGTAACAAAAGACTTTCACACTCTATAGAGTAGAAATGGCATGATAATCTGCCTTATCCGCATTATCGACGCCGAGTAGGAGCGAATGTCTACCTGATTTGAGCGACCTTTTAAGGAGCAAACAGGAACACTGATACAATAGTCTTGCACATCCATCATTGCAGACAGCAGGCTAATTTACTTTTCAATGCCCTTTACCGGCCCTTATTGACTGTACCATTGCTATGCGCAGATGCTTTGAACTTTACACCAACCAAGGGACGGCAAACCAGGGAGACTCAAGCGTTATGCTTCGGTAAGAGACGCGACTTCGGCGTGGGTCTACTAAAGATTAGCTTCATCGTCCGGCTATCCTTACCGATTCATTTTCTCTCTCTTGACCTGCAGTAAGAGACTTCTAGAATAAGAAGCAGCTCGGATCGCAGCCGTTTATGTAGTCCTGCTACGAGGGGGTAGCATCGTCGAGTGTAAGCTAGATTGGAAAAGCTACTGGGGTATAGCCAACTCCAACGATGTAGGGACCATGATTCTCTAGCTGTATCCGAAACTGTCTCAAAAAAAAGAAAACGACTTCATCATCTTATATACAAAAAAGCCGTGGCAATTTATCTTTAGAAAAGATCTATTGCATCCCAGTCTGTTGCGTACAGTAGCCGCGCGGTATTAGGAGCGAGGAGGTTCAGCTATGGAGTCCTTAGACTAACCCGCAATATATCATGCATGCAATTACCTCATAATAGATTGAACAAGCTCCGTCCTGCATCTGAAATGACAGCGGCAACGGTCCATATTTGCGGTAATTCTGCAACGCCTCAACTAGTCCACGCAACGCCGAAGACGAAGGAAGTAGTTCGGGATGGTGGACATGGCGATGGAGCCATGGTCTTTAGTCCTAGCTAACACGCCTAGGATTGCCTCCTCCTTTCAGCTTTTGCACCGGCGAACGAAGAGGTTTTTTTGGGGGGGAACCGGCGCGGAAGAAGAGGCCTTCTTCTCGGAGACGCTCGGCGTCTTTTTCTGGGTCCGATGGGCGGGGGCCGTGAGGAGACGGAAGGCCTGGACTATTATTGTTGGAAGTCGGAGTACCTGCATACGCGACAAAGATGCTTAAAATGCCACAATGAGCTTTTCCGGTTGACATGGGTCAGTGGATATGTGGGAAGCATTGAGTCCGTTTGGAGGGAGGAGTCTCACCATCACGGTTAAGCCATCCAAATGCTTTCCCTGATCCTACAGGATATATATGTGTTAGTGCTATATGCTAAAGAATGCGTTCTAAAACCCGATATAGATGGCTAGCCAAGATATTTGAGTATACTACTTGCCATGGCCGGACGCGTATGATGATAGATTGTGAAATATTACGTGAGAGTGGCTGGTGAATGCTAGTCGTCAAAAGTTTGAAGACTTAAAATGTAGATAGCTGCTGGATAGCTTCCTACCCTAGACAGCAGCTATCAGCCCCCGTGGGGTTCATCGAAACGGCGCCGAGAGAGACAGAAGTCCCATTAATGCTGTTATCCCCTCTGCTCACATTATATCATGACAAGCCGCTCCATGAGCAATTTAGCTGGCCCGATAGAAACCTGACGGAAAGCCTGATCAAAAGGGTCCGTCGAGATCGGCCCGCTTGTTCCAGCAGCGGCAAGGCGCACGCGATATACTACCCCAGACACTCTTCAGCTCGGAACCAGATCTCATGCATTATACCCCAATTTGTGATGGCTATCTCTATATTGCCATTGCGGAGAGAGTCTGCGGAGAAATCCATATGCTTACATGTACTAAATACCGACTGTCTCGTTAAGGGTCCATCATGACCCCAACTTTACCCTCAGTTTCCCGCTATTGGAAACCCCAAAAATGGCTGTTGGAAGTCCTCATGACCTTCACCCGTAGACGAGGTTGGTATGGAATATGTCAACCAAAGGGTTTTCTCATTATCTTCTATGTCTTTCTAGTTGCGGCGTCAATTTCACCAAGGCGAATACATCTTCCAGTGATGCCAAAATAGCTATTTCTCCAACTCGATAATTCCTATCAAGGCGCCAGTAACTGGTCTAGGTCTACATATTGGCTAGATGGGTTCGACCGCTGGTCTCTTTCTTGACCAAGGAAGGAGGATATGGCTCATGTCATAAAAGGCAGATTCATAGTACCATTTGCAATTTGCTCTGTTACGTGCTCTTGTTGCAATACTCATTTGCTTGGCGCAGACGAGGTTCCTGGATGAAACGGAGAGATTTTTGAGCTCGCTTCTCGACGAAATTCCCCTTCCGTCCTCTGAATTTCCCTAAAACTGTTTGCATCATTGCTCTCTTCGAATTGGTGGTAACCAAGAGAAAGATGAGGTCGCTCGAAACGTCATGCCGTTGGCCTCGTTATATCCGCAGTAATCTCATCGTCCATATCCACAGGTTGTCAAGGTTTATGTCAGGTCTGAGCCAGGAGAACTTCCCTCATGGAGCTTAGATGTCCCAGAGCTCCGTCTCATGCGCCTCCATTCTTTGAGCCCCTCGAAAAGTATCAATAAGCCCAATAAGGGCTGACAAATGCTCAATAGCAGACGAATCCCTCAAAAGCAGCTTCTGCAGATAATATTAATGTGTGCGTTACGGATGGCACTGACGCAGCCTTGACCACGATGCTTATAATGAATATAGAGATGCTGACAGTCTTGAAACGGACGTCGGGCTGGCATTCCCACAAATTGTGCTCGAAGTGTCCAGCGCCGACATGGAGAGACGCATCGGAACTGGCTTGAAAACCTTTTCCCCCCTTCACTCCAAATGCCAGAGCTGACAGTGGAATTACCACACACGCCGTCACATTCTAGGCCGGCTTGCGTCCAGGGATCTACCCATTGATAGCACATATTGCTCAAGCCAACCCAGGTGTCCGTGAGAAAGCCAAGACTCATCGCAGTCGCGTCCACAGCTTGATTACATGTCAAGCCGGCAACACGCTTGCTATAGGATCACACGAGAAGAGCTGATTAGGATTATCGGTCGGATTCTGTTTGTTGTCGCCAAGGCTTCGATGTCGTCCAGAGAACGGCCGGTCTGAGCGATGGCTCATCCCCTTGTCCACCCATTGCACCTCCAGATTCTTTTTGGACCATGTCAATGACCAGGCGACGTATTCGATGGCGTTCCAATAACCAACTCCACAGATTCTCAGTCTGTAGGAAATTTCGTCTCAACGTACATCAAAATTGCAGTTTGCCACAAGACGGTAGTGACTATGCCTACGGCAGCAGCGGTTCGCAGTATGAATAGACACCGCCTTGTACTGCCGTACTCTCCTACGGCCATTTGAAATTATGCGGCAACTCGGATAGCCCTTGTATTTACGATCCCTGATGACGTTGGCGGTAAATGTCCGTAAATTTGTGGAGTCCATGCTCGGTACGGACAATCGTCGATAATTCGGAGTTTGGAGTCTTCAGCGGGGAAATGGCGTGGTGGGGAATCCAGGTCTCTAAAAGAGGCTCATCAATGCAGTGCAACCCCCTTCGAGACGCGATCAACTATTAGCCGCAGAGAGTGATTCGCAAGGGGAATCGAACCGATGTGTGCTGAGTACACGGATGTATGCACGAATGTCTGCTTGGCGTAGCATTCCATGCGAGGTAGTAGGGAACGGCTTGTTCAATCGAGATGCTGGCTGGAGGTCATGTCAGTGTCCGGTGGCAGACACACGTACCTGTAGTAGCTCTCGACTCACCTCAGCCATCACTTTTCGTAGTCGGCGCAGTCGGATAAATGCCAACCGGTAGGCAGAAACCCTCCTAGTAGAATATAGAACAGCATGTTGGCCGGAGTAAGACCTAGATGCATTAAAATCACTAGCTGAAAGTTGTACGGGCAGTGCGCCTAGCGAGGAGGTTCGGCTAGAAAAGAGCACTGCAACGAGCTGTGAAGCTTCATGCATGTACTCCGTAGCTGTAGCGAAATTACCTCACAGCCTCACGTCTTGGGGCGCGTGTGCATTTGCATGGAACCCCCCAGAGCTGCATTCTAGACCACACCGGACAAGGAGCAAGACGAATCAGTTGGTGATGGTCGTCTGGAGTGACGCCTCCTGCATCCGACCAAAAGAACCTACCAGCAAGTACAAGACTCGCAACTGCAGGATTGGGAATGAAATCCAAATACTGAGGCAAAGGTAAGGTACCTTACCTACCAAGGTACGCGTACGAGTACTACTGCTAAGCTTTGGGCTACCAAGCTGGAAGGCACCTGGTTGCATCGCTGCTTCCCCGCTTTTAGGCGGCCCCGCTTAGATTTGCCCCGTCTTTTCACCTCCCCCACTCCAAGGGGCGGACAATTTTGGCTCGCCAGTCGCTCAGCAAAATACTATGGGAATGCTGTTCGCGCATATTGTCACCTGCCAGCCCACCGACGCCTCTCCCTTCATCTCCAACTCTCCGAAGCCCGATATATTTCCCTTCTTGTCGCCAGATCCAGGTACTGCGCATGTAGTTGCCGCAGCGATTCATCGGCCGCCCGTCGCCACTTGCCGCTTCTAGCTACGCAATCGTTACCTCGTCGACTCTCACGCTCCTTCGGGCCGGACAACTGGAACCCGTTCCATCGATTCTCCTCTTCCTCCCCACCCTTTCCAGGAGATGCAATGGCTGCAGAGAGAGTTTTGGAGTCCACCCCCCATCATGCCGAGACTGCTGCGAGCCCGCGATGACCTAGACGCGCGGAGCTAGGTGAGGAGTCAGGAGTGAGGAGGCGACGAAAAGAGAGGGAGAGAGACAAAGGTTCATTGCGCAAAAGCGAGAGAGGGGCCTGTATGTGTCACAGGAACTGACTGGTGAGAAAAAAGGGCCCAGCTTGGTCGCAAAAAAATATCGAGTCGCGTCGAGCATAAATATCGGTGGCAGCTCCTCCGTCCTGGCTGGTTGCTACGCTGCTCTACTACTCTATTCAACAACTCCAAAACAACCTTCTTCAGATAAGCCTGCAGGCAAAGCCTCATCCAGACATCCCGAGAGACGATAGGATCAGCCCATCGCTCTCCACCCTTGCAAGCCTCTATCACGTCACCACTCTTGTTACCTGCCTCTTCTCTACATCTATATAAGCCGAGTCGACCTCACGGGTCTTCCGCTTGAAGAAAGGACCACCAGCAGCCCCCTCTTCTTCACAAATCGTCAAAATGGTATCTTTCCGCCCCATTTCTCGCTCAGTCTCCCTGGCCTCGCGAGCCACCCTCTTGTCTTCATCTTCCTCAACCCCTTCTATTGCCTCTCGTCACTTCTCCTCCCGAGCCGCAGCTGGCCTCACCACCGCCAAGCAGCTGGGCTCTTTCACCAAGCCGCGCCTCCTGCCGTCAACGTTGCGAACGCTAACAACCGCCCGCGAAAAGGTCAAAGTTCTCCTCGTCCTCTACGACGGTGGCCAGCACGCCAAGGATGTAAGTAATCTGTCACCTTTTTAATCACTGCTCCCATTGCCTCTATTCGGGGAGCCTGCATGAGTGCGTGCTCGCACAGGCTTCGGTCATACATTGTGGGGCCGTTGACCAACGAGTCGACGGGGCCGCTCCCGCCGGCTCCGAACTCCAACAGGGCTGCCCAGCTCTGTCTTCTCTCGCAAAATGCGGGGGAGCGGCTGGCGAACGCCACGTCATGGGCTCATCTTGTTCTGTTTTCTTCTTCAATTTCATCGGTTGCTAATTGAGCCCAAAAAGGTTCCTGCTCTGCTCGGAACGACTGAGAACGAGCTCGGCCTCCGAAAGTGGCTTGAGGACCAGGGCCACACCCTCATCACAACCTCTGACAAGGACGGCGAAAACTCCACCTTTGACCGGGAATTGGTTGACGCCGAAGTCATCATTACCACTCCGTACGTTTGCCCGATTCTCAAAGAGATTCTCTCATGAGCTCAATGATGAATGATCACTAACACTGCGCTCAGCTTCCACCCTGGCTACCTGACTGCTGAGCGTCTGGCCAAGGCCAAGAAGCTCAAGATTGCCATCACTGCTGGTATCGGCTCTGACCACGTTGATCTGGTTGCTGCCAACAAGACCAATGGCGGTATCACCGTCGCCGAGGTTACCGGCTCCAACGTCGTCTCCGTTGCTGAGCACGTTGTCATGACCATCCTGGTCCTCCTCCGCAACTACACTCCCGCCCGTAACCAGATTGAGAACGGCGAGTGGAACGTTGCCGCTGTTGCCAAGCAGGAGTACGACCTTGAGAACAAGGTCGTCGGTACCGTCGCTGTCGGCCGTATCGGTGAGCGTGTCCTCCGCCGTCTTAAGCCCTTCGGCTGCAAGGAGCTGCTCTACTTCGACTACCAGCCTCTGTCTCCCGAGAAGGAGGCCGAGATTGGCTGCCGTCGCGTTGACACTCTGGAGGAGATGCTGGAGCAGTGCGACGTCGTCACCATCAACTGCCCTCTGCACGAGAAGACCAGGGGTCTCTTCAACAAGGAGCTCATCAGCAAGATGAAGAAGGGATCTTACCTCGTCAACACTGCCCGTGGCGCCATCGTCGTCAAGGAGGACGTCGCCGAGGCCCTCCGCACTGGTCACCTTGCCGGCTACGGTGGTGATGTCTGGGACGTCCAGCCCGCCCCTGTCGACCACCCTCTCCGCACTGCCAAGAACCAGTTCGGCTACGGCAACGCTACCGTCCCCCACATGTCCGGTACCTCCCTGGACGCTCAGAAGCGCTACGCCGACGGTACCAAGGCCATCCTAGAGAGCTACCTCAGCGGCCGCCACGACTACCGCCCCGAGGACCTGATCGTCTACGGCGGTGACTGGGCTACCCGCTCTTACGGTCAGCGTGACAAGATCAACACTCTCAAGAAATAAACCTTGAATGAGGATGGGGGCTTGCAAAACAAAAAGTTGGAAAATCTTGTATTGGGCTGGCTCTGAGGAAGATGAAAACAAAGAAAGAAAAAATAATGTGAAAACTACGAATCGGCTCATGTGTATGATAACCATCTAGCAATGACTTTTGTACCGTGCATATATCTAGCTACTTGAGTGTCAGCAACAATACTATATCTTTTTTTTTAAACTTCTCTCTACCTGAATCTCCGAAAGTGTGACTTGCAAATTGTTCATGATAGCTTAGAGTGTCCAAATGAAACACTACAGTTAGTAAGTGCCGTGTGAACTATTGACGTTCTTAAGCCGTAATCCGTAATCATGAGCATGAGGCTATGGTAGTATCAAGGTCTTCCTTATGAACAGTGCCGTTAATTCAACAATCAAAATCAAATTCATATAATCAGTAGGCTCTATATTGAGCACAACGCGACTCAAGTTACATGTCTACCGTCCATGAAAATAGGGCATATTGCATCCGAGAAATTTTCTTCATTCATTATAGACGTATAAATTGGAATGCCATCTACCGTCCGACTCCTGACCCATTCGCCTATTCCCAAAACCTTCATCGTAGGAATCATGTCCGCCTCATATGCTGCCGCCCTTCATACCGCCCATGCGAATGATGCTCATTGCAATTAATTATAGAAGTAATTAAGTTTTTTGTTATATATCATCTCGTAAAACCACAAGTTAGGTCCACCACTAGAAAAACATGATGATTTCTGTTAAGAGAAAACTGTGTTCTTTTATCCCCAGAACCGCCACCATGGCTTCTCAGCATCGCCAATGTCGCCGCTTCTTCGGGTAGTGGACCGGTCTCTGCCTCGGATCCGCCAATAGTACACCGGTATACCAGCCATGACGAAAGCCACGACGATGACCGTCTGCAGGGGCTGCGCAAACACAGCTCTGCTGAGGAGAAAGAGGCTGACGCAGCAAAAGATGATGGGGGTGGCGATCCACGTCTTGTAGGGTCGCTCGAGGTGCGGCTCTTTGACACGCAGGACGATGAGGCCGAGCACGGTCACAAAGTAAAAGGTGTATCCTGCTACGCCGTAAAACGTGACGAGGGTGCTGAACTCGCCGACGATGCAGTACCCCGATGTCAGGACGGCGTTGAGAATGAGGGCGTTGATGGGGGTGAAGAAGAGGCCGGCGTCTTCATCGCCGAAGCAGCTCCGGAACTTCTTGGATACCCAGCCGCGTGAGTGGAGCGTGGACAGGCCATGGTCACCATTGCTGTCACCGACACCCAGACGCCCGAAAAGTTCCGGGATGTAGCCTTCTTTTCCGGCGACGTAGATGAGACGGCTAGCGGTGAAGGTGGAGGAATTGAGAGCGCCGAAGCAGCTTGCGCTCACGATGAGGGCGAAGACGAGGGCGCCTGCCGGGCCGAAGACTTTGGACCCAAACATGACGGCAACGGTGTTGGAGCCGTTGATGGCGGCCAAGGGGAGGACAAGGAAGTAGGCCACATTGGCAAGTACGTAGGATAGGATGACGAGAGGCATGGCCGTATGAATGACGCGAGGGAGATCCCGACTAGGGTTGCGGAACTCGCCCACAACGTAGTTTGTCTATTGTTTTTGATAACTCAAGTTTAGCAGCGGATAATCGTCATTGAGAGGCTGCTCAAGATCAAGGGATGATGCGCAACTTACATTGTCCCAGCCGTCATAGGCCCACAGACCAGCGTAGAGCGCAATCGCCCAATTCGACGGATCCGAAGACGTGCCTGTGAACCAGTCGTGCGACTTCCACTCGATGCTCGCGTCCCCCTTGAACGAGAAGCCCGTGGCGGCGACTACGATGCCTACCACGGTAACTCCTATCAGTGCCACAAACTTGAGGAACATGAGCAGATCATTAACCCTAGTGCCGACCCTTGTCGAGATGCAGTTGAGAAACGTCACTAGGAAGATGCCCACCAGCGCGACAGCCTTGTTAATCCATGGATTGATCGTCTCGGCCTCTGCACCGATGATGGCCCGGACAAAGTACTCGCCCATGATGATGGCGATGATGGCGGCACTCCCAGGCTTCAGCACCAGTAGGGCAACCCAGGAGAAGAGAAAGCCGGCCAGCTCGTTGAAAGTCTTGGCAAGGTACACTTGAGAGCCACCGTTCAAGGGTATTGCGCCGCCCAGTTCGGCGTAGGACGCCGCGCCAGTCCAGGCGAGAACGCCGGCGACCACCCAGACGATGAGCGCCGCGCCAGGAGAACCGAGCCTGGAACTCACCTGGCTAGGCGAGGAGAAGATGCCGGAACCGATGATCAGGCCGATGATCAAGGACAGTCCATTCAGGTACGTCAATGTCTTGAGCTTCTCCAGCGACCCTCCACCAAGCCCACCGTTCGGCCTCCCTGCAGATGTCGGCGCGCCAATTGGTGCGTACCCGCCCGCCCCGGCAGTCGAGCTCAAGGGGAATAGATTGCCAGCGAATTCGAACGCCGAGGACACGGAGTACGAGCGACCGAGCCTGCCCCTCACCGCCGGGTTGCTGTCGTCCAGGGGATCCTCCTCCTCCACCATGGACAGTCTCCGCGAGGACGAGATGCTAGGACGGGAGGACACCTCCGATGCGCCACCATCGTGGGCTACGCTGGAGCTAGCCAGCGAAGCGAGCTCTAAAGAGTCTCGCGACTGCGCCTGAAAGGGCATCGCAGCGTTAGGTTCCTCTGTGCCGGACTACAGCCTTCTCACTCTTTTCCCCCCACAATAAGAGAGAGCCTCCTCCTGATTGAGGGCTGTAACCAGTATTCCGAGTATTTGTTTCGACCGGCGAATTAGGGGATATGGCTCATTATCGACAAGGCGGCTCGCTCAATGATAAGACGAGGACGTGGCCGTAAAACTTTCTGCAGGAATCGCAATCTTAAAAGAATACTTCGTCTCTTCGTACAAGGGCAAGCACCGCTAAGCCCCTCGTAAAGCCCTACCGCAAGACTTTGTCGCCGAATCGCCCAAAGGAAATGACTGAAAGATGAAGAAACCAAGAAAAAAAACGTAAATCGTCGTAAAGGCGTATCGAAGGAGAGGAAGTCGTCTGTTGATCAGAATACTATTTGGCCCCCCCTGAAGTAGTCCCGAAAAGAAAGAGTCGGTGGACCAAAGGGACTTGAAAGTAAAATGAAGAAGGTGAAATAACTGGCACACGAGCCGTGCTTCCATGAAACTAGCGAAGATCGATTAAACAACCCGGGGGGGCACCTTTCCCTCCCCTGCCGCGCGCTCTCATTGGCCCTGAGGCGCTGTCATGGGTTTGCTTAAACTCCTGCTAAGCATTTTTGATCTCTGCGGGCACTCTCTCCTTGCTGACTAAGGCGCATTACCCACCCTAGCGAGCATTCTACGGAATGGTTACTTACCACTCGTACCATTCATTGCAACTGACATCCTTCAAAATATTTCCCCCCATTCGACGGGTCATTCGGTCTCCACGGGTTTGGCAGTGTATCTGGACTAGACTCGAAATGGGCTCAGACGAATACAAAGTCATTGGCGGAGGCGCCCTAAAGTTGAAAGGCGCCAAGATCAGCAAGAAGAAGAAGAAGACGAAGTCGGGCCAGTCGGATCTGGAGAAGAACCTCGCCAGCGGCGGCAGCGACGACAGCGCACTCGCCAAGAAGAACAGCGGCGGCGACGCCGACAGACGGGACAAGCAAAAGAGCCCCAGCCAAGACCCCCAGCAGGACGAGGATGAGGGCGAACTCGTGGTGCCCAAGACAGAGTCGGAGCGACGCTACGAGGAGGCTCGCAAGAAGAGGGTAAGCACCATTGCGTTATTACAAGTTGATCATGATGATGATGTGGTAGCTAACTTGAATGTCCGCGACTACCAGCTGCTTCAGGTTGCGCAAGCGTCCGGATCCAGGCCCGAGCTGCTCAAGACGCACAAGGAGCGAGTCGAGCAATTGAACACGTACTTGTCCCGGCTGAGCGAGCATCACGACATGCCCAAGATTGGACCGGGCTAAGGATGCTGGAGGTGGAGAGGAAACATATGCATGGATGGAGTTTTCTGGCGTTTTGCATGTACTTTTTTTTTTTTTTTGGATGACGTGGAAAGAGGATATATACCCTACGTATAATTTACGAGTACTACAAGACATTATAAACAACTCTGTTGTATTAAGCCGTTAACCAGAATATGTGCACTAAATTGAGACAACGTGAATAAGCGTGTCGAATGAATCCATTGATCGAATTATGCACCACTACAGGGACAAGTGATCAAGTTTGTCGAATGGGGCCACTACCCAGAATGAACACTACCATGTTGAAAGAAAGTACAAACTTGCTCAATTTACTTGCTTGCTTGCTATATGCCCAAAATACAATTTTTGTTCCCCCATGTATGCCATGAATACCAAGTGATTATGCTTTGCAGTCGCCATAGGCCCCTTCCATGTGTAGTGGCCTGTCCAGTCTAAGATCAATTTTGCAGAATAATAGGAGGAAAAAAAAAAGAATATGTGATACCCCAGTCTATGCTTGCGAATAAAGAATAAATACCAGTCATTGTGCTAAAGGAGTGAAAAGGAAAGGGCCGTGATCTCGTAAATCACAGATACACGCTACGTCGTCGCCAATTCCACGAGTGTGGATGTGTGTCAAGAGGTTTTGACAAGTCTTTGGGTTGGTTGGCCCAAAAGGATAAGAGGCTGCCCTCGGGCTTTACACCATGAGGACGGCACCGACCAAGAGACCGAGGGCAGCAGGCATCATCACCTCGCCACGGGGCAGGGACGCAGCGTTCTGCAGGTCTGGGTTCTTGGATCCCTCCGAGTTGCTGGTGGGGACGACGGCAACCCACGAGGTGGAAGTGAGGGTGGTGGTACCGCCATCAGGGAGCGTCGTAGTGAAGGTGTGGGGGACGGGAGCGGAGGTGGTCTTGGTGCCCGAAGTGATGGTCGTCTGCGGAGCCGAGTTGGCACCCTCAGAGGTCGTGGTTGTTGTCGTAGAGGCCGCTGCTGTGTCTGTGTTTAGAGCTGTCAGCTATTGCCTACAATTACATACATCTCCGGTTTCTTTTTAAACAAATCCTCGGCTGAAGAAGAGATATGACTAGATGAAATCGCAGGCTGCCGCACTTGCGACGCAAAGCCCACGATTATTGTCCCGTTTCTGGCGCAGTGGTCCTGTCTTGAGCGCCAAGCGCTGGCAACACCTGTCGGGCAACGTCGAAAACGACAGTGCAAAAGTGTCTGACATACCAGAAGTGGCCTCTGCCGCCGCCGTCGTCGTCGTCGATTCCGGCTGTGAAGGGGTGGGTGTGGGGGAGGGAGATGAAGAGGAAGAAGAGGAGGGGGAAGAAGTGGGTGAAGGAGTGGTAGAAGCAGCAGAAGCAGTAGGGGACGCATCAGAAGCGGAGGATGAAGCCTCGCTTGATGACAACCTACCAGAAGAGGCGGGGACTGAAGCTGAAGCACTGGGAGAGGAGGAAGCAGCCGTGGTGGATTCATCCGTGGACGTACCAGAGGTAGCGGTGGTGGTTCCGGGAGTGCTTCCGGGAGTGGAGGAGGCGGCGCTGGTGCTCGAGGCCACGGAAGAAGCACTGGCCTCCGTAGACGATTGGGCCGCCGTGGTGGTGGGCTCAGCCGTGGTGGATGCCGGAGCAGAGGCCGAAGACGAGTCTGCCGCTGAGGAGGCGGCAGCAGCGGTGCTAGAAGCCTCACCTGTTGAGACGGACACAGCGTTAGCAACATGGCCCCTTGCCCATTGCCTATCGACACACATATAGGAGGACAACTTACTCGATTGGCTAGTCTCGGCAGTGCTGGCCGGAAGGCTGGCAGGCGAGCTGGATGACGGGTTCGTGGTGGCGGCGGCGGTAGAGTTGCTGCTCTGCGTGTCGTCCTGTCTCCTGGCAATCTTGACAATGGCCGAGGCAACAGAAGGATCATCCTCGTGGATGGCGTCAATGGCTTCCCGGTCCGAGGCAAAGACTCCGTGCTGGTACCTCTCGGGGAGGTAGGCATGGAGCAGCCGGTGAAGGACGTCAGGAGAGGCCTTTTGGAGAGCATCAGACAGCTCGTTGTTGTTGTTGTTGGAGCCGTGAGCGTTGGCCACGGCCATCTTGGAGTTGCCGTGCTTTGAGCCACAGTTCATGAGGCTCGGCCGCGCGGTGGCAACGCCCAGGCCGAGGACGAAGCCGACGGCGACGACGAGCAGTGCTCGCCTGAGATAGAGCATCTTGTTGCTTCTTGAAGCTGGTCGTGTGAAATCCTGGGCTCCAGTCGACTGGTATCCGGTCCGCTTCTCCTCTTCCGCGCTCCTCAGTAGCCCAGCCTCTAGGTGGCCGTCACGCTCAGCATATCCGGTGGGAGCCATGAGTGCGAGTTTTTTTGTTGTTATAAAGAAGAGAGGAGGGGAAAAAGTTGTCAAAAAGAGTTTTCTCTTGGCTCGATATGCAAGTCCCGTCTGCTGCAAGCCGGCAGGACAGGGCAGGGTAGGGGGTGTCTTTCGGTTTACGAGACCGGACACGACGACACACGCCACCGGGAGCGGAGAGGATTTGGGTTTTTTTGGGTTCAACTACGCTGAACCGGGAAGGCCTTAGGACGAGCGGTTGAAGGTCAAGGCGGGTCCTGCGGTGCTATTCTCTGGAGAGGAAAAGAGTTTCAGTTCTCTGAGGCCTGTTCCTCTTGAGGCAAGGTCTGGATCACTCGGTGCCGAGCAAGGTCAGCTCTTTGCTTTCACAGCAGCAGCAGAAGGGCAGCTTTGTGGCCAGCGGGGACGACAGGTGGCGGAAGCAGGAAGCAATGAGTGGTAGAGCAGTAGTATGTACGAGCATGCAGGCAGAAGTGGATGAGGAGAGAGAGGTTTATCGACGATGGGAAAGTATAAGTTTGGGGGCCGGTGGAGCTCTGCAAGCTGCGTTTCCCAGGATAGGCCTGCATGGATGACGATGATAAGGGCCCGTCATACGTTTGGCAGCAGCAACCAGACTGGAGATGGTAGCAGTAGCAGTATCGAGTAGGTACTTACCTACTAGGTAGTACTCCTATCGGCCGTCAATACGTATTACTGCTGCTATTGATGCTTGCCTCACTCTTGTGTCCCCCCGGGATACGAGGTCCAAGCCCGGTTTTGGGCGACCCGTGCTTTTTTCAGCTGCCATGGGAAACACGGCATCGATGACAGCTCACAGAAAGACAAGGACCAGGCCGCCAGGCAGGCTCCGTCCGATAGCTTATCCGTGCGTGATGATTAGCCGGCGCTTCGGGACACGCACACGCTTGTGCGGGCTGGAGGTTGGGAGGATGGAGACGGACAACAGGGGGCCGGGGGTGGGTTTGGCAGTTGAGGTTTGGAGCTGGGAAGCTTGTCCGCGCCAATGGTTTTTACTTTGGCTGCATGTGTGGTGTTTGGAGACGGGACATGGAGACTAAAGCAGCAGCAGCAGCAGCAGCAGCAGCCACTGGGCGGCGGAGCCCTCTTTCCCCCTCCCCCTAGAGTCCACTGGAAGGAAGCGCTGGATGGCCCGCTGCAGGGGGGGCGGCGCCGCAGGAGTCGCTGCACGCCGGCACGTTTCAGTTTAGAGGCTCTGCTGAGGCCGATCGAGAGGTACCTGCACAATGCATGCCCTGTCCAGCGCCTAGCAAGTACCGGCCGAGCTGCGCTGGAAATGGAAAAGAAAGATCCATAATGGAGAAGAAGGAAAAAAAACCTGAAAATATCCATGCCATTTTGCACGAAGATCCCATTGACCGATGCCGCTAGCATTGGCATAAGGCGTCAGACATGCGGCAAGCTACGTAGGTTGATACCTCTATCCCTGGATTTTCAATGTTTCGACTTTTGCTTCTATCTTGTTTCTGGTTTCTGGTTTCCCATCGTCTCGCCTACGCGCCCAAGGATGGATGCAACAAACCAAGTCAGAGCTGTCGCCAGGAAGCTCTGTCAACCAATTGACTCTTGTACACCAATTGCCTTCACCACATGCACCCGGCGACGAGGGTGGGCTTGAGTCAGTCCTCTTAGCCCAGCATCAAGTCAACCGCTGGCCTCTCGTGCAACCGAGTCGTTGACGTAAGAAATGGATGGCGATTTTCTCGCCCAGACGCAGTGCCGTCTTCTCCCCCCCATCGACTGGACAACACGTGTCATCGTCCCGTCTTTGCCGTCCTCATTCTCGCGGACGAACACCACACGAGATCCCGATGTCGCGCCTACTGGGACATTGCACTACCGCCGGGCTTGATCGAAATCGCCACCCAGCCTCTCTCTTTTTTCGATGCTAGTGGGCGGCACAACAAAGGAGACGCGGCCTCTAGAGTGTCCATGCTAAGAGGTAGCCGATGACAGGCACGGATTCATACTGGCCTGAGCTTCTCCAGCTCGGCGTCAACCGGCGGATGCGGAATAAGAATTCCTATTTATTCTTATTTTTATACTCTATGCTTCCGAACGGAGTATTCGTACGGAGCACCGCGCACTTCCATGGGGCCATTCTCCTGGCCCCTTCTCGGATCTTATTTCGTATCCCTATTTAGCATCGTAGCGATTGCTCGCGTAACGGAGTCGTTGCTCCGAGGTTGGCAATGCTGCATGTACGAAGTGTCATCGTCGCCTCTCCTTACAACCCATCATATATCATCCCAGTCTCGCCCCCCCCCTCCCCCGGTCCCGGAAGGAAAGAAGAAGAAAAAGGTTGCATTTGGTTGTCGCAGTCAGCCCTCTGTTCAACTCCTGTGAGTTGCTTGGCTACAGACACTCCATAACCTGCAAACTAGTGCCCAGCTGCTATAGCCAGAATGGCTTCTTTTCGCCCTTTTTGCTTAACGGAAAGCCGTGGCGTGATATCAAGCTCCACCGCCCTTGGGGCTCAGAGCCGGCTTTCCCGTCCGCTTACCAGCTACTTCTTCTCGTACCTATTCGCCTTGACGGCTAGGATCATGGACAGGGCCGCGGCCCAGATAAAAATCGGGGCTGTGCACCTCCTTGTGGGCGTGCTTTAAAAAGAAAGAAAGGGAAAAAAGCACAGCAAGAGTGTTGACCGCATCATTCCGTAAACAATGGCCGACGTGTTCCCCTCAATGATGCGTGCAAAAGTTGAGAGGGCCATGTCTTTTCGTGTGCATGGGGTTGCGTTTGTACATGTATATTCTCCGCGGGATCGCCCCGAAGCAGCCTAAAGGGAATGGCGACAGTCACAGAGCCGTAGTCGTAATGCTCTGCAGCGATTTGTGCATGTATGCCGTGATTGGCATCGCCGTCATCAGGCTAATGAGAGAGGTTCGCTCAGCCCGTCTCTCCCCTCGTATTCGAATCGGCGGGACAAGTTGACTGGGCCGACTCCCATCAAACGGAGTAATGGATCGAAAGCATTTCCATTCTTGGGCCAGAAGGCGGGCAGGCTTTAGCATTTGAGCCAGGCGGCGTAGGAAGGCTTCTTTAGGCATGAGATCAACCTCTAGCTCGATTGGCGAGACGGCGTCTTGGCCATTCTCAGCCTCGTGGAGTTTGTCGCAGGACAAGCAAGGGTCATCCAGGTTGCTGGAACAGCCTCGCGGCACTGCTGTCGCATGCAAGAATTTGCCAACGTGAGGAGCAGCAATTATTAGAAGCAGATGGCCGGACTCTTTCTTTCTGTTGTCTTCTTTGCTTATCCAGGTTTTATCCTCCAGCTGCCACTTTGTCAAACACGAATTGTCACAGCAGCACCTAGGTATGCAGCATTCTCCTAATGTTCGTTGGCGTGATTCTACGTGTTTGCACCTTGTAGGGCTTCATTTCGAGAGCATGGACAATGGCTTGCTCTCCATCGACTGCCATCGTTAGCTTGGAGCTTGGAGCAGCAACCACTCACTGTCTACACTCTGCCCGCGAAGCTTTCGGTCTCGCTTCTGCACATCATCCATAGCTCCAACTCTGTCTTTGGCGGCTACCCTGATTTGTGGCCCTCCAGACGGTTCAATTGACCCCGCTAAAGAGGGATAGCTTCTGAATAGACCGTCTAGACCGTTTGTATGGAGGCGTACTTGATCGTCTTGGCTTTTCGGTAGCAATTGGCTCTCCATACCAACTGTAGCGGATGCCCTAGCTTCCCGTAGGAGAAGTTAAAAGAACCAACAGCTGCAAACAATTTGATTGTCCCCCATGCGTCGCTTCAGCTGGCCGACCGGTTGGGGCACCGCCTTATGCACCCCAGCTGGTGCCACAGGAATAACCTCTACTAAGAAAGTATCAGATCAGAAACTCGGAGATGTCAATGCGTACATGTCAAAAGTATTGAGCTTCGTGGAAATTAATTGCCCCGTCTTCTTCATGTAATCATTTGCAGCGTAGCGACTTGAGCTCTCAGATATGCTCTTTTGAATCGCTGCCTTCACGTGATGGCGCTTATGGCTTGGCTGGGGAGGGACAAAAAAAAAGAGGAACCAACAAAACGGACAGCTTTTGAGCTCCAGCCTTGCGCAGCTTTCATGTGAAAGTCGCAACATGCCACCTCGTCTAGCCTTATCCAGCAGCCTTCGCTTCGACCTTTTACCCAATGTAAACTCTTCTCTCCTCGGTTGAAGCCACCGAGCCTGCAATCGTTAGATTCTTTTCATTCTGTCTGTCCTTCAATCCTAAACATACGTCATCCCAAGTCCGAGTCATTATCCCACCTCCAAGCCGCCTTCAATGGTTCTCAGCAAAAGGTGGCCTCTCACGTCATGCCAACTCAACTCAGTCCAGAGTCTCCCTCGACTCCAGGGCTAGAGGATCAAGACAACCTTCGAGCATTGAACCGGTCTCCCCATCCATATCATCATCAGAGCTCTGAGCTGCCCCACCCCTCCGTTCGGTTAGCCTCCCGACTTGAAGGCGCTACACCCGCGAAGCTAGACAACCACTCGACCCAGCCATCGCCATCTGGCTTGCCCGTCTTCTCCAAGGAATCGACGCCGGCGAGCGATAGCGGTACCGATGCGGACGATGAGCATTTTCTCAAGGGCCTGCCTCCACCAAAACTGCGGCCGCACAAGGGGCTGAGAGGGCGGAACGAGATCCTATCCGGAACCTCAACACCAGCCTTGTCGCCCGCGGTCTCACAGGAGCCGGTGCCGACGACCGCCCGCAAACCATTGCATAATGGCAAGAAGTCCGAGGATAGCCATGCATTACCAGATTTTATCCGTCGGCGGAAGATCTTTGTACAACGAGCGATCGAAGTCGCCATTATCACCACTTTAGCTGGCATGATCCGAGCAAACAAACTGCTGTCACCGGTCTTGAACATCTGGCGTAAAGGTAAATAGCCTTCCCCTTTTTGTTCGCTTGAACTCATCCTCACTGGCTATAGACCTTTATCTCTTTGCTGCCTTGTACGGGGGGCTGCTACTGCTCTACCCCTTCAGAATCGTACTATGGAGCTACAGGAACCGACCAAACGCTCCGAGCCTTTCGTTGAGAATCCCTGCGACCTTTGATCCTGCTCCGCTCCTCTACCCTCCTGCGATTACCATCTATGTCTCGCTACTCGTCTCCATCAACAACCCGGCAGTCATTCTCCCCAATATCATTCTTGGCATTAGTTCCATACCTCAACACGTGGTACCCAAACTCGATCGATATTCGTCTTATGACACCCTCCATTGGGCCTTGTCCTGCCTTCCCCTGATCTGGCGCTCTCATCGGTCAGATCATGCTCGATTCACGCCAACGTATTCTTTCCTCACACAGGAAGACCTAGTTTTGCTATACCCACTGCACAGAACGGTCTCCTTGGTGTTGCATCACCTTACGACAACTAGCCTCTTGACGGCAGAGCTCCAGCTCCTTTCCATTGCGTTAATCAACGTGTTGCTGCTGGCGTCGTCACCCCAGATGCAGATTTTAAAGGCTTTACTGTGGGGTGGCGGCTTAAGCATCCTCGTACTATGTGGTCCCGTCATTAGATGGGGAATTGTATTAGCGAGGGTGCCCAAATGGCGTTTCCGAAGAGAGCCACACCCGGCCCGGCGTCCTCTTTGGAAGTCTTTGCTCAGACTATTATCCTGGCAGCGATTCAAGAGTGAAATTTTAGGATCGCCATTTGATGTGCCCAGTGATGAGGCTTCGTTTTCGACCGACGAGGACGAAGATGACTTACGATTTAACGCTCCTGCCCGAGTGCAATCACTTGGCTCTGGAGCAGATGCGTCGTCAGGCACGCACAGTTTCCCTCTACCCAATACGGAAACTGGATGGAAAACCAGTGGCATCTCTCGACGACATACGACTCCTCACCCGGACAAGGCCTTGCGCAAAGCAGCCACGCATACTCCATCCGGTAGGAAGAAGCGGACGGCGTCCGTCTCCATTCGCGCATACTTCAAATTTACCCCAGCGCAAGCGGCATTGAGGAAATGGGTGTACGCAGGTTACGTTTATGCCTGCTTGGCTGTCATTATAGTGGCGGTCATCCGTGTATACATACAGAAATACGCCCTTCGTGGCCACGAGCCCATCGGCTGGGCTCTGGGATATTTCTTCGGCGACTTGCCGTGGTTCAGATACCAGGTCGTCAAAGCTAATCTAGAGCGATGGATCTGTCTCCCCACGCGAACGGGAATTACCAATGACAAGGAGTGCCATCTCGGCTGGGTGCAGCATGTGCGTCACGACGACTTTGGCGAAGCAAACACGCGTCTCTTCATCAGCGGATACTGGGTCGCCATCTTGATTGTCGGCCTTGCCGTTGTATTTCAGCTCAAAAACACATACGAGGTTGATACGCGCCGAAAGGTATTTCACTTTATGATGGTCGGCATGCTTCTTCCGGCAACCTACATTGATCCAACTTTTGTTGCTTTGGCGCTCTCTATTGTTCTGGCCATCTTTTTGGTCTTGGATCTACTGCGCGCAAGCCAGCTGCCCCCTCTCTCAAAGCCCATAGCCTCCTTTTTGGCGCCTTATGTTGATGGCAGAGACTTTCGTGGTCCGGTCGTGATATCACACATCTTTCTCCTCATCGGATGCGCCATTCCCCTCTGGCTTTCGCTTGGCTCTCTGCCCAGGACTGGAACGGGATATTTGACAGGCTGGGAAATACCGACTAGAGAGATTAGCATGGTCTCTGGCGTAGTCTGTGTTGGTCTTGGCGATGCAGCCGCGTCGCTCATTGGGCGGCGTTACGGCCACCGCAAATGGCTCTGGGGCGGCGGGAAGAGTCTCGAAGGAAGCCTGGCATTTGCAGTCGCCGTCTTCCTAGGCCTGACAGCCGCCAGTCTTTGGCTCCGGATAGGACAATGGCCGGTAACTGCTGAGGGTACCGGGGTGGTGTCTCGAGCTGGGCATGCCGCCGTGTGCTCTTCCATGGCCAGTTTGACTGAGGCGGTATTGACGGGAGGCAACGACAATGTCATTGTGCCGGTAATTCTCTGGACTTGCGTCAAGGCACTTGAATATTAATGAAGAAAAAGCATGAAAAAGGCGTTTTGGTTATATTTATGATGGGGGACGACCCTCCAGGTGTTGACGCACTGAACTTGGAGGGAACCTTTAATGATACAATATTTATAGATTAAGTGTGGATAGCGGTTTAGATGGCTACCTATGACGAACTACAGATGATACAGGCAGCATACATTGATACAACGATGGAGGTGCCATGTGGATGAGATAGATGGTTGAAAAGGGGGAATGGAAAAAGTAAATCTATAGCAATAATAAGAGCTTCTTTGGCGTTGTCAAGAATAAACCCAGTCAATGGCCGTTTGTGAGGCCCTACCAAGTCAGAGAATCAATCATATTATGCCGAATATATAAAATGCAAGAATATGAAAACACAATCGCTTTTGGTATCTTTCATTTAACTTGTACTTTCCGTCCTTGCTCTTTTCCTTTCTTCCTTGCTCTATCGTGTTTATGATGAAAATTCATTGCCACGCCAAAGATTGGCCAGCTGGACATTCTTTAAGACAATTATATCAAAGTAGAGATGTTTACGCCGTCAAATCCTCCAAGATGGCTTCGAGGTCTTCCTTTCGAAATGGCAGACTCAGCAGTTCTGTCCCCAGGTTATCTTTGCGGCTTGTCAACATCTGATGGTCGTGGAATCTAAGCAAACATGTTGGTTAGTACCTTGCTTCCATCTCATAGCAGATACGCAGAGGGGTTATGAGAGGATGGGCCTTACTCTTTGAGCAGCGTCCGAAAAGCCATTTCGGAGCTGCAGATGAATTCCTCGACGGCCTTGTTGTACACCATTCTGTATTCCAGCCCGACGCCCTCGTCGCCCTCGTCCTCCATTGCGATGAGGACCTCTCCGACGAGCAGGCGAAACAAGTTCTTTGCATTCTCCGTCAGACTCTTGAGGACGAACGCGACGCCCTCGCGGCCGTTAACCCGCTGGGACTGACGGCCAAGCAGCTCGTGCACGTCGTCCACGACGTCGAGCTCGACCGTGAAGGGCGCAAAGGTGGTACAGTCGTGGAAGACGAAGTTGAAGTCGGAGCGGACGCCAATGTCCCAGAGCAAGGGGAAGTCGGGCGTGTCGGCGGAGCTGACGAGGTGGACCTGCGGATGGGCTGCGAGCTGGGCGAGAGCGGCCTGCGAGCCGGGCTTGCGCAGGGGGACGGCGTCGATGGAGTTGACGACGATGGTGAGGGTGAGCTTGCTGGTGGAGGAGAGCAGGGAGGTGATGTTCTGCAGCATGATGGTAGGCTGGGCGGTCGGTATTCTTTGGGTAGGGTCGATGGCGGAGGCGACGACGCTGAGGATCTCCCGGATGTTGGTGGTGTGGGCGTAGCCGTTGACCATGACGATTCTGCCGGCCTTTGTGGTTTTGTTGCGGGCGTGGAGGTATGTTGCAAACTTGCGCAGGAGATGTCTCTTGGACCCGAACCCGTAGAGACAGATGCTGAAGCCCTGGGATAATTCAAACGCCCATTGCGGGAAAGACTCTGCGTGCAGAGCTTCCAGGTCCTCAATGTTGGTAGCATGTCGGTCTTTGGATTCCCGCAGAATGCTAAAGTACTCGTCGTGGGAGAGCAGATTGAGGGACGCCAATGTGTTATCTGACGTCTTCGGCCGCCCTGGCTTGTTATGTAAGAAGTACAGCTCGTGAGGAGGCAGGTCTCTGGGCGGCGTTGGCGACCTGGCCCTCTTGGGCCGCCCTTTTCTCCGTGATGGCGTTTTTGACGGCGTGGTAGGCTCGCCCGCTGCAGAGCTGACTCCGTCGCCATCAGTCCTCTCCCCGAGCCCGTCTTCTCCATCGTCTTCGTCCTCGGCATCGCTGGATTCGTAAATCTGCCTTGCAATGTCGTCGCCGTCGTCATCGTCGCTCGCCCCGTCGCCCACTACTCGGTTTATTAGGGCCCTTGTACTCTTCCTCCGCGCAGAACGGTCTGCTGCCCTGCCTGGCGTGAGGGCACTGAGGCTGCCCAAGGCCTTGGTGGGCGTTTCAAAGACGGGCACAATATTTGACTTTGAATTGGGCGTGCTGCCGTTGGATTTCGCCTTGGGAGGTCGGCCACGACGGCGAGGCGTGGATGCCGGTGCAGCTGGTTCGGGCTCCGTACCCGTCTCTTGGATCTCCGCATCCAGCTTGTCTCCCAATGGAGGGGCACTGGGCCTGTCGTCCTCACTCGTATCCATGGAAGTATTCTCGTAAGGCTGTATGTATGGGTTCAGCTGCGCAGAGAGAGGTTGGCCTTTGGGGTCCGCGGGACGTCCTCCCTCTTGCCCAGTCGTCGTCGTTTCGAGAGCAAGAGATTCCTTGGGGGAATACAAAAGGTATGACTCTGCTAGCCTCTGATTCCAGCTGCCAGCTCAATCAAAACACCCGTCTCATACAAGCTAGGCCAGAGTCTCAATCCCGTTGGGCTCGGGGCGTTGACGGCGCTTTGTGAGCCTGCAATCGATAGCACCAGAACGATGCTCATCCGAGGATTCTCCCTACCTTCCATGTTACCTCAGTGCCACTAAGAGAGGGGCAGCACTCAACGCGTCGGACGCGCTGAAGCTCTAGAGCTCCAAGGACCCCAAGGCACTAAATTGTAACGGCATAGCGCCAGGCTGACCCACTGAAGAAGCTACATGTACAGTGGCGTGGCTGAAGGGATTGAGTTCAGACTGGATCCATTCAATTTCGACCCTTCAGACCAGAATCGTCTTTCTGAAGCTACGGTACGCATTCTCTCTTCCACAAACACCTCTCGCACACACTCGACAAGGAGCGACCAAGATGAACTTCAATCTTTATGGATCGCTCAACTCGGCAAGGCTGCTGCTCAAGCCCGGACTGTGCGTCCCTCATTATGTTGCGCCCACATTCAACGATCTTCCCATTCCTCTGGATGCGGCGCTCCAAAGAGAGGGTCGAAGAGTGAACATCAAGGCCGTGGTCCTGGACAAGGACGATTGCTTTGCCTACCCTGATGCAAAGGAAGTGTATCCAGCCCACAAGGTATAAAGCCCTTCCTAGCTCCTTGTACCTACAGCCTCTCTGACCGGATATCTAGCAACACTTTGAAAAGCTGAAGCAGACTTACCCAGGCCGCAAGCTCCTTGTAGTGTCCAACACAGCTGGTTCAACTAGCTGGGATAAGGACCTCACGCAAGCAGCTGAGCTGGAAAAGAGCACAGGCGTCTTTGTCCTTCCCCATGCAACAAAGAAACCCGGCTGCGGCTCCGAGATCATGGCGTATTTCAAGCAGTATCCTGAGACCGGCGTGACTGATCCATCGCACATTGCTGTTGTTGGCGACAGGCTCACCACGGACGTCATGCTGGCTAACATGATGGGTGCCTGGGGGTTTTGGATCAAAAATGGCGTAGTGCCGCTGAATGAGAAGAGCATTGTAAGTTTGAGGAGTCGTCGTGCTACGCCTCTTTGTCAATGATGCTGACTACACCCAGTTCTCAAAGATTGACCACTGCCTGGCAAGCTTCCTCCATGGTCGAGGCGTCCAGCCCCCTGAGCCCCAAAGTCCATCAGAGAATTAAGTGAACTTGACGGATCATCTGCTCGGATCGCTTCTTTGACGATGTTGTCTCGTGCTATCGCCCCTCAAGATGGCCATCTGTGAATCATGGGAGAGGCCCCGATTGTAGCCACGGCAAGCAAAATTCTCTCCTTATGGCTGCATAGCGGTCAGTCCGGACAGCTTAATGGTCTGCATCTGAGGTGAATCACCTGCTCAACCGTCGTCCTTTACGTGCTCGCAGTTATAAGGCTTTTCTGGACCGCAATCATATCCACAGCTGATTAAGGAGCAAATATTTGCCTGGCATCTCACAGCCTCTTAATGACTTGCTAGCTATCAAGGTCACTCAACTGTAGCGACTACGATTCATTTCCGTCTCCAAATACACCTCCTCAGGCACTACTGCAACCTCGTCGTGGACAAAAATGGGGGGCAAAACATGGTCTAAACAAGAAGAGCGCTTCTTCTGGAAAAACATCGTACCTCAGTCTCCGAAGGCTGTGAAGCCGTGCGACCGCGTCCATGACTGGAAGGCCTGCGCTGAGATTATGCAGCGGGAAATGGGAGTACATGCGCGTCGCAAATATTCCAAGCTTATGCTCTGTGCGTTTCATTGCCACACCAGCCCATAGCCGATACGCGACCTTTTGCTGACTGATTGTTTGCTTCCTACCCTGGCAGTTGAGCATTACTTCCAGAACATCCAGACTGGCCACAAATCGCCCTGTGCCCGCCAATTTGTAGTGGAACACAAGCGTGAGCTGAACGAGTTTCACAAGAGAGAAATGTTAGGTGAAACCAAGACTGAGTAAGGGCAGCGGTAGGCCAGCAACGAAGGCAGGTCGTAGCACAAGAGAAGGCTTTGAAAGTCTGCCTCTTAAAAACCAAATACTGGGTGTGGATGTCAATGGAATTACTACTCGGATTCGTTTCTTCATGCTTTTCCAGGCAACAAAATCAAAGTGGAGGGGATTGATGAATATGGATAAAGGCCATTATTGCAATCAACTATCTAAATGACGGCCGAACCGCAATGGCATCCTAGTGAAATGACGGTGCTGTCAGTATGAAACAGATTGCACTTCATCTTCCGCGTTATGCATGCACCCTTGCACTTTTCCCTCAGCAAATCAGTTCATTATCATAAGTATATCCCTAGCCATTTATCATATTTCGAAACAATAACGCTTGAACTCCGTGATTCCGCCAGCTTCATCATCACTCGCCCCAAATGAGCTTTCGAATGCCCTCTCCTCCCACATACCCGACAACAGCAGGCCACCCTCCGAGCGCCCCAAAGACCCAGCCATATGTGGCCTTGTGAATATGATAGACGCCACCGAGCATCATGTGGGCCACGTCAAAGGCCAGGTTCTTCTCCGGCGCCACAGCCATAGTGAGCTGGGAGCCCGTCTCGTCGACGCCCACCGCCCAGAGGAGGTCCTTGGTATGCCCAGAGGCCGGGATGTCTACCTGATGGTTCAGAGTGACCGAATCGACGAGATTATACGCCACCTGGATAGTCTTGGGATTCTTGTATCCTGACCAGAAGCCGCCCCACGGGGGTGTCGACACGGTGACGGTGCCCTTTTGGCCAACGGGCGTCGTCTTGCCTTGCACGGTGAGCTCGCCGCAGATGACAAAGTCTATGCGAGCGCTGGGGCCGTCGCCGGAGTCGAAGTTGCTCAAAGACGTGAGGCCGACTTCACCGATGCGGCCGTAGTTGATTGACGGGCCGACCTCGAAGGGAAAGACTTTCTTCTTGTCCTCGTCCTATATAAAGATAAGTATCTCTTTGTTTCTAAGCGAGCAAACTCATGCGTCTCACCTTTGAGTTCTTGGAAATGCCGGTAAAGGTGGGCCACCACTGATTGTTGCCTTGGGGGACGTCTAGATGGACGTTTGTAATGTACATTTTGAGGCCGGGAGGAAGGTCGGTGACCTTGAGGACCTGACTGATGGAGCCCCACACCATTGCGAAAGATTAAGAAGGTAATATCACGAGTTGTGTGATGGTGATGGAGGTGATGGACGAGGAGTGCGTGTACAGAATGGGGAAAGAGATTGCTTTGTGGGTTTCGCGAAGAGAGACCGCGAAGCGCTTGAGACGAAGTTTCGATGAATGCGTTCCATCACTCTCTTTAAATGGTGCGCTTGGAAGACTTGGGCTTGCGTCGCATAGCCTTCATTGTCTGATGATTGCTTCGCTCACTATTGCCAAGCTGAAAGATGTCGCCACCCATTGTTTGGACCACAACAAGTAAGGATTCGACTTTGCAACAATGATAGTCTGGGCAATAAATTTCAGCCACTCTCGATCGAGCCCTATCAGGGACCAGTCTATCGTCCTAACGGCCCCCCCGGCAATGGCAATATTTCCCAGGGACCGTGGTCATCCACTACCGTGAGGCTGTGAATTTCTCAAGCTAATGTACGGCCCGCGTCCGGAGTGGAGCGGGCCTAGAATGGGACAGCCCTCAGCTTCAGCTGGCGAGAAATCAATAATGCGATTCGTGGCGTCTCTAAAAGCGGGATGGGCCGACGATAGTCTGGACAAGGCATTTCGCAGAATGTTTCCTTCCTTGCCTATATTGGGTTGCCTCGTCGACGTGGACTGCGCCCATTGATGACAGGTCATAATCTTTTATTACCTACATTATATGGATGTGCCTTTTTGCAGGACAAAGGGGACTAATACTGGATAATGTCCTTACATATAACCTACAGTTTCTTTCTTTGTTTTGTCTTGGTACCTTTCGTTTCTTTCCTTCTTTGATTTGTTCAGTATAGATCAGCATCATGGTGTACATTCCGGCGACAAGGCATCTCCACGGCGTCCGTCTTCTCGCCCTCGATGGCGGCGGCGTGCGAGGCGTCGCGTCCCTCATCGTCCTCAGAGAAATCATGAAGAGGGTCCAGCAGCGGAAAGGGCTGAAAGAAGAATGTCGCCCGGCAGACTACTTCGAGCTGGCCGCTGGGACGAGCACTGGAGGCATCATCGGCATCATGCTGTTCCGGCTTCGCATGACGGCTTCGGAGGCCATCGAACAGTACGATATCATCTCCAAGGAAGTCTTCAGCCCGAAGATCTATGGGTGGAACATTGCCCGTGTGATGCCCAACAGGCTCGCTTCGTGGATCAACAACAGCAAAACGCTGGTCCAGAGCAGTCGATTCGACGATGCGTCGCTGAAGAAGGCCATTGACCAGGTCGTGGCCAAGTACGGCCTGGACGACGAGGACAAGAAGTTGAAGGGCGACGCGCCGCTTCTACACCCCGACGCCGGCAGAATGTACGTTTTGTTTCACTTTTACCACTTGGAGCAGCAGCTTCTTTTTGGGGAAAATTCATCTGACTTGTGAGCACCAACTACAGGTTCGTCTGCACCACGGCTCAGAACAGGGCTGAGACCGTCTTGATGCGGTCGTACAAAGACAACACTTTGCATATCCGTTCCAAGGTCAACGACGTGATGAGGGAACATTCAGACCGCATCACCATCAGCCTAGCTACCCGAGCCACGTCTGCCGCCCCGACCTACTTCCCAGAAGTCAAGTGGCCGGAAGAGGATCCCAAGCTGACTTTCTGGGACGGCGGTCTGCTCAACAACAATCCCATCGACCAGCTGTGGTATGCGAGATTCGAGCTTGTCCAGCCGGAGGAGCCTCCTCCGCCCGTCTCCTGCGTCATAAGCCTCGGCACCGGCTACGTCAGGCCCGACGCGCCATCAGAGGCCCGGTTCAAGCTCGCAGGAGTGGCATCCTCGGTAATGGGCTTCGCAACCAACACAAACGCCAAGGGTAAGGATTTCTCGCGACACATGACGACTTTGAATAAGCGGTCGGAGCATGCCAAGACGCGATACGTGCGGCTGAATCCGTCACTGGGGACGAGCGAGATTGGACTGGCGGATTACACCAAGATGGACGAGCTGAAGAGGTTGGCCACGGCATACGTTGAGGGAGAAAAGAACCAGGAGTGGATTGAGAAGGCTGTGGATGCGGTGTGCGATGAATGAGACGATGGCGTTATCCAAGCCGGATCGCTTCCATAAGAGTTGTCGGGTCTAAAAAAAAAGTTGGCGGGCAGAAGCGAGCATGATACCTATAATGATGACTGTAACAATAGAAGAAGCTCGCCTAGAGAGCTTGTAGAGATGGCATCACTTACAAAAAACTGCAACGGCTTAGTTACATCTCATCTTTCCATATATAGCATCATCCCCAGCATCCTCGCGGACCCAGCCATCGGCCATCCCGCTCCGCTCCGCTCCGGCTCCGAAAGCTCAGCCCCGCGGCGGAGCTCCGCCACCGGGCAAAGGCGGTCAACAGCGGCAGAAATATTTCTCTCTTTCCAAAACGTACCTACAGTCTGGCGATTGGATGCCCTCCATAATCCACATCCCCGTGGTTCGAGTGCAGACGACGCTTCATCCAGACATTCTTATCGACGGCATTACCAATTTTTCCACGTTTATTTCCCTCGATAGCTCGTACTTTAGCTCGTTGCCACTATGAACTTTCCTTCAGCCAGCTCCCTGCCCCAGCTGGGCGGCCAGGACCCCAACGTCAGAGCCGTACGTTTTCTCTCTTTCTCGATACCTCCTCGCACGTCGACGTATCGCAGCTGTTCAGCGCGCATGTGGAGCTTTGCTAACTGTTTCTATTTAATGTTTAGATCCAAGGCGCCATGGAGTCATGTTACGGCAAATCCATCATGTCGGGCGTCATGGGCTTCGGCATGGGCGGCCTCTTCGGCCTCTTCATGGCATCCGTAAGCTTTCTCCCTCCCTCAGTCTCCTCTCCCAAAAAAGGCTTTATTCTAACGAATCATTCTTTGCAGATGTCCTACGACACCCCCTTTGGCAGCCCCCTGCAGGGCGCCAACGGCCAGCCCGCGCTGTCGTCGCTGCCCCTCCGACAGCAGCTCAAGCTGGGCTTCAAGGACATGGGCACGCGGTCGTGGAGCATGGCCAAGAACTTTGGCAAGGTCGGCGCGCTCTTCTCCGGCATCGAGTGCGGCATCGAGGGCCTGCGCGCCAAGAACGACCTGGTCAACGGCGTGGCGGCCGGCTGTCTGACGGGCGGCATCCTGGCCAAGAACGCGGGGCCGCAGGCCATGGCGGGAGGATGCGTCGCCTTTGCGGCGTTTAGCGCGGCGATTGATGCATACATGCGACAGCCGAGCGACGAGTAACAGGGCACGATTTGGCAAAAAGAGTTGTATAATGATATAGTATATGGGCGGGGATTCTTGGCATTTCTTTTTGTTTTTACGTTTTGAAATCATGGATGAGGAGTTACGGCGGGCTTATAACATATAGAGCATCAAGGCTGGCGTTGAAGGACATAAATCGGCATCTCTCCACTATGCTTGAGGTGGTTACATTTGAACAAGGAGAGATATGTTGACGGACAAGTGGTTGATTTTTACTGGGAGATATGCGTGTGTAAAATACCCAGGCTACTATAGAAGCAAACCATGTATACTACGAGCAACAACACATTATCACGACACGGCAAGTCTATTCTTTTAACTGTGAATATATTTCCTCTCTAGATATACACCTTGTTGTACTAGAACATCATCTTTCTCTCATTAAGGTATAGTGTAAATATCATCTAATTCCTCTCCGGGTTATACAATTGCGAATTCTCATTACGGTCCTTTCTGCCTCGTCTCATTAAAAACCCCATTATTAGGTGGCTAATCCCCTCTCATGACGACTGGTAGATTTCAAACTTGCCCACCTCCCAGTAAGCGTTGGTAAAGGCCTCCGGCTGGTTTGCCACAATGTCTGTGCAGTTGCTCGAGCCTAGATGTAGTAACGACACGGGTCAGCGTGACTTGGCACACTTTCGAAAGAATAGGGGATCACTTACAACCGGAGCTACTCCAACCTCCGTATACCAAGTCGCCACAGAGATCAATGTTCAAGATGATGGAACCGTTCCTAAAGTGGTTCCCAATGTCGCAGTTGGTGCTGGGGAAATCGGCAGCAGCCTCACCCCAGGTAGTCGGATCAGGGCTCTGGCTCGTAATGTCCGAGGGGATCGAGTTGCGCGCAAACTGCCAGACGCGGATACCGGCATCGCGCCACTCCATGGCCATGATGCCGCCTCCGTTATTGTTGTAAGCAGTGCCGAAGGAGCTGTCGGAGCCCTTGACGCCGCATCCAGCGTTGCCGTTGACGGAGGAGTCGCAGTTGGTCTGCAGGGCCTTGTCCGTCTCCTTGCGCTTGACGCTCATGGAGCAGCCCTTGCTGGTGTGCAGAGTCATCTGGTTGCCGGAGTTGCCCTGGTTGGTGGCCTCCATGATATCGATCTCGCCGTTGTCAGGCCAGTTGGACGGATCGGTGACCCAGAGCGCGGGCCAGGTACCGCAGCCGTAGGGAGTGTGACGGACATCAAAGATGAAGAGGCCGTCGTTGTACGTGTTCTTGGACTCCAAGCGCACGGAGAAGCGGCCTGTAGAGGCGTTGGGCACGCTGTTGGGGCCGACGGAGGTGTCGACTCTGACGACGGCAGCATCTTGGGATGCAAACGTTAGATTCTGGAGACGTGTTAGTGGATGAGGAGAAGAACAAGAGGGGCATTGAGTGCGGGAAGAGAGGAGATGAATAGGAGTGAAATGAGGCATGTGTCCGTCTCTCATCATGATAACCTACCAGCTGCTGCGCCTCCGCTGCTGGGACATAATGCACAAAGCCCTGGGCAGGGTCATAGCCCGTATAGTAGTTGAAGTTGTCAAAGAAGTTTTCTCCTTGGACTGTAGACGACGATATATGTTAGCACGACAGGCACATAAACAACGGAACCTATTTTACCATATCCCAAGACAAATGTACAATGATGTAGGGTGGGATCGAAGACTTACATGTATCCTTCAGGGTGTAGGTGAGCTGGGAATAGTCGGGATACGAGTCCTTCTTGCTCTGTGTCACGCCCACGGCCACACCAATGATGATGGCGATGACGACGACGGCCACGATGCCAATCCAGACCCTCCTGGGCCAGTACCTAAAGTTCCACCAGGGAGCATTTGTCCTGGCCTGCAGATAGCGACCATTGCCGGGCCCAAGAGCGACCTCTTCGTATCTGGGCGGCACCTCGCCCGGCTTTACGCTGCCTCGCTGCATCTTCTCGACCCAAAGGGGGGGGCTGCCTTTCCCTATGACAGAGACGACGATAAAGATGAGTCAAAGGAAGAAGAAAAAAAGACGCAAAAAAGAGTTTAAAAGAGAGGGCGACAAGACAAGCGAGCAAAGCGATTAAATGAAAGGATTCTGGGCCAATTGCTGCCGGGGTGGTTAAATGTGACCGGCGATAACCACTTTGGGAACGAAGCAAAGCAAAAAAGAAACCAACAAGTCCACGATAACCGAGCGCGAACGGCGGCGACGATGCTGATGCGGATGCTGATGCTGACCGCTGATGTCAAAACGAACGAGCGACACTTGATGGCTAATGATGATCAAGATGAAGAAGGTTGGAAGGCACCAGACACGGATACGAGATGAGAAAAAAGTCGTTGCGGCGGATTATGTTATACGGAAAAGTACTTCCAAAAAGTTGTTGCGTCTGGTCTATTTAGGTTCTCATGCTCTCACTCTCACTCTTTCTTCTCTCTCTCGGCATACAATAACAACACAGCCTCTGCATCAACCGGCACACGCCCAAAACGCCATCCGGATGCAACGGCACCCCTACCCCCCCGAGAGATAGATCCAAAAGATTTCAGACAGGACCAGGGGGGGACCCCGTTTTTCCCCCCATCGAGAGAGCACGATGATAGAAAAAACATCGTGCCCGTGCTCGATGGCGCTCCATCAAATCTTTAGCACCGCCCAAAAAAAGGGCCCGGAGTGGCATCGACCAGGCCCTTTTAGGCACCATCCATGGCGCTAGGATGCCCTGACTAGTGGGCCTTAGCGCAGTTACGGCGCAGTTAGAGAAGTGCTATAGGTACTGTGCTGGTATTGACGTACTGCTGCTCCAGCTTCCAGCAAAACCCCGAAAGCAAAAAAATGGAGTTCCGAAAACGACATGCATCTTATGGATCGACACAAGCCTGCTACACTTGACGCGCGTCATCGAAACCTTTTAGATTGATTCACTCGCCTTTTTGAATAATACTCTCTTTCTTTTTGAGCAAATCCGCATGGAAAGAGAGGGGTGTGTAGGCAGTGCAACGGCCGATTCAAAGCTCGTTTTGATACGAACAAGTGTGAGTGGACTCGCATCGGCTTGATTGGCCCACGATGAGATGATACGAGTTATCTTGCTGCCATGCGCAACGTGCTTGGATGCCTCGGTGATACATAAGTCTCCGTTCCTTTGAATACATATACCGTGCTGGAGGCTCGGCATCTAATCGACCTGACAGTGGAGTACAATAATAGTAAAGATGAAACGTAAAAGCTTCTGCTGTACTTTCCACAATCATCCATCTCCATGCATCTACACTGATTACATCACCAAGAAGCTCGTAGCCATAGCCAAAAGGCCACTACATGTTCCGTGCCCAAGTGACAATGTACCGCATCGCCTTCTCCTCATTAGTACCTTAACAAGCATATGATTGATACGCCGTCTAAAACAAAATATACATGTGTGCTTTAATCATCATCCTCTTCAACCCGCGCCTTCTTGGCCTTCCTGTCGTCATCCTGCAATCCGTATCCTCTTTTCGACGATGAGTTCTGGTCCACCTCAGACAAGAACTTGTCTACGTTGAACGGGTCTGCCGCGTCCTTTTCGAACTGCACAGGTCCTTCTCGAGCCTGTGGTACAACCAGTTAGCGGGTGCTCCAAGTGGGGAAGAAAAAAAAAACAATCATGGCTAACAAGACTGACCTCTGCTTCGCTGGCGCCCTTAAAGGTGCCCTTGCCCAACGCCTCGCCAAATCGGCTCGCTTTCTGAATCTTGGCCATCTCCCGGTCTCCGGCTTCCGCGTCTTCGTCATCCAGGTTTGCTCGTGGTCGGTAAATGCTGTTGATGGCATCCTGGGCAGCAAACAAGGGCTTGTCGTAGGGATTGTCCTCGTTGAATCCGCTGTCGAATCCGCTGGACTGGTTGAACAATCGGGAATCGTACATTGTCTCCTTCGATTGTGATGGCTTGGCTATGCCGAGAGCAATCTTCTCTGAAATGTCTCGATTCTGCTCCCGGGCCATGACTTGAATTCGTCGCTCTGCGCCCATTCGCGTCTGCCGTAGCTTCCGCTCCTCCTCCTTTCGCTTTTCTCTTCGCGCCCTCTCACGAGCCCGAACTTCTGAATCTTCACTATCAGAGCCCCTTGACTCGGAGCCGCTGTAGCTCGACCGTGACCGTGATCTTGATCTGGATTCCGAGTCTTCTCGCGAGTCGCGCGAGTCCCTGGAACTCCTTCTCCCACGCCGTCCAGCTGCGGCCCGGTCCTCTCGTGCCTTTTGAGCCAGGGCTCGCAAGTTCTCTTCCTTTTGAGCCTTCTCCTTTTCCGCCAGCCTCTGTTGCATCAGGGCTCTTTGCTGGACCTCTTCTCGTGCATGGCGCTCTGCCATCTTGATGGCCTCTGCAAACTGTGCATGCTTGTCGTTGATGGTGATGTCTTGTAAGCCTCGACCATCTGCAGCTAGACGCTTGTCCAGAGGTACCGTGAAACCTTTCGGGTTCTTCCAGTTTGATACCGGAGGCGGAATCCTCCACATCTCTTGGTCTTCAGCAGTGAGTTTTCTTGGGGGGGAGTGCATGACGGGCGGCGGCGGTGAGGGTGGGCCGCGAGGGATCTTCTTGTGCTTGAACTTGGGAGGCTCCATGGGGTCTCGCTGTCGTTCCACAATCTTCATGATGCGATCTTGCTTCTTGGAGTTATCGCCCATCTGGTTTGCCGGCGTATAGCGTACAAAAGTTGGGTCTTTCCGCTGTCCGATGTTGACGTTCTTGGGCTTTTGTGCTGCCACCGCTCCGCTGACGAGGGCTGCCAGCGCGTTCTTCGTCCTCTCCGTCGTTTCCGCTACAGACTCCTTGTCTGGACGCGAGAGGTCAATCTCGCCGGCATCGGCTCGCTGCCTCAGCGGAATGAGATCCTTGAACGATGTGTGGATGATTCGCCCTTCGCCATGTCCCTGTCTCGCAATCGCGTCGTACTTGACTTTGCCTTCGGCGTCGACCTGGAGTGCCAAGGCATTGCTCGTCGTCGCACTCTTCTTGCCCATATCCAACGGATATTGAGCTATCGGTATTTCGGGGAAGGCACCACCATCGCCAAAGTCTTCCTGCGACCGAGGTCGCCATCCCGCTCGCTGGCCGTACGGAGGAGGGCCGCTTCGCTTCAGCACAATTTGCGTCTCGTCTAGCTGACCCGGTCCCACGATCCGGGGGCCGCGCTGCTGCGACCGCGATGGTGCCTCTTCATCCTCCCCTGTATACTTTGGCTTGGGAAGCGACGCCTGCAGCGATGCAGCGATGGACGTCATTTTTTTTTTGCCGTCGCGTGAGATGGATGTTGGAAGCTGGGAGATGCGATAGGCATCCCGAATCAAGAAATTCCACGGTATGGCGGTGCTAGTGTGGCTGAGCTTGCAGGGGGCTGTGGAGGCGCTGGTTGGAAACAAGCATTGGATTACGTAGCGTGGGCTCGAAGCAGCAGCCATCTGGAATAACTTTTTTCCCTTGTCATCAGCACGACTGGTACTGCCGTAGCTCCAACATGAATGTGAAATACCACGAAATCGTCATCTTATAAAGGAATAAATGATAAATTCTCAAATGCTTATTTTGTTGCCTTTTAGATAGTCTCCACCAATTCATTAGTGCGTCATCAACCCAGTGGTACTCTTGATCAGCTTGGCTTTTTCTCAAGACCGTAGGACAATGTTCGTTGTCATCACTTTTCCGCCACGTTGGCCCTATCCATCCCTGCGCAAAGGACATCTACACGCAGCAACCCTCTTCATACTCATAACCTGCTATCCACCACAGTCGGTACTCTTCCTTCACAGGAAAACATATTCAAATTTGCCGTTCTTCATTTAGACGTAGCCCTTGCGTGCGCCTTGGAAGAAGAATCGGACGACAAAGACCTGTAGCGCGCCCATGCATACTATGAGAGCAATCTGAATCATGCTAAAGTTGACGATGCGCTTCTCGGTGCTCGATACGGTGCTGAAGTTGCGGTTCTCTCGCGTTCTAAAGTATTTTTGGTTTCGGGAGATGGTGGACAGCTGGCCAGAAATCTTGTAGATGGACTCTTCCAAGACCGAAGTCTGTTCCGGCGACGAACCCTGTTTGGAAGGAAGCTGGGCCGCCCGAGACTCGTTTTCAACCTATACAACCCGGGTAAGCTACCGGACGCTTACTTTTTCAATGGCTTTTCATCGTCCGGGTCCACAAACCGCAATCTCAAAATCGACAAACTTCTCCGAGAAGGTGCTCATCTCGTTATCGAAGCAGAAGGAGTACTCTCCAACCTGTTGCGCGGTGAAGACAAAGTCGCCCTGTCGCTCTTTTTCGCCCTGGAGGATGATCTTTCCGCCCGGGCCCTCGACGATGTAGTCGACATCAAAGGAGCCACCGGATTGAACCTGCCGCGGCGCCGGCGTCAGCATGAGTCTTGATCAATTTCTATGATACCACGGCGGGCAGCACTGACAGCAAAGTAGAAGGCGACCTTCTCGTTCTCGTTCTTCGTCGAGGCATAGAAGCAGGCCTTTTCATTGGCGGACAGCTTATAGGTCAATGCTGTGGCAGCAACGTTGGTGGCCATCAGGGCCATCAGGCCCGCTACGAACGTCGGCAATCTCATCGTGTCGTCGTTGCAAGGTGTCGACCGTTACCGAGTGTGCTTGATGGTCAGGGAGGCTTGAATGGGACACATTGGCGCAAGCAGCAGCACTAGGTACTACTACCTAGGTACTTTCCGTAGAAAGCCACTAGGTAACACAAAGCTTGCCGGCGCCAAAATGCCAAGGTACGTACCCCGGCGGGGGCCACAGCGCCTCGGAACGGAATTTTGCAGCACCGAAGGTTGGCCCCGAAACACAAGCCCCCCTTTGACCCCCCACCCCAACTGGGTGCCTACTAGGTAGTGCCTACGCAAGTACTCCGTATCATAGGAGGTACCTTACTTACTGATACTGCCCAACGTTTGAGCCACCGCGAGCCACAGCTGGGCGACACCGCCTTGTTGTCATTGGCGCGCGCCGCGTTCCAGCCTGTTGTCCTCTTATTGCCCATTAACCAGGAGTGACGTCGGTTATTCTGTCCAATCCGTTCACTCCCATTATTCTTCATTATCCACTGGCACTGTCTCACCTCGAGGACGCCATGAGCTGAACACAGTGACTTCCAAGCTTCATCTCACTTTTTGGACCCTCATCTCCCTCTGCTTACTGTTCTGACGTGCCCTGCTCAAAGTAAAAACCCCCCTTATTGTCACACCTGCGGGGGCCCAGCTGGCATCTGCTAAGATGGCCATCCAACGGACCGTCGCGAATGCGTCTTCGGTCGCCATAAGGATAGGCTCCGTGCTCTTTTTTCGTTGCGTAAGTGCTGCCTCATATTCCACGGCTACAGAGATGGGAGATGTTTGGCTAACACAGGAAATCAGTTTCCCGTAAGTAAATGCAATGGTTAACAATGTTTAGTCGCCATGTGGGTAAGCATGCCTGCCTAACCTTTGTCTAGGCTCGATTTCCGTCCATCATCTTTGCGCTGTTTGCCATTTACATTCCAGCGTTCTTGACCAGTCTTTTCTCCTCGCCCGAGCTCGAGGTCGTGGATGACCAGGTTGACATTACTGTCAAAGAAACCGTAATCACACCTGACGATGCGCCCAACGAGGAGATTGTCGCGGAAGAGGTCGACGTTCAGGAAACCATCTCGCTTTCCGGAAAGGATGTGCCCGCATGGAAAATCATCTTCTATGGTGCTCCCAGTGCGAAGCGGCCGTTCAGTTCTCTCCTGAGTTTCCTTATCAACCTGTTGCTTGTTGGCCTTACCGCCGATGCCTTATACCGTGCCAGGTGGTATTATCCGGCTCATGACCTGTCATTCGTCCGCCTTGGACACGTATCTCATAACGAGGCCAACTTCCTCGTTCGGGAGCCTGACCAGACCCTGATGCCCATTACTTTCCAGATTCGACACAGCGGTAGCCCCACTTGGCAGTCCGTCGGCAGCGTAAGGGCTACTGTCAACGAAACGGACTTCACCAGTGTGCTCAAGATCCCTCTTCTCAGCTACGCAGATCAGCAAAAGTATGAGTGGAGGACGTCGAACAACCACACCGGCGAGTTGACGGCTGCGCCGCAGCCCGGCAAGTTGCCCAGCCAGAACGGGGGCAAGTTCACCTTCTTGTCTACGTCGTGCATCCTACCTCGCTTTCCGTACTCTCCTTTGGATCACCCGCTGGCCATTCCTGGCTTGCGACACCTTGCCAGGAGGTTACCGGACCTGAGTGCCCAGTTCATGCTGTTCCTTGGTGATTTCATCTATGTCGACGTCCCTGAGCGCTTTGGACAATCGGTGGAGGAATATCGCATGCAGTATCGGCAAGTCTATGCCTCTCCGGACTGGGCACCCGTCGGCCAAAACTTGAGCTGGATTCACGTCTTGGACGATCATGAAATTGCAAATGTAAGTCACTCCCATGCGACAATGTACCAAGCCTTTGCTGCTTCATCATCGGCTAACAACTACGACAAGGACTGGTCATCCAACACGACTGGCGTCTACCAGAATGCCGTAAATCCGTGGCACATTTACCACGCTCAGATTAACCCTCCGCGAGCTGTGACTGCGGGCACCAGGAGTGAGCGTCGCCGGGACGCGACCTGGTTTGAGTTTGTGCAGGGACCTGCGAGCTTCTTCATGCTCGACACACGCAGCTACCGATCCAGCAACAAGCTGCCATTTGACGACCCAGAGAAGACGATGCTGGGCCCCGACCAGCTGGCCGACTTTTTGGCTTGGCTTGCCCGCCCCGAGCCCAAGGGTGTCAGATGGAAGTTTGTCGCTTCGTCCATTCCATTCACAAAGAATTGGCCGGTGAATGTGCAAGACACCTGGGGTGGCTTCCTGGTCGAGAGAAAGAAGGTTCTTGAAGCCATGTGGGATGCCGCAGCTCGCGGGGTTGGTGTTGTAGTATTGTCGGGAGACAGGCACGAATTTGCTGCCACAAAATTCCCGCCGCCCCCGGAGTCCAACCTGTCCGAGGCAGCCACTGTTTACGAGTTTTCTACAAGCCCACTCAACCAGTTTGCTTCTCCCATCCCTTCATACAAGCAGGTTGACGATGAGGATGTCTTGATTCAGTAAGTCGAGCATTTCAAACTGCATATTTCGAGAAAGAAAGTCTGACGTCATTTCTTAGCTACCATCATTCTGGCATGTCTAAATTTGGCTCTTTCACGATCCACGAAGAAGATGGCGAAAGCAAGCTTCTCTACCGTCTATTCATCAGTGGTAATGAGAAGTGGAACACTACCGTGACGGCACCACCAGTTCTGGTTGAAGAGGAGAAGAAGGGCGCCGTAGGCTCGTTCTGGGACAGGATCACTGGCTGGTAGGAGCCGGCATTGAACGGACGCAACTTTTGGAGTTTGTCGGTGTCTTGTTGGGAGGGTCATGCGCGTGGCTTTTATGTCGGTGGCAAGTTTAATGGTAGTTTGTCGCCTCGATGAGCATCTCTTACTTGGCATGTCATGTGGGATCGCGGGTCTGTTTGTGTTGTGACATTTATTTGGTCTGGGTTTGAGATGCGTGACTGGCTGGGGGGGGGGGGGGGGCTGTATACAGTAGGTGTGGAGATGGACCGTGTAACAATTCCAGGATGGCTTCAACGAAGCTACATTCCCCCAGAGAAAGTATGTAAGCCATGTAATTAGAAAGGCTGTGTTTTATATACAAGGACTTTAGCCATGGGAGGCCGAATATGGACCCAAGCAGTGCACTGACAACCAAATTTACGTGTTATAAGCAGATGACAGGATATATATCATAGATGGAGACAAAGACGGCACTCAGACGGCCCTAAGGCTTCGACGCATATAGCCATAATAATTATGAGCACATGATTGTAATCGAATCCTTGTTTGATTTCTGCAAGATGCTTCAAAATCTACACTAAAGCATATATAGCAACCTTGCTCTGTTCGCTGCTCAAGCACATACACGACTTTCAACAAACCTCCTGTGCCATTCAAGTCTATTCTCTCTCACCCTCCAGGCCTCATTTTCTAGAAACCACGTCCTGGAACCAGTCAAACACGACTTGATTCTGACGCACCGCCGCGCCGATGGAGCAATGCTCCCCAGCCCCCTCCTCGGCCGTGAACAAATGGTACGTCGCCGATGGTCCCAGCTTTGCAGTAAGCAGCTTGCCCTGTCCGGGCAACAGCTCGTCGTTTTCGGCTTCAGCCACAAAGAAGGGCATCTTAATCTTGTGTATCTCGTCGTCGCCTAGTTTAAAGTCGAGGCATCTTGTCGCCCATTCGAACGGCGACTTGGTATTGAACGACCACAGGCCTTGGTCCAGGCCCCAGCGCAAAGTCGTGGGAAACCCGGCCGAAGCCAGCATGTGGGATACGGCTTGGTCGAAGGTATCCTTGTCGCCGGCCTTGAGGAGGGCTTGCGCCTCGGGAGGGAACTTTCGGACGACGCCACCACCGAAATCGTGGACGCCGTCGATGGCCATGACGGCGGCGAGACGAGGCTCAAACGCCGCGGCACGCGCAACGAGGTATCCTCCCAGAGAATATCCCCAGAGGCCAATAGCATTGGGATCTATTTCTTCGGCCCTCGTGAGCGCGTAGTCTACCACGGGGGTCACGACTCGTTCCCAGTCGGCGATGAAGCCCAGGTTCTGCTCGCGGCGGACGGTAGGCTGTCCGGGACCCTCAAAGGTGATGGCGTGAAAGCCACGGAGCAGCAGAGCTTCAACGGCAGCATGGTAGAGCTCTTCCTGGGTGCCATCGTAGCCGCTGCACAAGAGGACGGTTGGGCGACGGCCGACGAGGCCACATCGGTAGAAGATGGCGGGCACGTCGAATCCTTGCGCCTTGACGGTGATTCGCTGCGCCGGCACGGGCAGAAGGGCAATCGCCTTGTCAAATGCCAGTCTATGCTTCTCCCAGCAGGCGTCTGCGCGCGCATCATCCCAGTTGCCGTGGAGGAAGAACTCTGCGGAGCGGAGATATGTCGCCTCTCGAAAGTAGGCCGACCTCGCCGACACGGGATACTTGCTGGCGTCAATCTTGGCGGCCTGCTCGTGAAGAAGCAGGGCGAGACTATGGAAGGCGGCGTGGTAGCTTTCGAAGTCGGCTGGGATGATCTTGGCCGCGGCCGTGAGGACCTCGCCAATGTCGGCGCCTTGGTAGGGCGCGAGGGAGATGGCACGGAGGATTTCGAAGTGAAAGGTTGGGTCCGGACTGAGCTGGAGCATGGACGGCGCGGGTGTCTCTTGATTCGACATTGTTTCTACTTGCTTGGAAATGATATGAACAAGTTCGACGGTGTTAATTAAAGAGTTTGATGAAAGGGGGGTGTTGAAGCTGGCAGAGGCAGCAAGTCCAATGTAAAGCGTGCGACTATTGTAGGATGAATCTACGTAACGTAACACTTGTATAATGAATCGTCGAGCTACAATCTCATCTTTCAAACAATTAATTATACAAGTATATTTCTCGCTCAATGGGTATGTGGCTTGAGGATTATATAAACGGAGCCTGCCATAACGTCACTTACACGAGACTTTGGGAAAGCCATGAACCAGCTTTACCCACGCTAGGGGGGGGAAAGCGAGCTGCAAGTCCAGTTCCGTCGGACAACAATGAAACGTTCATTACTAAAACAGGAAAAAAAATCATTCCATATGTAAAACTATAATTGACCTGGAGTCTCAACCACCAAAGCCGTGAACATGCCACTATTGGTGATGGTGTAGTGGCGCCATGGCAGCAGGCTAGGCCCGATCTCGCCGCCCTGGCTTAAATCGACCTAATGGCCTGATGCATTCTCATTAGTCGGCCGTGAATTAAGATACTGCTTAGATTAGGTATACTAGATGATATCATTTATGTTGAAATAAAGTACAGAGTATGCGGGAGCGAGAACGAGGTGCATCCTGGGCGTAGCAACTAAACCCGATCTAGAAGAACGAGAACGAGGTGATGCTTTTACATACAGAGCCTTCATGCAGAGCGAAAGCGAGAACGAGGATCCATGCATGTATGCATGCATGCAAGAGCCATTAAGAGCATCCGGAGCAATTGAAAAATCCGGGATTTCATTCCTGCGTGCGGATTGCATGTCCGGGATGATGCGCCCCTGTTGTCACTATTCACATGCAGGGTAGGCGGATCATGTGTGGAAGAATGTCCACGCTATAAATCCATGTATATTACTCCAGTTTATCAACCTGAAATTCATTTCCATGCAGAAAAACTCTTTCTTCGCCTCATTTCATCCTCATTATGCCTGTATCGGCACCACGACTCCCCTCTCCACCACGCGCAGTGGCCACTCGACCATTCTCTGCCACTTGGCCGGCAACCCTCGCACGATGGCCCGCACCTCCTCTCTGCCTACATCGCCAACCCACCAAATCTTCTCAATGATGAGGAGCGCAAAGTAATGCGCCAATATTACAATGGCCCTCGGACGGACCTCTTGCGTGAGCTCAAGAAACTTCTTCTTCACCACCATGGGAAACAAGATGAGCCGCCTCCGAGCCTCGTTGAGACTGACGTCTCCTTCGTTCCGGTTCAGCACCAGCACAACGCCGCCTAGGTAGCTGAGCGTCGTCTCATAGGCGTCCTGGATTTCGGCATCCCAAGGTTCGGATACTTCATCCTCGGCATCCCGTTCCAGGATATACTCCCAGCCCTCCCGCTGGGCCTTGCCGTACCGCTCCTCGATGTCGTATATGACCGGCGAGCTCTGCATCATGCGCGCTATGATCGATTCCGGATGGGCGGCAATGATGTCCCACGCCTTGCTGAAGAGAGCTTGCGTCGTGCCCGTGATCAGCATCCACTCGATGGGAGGCGTGTACGGCAACCGGCTCCGGAACTGCAACGTGGCGAAGATGCAGATGCGCAGCAAATGGGAGGTGAGACACACGCATTCAAAGTTGAGCTCGTTCAGTTCCGCTACCTCCTTTTTATGTTCGTGAAGGGCCATGTCCAGGTACTGTCTGTATACTTCCAGCCCGTCGAACGTATCGTCGGTTTTGCATATGTACGAGTGGATGGCCGTGAGGGCGTACACGGCATACAACAAGGCTTCCGAGTCCAGAGCCATCCTGGGAACCAGATCCGCAAAGACGCTGTACGTCTTTCCATCGATGGGCGTGGCCGGTCCGGCATCAGAGAGGTAATGATGCATCAGCCTGGCCTCCAGCAAGCGTCGCTGTTTTGATTCTGGAGGATCTTGGTCCAGGGTGTCTGCCGGTGGTGGAGAAGAGTGCTTGTCGGAGCTGGTATCAGACTTTCCGACCTCATTGGGGAAAGGCAAAAACGACGATGGCCGTGAAGAGTCGCCGTCTTTTCCTTTGTGCGGGACACGATCATATACGCATTGCGCTCGATGGCGCTGACAGTGCTGGCAGGTAGGTTTTGCCTCATTACACTTGATCGCCCAGGAGAGAACAGAATCGAACAAATTAGACACGTGTATCTGCAGAAAAAGCGAAAGAGAGACCAAAAAAAAAAAAAAGTCAGCTGGTGTGTATCTTACCTTGACCCGCCTTGTGCGACACCGTTGGCAGCCATATCGCGACTTCTTGTGGTTGAGCTTTGGGGCCCGATAGTTGTCATCCGCCCCGGGGATATTGAGAGAATACTGGCCGAACATGACTCCCTGGGTAGTTGACCGTATGATGGACATGTGAATCTTGCAATCTCCTGTTGCAATTGACTCAAGGGATACTCTTAGGAAGGAAAGGGATCTTTTGAGATGCATCGACGCTGTCAGCAGTGGAGGGGTACTTAGCCTTTGCACTGTTCCTATAGAACTAGTACTAAAGCTGTCTTATCTGATGACATCCAGGGTAGGTACTTGTCTTGCATTGCTCCGCCAGAGGTTAATCCTGCAGGTTCACAAGCATGTGCGTGCCCGCGCGCGCGCGTGTGTGTGTGTGTGTGCTATAGACGGATTGGGGGAGCTGCCGCGGGTTCGGCCGATTGCTCCGACTTGCGCCCCGCAAAAAGCCGAGTCCGAGCCCGGGGCTGCTAGAACGGGGTGGCGATGCGATTGTCGCGTGATGGCCGCATGAAGAGAAGCGATTGACGATCCATGAATTATTACGCGACAAACCACATCGTTTCATATAATCTCCAAAGAAACATTCTAATCAAATGGCCTAGTCTTTTCCATGTGAGCAAGGAAAAACGTATGTACTCCGTAATTCTGACAAGCAACTCGTTTACATGCAAGCTTCTAGTGGGGCACTTTCACCGCCTTCCCTAAACCAAAGCATCCCTCCAGCGCAAAAAAAAAAGTTGGATCCGGCAAAATTCGGCCAAGCAACTTTTGGGTTTTTTTCCCAAGCTATGAAATTCTAAGAGGCGACATCATCATCATCTTCATCACCACATAGCAAGGATCCAGAACAATTTCAACACAATGGCTGGGCCTCCAAACAAGAAGCGGCGCGGCGACAACAAGCCGCACCGTCCGACCAAGAAGCAGCGAAAAGTGCAAGCATACAACAGCGACTCAGAAGACGAAGAGGAGCAGCAGACCTTTGATGCCGTCAACCTGCTGGATTCCGATGACGATATCCACAACGCCGTCGTGGACGATGGCGCAGACGTAGAAGACGACAATTCTTCAAGCTCAGAGGAGGAGGAGAAGGCGCCCGCCGTCAAGAAGGCTGCTGCCAAGAAGGGCAAGTCAAGTAAAGCAGATCAGGCGCCGGTACAGCAAGAGGATGAAGAAGGCGAAGGTGACGAGGAGAAGGACTCAGATGACGACGGCGACGACGACGACGACATGGACCTCGACATCGGCGAGGCAAAGCCAAAATCAAAACGAAACGACCCAAGCGCATTCGCGACATCCCTCTCCAAGATTCTATCCACCAAGCTCTCTGCGTCAAAACGATCAGATCCCGTTCTGTCTCGAAGCGCCGCGGCGCACCAAGCCTCCAAGGCCGCCGTAGATACCGCGCTCGAGGCCAAGGCCCGGAGAAAGCTAAAGGAGCAAAAGAGGCTGGCCCTGGAAAAGGGCCGCATCAAGGACGTCTTGGTCGCGTCGGTGGACGAGTCGGGCGAGCCGGAGATGACCACGTCGGAGATCCTGGAGATTGAAAAGGCGCTGCGCAAGACCGCGCAGAGGGGTGTGGTGCGCATGTTCAATGCCGTGAGGGCGGCACAAGTCCAGGCGGCTGAGGCAGAAAGGGCTGTGAGGAAAGAAGGCGTGGTTGGCTTCAAGTCGAGGGAGGAAAAAGTCAACGAGATGAGCAAGAAAGGGTTTTTGGAACTCATCGCTTCAGGAGGAGGCGGCTTGAAAAAGGGTCCGCTAGAGGAGGCATAAGGTTTCATGTTCATTTTCATCATCGTCGTCGTCATCATCATCATCATCATCGTATTCCTTCTTCTTTGTTCTTGTTCAAATATGTATACAGGGAGCGAGGTTCGGCCTGTCTTCAGATCTACTTATCACACTATACAATATTTCTCCCCAAAGTTACCCCCTCAATGGGACAAAACGCATGCGCTCGAAACCCCGAGGCTCGCCGACCCCTTTTCGTCCGTTTTTTCTCTCTTTCTATGTCATTCAGAGCTATAAATACAAGGGTTGTCCTTTTTTTTCCTTTTTTTTTTTTTTGCTTGGTCATGTATACGCCCCAGCGCGGCTCCCAAAAAGAATCATTGAAAGTCGCTCGCTTGCATGTTTCTCGTCATAGACGGCAGCCTTACGACCAGGCCGTCTAGCTCCTTCGTCATCTTGACCTGGCAGCCCAAACGGCTCGTCTCCGTCAAGCCAAAGGCAAGGTCCAGCATGTCGTTCTCGTCGTCCTCGGGCTCGGGCATCTTGTCATAATACTCTTCATTCTCCACAATGACATGGCAGGTCGAGCATGCGCATGATCCTCCGCAGGCGCCCTCCATCTCCAAGTCGTTGGCCTGGGCGATGTCGAGCAGGTTGTCGCCAGCCGAGACGGCGAACTTGTGCTCCTGCCCCTCCTTGTCGATGAATGTGACCCAGAGTCTGTTTTATTTCCCCCTACATGTCAGAAAATGCCACTTTCCTCTCTCGTAGTAGCTCAAGATTGGGCAGCTCACTCTTCACCGGGCTTTGGCGGGGTGATATGGCCGTGCCGCCGCTGCGGCGTCGTAGAGAATGCGCGCCGGCTTACGGGCATTTGGCGGCATTGGACATGTCTTGATCGGAATAACGGACTCGGAGCAGCAGCAAAGGCTCTGTGAGGTGCGTGGACGGAGGGAGCTCGGCGGCATCCCGCATCCCATAGCCGTGCCAGGCCTCGTGTGAGGGTTCTGGGAGCCGACATTGTCGGAACTGGAAATTAAAGAAAAGAAAAAAAAAGAAGGAAACGGGGAAAATAATAAATGAAGCCCAGATTATCGCAGTGGCAGAATGGGATTTGATAAAGAACCAAGTAAAGCACCCGTGACTCAGGACCACGCCGGAGCAGTTTTACGACCAGAAATTAGTCTCAGAATCGCAGACCCGGCACATGCTCGTTAATAAAGCGTCTGCGGTTCGCTGGCGGCTCGCAACTCCGAAGCAGGAAATTGTTGGTGCGAAAGGCCCGGCCGTGATAAAAAAACCCACGCAATGCTTATCGCCCGTAAAATTCATCTACCGGGGGTGGCACACAAATAGCAGCAAGCAGCAGCGGCAGTAGCTTCCCCAAGCTTTGCCAATGACCGACTTGCTTCTTTTTAAATGACTAACAGGAGCCCAACTTGGGTTTTGTAAAGGGAAAAAATCAAAAGGGTAGAGGATCTGGAATCTCTCTTCTTTTCTCTTTCTTTTTTTTCTTCTTTTGCGCCCTCTTCTATCCATCATGTCCTCAAAAGCAGAGGCCGTCGTCAATCCCTTGCGGCCGTACCACCGGCCTCCGTCCATCGAGGAGCGGGCTGAAGCTGTCTTGATACCTAGCTCGAATCCCTTCTCCGGCGGCAACAGCTACGATGTGGCGAGCGGCGCCAAGTACGCCTCCAAGGCGAAGAACATGCTCGGCGATCTCGACTACAAGGAGTTGATTGGCGAGTCCTCGCCGTCGGTCGTCCAGAGCGCCCGGGAGCTCGTCGACGAGTTGATATGGAAGTACATGTCCGTGCTGCTTGGGCAGCCTTTCGAGGTCGCCAAGATGATCCTGCAGGCCCGGGATCAGGATGAAAAGGCGGCACTTGTCGCCGTCGCAGAACCAGAAGCCTCTCCTCCGGCCGCTCGGGAACCAAGTCGAGCTGGCTCGGCATTTGATGTAAGCGCTGCTGTGCAATTTCCAGACAAGCACCCCCTCCATGGACATGTGACCATTTTCCTTCCATAATTCTTGTCGTGCACTAACCAGGCCTGCAACAGGAGGAAGATTCTGATGCGGAAGAGCCGGCCTACTTCACATCCAACGACCCAGCTATTCCGAATCCTTGGAATGCGAACCAGCCCCAGCCTGAGAAGCGACCAAACAGTAGACGAGCAGAGTCTCCTCTAGCGTCTCCGGTCACGCCCAAAAAGGTGCCTGCTATTCCGGAGCATTTCCTGAATCTCCGCCGACCTGATGCCGTGCTCGACGTCATCGGGCAGCTATGGCAGAGGGATGGCGCCTGGGGAGTGTGGAAAGGAGCGAATGCAACCTTTCTGTACACCGTCCTACAATCTTTGCTCGAGAACTGGTCAAGGAGCTTCCTCAGCGCTGTCTTCAATGTGCCAGACTTGGGAGTCAAGGACATCGACCGCCTTGTCGACATTGCGGCGCCGTATCCTTGGGCGTCGCTGTTTGTGGCTGCAGCAGCCGCTGTCACGACCGGCCTTGTCCTGGCTCCTTTAGATCTCGTTCGTACGAGGTATGTAACGCTACCCACAGTGTAATGATCTGCCTAGCATCTTGACTAACGTGACACGTCCAGGCTCATTCTAACCAACCCTTTCAAGGGCCAGCGAAGGACGATTGCAAGCCTTCGAGCCCTTCCTTCCTACTACTGCCCTCCTCCCCTCGTCATGCCCACCATCCTCCACTCTCTCGTCAACCCCATCTTTACTCTCTCTACTCCATTGGCACTCAAAACCAAGTTTATGATTACCAGTGAATTGGCGCCAATGACATTCTCCATTGCCAAATTCTTTGCCTCTTCGGTGGGCATTTTCGTCAAGCTTCCTCTGGAAACCGTTCTGCGCCGCGGTCAGCTCGCTGTGCTTTCCGAGCCTGAGTATCTGGAGGCTCTCAACGACGATGAACCCAGGCTGGAGACGATTGTGCCCATCGGAAAGTTCAACGGCGTTTTCGGTACCATGCATCACATTGTCACCGAAGAGGGCACGCGCGAGATCCCGCCCAAGCCCGTATTAACCAAACGGGGCAAAGTCAAGACCAAGAACCTTCAGCCGACTTACAAAAAGGGCCAGGGCTTGGAAGGCCTCTGGAGAGGATGGAGAATCGGCTGGTGGGGATTGGTCGGCCTCTGGATGGCCAACATGGTGGGACATGGAGGGGACGGCGAGTTTTGAGCGGAAACTGCCAGGAAGAGGCAAGGAAGAAAGAAGGACAAAAACTATGTATAAAATACCTGCAGGGAACGAAAGGAGAGAGGAAATGGGTGACATCAACACGGAATACGAAGGATTTCCCCCGAGGACAGCAGGAAAGGCTTTACAAAATCCCCGCTTCGACGACTATTACGATGGGACGACATTTTGGTTACATCTTGCTTCATGCGCATGCACAGTGATTTCGAAACTATCCGTTCTTTTTCATAGAAGGCAGAGCAACCAGTGGCATTGGATACCTACTTCACATCGGGTTCGCCGCTGATGTAGCATGGAATGAAATGTATTTACAAGTGTGAGGGTGGCACCATGAACTTGCCGTACCTGATGAGATGATTTGCATGTAATCCAACTCATTTGCACATTCAGTCCACCTCGTTCTTCATTTTCCCTTCACCCTTGTACCAGTGTGATAAAATCTGTCATCCTTGTAAGGAATTACATATCACGCAAAAGAAACACATTTCACTGAATAAAATGAACGTGCTGCATTCAGAGCTTCTCAACTGTCGACCTTTTTGGGAGCCGCCTAGTGATGGCTGTCACGTGAGCAGGCGTTCACCTGATGATACTGCCACTCTGCCCTTCGACACGAACGCTTTTCTACACCCAACGTAGGCGATACCTGATCTTGAGCGGGATTTGAAGCCGCTAGCTTGCTTTAGGGACTGGGTTTTGCATTTGAAAGGCGATTATTATCTGACGGAATGTCTTGACCTGAGTAGGCAGTCCTCCTTTCTTGTCAGGCCGAGACGCGCGCATCACGACACGCTCAGCGTCATCCTGCGCAGCGCAGCCAAGGCTAGGGGCCAATGACAGCCTCTTCTCAACCGCCAAACATGGCCAGCGAACCTGCTGCGGATCCGGCTCCGCGGAAATACAAGGCCTCTGAGCTGCCGCTGCCATCGGCGACACGAGCGGCGATTGAGTCCCTGGCACATAGCTTCAAAAAAGAAGGTGCATACGACTCCATCAGGAAACAAGTCTGGGATAAATTTGAAGCCAGTGTATGTCCAGAACCTCAATTCTATCTACCTAACGTATCGGTGCTTCAACTAACACATCTTTGATCTTTTTTTATTCTAGGACTACGAGGCTCAAGTCACAAAGGCAATTCTCGAGGTGGCAGAGCAAGAAGTCGAGCGCAACCCCCAACAGCTCCTCACGCTAGACAGGAGAAAAGCCGCGGCCCTTATCGATGGCGCGTTGGAGAGATCGGGCGTCTATCAAAAGGCTGAGGCGGTTATAGGGGAGCTGATCGATGTGGGTGCCATCGAGCAGAGTATCCGCGAGATCAGGCGAGCAGAGATTGGCGACGAAGCCGCCAACGAAGAGCAAAAGCGAGGAGCCAAGACGGATGAGGAGTACGCTGCTGACACGGCGGCTAGGCGTGAGGAGCGTGAACAACTGCGGGAAGAGCTGAGGCGGAAAGAAGCTGCCATTGAAGAGGAAAAGAAGCGCATCGCAAAGGAAGAGCGCCGGAGGGAAGAGAAGGAGCGTGAGAAAGCCGAGCTCAAACGCCAGGAGGAGAGAGATGAGCGGAGGAGGAAGCGTGAGAAGGACCGGGAGGAAAGGGAACGGCAGCGCGACCTGGAACGGGAACAAAGACACAAGGACCGAGAGAGGCGCGAGAGGGATCGGGATAGCGAGAGAGAACCTGATCGAGACCGGGATCGAGACAGAGACAGAGATAGGGATCGTGACCGCGAGCGGGATCGGGACAGGGACAGAGACAGAGACCACGATCGTGATCGTGAGGGAAGTGTCAAAAAGGAAAAGGTGGTGCTTTCCGAGGATCTGAAAGAGAAATTGTCCAAAGAGGATCACGAGCGGCTGGAGCAGGAGGCTTTGGCCGATCTTTTGCGCGAAAGCAGCAAATCAACTCGCACGAAGCTCGAGATGGAGATTGATTCGTCATTGGCTCCTCCCCCCAGAAAGACTGGTCCGGCTTCAGCCATCAACCCAATTAAGAGAGAATCTTCCAAGACGGCCGAGTCTAGAAGACCCATGGACAGAAGAGACTCGAGGGCATCGATTGATCCGAAACTCTCGGGGCTGAAGGATGACCGTCCTTCTAGCAGAAGCGTGTCACGAGCTCTCGATAGGGATCATGAGAGAGATCGGGATGCAGATAGAGACCGAAGCCGTTATCGAGATGCTGATGATCGGCGTCGTCGCGATCATCGATCTGACTCACCAAGACGCGATCGTAGTCGCTCTAAATTCAGAGAGCGGCGGGATAGGAGCCGCTCCAAGTTGCGGAGGGACAGAAGTCCATCCCGGTATAGGAGGGACGACAGGCGTGATCGAAGCCGCTCAAGACCCAGACGTGATCTCTCCGCGAGAAGCGACTCACGACGGCGGGTACCAAGCCGTTCCCGAGCTCGATCAACAAGGCGCGATAGAAGCCGTTCGTGGGTCAAGAGCGATCGTCGAGACCGCAGTAGGGACCGCAGTCGAGATCGCCGAGACCGCTCACGCTCGTATGCACGAACCGATCGACGGGACAGAAGCCGTAGCATCTCTCGTCTGCGGTCTGATAGGCGTGATAGGAGCCGTTCGCGCGCCCGCCGGCATCGTAGCCGGTCAAGGGACAGCCGCCGCGGCGCAGCAGATTCCTATTACCCCAGGTCTGAAGGACGCTCACCTCGTCGACGCAGCCGCGACCGATCGGTCGATAGGGACAAGGATCGGGATCGAGACCGGGACCGTGATAGGGATCGCAAGGACCGGGACCGAGAGAGAGACCGCACCCGTGATCGACGAAGCCGGTCACGCTCCCGCCCCGGCTCGTCGGCGCTACAGCACGCAACCAAGGACGAGATCGAAGAATGGAAACTCGAAGAGGTCAAGAAGCGGGAGAAGGAGGCCAAGGCATACCTGGCGGCTCAGAAGGACGCTCGAGAGAAGGGCCTGCCGATCCCCGGCGTTGACGATAAGAAGACTACCAGTGGTGAGAGAACACTTGCGACGCGATACAAGGGTGATGGACAAGCAGTTGACAGATATGCGCCTGGAGGCCGGGACGACAGACATAGGACCCGGTCGCGGAGCTACAGCCGAGATAGGACCCGATACTGCGAGCGAGACCGAGACCGAGATCGAGATCGAGAGCGCGACAGGGACCGCCGTGACCGAGATAGAGACCGTGACCGTGACCGGGACCGCGATCGGGACAGAGACAAGGACCGGAGAGATCGCGACAGGGACCGCAGCCGAGATCGCGACAGAGATAGAGATAGGGACAGAGACCGCGATCGCGACCGAGACCGAGAACGAGAACGGAGGGCCAGGCGGGACCGCAGCCTGTCGCCCCGTCGGGAGGGCCATCGCAGCCGGAGCCGTCGTCGAAGTAGGAGCCGGTGAGGATAGGGGCTTTATGAGCTTTAGAAGCTTTCCGGAGGCGTCTGTGCTGATGCATCTCAATCCATTTCCTCTACTTCTTTTTTGTCTTTTGTCACTTTCTTGTTTTGGAAAAGGGGGTTTGCGCGATATCACACATGGTAACCTGCAAAAGAAACAAAGAGAAGAAGGAAAACGATACCCTGAGAGGAGGAAAAATGACAAGACGTATCTACCGAGCTTAGTTGAGTTAGGGGGCCAGTTGAAGGACAAATAGTTGAGCGAATACTACCATTAGGACGTATTACCAATTAATGAACAAGGCCCAAGACATCAACTCGATGTTGAACAGAAATCTGACATTATTGTATAAAAAAGTAGTTACGCTGATTATATTGGTTCATGATAGCCAACATGACATTAGACATCATCCTCATCCGCTGTCCTCAGAAATCATTACAAACATTACATCAGTTGGTCCCCCTCCATGAGGACACTGCCCACGTCTTCTGTCCCCTGTCACTCATCGTCAGCTCAAATACCACCACCATGCCCAACAAGGCAGAGAGTCCAATCAACAGTAGTCTCTTTGACACGGCAGACATGGATACAGTGCCACTTCCGCCGTTCGAGGAAAACAGCTCAGTCGTATAATTAACTGTCGCATGGAAAAGGCTAACAAGCTGATCGTAGCCGAGAGAATAGTAGACGAGACCGGCGAGGGCAATGGCATAGCCTACGCTTTGGATAGCGGTAATCTGGGTGGACCAAATCAATACGGAGCCGACGACGAGCAAAATGTTTTTGAAGATGCCAGTCAGAGTCATGACGAGTCCAGAGGTCCTTCCAATCTGCAGAGAGACGGGCGTGTTAGTAATCTAGGAAGGAAGACATGTGCAAACATGGGGTAACAAGCATACCAGAGACACGCTAGCAACGTTCAGTATGAAGGCGATGGCGGCATTGAGGAACAGCATTCCGAAGCCAGTGTGGGTCAAGTCTTCCCATTTGAAGGTCGGCACTTCGCTAACGAGAGCGATGAAGAAATTCATAATGGCGCAGACGGGAGCATAGTAATAAAGACTGACGAGAGGATCCATATTAAGGCCCTCGCCACTGAGCATGACCTGTATCATAACCACGCGGACAGCCTCGAAAACCGTGCCACCCAGCTGGAAGAAGAAGCCGATCCAAGAGAACTGAATCTCTCCAAAACTAGAGATGGCAACACCAAGGACGATAACCAGGATGTTGATGAATTTGGACAAGCTTGGATCGGCAACGCCCCAGAGCCACGAGGCGAAGAGCACAGAAACGGGAGCGGAAGCTTTGAGCATCTGGATAAAGGCGACAGACAGGTAGAGATAGACGACGTTGGAGCACACGAGAGACCCAGAGTACAAAAGACCGATGGGGAGAATGGTACGAAGGTAGAGGCGGCCGGTAACGGGGATCTTGCGGCGGGAATCGAGGAGAGAGGTGGTGCGAGCGAGGATCTGGGTTGCGATGGTGGCGAAGACGAGGTGCCAACAGGTGAGGATAATGGCTAGGTTGGTAAGTTAGCTGCGTACTGCCTTGTGGAGGAATATGATTGAGAGAGATGGTGACTCCTTTTTGACGTACGATATTCTAGATATGAATTGTTAGCTTGTCTTGGTCGAGGATTGATTTGTCTATGTGCCAAGAAGAGGGTTCAAGCTTACTAAACCCGGCCGTGTCAATCAGCCATTTGTTGAATATGATGGTGATATTTGAAAAGAACATCCAATTTCTACAGGACTCAGCAAGTCAGTCGTCTCATGCAAGATATTCCCACGACATCCGCTCGTCTCCCCTTGTATCTCCACAACATGCAAAGAGGAACGGTAGTCTTACAGTACATAAACCCAAGATGGTATGTTAATTTTGTGGGCCGACATGACTTCGGTCATGGGCAGAACGGCCGCAGCCTCATTGGGATTTGAAGTTGTCATGGTTGGCTTCCGGCTGTTGATTGCAGACCGAAAAGCTTTGTATATAATCCTTGCAAAAAATAGCCGTCCGATAGACGTCGCCGTCCAATTCTCGTCTAAGTAAGAGAGTTGATCAAGATCAAGAAAAGATGTCGAAAATATCTAGATGCCACTGGGCGAATTGCTGTACACGGTGTCTGGAGAGCAGGCTGATACAAGCTCCACGAAGCTCAAAGCTGCTCTTGTCCGCTTGGTGTCTGTCGCGGTGTTGATTAACAAGGATGCCGTCAGTCCATTCGGCTTTCGCGGTGTACGGGAAAAAAGAAATGGAAGAATGGCTGCTGTATTCCTTCTGCTCCTTCGACTGCCTTTCTTTTCGTCGTGCTGTGCTACCGAAATACGCGGTTCGCCGTGTGCGCCATGCCCTGTGGAAGAAAGCGAGCTAGAGACGGGAGAAGGGCGTCTTGGCATTTACTAAAATGCCGATTCGATTAAACAAGGCCAACATGCAAAGCTTGATCGAAGGCAAACCTGCAAGAAAAGAAAAAAAAAATTAAGAAAAAAAGGAAGGACAAAATGTGGAACAAATGTAGTAGGAAAATAGAATGAGCGGATAACAATGCCTGGCAAAATGCAGGGCTCAAGGCTGGAAAGCTCGGCGCGAATGCAGAGGAGGGAGGAGAGGATGAGAGGCAGAAGATGGGATAATGGTGGAGAGATGGAGGTGGATTTGGGTCTGATCGGTTCGGCTAGCAAAAAGGTCCCTTGTCTGCTGTGTACAGAGAGGTACGAAGCTAGAATGTACTTGTTGCTTGCTGGCTGCGACTTTGCTCCATAGCTCTTGCCCTCTCTTGGCTGTAATTAGGTAGTGTCTGCGACTTGCTGCTGGTTGGCATTGGCAGGCGCGGCGCAGGGACTTGCCTTCCAGACGTGCAGAGGGGTCTCACCACGAGCAGGTGCGGCCCCCCCTTCGTCCCGGAATGCGTTTGGGTTTCTTGGGCGCCTCTAAGACGGGCGCGAAGCAATTTTCTCTCACCCGAGCACAGGGGTACCGCTTCAACTCTATACCTAAGGTACTTTTGCGATTTATGGGGAGGCGTAAGCCTGCTGGAGTACCTCCCTACTATCATTAATACCTGAGTTGCTAACCGATGATATAGTTCCTTACAAAGTGCTCGCAAGCCCGTCGTGGAAATCAAGATGCATCTCGCCGCATCTCACCCCCTGCCATAGGTTCCTCCGTCCCCGAGCAAAGACGAGGCGAGCCGGCGCCCTTTGGTGAGAAACGCAAGGAAAACACCCCTAAGCCGACTGTCAAATAGAACGCTACTCGTCGCCACCCTCAAAGCCCCTCCCAAGTTGTCTTGAATCATCGAGTGCTCCATGCAGAGTAGGTAAGGTAGGTACCGACATTCATTAGCAGGCAGGTAACTCTGTTATACCCCCAACACGGGCTCGAGTGGTCTGAACTTTGTTTTAGCGGCTCTCACCCTCTCTCCACTGTCTGGTGCCAAACGTCGTGTACAAGCAACGAATCTCTCACTTGGCTAGCTCGTATCTTGCGACAGGCGGGATCGCTGATGGAAAGGAAAATCAAAATCTACTTGCCTGCAAGGAGTTTGACGCGACGCTCCGCCAATATCCAGCAGCGAGCGCATTAACCTCCATGCAACATACTCGTGCTAGGTTAGTAGGTACCTAAATTAGTCGTACATGCAAGTACAGCCAGTTGAGATCCATCGGCCCTTGTCAGTGCAAAAAAGAAAAAAAGCATACAAGTATACATACATGTGCTAAATGGCTTGGCTTTTTGGTAGGGCAATCTCTTGGCTCAGCATTCCTGCCCGCCCGTACCTGATCCTGCTAGTGGAGTGGCCTCCTGCAGCAGACATTCGCCGAAAGGACCATTAAAAAAGAAAGGGCCAAAAAAAGGGGGCCCGCCCTCCAACACACCCCTGGAACCTGCTTTCCCTTACAGGCCAATTTTGATCATCTGCCAAGCTTTTTTTCTTTCCTTCTTAGCCGGCCGGCGCACGGGCTCGTTAGCTGCCCGGCCCTCTACTAAAGTTGTGCGGGTGATGGAGGCGCGCCCATAGGGTCCCCTGAAAAGAGCACCGATTGGGGCGGCCTCTCGCTGCCCCTGTCTAGCGTATTGGCCGTCTTTTGAAATGCTCTTTTTGTGATTTGGTGTTTTTCTTTTCTCAGGTCTTCCTTTTTTTGCGGCTGCGCGCATGCTATTTCTCTAATCTCAACAGGCATATACCTCCCGGAAGCTACATGTACACTTGCCTCCTATAAAATTGTCCAGCTGCTAAAAAAGATATGACCTCGTGGGAAGAAGAAAAGGTCAAACAATGGGGTCGTTTCCGTAGCTCTGCGTGGCTGTGCTCTCCCTCGACCCCATCTTCCTCTTGATTCTCTCCGAAAGGCGCAACAACGTCTCACCCGAGAGGTATGCGATAGGCACTCCATGCTCTGTAGGTACGTAATGTCGTACGTAGTACATGCAAACTGTGTGCTGCCAACGCTGGTGGGCATTACGTCGCACGTGCTGGATCCTGGATTGAAGTTTTATGCATGGGTACGAACCTTCAAGTAAGCTTAGCAAAGTCACGCAGTCTCTGCATTCACGCATTGGGGCCTGTGGCATTAATCAGACTACATGTACTCGCTTGGCGGCTCAGTACAGTACCAAGGTACATATGGGTAACAAGGTACATGTGATGCGTAGCGACTGCTTGCTGCTTCTACTACGAGTCTTCTACCGCCGTCGTGACATTCTTCCAAGTCGTAAAATATGCCCCATCCATCCGTTACATACATCATGTGTCACTCTTGTTCAACATCCAAGTCCACAGTCAAAGTTGTTCTAGGATCCCCACACCAACGCCGGCGCTATGCAATTGATTGATAGAAATGAAGTAGAGGAAGAAGAAGAAGAAGAAGAAGAAGAAGAAGAAGAAGAAGAAGAAGAAGAAGAAGAAGAAGAAAAGTCTAAGGCTGGAGTGATGAGACGCCTTGGTATTCAGAAGTGGATATAGATGTCGCCCCTGGTGTCGCTTCTACCATATTTTCATTTGATGAGGCCAGGCCTTCATCCTGAGGTGTGGCTGATTCTCGAGTATCAGGAGCGGCAGCTTTAGGCTCTGCCTGATCCTCAGCTTGTTCAAGCGTGTCGGCCTGCTCCGCCAGTTGCGTCCCTTCTTTTTCTACCTCAGACTGCAGAATCATATTGTGATCCACGCACTCGTAGAATAGCATAAACACTCCCGGCGCCAGGCTCGACACCACCTCTTCGCTCACCTCGGACACGTTATGGTCACTGAGTCTCCACCAGGACGCATCTCTGCCACTGCGATCAAACTTCTTCTCTGTTGCTTCTGCTGCGCCTCCGTCAGCAGCTTCATTCTCGACGCTGCCGTTAGGAGTCTTCTCGGGTGAGTCGATCTTCTCCCCGTCAATCGCTGCTTCTTCAAAGCCAGCCGGTCTGGGTGGAGGGTATTTTCGATAGCAGATGTAGTGTCCATTCTCGTGCCGCCCGTAATGCGTCACGACCGCCCTCAGCTCATAGATGGGCCCTGTCAGCCTTGACTCTCCCAAATCACCTGCAATCATAGACGCCATGGGGTCCAGCTGCCATTGTTCCTCACTGTCTTTTTCGTCATCGCCATTCGCAGCTTCTGTCTCTCTAGACTTTTCCGTCTGGGCGGCCTTCCCCGACGCTGCACTCCCCAGACACCATGGGCCGAGGTCCAGCATCATGGGAAAGTTGACCGGCGCAGAGTTCTTGATCATGTTAAAGGTCGATGGGTCAAAGACGGAGCGGTTGATGTGAATGGCAAGGCTTTGAGGCGGGCGCGCAATCACCATCTGTTTCGTCTTCGTTACGTTGACCCTGCCTTGGGCTGTGATCTTGCATCGGTCCTTGATCGTCTCCTCGTCAAACTCATCCTCCTCCAGGGCCTTCTGAACGGCCTCTAGCCTTCGCAGAGGCTCGGCAAGCTGCTCTTCTTTCGCGCCTCCTGATCTTAGCCTCTCCACCAACTTAGTAAGGAGTCTCTCCGCCTTGAGGAGGGTACACTTGGGACACTCTACCCCCTCGATTGACTCCACCTTGCTGTAGGAGTCCAATCGATCGTAGAGGTCGTGATGATTCTTGTCGAGGCCCAGACTGAGAGTCAGGCAGTTGAACGGAATCATAGATAACCCGTCCGAGTAGCCGCACTGCACGCAGGCCACTCGCTGCGCCAGAAGGCCCTCCAACGGATTCCGCATGACCTTTTGGGAGTCGTACCTGGAGCTCGCCGATTGGCTTTGGTATCCACTGTCGTCGCTGTGTTCGCTGGTGGAGCCCCCCTCATCCCTGCTGTTGCTGCTGCTGCTGCTGTCATCGCAGCTTTCCAATCCCGCCAGTCGGTCGAAAGCGAGTGCTTTGGCCGCCAGTGCCGCTCCCTTTTCGATGTCGTCCAGAACCTTGGAATAGTACTCTTGTGCGTCCTGCTGGGTCCACGTGTTCATCGACTTGAGCAGCGAAGGGGTCCAGAGGGTCCTCCCGTTGTTTGATACGTCGTTGAGCTCTGCAATGAGCGATCGGAGGGTGAGTGCGACGTTCTTGGCGGCACCGTCGCCAGCCTCTTCGGCGGCCTTGACGCACGCCGAGAGGTAGGGCGGCATGGAATGCAGAGAGGCCAGTCCCTGGAGGACGCTGTTCTGGTAGCACGAGTTGTCCCGGTTTCCCAGTCCCGCTGGCCGGTCCGAGTCGATCTTCAGACCGAGGACGCCTCCCGTCACAGACAGCGCTCGGGTCCTGGCGCGGAGGACGGAGTTCATAACGCCGCCCTGGCTGTCCAGGCCCATGACCCTCCGCAAAGCCTCACTCTTGGCGGCATGTGTGCCCCGTGTCGCGGTATCATGCATCGGTCGTGCGGTTGTCGAATCCATCCAGTTGTCGATTGCGAACAGCAGCGGCGCCGGGATGACGAACACCAGCGCGTCCCATAGAGAGTTTCCTACCAGAGAGACGATCCCTCCCAGCGATCCGTCCGGGCTATGCGCCTTGATGAGAAAAGTCACCAGCAGCGCAGCGACGGTGAGGATGACGGTAGCGTCGTTGATGCGATCCACGGCACCTTGTCGGGCGTAGAACTGCCGCCGGGCGGCGACCTGGTCTTGGTAAAAGGTGTCAAACTCGTCCCGTTGCGGATTCATGCTGCCAGGTCTTTGTTCCCCCCGCGGGATCCCACACTCCTCGTATTCCCGCAAGCTTTAAGCGATCGTGCAGCTGCGTCGGCTCGAGGACGATGCTTCCATGACCAGTAGGACGCTTGCCCAAGATGAATCTATAAATGTCGAGTGAGGTCGAGCAATACGACTATTGACGAACCTCACAGAGCCTGCGAAGGAAAATGCCAAGCGGAAAGAGTCGTCAAGCCACACGGTAGCGAGGAGAGCCGTGGGCTCTGTTTGGACGAAGCTGGTGGAATTCAAGATAGCATCTACTACTGAGTATTAGTCGATGTTTTTTTAATGCGAGGTCAAGGGCTTGGTGTGGACTCGCCAGCAGAGCGGGTTCCAGCTTTTTAGCGCGCTCAACCCCCGGAGGCCCGCATTATTCGCAGGCGGCAGCACGAAGTACTAGTAGGTAATACCTAGCGGGGCACAAAGGGCGAAGGTCAGTACCTCAACTGTAAGAACTGCCTAGGTAGGTAGGTAGGTACCTTACCTAGTAGGTATTGAGGATAGAACCCGCTCATGGGGCTATAAGCTCTAGAGACATCTTTAGATAGAGATTGGTATTCCTAGCTCAGCTTCTTTAACAATTACTTTTATTCACTTAGAACTACTTTATAATAAGAAAGATATTTATTATTTATATTATATTATTGTTGAAAAGATAGAGAACGAGTAATAATCCTTCTTTATTTTGAATAATCAAGCTACTAGTTAAGCTATTGGTCATGAATTTATGACCCAGCTCGCTCTCTAGAACTCAGCGCTCGGCTTCACATGCGTATATATGCCTAGACCTCTTGTCTGCATAATGATGTGAAAGATAATGGCGAGCGAGATAGCCGCAAGTTCATTTCGCGATTAGTCTCTTAAAGCACGCCAATCACAGACCGGCCATGTAGTCTAGAGATGATCTGTGACTGCGCTTCCATGCACATGTATTATCTAAGGTCTTAAGGGAAGATTACATAGGTACTTTAGTACCTACTATAGACGGGATGGGTAGCTCATACGGCTTGATCTCCGTCAAGCTCAGGCACGGATTCCGTACACCGGGCATGGGGTTCGTTACCTACGACGTTGCAATTGGGCCAGAAGGTCTTTTGTCTCCTTTCTCTACCGTCTCGTTGGTAGACACCTCCCTGGCTACAATTCTTTCTTCATCAGAGGACCGTAGTCAGGCCGGAGAGCCAGATGGGAGCCGCCTCTTCTTAAGTGGCCGTCTCGTGCTTCCATCCTTCTGCCTCTCTCTCTTATTCCGACGATGCTCTGTGTCCACTAGCAGAGTAAACAACGTACCGAACTTTAGAGATAACGAGAGTGTCGGCAAGCCAGTAGACAGTTCGCTAGGAGCAAAGTCTTCAAGACTGAGTGTCATAGTTTCTTCCTGATTTATTGGCAAGCCATCACCTGTTCGAAAGGGCTGCCGTAAGTTAGTATAGTCTCGATAATTTTTTTAATCCCTTCTTTTTTTTTCCTTTCCTGAAAGGATAAAAAAGCCACGATCTTTGAGAGTCATTGACAAACTCCATGAAAGCTGGGAGAGCGGGGAGATGAAAGGGAGTCACGCCAGCTCCAGCAGAAGGATTGTCATACCATATAAAAAATTTCTTGTTTGGCTTCCAGGCATTCAGTTTCTTCATCCTCTGGCGTGGTAAATTTCGCGCGCCAGAGCGACACCGTAGACTCCTTTCCATAAGGGTTCACGTCGATGCCAATCACCGTTCTGATACCACCATCAGAGCCGAGAATGTAATCCTCAGCTAGTCTCCGTAGCATCTTCCCCTTCTGGGCATAGGACACCTCTACGACAACTCCCGGCCAGGTTGTGTCTGAGTGCTGAAACTGGGCGTCCGGGTCGCGCCTGAGGGTCGGCACGTCATCTTCTATCTCGAGATAGAGAGTAGATGAGCCCAGACACTGAATCTTTGAAGCGAATTCGCCCGCTTTGTCTCCCCTCCCGCTAATGCTGTCGAGATGTCTAGTCAGGGCGTTCTTGATACGTTCTGCAAAGCCGTCGTGGACAGTCGAAGGCATGCGGACAATGAGGCTCCGCCTTTTGTGATTGTAATCGTGCCTTCTGAAGAGACTCTCGATGAGCTCGCAATTGTATTGCTCTGGTTTGACTACAAATTCGAGGAACGAGGGAGGGTATTTCTCGTCCAGCCTCTTGTTGTATTCGCGCAGTATATCCTGCAGCCACTCCTGAGGCGCGTCAGACGCCCTTTTGGGCCGTCGCTCCGCGGTCGTAGGGGGAGACGGGGGCAGCTGGTTCTTATTCCCAGGAGGTGTAGTGCGACGGTGCGCCTGCGGACTACCAGGCTGTATCGTGAACTTTTCCTCCTCCATGGCCTCTGAAGAAGTGTGGTTGAAAAAGGAATGTTTGCAGTGAGCCTGAATATTTCATAGCCTACAGGTGTCGGCTGGCTACCAAGGTACATGTGCTATCCCTTTAGAGGTGCTAAGGTGACATGGCCTGTAGCATACAGGTATTATAGCGAATTGGAACGCACTATAGATACGATACCTAAGCTTGCTGGTAAATTGGCTGATGAAAGAGGTACCGAAAAATCTGACGTTTAGGTACTCTCAGCTACATGTACCTTGCAAGCATCATAGCCCCACTGGTTTTACCTGGCAATGAGTTCTACATACACTATGACCCCTAAATGTTTGCAACACAGATACTTAGAAGGCTAGATGAGCCAATTAAATCAAGCCGATAGGCTACTGTGGGCCCTAGGCGATACCTATCAATACATATTAGCTACATGTATGGATCTAGAATTATATAGAAATACAGGGATAATGCAATCTAAGCAAGGATAGTAGAAGTAACTGCTAAGTATTTAAATTTTTAGGATTTTTAGAGTAAATTTCAAGCTTTAATATATAATTTTTAATAAAAAGGAAAAGAGTAATACTATTAAATTAGTAATTAGAGCTTATAGATAAATAGAGATTTAGGGTAGGTTATTATTTGGAGGCTCTAGGGTATGTGGGTCTTGGAGTAGTCGATGTGTAAACTTTCAGGGGTTGTAGTGTAGGCTCTGAAGAGTAGGAAGCAGGTGCACAAGGGCATCGTGGGGTTTATACGGGGCATGTCACCTTAGCACCTTCAAAGGGACAGGTACTACTTATATCGAAGGTCGCATACGCAGTATGTTTAGCACTTCAATATTCCTGAATGTGGATACCAAAAAGCGCTACCAACCTTACCTAGTACTGTACCGCGTCTGGAGTAGGTAGTGAGTGGTGATAGTATTATGTAATGATGGCCAGACCTCAAGCGCAACTTATACGGTTCGGCGCCGGGGAAGCGGATGTCTTGTTCTCAATCTGATCACTCTCGAATCGTAGAACGATGATATTCTGGTTGACTCCTACAAGTCGCACGGTTAGGTATGTCAATACTTTTCTCTTTGCAGCTCAAGTTAGCCTTTTCACGGGAGGCTGCATCGCTCACTCTGTACCACCACAGCTCCGGCCTCCGTCGCCATCTCACAGGCCGGAGCGGCATTATCCGAGCCTCGGCCGCTTCCTCACAAGCACGGCTCTGCGCAGCGACGTTGGAGACGAGTCCCAAGGGCCTTGTTTTCAAGAGCAACGAGTCTGAGACACCCATCACAGCAGAATTGTAAGGGACATGCATCGGAGCTTTTCAAACCACCTTGCTTAATGCACAATACTCATGTCCAGCGGCTAATCAATCGTCTGTGTGTGCTGGTCCCCCAGATCAAAGATATGGCTCCGGTATGCATGCCTCCCATGCCACCCATTGCAGCATGAATGTAACACTAACCAGCGAATCCCTTCTTGCAGCGACAACTGCCGCTGCGCTCACTGCGTAAATCAGGATACCCTGCAGCGCAACTTTAACACGTTTGCGGTGAATTCATTCGTCCAGCTTGCACCCTTGTTGGTATTGGCGAGTGCTCATTGGATCGTGTCTGCAGCTACCCGAAGATATTTCTGCCAAAGAAATTGTCCCCAAGAATGACGGAGTGGACGTCGTATGTACGTGCAATCTCCTATTTCATGGTCTGTATGCGGCGAGGTGAGACTCATTGGCAATTGCTTAGGGTCTGATTCCCACAAAAGTCACTACCCGTGGTCTTGGTTGAGCCTGACTCTCGGTGGCTCTGTTTCCAATAAGAAAATTGCAAATCAAGAGTATGTAAGATGAATCAAACGACGGCGACTACAATCTCTAACATCATCGTCAGTAAACGAAGATTATGGGACGCAACAGTATCCTCAGCCCCTCCAGAAGTCACCTATGACAATGTCATGAGTAGTACCTCTCCAAGAGGGATGGCTGAGCTCACCAGCAAAATCGCATGTGCTCATTCGCCCTAGCAATCCCTTTGAACAAAGGCTTACCGCGAACAGCGTGAATACGGGTTCTCTTTTGTTGTCGGCTCTCCCAAAACACCGGAAGCTACAGAAAAGCTCTTGGAACGTATTGGTCCCATCCGAAACACACACTATGGAGGCTTTTACGACTTCATCCCGGACCTGGCTCTCGCTGATACGGCCTACACGAACTTGGCCCTGCCGGCGCATACAGACACTACGTACTTTACGGAGCCAGCAGGCCTGCAGGCATTCCACCTGCTATCTCACACGCCGCCACCGAACAAACCCGTCGACGAGGTGCTAGGCGGACAATCGCTCCTCGTGGACGGCTTTCACGCTGCAGAGAGCCTCAAGAGAGAATCGCCGGAAGATTTTGAGGTGTTGCGCAAGGTCAGACTCCCATGGCACGCCAGCGGCAACCAGGGCATCGCCATCGCGCCAGACATGGCTTATCCCGTGGTCGAGACCAACGGCGAGCAGTTGCACAGGATCCGATGGAACAATGACGACCGAGGGGTTGTGCCCCCGGATGTCGACGTCGATGCGTGGTATCGCGCGGCGCGGCGATGGGATGAGACGCTGAGGCGGAAAGAAAACGAGTACTGGTTCCAGCTTGAGCCTGGGCGAGTATTGAGTAAGTGTGCCAAGATGACGACGACCCGGCCTCCCGCAGCGGATGCTAATGGTATCATCTTTTTTTTCTTTGCTTTATAGTCTTCGACAACTGGCGAGTTCTCCATGGGAGGAGCGCCTTTGAAGGGCTGCGACGCATCTGCGGAGCGTATAGTAAGTTGTATTCCGTTTTCGGTCCCTACTGTGAGCTCTACCGAATATCAGGGCGACTGACGATGGTCTTGGAAACAGTCAATCGCGACGACTTCATCTCCCGCTGGAAGATAACCAATTTTCCGAGACAGGATGTCATTGCATCCAACATGCAGCTGCGATGAAGCAGTTCAGGGGGGGTCAACAACTAGCATAGACGGCTGGAAATAAGTCAGTAGTCAATATAAATGGATATCAATACTTCTTGGCTTCACCTGGCTCGGCATCATGTTATCAATGCAAGCCCAAGGCAACATTACAACCAAGTATAATCAATGTCAGAGCTCGACACGCGATCAAAGGCTCGGCTCCACCCCCACAGCGCTATGACGTTGGATCTTCAGACGACTAAGACGGAGGCAGCCTGGCTCTGCACAAAGTAGCGGATCCTGTTGGAGCGCTTGGAGACTCCCGCTAACTTAAGTGACTTTTTCCATGCTAAAAGGCCGCCGGCGGAGCGCCCCAGATGAACGAGCCCGTATCTCAGTCGGAAGCTACCTTGGTTGTAGTATCCACCCAATGAAAAGAAATGAAAGGAAATGTGTTTTGTGCATCATGTAGTAGCATTAGCCGGCAGAGAAGCAATCCTCTATTTGTCCGATGCGTCGTCTGCCAGGACACGGGGCCTGAAGATCGCTGCGCAGGTACAGATGTCGAAGGATACTTCGTGGCGAGTGGCAGCCGATAGGCTCCCGTGTATGGCGGAATTGCCGAATCTGGAGGCCGGTGCCTAGCAGCAATCATTAGCAGCTTGTCCAGATCTACCGGCAAGGGAGGTATGTCACTGTGGCATCGAGCTAGCATTACCATAAATTGGCATCAATACAGCCGTGGGGACGAAGACAAAAAAAAAAGCACTCTCTCGACTCTTGCTCGAATCCCGCGCAAGCTCCACTTCGCTTGGGGCTCGGTCATCATGGACCACAAGGGAAAATAGCGAGTCGACAATTGGAGCGCGTCCGGAAGGACAGAGCCAGCCACGGTAAATGTCGCATGGACGGCCCCGTCGTCGGCCCTTTGATGGCTGGATGGAGATTCGCGCGGCACAAGGCAGTAAGTAAGTAGTAGGACCAGAACGATAAAGAAGCAACTTATAAGAGGACACGGCATGCCCCATCTCCCCGCAGTCTTCGCGATAGCGTCACTCGTCCACCTGTTGGCAGTACTTATACCCCCCCTTTTCTTCCCTGGGCTCTTCTCTTTCATTCATCTTAGTAGTCATTCTTTTCTTTTATCCCCAAGTTCCTACGGGTTTTGTAAAAAAAAATTCCATTTGCCAAAGGAGAGACAAAAAAAGCAGGCACAATGGCGGACATGAAGAGGGGCACCTTCCCCCACGACAACGCACCCGTTCCCCAGGGCGATCGAGTGCTTCCCCTCTTTTCCCTCAAAGGCAGAACCGCAATTGTGTCGGGAGCCGGTGCCGGCATCGGTCTCGCCATCGCTGAGGCCTTTGCAGAGGCCGGTGCCAACGTCGCGCTGTGGTATAACAACAACAAGCAGGCCGTGACACAGGCCGAGAACATTGCCAAGACCTACGGTGTCCAGAGTATGTGGGAATTGGTCCCTGGCTGCCTGTGTGCTCTAAGATCGCTGACTTGAGGGCGCCGTGCAAAAGGCAAGGCATACCAGGTAAACGTGACGTCGGCCGAGGCCGTCGACAAGGCCATTGCCGAGATCATCAAAGAGTTCAACGGCCGCCTCGACGCCTTCGTTGCCAACTCGGGCATCCCATGGACGGAGGGCGCCTTTATCGACGGGCCCGTCGAGTCAGCCCGCAACGTCATGTCCGTCAACGTGGATGGTGTCATGTGGTGCGCCAAGAGTGCCGGCGCCCATTTCCGCCGCCAGAAAGAGCAAGGCACGACGATTGACGGCAAGCCCCTCGAGAACTACATTGCGGGAAGCTTCATCGCTACGGCGTCGATGAGCGGAAGCATCGTCAACGTGCCCCAGTTGCAGGCCGTGTACAACAGCTCCAAGGCTGCGGTGATTCACTTCTGTAAGTTTCTGCTCAGCTTCTCAACTCGAGACCAGCAACATCAAGATTAATGCAGACTGTGCGCAGGCAAGAGCTTGGCGGTCGAGTGGACCGGCTTTGCTCGAGTCAACACCGTATCGCCCGGCTACATCCTGACCGAAATCTCCAACTTTGTGCCTGCGGAGACGAAGACTACATGGAAAGATAAGATTGTCATGGGGTGAGTTGATATGAAGACTGCCCTACCGGCTCAATATAGCTAATGCTGACACTCATACTGCAGTCGCGAGGGCCATGTGGGTGAGCTCAAGGGCGCCTATCTGTACCTGGCGAGCGACGCCTCGTCGTACACAACGGGCCTGGACATGATTGTCGATGGTGGCTACAGCCTACCGTGATGGGAGATTCAATTGTCCATTGGAAGGAGAGAAGAGCATTGTCACTGGAGAAGGGGAATGGGAAACAAAAAGCTGATATAGAGCATAGAATTTCTTGCACATGATTGGGATCTTGCATGACAAACCGCAAACATAAAGAGGATGGACTGTATCGGAAATGAGCCAAGATACTACCATGATAGCATTTGGAGCTTGAGCTCGTCCACAAGACATGACTAAAATTGGGTGTCCGTCGCCTTCCACTGCTTACCTACATAACCTACTACCCACCTTACCTTGTCTACTATACCTAGGCACGTTATTTACCTTATCGTGGTGCTTGTGGAGTAATAGAGAAGGAGAATATTACATGTATAGAAGCACCAGTGGGCGCCTTTACATAATCGCAACCTCCAGTGCAGCGAACCAGCTCTGCCAGGGTCTGTGGCGGGGCTTTCAGTGGAATTAGGGGACCTTTTCCGTGCTCCGTGGTCCGGGTATCTGTACACGTGCGATCAGCTGGAAAAAAAAAGGTTCAGGCACGCGTGAGGAGGATTGGCGGGCAGCCTGGAGGAGGCAAACGGATGAACGATGACGCCGCGGCGCTGCTGATCCAAGCGACAAGCTGCTGAGGCCAAAACAAGCCCATCTCAGCTCGGCCGAGCCCCGGAGTTTCGAGATGGCCACACAAGCTGAGCAGAGGGCAGCCAGTCTCGGAGGGGTGATGTCAAGGTATTTGCGCCTCCCCGCCCCTATTCTTTGGGACCTTGGGGGCACTCGATAGGTGCTGCCCAGGAATATGTCACACAGGGGGAATGAACTAATTGAAGCTCGATAGGTGACATTTGGGAAGCAAAGAATAGACAGAGACGTCAAAGAAAAAAGAAAACAAAAAGGTCAGAAAAGGGAAAGGGGGAATAAGAGAGACCATCCCCCGCAGGATTTATGCGTATTTCCGCTCTCCTGGGTACGTTGTATTCTGCTTGCCAGCTTGTCGCGCCTCCAGACCGAGGAGGCCAGCGAAATCATATTAGGGGCGGCTCCATGATTGGGCCGCCGGAGGCCTTACCACAAAGCACAGTACTAAGTAAGGTAGTATGTACCTTAGGTAAGTGGCCTAGGACCTTATCCAGGAGGCACCAGTAGGTAAGGTGCCTAGCCTGCCCAGCACCTAAGCATAGCAGATAGCGGGTAGCCCCGTACTAGGTACTTTGCCTGTGTGCCTCCTACCCCAGCGCCGTCCCTGTGCATTCAGTATCAGGTACTAACCTACCAGAGACACCAGGGCCTTTTTCTCCTGGCAGCCCGCAACCTATCTCGCCTTTTGCCTTCCGCCAAGCGCACGGCTTTGCTTCTCGGCACGGCGATAGAACGCAACTTTGGGACCGCACCAAACAACTAACTGTGCTTGCCCCCCGAGATTTGCCTCGCCCCCAGCGGTTCCTTGACAACAAGCAGCTGCAGGCCTGCTGCTTTTCCTTTTTTCCCCCTCCTCACCGCTACCAGCCACGCTCAAGCCGCTCCTGGAAGCTCTGCGATCTCTGGGACCCTCCGCGCCGGCCTAGATCCAGATCCAGCAAGCCTTTTGCCTCCTCAAAAGCCCTCGCCATCTGATCAAAAGGGTCTCTCTCTATCCTCTTTTTTTTTGCCCTTTCTTCTTCCCCCCTTTCTAGACCTTCGCCTAGCTGCAGCTCGCCTCATCGACCACCGCCGCCATGGACACTGAAGGTGAGGCTCACGCTGCCGAGCAGCAGCAGCCTCCTCGACGAAATGTCCAGGTCGACAACGCCATTCGCGCCATTCAGGAGAAGAAGCCGCTGCCTGAGATCGACTTTACCATCCACATGATGGAGGACGGTAACCAGGTAAGCACTCTCGAGCGAGTGTGCAAAGGTATGTCTGCCCGTTCTCTTGCTTCTCTCAACTCCTGACTACCCCGCCAATGTCGTCGTCGACGGGGGGGGCACGAGGGCCATCCCACACCAAAAGTTCTCAAGCACAGCGCCGCTGACCCTCATCGCACCCCAGACGTCCAGGCGCCGGCCATGTTCAAGCCCACCGATGAGCAATTCTTCGAAGACGACACCAAGGAGAAGCCCGACATCAACTTTCTCAAGCAGCACTTCTATCGCGAGGGCAGGCTCACCGAGGAGCAGGCGCTATGGATCATCAAAAAGGGTACCGAGCTGCTGCGTGCAGAGCCCAATCTGCTCGAGATGGACGCGCCCATCACCGTCTGTGGCGACGTCCACGGCCAGTATTACGATCTGATGAAGCTGTTCGAGGTCGGTGGCGATCCCGCGGAGACCAGGTATCTCTTCCTGGGCGACTACGTCGATCGTGGATACTTCAGCATCGAGTGTGTCCTCTATCTGTGGTCCCTCAAAATTCACTACCCCAAGACGTTGTGGCTCCTCCGGGGCAACCACGAATGCCGTCACTTGACCGACTACTTCACCTTTAAGCTAGAGTGCAAGCACAAATACTCAGAGGCCGTCTACGAGGCCTGCATGGAGTCCTTCTGCTGCCTCCCCCTGGCTGCCGTCATGAACAAGCAATTCCTGTGTATTCATGGTGGCTTGAGTCCGGAGCTGCACACTCTCGATGACTTAAGAAGTGTAAGCGATCAAACATTGTGGCAAAGATCATTTTATTTCCAGTCTCGAGGCTAACAAGGCTATTTTTCTTTCAGATTGACCGCTTCAGGGAGCCGCCGACTCAGGGCCTCATGTGTGACATTCTATGGGCTGACCCGCTCGAGGATTTTGGCCAAGAAAAGTCGAGCGACTTCTTTTTGCACAACCACGTGCGAGGCTGCTCGTACTTCTTTTCATATCACGCCGCCTGTGCTTTCCTCGAAAAGAACAACTTGCTCTCCGTCATCCGTGCCCACGAAGCCCAGGATGCTGGCTACCGCATGTACCGCAAAACGCGGACCACCGGCTTCCCCAGCGTCATGACCATCTTCTCGGCGCCCAACTACCTCGACGTCTACAACAACAAGGCCGCCGTGCTCAAGTACGAGAACAACGTGATGAACATTCGACAGTTCAACTGCACGCCCCACCCGTATTGGCTGCCCAATTTCATGGACGTCTTCACCTGGTCGCTGCCGTTTGTGGGCGAGAAGATTACCGATATGCTCATTGCCATCTTGAGCACGTGCTCGGAGGAGGAGCTCAAGGAAGAGACGCCGTCCTCGCAGTCGCCCGGCCCCAGCTCGCCGCCCCTCACCGGCGGTCTAGAAGACCCGAACTCGATCGAATTCAAGCGGAGAGCGATCAAAAACAAGATCTTGGCCATTGGCCGCATGTCGCGTGTCTTCCAGGTATTGCGAGAGGAGTCGGAGCGCGTGACGGAGCTGAAGACCGTGTCTGGTGGCAGACTGCCTGCCGGTACCCTGATGCTCGGCGCTGAGGGCATCAAGAATGCTATCAGCTCATTCGAGGACGCCAGGAAGGTCGATTTACAAAACGAGCACCTCCCTCCGACTCACGACGAGGTGGTGAAGCACCAGGAGGAGGAGAGGGCAATTGCCTTGCAAAAGGCAGCAGAAGAGGCGGATAACGACAAGAAGCTACACCAGCTATCTAGGAGACTCAGCACGTAAGTATCTTTTGCCATCCAAGCGATTTGATCGTCTTTTCCCGCAACCCTGTCCTTGTTTTGGTTTTTTTTTCCTTCTTGTGCGTCCGTATAGCTTTGTTTCGTCGTGTTCTGATATCTAGCTCTGCTTTAGTGGCTAATGCAGTCGATCCAGGGATCGCAAGAATCGATCACAATCATGAGGCGTGGGCATTACAGCGGACGGCCGCAGCGACGATGGGCTTTAGACATATTTGGAATAAGGGCCGGCGAATACGAGCTCCAACCTGTCACGGAGTCGATGACTTGATGCTTCATGTTACACCGTTTTTATCAAACCTCTATTTATCCCCCTTTTATTTTCTGTTTTCACGATTGAAGACCAGGCTTTGGCTAGAGCAAAATAACAAAAAAGTCCAAGGGCTAGGGTTCTGGCGACAAGAGAGGTAGCTGTAGGGTCATCATCCACGGTACAGGCAATGCAGCGGTGGCCTTGTCATTTCAACTGCAAATTCGTCTCGGCCTTGCTTTCGTCTCATGCGGCATGTTGCAAATCAAGTGGCCATGGAGCTTCCGCTTTTGCTGTATTTGCCAATGTCTATGTCTTTTTCTTTTTACGAATGGGTGGCGAGGAGTGTAAGAAGGTAAAAAATGTCCCTTGCGGGATTGACGACGTGGAAAGTGTAACGTCTCGTATTTTGAGCCATCTTCGCGTCTAGAAATACCCCCAGCACATACTCGATGAAAGCATGATGTTTATAGTTGACAAAGCTGGAACTTGAATTCTTCTAAAAGCAGTGTCTTATTGTGAAACGGCCATATAACTCGAGTGCTTCACATAATACGCCGTCTGCTGCAGCTCAACTCCTCCAAAATATATGCACGCATACAAATTATCTCTACCCAAGGGAATTTGATCCAAACAAATCATCCCATTATACCAATCCAAAGTTCTACCTACAAACGAAACAAGTCCAGGTAGCGGTTGATGTACTTGTAGCTCCTGTTCCTGTACGTGTCCGACAGATAGCCATTGCCCGTCTTGTTGAACCACAGCAGCCGCGGCTCGTCGATTGTCCATCTCGGCCACGGCACAACATGCTGCGTTCCCTTGTTGGGATCCAAATTATACAAGAAATTGATAAAGTACGTCCGTGTGCTGCGGGTCGGAAAAGACGTAGGGTCGCCTGCAAAGACGACCCTTTCGATCGAGCCGTGCGTGGTGCCTAGGAAGCCCCGTGCGCCCTCCCGGTGGTCGTACGACGATTGATAGCCCCATAGGGGCAGCCGGGGCTGGGATGCCGCGATGAATGCCAGCGCGAGCCGGCGAGGAAAGATGTAAAAGAGGTCGCCGATGACGGATGCAAAGCGCTTCTTGCCGTGCCAGTCTTCGAAGTCATTGCCGGTCCGGTAAGGGCTGCCATCGAGCGGCTTCTTGCCGTACGTCTTGATGAAGTTTTTCATCTGATCACTCGTTGGGCGGTAGTAGTAGCGCTCTCGCAGATAGTAGTTGAGGCGTTCCCCATCGTTGACCGTCACTTGTTCCTGGGAGAAGGTCGTTCCCTCGTCTTCTTGGTTGCCCAGAATCATGGGCACCGCGTGAAACATGCTGTTGTTGATGAGCTTTTCTGGGCTGTAGCGGATCAAGTCATCGTCTGGTCGCGGAATGTATAAGAGCGACATGTACGTGAAGGAGGAGATTCCGGAGATGGATGTTACGGCTCTCTCATACTCGGCCGCGGGAAGCTCGCGCAAGCACTGCAGCGAGTCCTTGGCACGGCGGCATCCGGCCGCCCTGATGACCTCGTCGTACACATGCTGGCTCTTGGAGCAGTTGACATAGTCGGCAGGGATGAGGCTGCCGGAGCTCATAATGGCGCCATGGAACAGATTCCTGCCGTTATACGATGCGTTGCCTCCGTTAATCACCAGGTGCTCGAAGACAGAGACGCCACCCGCTGACTGCCCCCAAAGCGTAATCTTGTCCGGGTCGCCTCCAAAGGCGGCGATGTAGTCTGACGTCCACTCGATGCTCATTCTCTGGTCGTGAAGGCCTAGGTTAGCCGTCTTGTTCGCCATGACTTCTTTCCCCGGCAGGAATCCCCAGCCACCAAGCCGGTAGTTGGCGGTCACAAAGATGAACGGTTGCTTGATTTGAACCCCAAAGTTGATGAAAGCAGTGGCATTATACTCAGACGTTGATCCCATGACAAAGCCACTGCCGTGAATCCAGAAGAGCACGGGTAAGTTGTCACCTGCCTTGGTCCCAGTCGGGCGCTGTACCGTCACTGTCAAGCAATCTTCTGATGAGGGGGCCTTGACCCCATCATCCCATCTTATGGGCAAGTCAGAGATGCGACGGGGTGGTGGTTTTCCAGGGCGAGGATACAATTCGAATGCTCCATTCCCCTCGATGTCTGACTCAGACGTCGTGAAATGTCCCTGGGGGCATGCTAGGGGAAGAGTAGTCGCATCAAACACTCCAAGGGGGTTTGTTCTTCTAACGGGCCTCTTGAGGCGGTTGAGGCCTGCTGGTGACTCGGCGTACGGCATGCCATAGAAAGACTCGACCCCATCAGCGGAAACGCCCTGGATCTTGGTATTTGGGAGAATGACTATCACATCTTCCCTCGTCTGGGCAAGACTCGAGCTGATGAAAGCTAGGATGACCGAGAGGGTTGCGAATACCTTCATGATTGAGATCTGCAATTAGCTATTTGATACCAACAGTGACCATATAGCATCCATGTAACAACATTCGCAGTCATATCAATAAGATGGAGGGAGTCATAGCCCCTCTCGCGTATCGATCGGATGAATGCTCCAGACTATATCACTTCTAAAAGATATCATAGATACCTTGCCCCACGTAGTCGCTACAGAGTCTTTGTTGGGGGTGCTATAGTATACGAAAATTCGACTCGGAATAGGCCGGCCTCAGAGTTTCCAACAGGTACTTGATACGAAGTGTGTTGCGCATTATGATAGCTTCTCGGCCTCCTCAAGGTCAAAGGTACTCCTTCGGAAGAGGCGTGAGCCACGAATTATAGACATCGCCCTTGGGCCTTTGTTGAGGGAATATTCATAATCCAAACAACGCACAGACACGTAGCTGGTGACAGTTGACTTCTAGGACTCGCTTTATGGTTCATTACGGCAGGACTGGTTTCGATGCTTTCTCATAAGAATGTTGAAAGCCTTATAAAACAGTTCTGGAACAGATTTGAAGGACCTGCATTATATACTTCGCTTGCAGCCCTTAGACAGTATGACTAGCCCCTCGCTCAGACATTATTCATGATTGTAGCTTGGATCTGGCCATGCTCATGCCTAATGAAAATGAAGCACTTGTGAGTTCGTAGACACACATTGCGCTTCTGCCGGAGGGTAATGTGTCCACCCCATAGGGCTAATCCCATCTATGACTAGCCATTAGGGAGGAAAGTTTGCTCTGATGTTCACAGGTCGAGAGGCGGCTGTCCTATCTCTTGCCAATCTGCAAGCCTTTTCGCTCGATTCATGTTTGGCGGATCGTATTAGGAAGCTGGTAGCACACCACGGCTCGATAGGTCAGACAGCTACACAGACAAATGGCCATGCTAAGTCAGTAAATGCCTTATGTATTGTTGACATGAAAAATTGCCGGACTATTGGCATCGGTGGTGGTTCTAGGGGAAGAATAGAAGGCACTCTTATCTTCCGGGCCTGGAAAGCTCTGATTGTAGAAGAGGAATTAATAATATACCAGTGCTGGCAATTCACAGTGTCCCCGTAATCCAGTCCGGTTACCGGTGAGTGCATGCAGCCTCAGTGTTTGGGGCGTCTAGCGAAACGGGGCTGGCTCACGATCAAGGCTTTTATGGGGCAGAGGGGCTTCTTATGACACCGGCTTTGCATTGCGAGTCAAGACGCTAGAAGCCGACAGATGTGGATGGTATGGAAAATTTGTGCAAGACGAAGACAGAAGTGCGAAAGAAGCCTTCAGCAACTAGAGATGTGTTGGAGAGATGACCTGATGGTGCTGGCTGATCACAAAAAGGCTGTATACCGATGATGGACAGTTCCGATCATGATCTTCATACAGTGCAGATCGATCCCCATTTGTGGGAAATTAGCTGGAAGATTTGGCAAAGTGCGGCCCAAACAGGCAATGACAGGCTCATCGATCCGCACTGTATGGGGTCCATACGCCCCTTATCGACAGAACGGAGCCATGGAAGGAGCGCGGGCTGTTGCTTCCAAAGGATGGTGTAGAGGTACTCAAATTCTCTCTCGTGATTTGACCGTCAGAAACGTGTCGGTACTTTAGTCACCTTGGGTATATTCAACTTGGCCTTCTTCTTTCATTTCGAATCTTGCAACCTGAAACCGACATAGCCTCACCTCCAATGACTTGGCCCGAAGCTGCTCGTGCTTCTTTAGCTGTGCAAAGCACGCATACACCTTGATATATTAACTCGTACAAACAAACATCCTGAGGTGCGTACCAATACCAAGGCGCATGGGTGCCCACGCTGTCAAGCACATACGTACATCCTTCGTCCTCTAATGTCAATCCTCAATCACAGTTGAGGGATGATGTGTCTTTGATCGCCACCAAAGGTTTCCTCTGCTGCTACAGCCAATCTTAGGGGTTGCACCGCTTCGTATTCCAGCACTGAGGCAGCATCCGTTAGCGCTTCGCCACAGCAAATTTCCAGCGCTAGCCCTTGGGCTCTGGGGAGATCCCGAATCAGAGAACTTCCCGAAACAGGTACTAGCCGCTGATGCACAGCCTCTCCCTGGGCTGTATCCACTTCATTTGTTCTGTTGACCAGTGGTTTTGAGAGGCAGACGGACAGCGAACCCGCTTTGCGGCCAGGGGGAGCCGTCTTGGCTTGAAACTTGGCTGGTTTGGGGCCTATGAGTACCTGTACTCCGCACTGCGGTCCATTAGGTATCAACCTGTGATACTCCTCCTCTGTACGAACACACAGAGTCCGGGGCAGTTCAGTCAATTTCCAAATTAGCAGAGGCGCATGTACGAGGAAGAAGAGCTGTTGCAGGTGCCGACAGACATGGCAGCGCCCACGAGTCTTGTGCTGCTTCCTTTCGAGGCGGAGCAACACCACGCGGCTTGGCTTGGCGATGTTCAACTCTTGGTGGTTGTGTGTCAAGTACCCCAAACTCCGTACTAAGTACATCACTGAGAATCCCCCTTGAAAGTCAAACCAGCCGCAATGCCGGCCTCGTTCGCCGCCGGAATCTCGGCCCCGTTGGAATTACGCATCACCGCTGCCGTTGTGGCCGATGGTTCGTGCAGAGTACGCACATGTTGGCTGTCTCTACCGAGTTCTGGGGATGGAGCCTCCAAGCTTAATACAAAATCGCATCGCGCTATTGGCGGTGAATGGGAGTCGTCCTCCGCATCACTAGAGTGCCAAGTATGGATACTGACTACCTCCGCCAGACGTTTCAGGCCTGTGTGCACCAAAATCTCAAAGTCTTCATGGGGGTCGAAACCTGGAGTGCCGGGGAGGAGGGGGGCCGCATAATAGTAAGTTGCGTGAAATTGCACATCTAGCCGGCCAACCATCTGTCCCCATGCGCGCTCGTATACCACTAATACACTGCACCCTTTCCATGGCCTGCCTTGCTAAAATGAAAATGACGCGCCTTAACTCCTGTGCCCATCCCGTATTGTGGTTTTTTTCCTCTGCCACTCTTACTCCATACTTGTGATTACTTGCCCGCGTGCCGTTTCGCATGCTTTCTTGCGCCGCCACGCCCTTCTCTACTCTTCCTTTGGTTTCTTGTCCTTGAGCCTCAAGAAGCCCGTATGTAAGCAGTGGAGCAGTTACTCTCGTTTGACGCGCGGCGAAGAACCCCCGGCAATCAGTTCTTCTCTTCCTTAACCCTCTTCAACCATCGCATGTAGCATCTTGCCTAGCGAAAAGACGCTCGTTTTTCACTCGCTTCTCCTGGTTTCATTGCAACTTCTTGCCTTCGTTTTCCTGGTCCCCTCGAGCTCAATTTTTGGACCGAATTATCCGCCGACACCTCGACTGTCCCCCTTCGTGGTGAAACTGCCGCTCGACAATTTGCGAGTACCTACATTGCGCTGCTGTGCTCCCCCACTGGACAGACTGGATCTGGACGACTCTTCTTTAGTATCTATTTAGACATCGATATCTTCGAACCATTTAAGCATTCGCCGACGCACCTGGAATCTCGTTCGCTATGAAATCGCCGTTTGTGGCTGCAGCGGCAGCAGTGTGTCTGCTGGGTCAGGGGGCAAACGCCATTGCCCTGACCTTGGGTGACCACAGTAAGAAGAATCTTGCCCCGGCTCAACGAAAGCAAATGTGGCTTACAAATATCCCACAGGCTCGGTCGTAGATGCGGCAGGCACCATCGCATATGGATTAATGAAGTTTTATACGGGAAACAACACTGGTGATGTTGCTGGAAACTTGCCATCTCCATACTACTGTCAGACAAACCTTTCCCCTTTCATTGTTTGCAGAGCCGGCCAGCATCGGCCGCGCCATGCGCAGGACTAATGCTAACTTGATGAAACAGGGTGGGAGGCCGGTGCCATGTTTGGTACCATGATTGACTACTGGTATATGACAAAGGACTCGACGTATAACAATGTTACGATCCAGGCCATGCTTCACCAAGCCGGAACCGATGGCGACTTCATGCCTACGAACCAAACCTTGACAGAAGGAAACGACGACCAAGGATTCTGGGCCATGGCTGCCATGTCTGCCGCCGAAAACGTGTTCCCTAACCCGCCATCCGATCAACCCCAATGGTTGGCCATGGCGCAGGCTGTCTTCAACCAGTATGTCAGCCGATGGGATCCGAGCTGTGGCGGAGGTCTTCGTTGGCAGATCTTCCAGTGGAACAACGGTTATGACTACAAGAACTCGGTCGCCAACGGCTGCTTCTTCAACGTCGCCGCCCGACTAGCTCGGTACACCGGCAATCAGACTTATGCGGATTGGGCCGAAAAAGTCTGGGAGTGGGAGAATTCGGCCAACCTCATCACAGACAACTACCAGATCTACGACGGTGTGAATATCTTCCCGAACAACACATGTGGCGGCATGGACCAGACCCAGTACACTTATAATGCCGGATTATACATGCATGGCGCCGCCGCTTTGTACAACTTCACCGGCAACGCTACTTGGAAAAATCACTTGGACGGCATCATCAAGAACACGCAGGCCACATTCGTCGAAGACGGCGTTGTTTATGAACAGTTTTGCGAGCCCCGAGGCTTCTGCAGTATTGACCAGGACACTTTCAAGGGATACTTGCTTCGGTACATGTCCTCGACCATTCAGCTGGCTCCGTACACCGCACCGACTCTCTTGCCCCTGATCAACAACGCCGCCAACGCTGCCGCCGCCGTGTGTACAGGCCCCGCATCTGCCACATTCAAGGGCATATCAGGTACAGCATGTGGTTTCGCGTGGCTTCCTCAGGGCAAATACGATGGCAGCAACGGTGTCGGTCAGCAGATGAACGCTCTGGACGCCGTCATGTATACCCTTGTTCAGACGGTCGACCCGCCAGCAACTGCCAACCACGGCGGTACATCGAAGGGTAACCCTGGCGCTGGACGAACTGACATAGACCCAGCGGGCGAGATCGATAACCTGACGGCACCCACCACGGGAGGAAAAGTTGGAGCGGCAATCCTCACCATCATCTTGCTTTGCAGCGTCCTGGTCGGCAGCGCAGTTCTCCTATTTTGATGATATTTAGACTATGCAAATATGCTCTAGAGGAGGGAGTGGCATATTTCTCTTTAGTTATGCGTGTGCGTGTGGTTTTACAGGCACAATCTTTCTCCATCTGAAACTCAAGACCTTGGAGCGTAGGTGCTCTCCGTGGCTGGCGTTGGGGAGTGGCAGTTTTTTCTTGGGATGTTTCTTTGGTTTCTTCCTCTGGATAGGTACATATTTCGACGATATGGGACGCGGGCATCATCGTTGTCGTTGAATCGTCATCATTGTCTAGTATTCATTTGGTAGCAGTTTGGAAGCACTAGAATTGGTCAAGCCTGACATCAGAATAGCACGACATTACGATTGAAAAGTCCATGCTGGTGAGCAAGCCGTATTTCTCCTGTTGGGAGTCATCATTGTCCATTTGGCCGCGGAGCTGGTAGCTTAACTGATTGACTTTGGATATATTTCCATAGCTGGGCCTCGCCCAAACGGCCCGAAGCGCTGGGGGGAGATGGACAATGCTATCTCTAGCTAGATCAAGGGATCCATGAATCCATCTCAAGAACCTTTTTTTTTTTTAAGGATCGAGTTGGAGGAGGAGGATGTCTTTAAAGAGTGCACACAAGGCTTATCGGATCGTAAGTGGCTGGCGACTAGGGATCTGTCGATGCCAATGAGGAGCTCCTCTAGTCAGACTAATAAAAAATAAGTGAATACTAGCGACGTTCTCCTTGCTTGAAATTGAAAGTAAATCAGGCACGGCTCGTTCAAGCGCCCCCGCGCCCAGTGACATGTATTTGGAGCTCAACGTGGTGGCTTCAACCCCGCTGAGATGGTAATGTTGACTTCATCCGCGAACCCCGCCCCTCTCTTTACCAGGCTTGCAAAGGCGAGTGAGTGTACGTCACTGATATCAGACCATTCTTGTATAACATCCCCAAGCTTTTTGAATTGTTTTGTTTCCATCAATCTCCCATTAATCACCATTTCGGAATATCGTTCTTTTCTCTCTTGATCCCTTTCCGTCCCATACCTAGCTCATAATGTCTACAAAGCACTTCATCAACGACCCCACGCACCTCGTCAACACTGCCCTCCACAGTCTCACCCTCACCAACCCCAACGTCGCCCTCGATGCAGAGAACAAGATCATCTATCGGCGGCCATCCCACGATCCTCCGCAGGTCTCCATCGTGTCCGGCGGAGGGTCTGGCCATGAACCCTCTTTTGCTGCCATGGTCGGCCCAGGCATGCTCTCTGCCGCCGTGGCAGGTACCATCTTTGCCAGCCCCTCTGCCGAGCAGGTCAGGACCGGCATCACTTTGAGGGTGGATAATGAAAAGGGAGTGTTGGTTGTGGTGATGAACTACACGGGCGACATCCTCAATTTTGGAATGGCCGTGGAAAAGGCCAAGGCGGCCGGCAAGGCCGTGGAGATGGTCGTCGTGGGCGACGATGTCGGCGTCGGGAGGAAGAAGGCAGGCAAGGTCGGAAGACGGGGAATCGCTGGCACTGTGCTCGTCTTGAAGATTGCCGGCGCCCTTGCTGCCCAGGGGCGGTCGTTAGAGGAAGTGGCAAAGGTGGCCCGGCTGACGGCAGCCAACATCGTCAGCGTTGGCGCCAGTTTGGAGCATGTTCATGTTCCGGGACGGGTAATCGATACTGGTGATGGCCTGGCACCTGGCGAGGTCGAGGTCGGCATGGGCATCCATAACGAGGCGGGATCAATTCGAGAGAAACTCGAGCTGCCTCAGCTTGTGGAGAAAATGCTGGCTCAGCTGCTCGACCAGAATGATAAAGACAGAGCATTCCTCCACGTCAACTCGAACGAAGTGGTTCTCCTCATCAACAACCTTGGGGGTGTCAGTGTTTTGGAGCTGGGCGGCATCACGACCGAGGTTGTGAAACAGCTAGAGAAGAAATACAACATTCGACCTGTCCGCATCATTAGCGGCACATTCATGACCAGCCTAAACGGCCTAGGCTTCAGCATCACGCTCCTCAATGTTGTGAATACCGACATTGGTGGGCCAAGCATGATTGAGCTACTAGATGCGCCGAGCGAGGTCACCGGCTGGTCCGCTCCGATACAAAAGACGTCCTGGGAGGCCAAGAATTCTGCTACGAGGACTGACACTGCTGGTGCCAGTCAGGATATTCAGCCCAGCGGGTTACGGATGGATGCTGCGCACGCGACGTCAGTTCTTACCAATGCGCTAGAGCGCGTCATTGCTGCAGAGCCCGAAATCAACAAGTACGACACGGTGGTGGGAGATGGAGATTGCGGTATTGGATTGAAGAGGGGAGCTGAAGGTAAGACTACCAGCCTACGCACAAAGGTCCGACGCAATACAATGCTAATTTGGCCCTTAGCTATTCTCAAGCATATCCATCAGAAGCCGCTGACTGGAGACGTCGTTGTGGATGTAGCTTCCATGGTGCCAATAGTGGAAAATACCATGGATGGTACATCCGGCGCCCTCTACGCAATCTTCCTTAACGCCCTGGTTCACGCCTTACGTACCCTGGGATCCGGAGAGGCCGGCCCGTCGGTATGGTCTGCCGCACTTGAACTGAGCTGCGAGGCGCTGTCAAAGTACACTCCCGCCCGGCCTGGCGACCGCACGCTCGTGGACGCACTTTATCCCTTTGTCGACGTTTTGGGCAAGACTGGCGACGTGAAGAAGGCGGCTGATGCGGCGAGGAAGGCTGCTGACGAGACCAAGGGCATGCGTGCAAGCCTGGGCCGAGCAGTATATGTGGGCGGTAGTGGATTCGAAGAGGTGCCTGATCCTGGAGCTTGGGGACTGGCCTGCTTTTTCCTGGGACTGGGAGGCGTGAAGCCGACGGAGGAGGGTTGGGAATCTATCTGACTGAAAGCCAACAAGGGAGATTTTTCAGGGTTGAACGGCCACGGTATGGAAGGATGAAGCACACGTAGCGCATGTCAAAGCAATGGAAAATAAAATTGTTTTCAACGCCTAGTTCGCCTTTTGAGTATCGCACGATGTAGCCCGTGATCCACCAGCATAAATGTCAATCAAACCCCATGATCCCAAAAATAAAGCCGCGTACTCTAGCTTAGAAGAACCAAGATGACGCTGTCGCCTCTCAAGAACCTATAGCGAGGTTAGCATCGGACAATCTTGGGTATTGCCTCGTCTGTGTCTAATCGAGTCGAAGCCGGGGGGTGGTTGACTTGCATCTTGCTGATGAACCTATCCTTGTTGACTGGTCGCCCCTTCTTCCCGTCTGCTAACCTGGGCGTCTCCGTCCACATCTCCTTGACGTTCTCGAGCACCATGTTGCAATGTCTGTCGAAGGCCTTGACGCGGGCCAGCAGCTTGCGGTTGGAACGAATGGAGATGAGCACCTGCGTGTGCGATCTCACCGCCGTCTGGAGAATCGACAGAGGGCCGGACGAGAACTCATACTCTTCCAGCTGCGCAATCTCATACTCGCTAGTGGTATCGAATGTTAGAACTGGCCGGGAGAGAAAGGGAAAGCGGTGGAAACGGGGGGAGAGGGGGCCAAAGGGCGTACGTGAGTTCCGCGCGAGACTTGGTGAGGAGTTCCCTGCGTCTTGTGTTAGTCAAATGCAATGAATTGGCTGCGAGAGAGGGTAACGGTGAGTTCCCCCGTGGACGTACTGAATCTTGGGATCGGCCATCTTTGTCGCTGCAGGGGCTTGGGGTTCGTCAAAAGGTTACGAGGTTGCGTTGCGCAAGGCTGGGAGCTGCAAGCTCGAAAAGTTGTAGGCGTAGTGCCAGCGGCTGCAGTGATTGGCCCAGTCGCGGCTATGTGGGGAGGTTGACCTGGGCTTAAATTGTCAAGGACCCAAGTTGCCGCCAGAATGGCCAGCTGTAGTCACCTGACTGACAGCTGTGCATTGCCCGTGAGAGAACTTGGTTACTTGTACCTAGGTACCTGCGTAGTATCGAAATGAACTGGAACTCCTCCGCTATCCTTATCGGCAATCGGCGGGCCAATTTTTAGGCGATGGGAGGAGCTTCTTGTTTCTTGCCAAAGTACCCGAGGTCAATTATGCCTCTCTTCCGTCGGGTCTAGCCATTTGCTTCTCTTCCTTCCCTGGGTGTGCCAAACATCACTTTATGAGCGCATCTACTTAATTGGCGCCTCATGTCCTTCAGAGCATTCGTGGCGAGAGCTGGCGCAGCAGCGAATGCTGCAGGCCGGAGTAGCCATCACGGCGCAACCAGCATGGCCCACCAAACGAGAACAATGAGTTCAGCACTCGGCGCACGACCGGTCAGTGGCAACGATAGAGTCTAACTGTACACAAAGTACACCTGCTAACTTGGGGAGTTTGGCATGAAAAGTTGTCTGCCGAGGCCTACAAGATCAAAGAGCTGCCTGGCGATGTGCCCAACGATGTTGTCTTCGAGAGCAAGTACGGCCTCAGAACTGTGCTGCTCAACCGACCCCAAAAGTTAAACTCCCTGAACGGCTCCATGATTCGCAAGATTGTTCCACGGTTGATTGAGTGGGAGAAGTCGGACATGGCAAACGTCATCGTCATGAAGGGTGCCGGTGAAAGAGCGCTTTGCGCCGGCGGCGACGTTGCCGAACTCGCCCAGTACAACCAAGAAAGCGCAGACGGGTGGAAAAAATCTTCAGAATATTTTGCACTCGAGTATCAGCTGGATCACTACATCGCCACGTATCAGAAGCCCTACATCGCCTTCATGGACGGTATTACTATGGGCGGTGGTGTTGGACTGAGCATCCACGCTCCCTTCCGAATTGCGACTGAGAGGACGCTGTTTGCCATGCCCGAAACGACGATTGGATTCTTCCCCGATGTCGGGGCTTCCTTCTTTTTGCCTCGGATGAACGGCTCTATCGGAACCTATCTCGCATTAACGAGCGACCGACTCAGCGGACCGAATGTCTTCTACAGCGGCATTGCGACTCACTACTTGCACTCCTCAAGCCTGCCGGACCTCGAGGCCCGTCTTGCCGAGCTACGATTCCGAGACGAGGACTCTCTTCCCAGGCGGCTCGAGCTTATCAACGACACCCTGGAGGAGTTCTGCACCGGCCTCCCCTATGACCAGCCTTTTACGCTGAGCGGCGAGACTCGACGTGCCATTGACCGGTGCTTCAGCAAGAACAACATACATGACATCATTGCTGCCTTGAAGGAAGAGCGGGGGCAGACCGAGGAGTGGGCGCAGAAGCAGCTGGCCACACTCCATAAGCGATCACCCACCGCCGTGCACGTCGCTCTTAGGCAGATGCGGGTTGGCGGCAAATGGAGCATCTCCGAAACGTTTGAGAAGGAGCATCAGATTGCCACCAAGTTCATGCAGCACCACGACTTCACCGAGGGCGTGACGGCGCTGCTGGTGCGCAAGGAGACTCCGAAATGGCAGCCCGAGTCACTGGAGGCCATTCCGGTCAGCGAGAACGTTGCCAAGCCCTTCTTCAATTTTGCCAAGGACACCGGCTTTAAACTGTTGACTGACCGGACCTATTCCGAATATCCCTACGCCGCCCTGGGAGTGCCTACGGAGAAGGAGATTGAGTCTGTGGTAGCTAGCAACTCTCTGACGCCAGCAGAGCTTGCCAAGGTTGTTACGGCATCAAGGAAGAACCGACAGGGCGTGGCTGAGGTTGTGGACGAGATTATCAGCCGAAAGACGACAGTGGATGAGCACGGCAAGGCGAAGTGGATTGCCGATGAGTCGAACTCTTCAAGTCGACTATAAAGATGAAGTTAAAAAAAGAAGTTAAAAAAAAAGTCCTATGTGTACACTACTAAATCTAAGCCGATATACTGATACATGTTGATGAAATAAAATAAAGATGGAATGAGAAATAAATAAATGAATAAATAATGCAAAGTTGCCTTCTGATGATGGGTGTTGCAAAAGGTTGGTTGGGAGTTGCCGCGTGGCGTCGATGTGGTACCGAACACTTTTTTTTTCCCCAACGTACCGTGGTGCTGCAAACCATCGAGCGTCATCGCGGTAGGTAGGGAGGCACGGTCGTAGACAGCTTCATTTATGGGTCTAAAACGGACAACGCGGGACTACTATTCGATGGAGGGGTGACTTTCGGGGCCTAGGGAGATGCAGGGAGGCAACAAGTCACGAGACGGGTGAGTTGGAGGGTTGGAGGGGGGGGTTTGCTGATGATAAGGCAAGCGAGCTGTGAGGATGGCGTCAAGTTGGTCCCGGAAAGTATAAAAGGGAGAGAGCAGCCCGCCCCCGACCTGGGGAAAGTCCAAGGAGGGAAGCGAGCGAAAAACCCTCACATTCTGCCCGCTTCTTGGTCCGAGGAATTGAGCATCATTTGCCAGGCCGCCCGGCGCTCTTGACGGGACACCGTTTTGTTTGCTTCTTTTGTCGAGGGAATCTGCGGGAGCCGCAGCCGCTTGTCCGGGGTTTTGCCGCCGAGCTGACTTCTCCATTGGGTAGGTGGGGTCCTGCAGCCTGTTGGAAGCTCTCAACTTCTTCCTTAGGCTCCCGTCCTTTCTTTTTCCTTGCCTCTTACAGGGCCGGTGCACTGCCGACGCCTTGCTGCAGGCACTTGCCTTGCCCACTAAAAGCCTAAAGGCTCAGCGGGTGGCTCGCCGAAGCTTCAGCTGCCGGCGGCTTTGGGGCGCGCGCCACTTGTCACTGGTCACTAAGGTACCTGTTTCTGCTGTGGCGCGGCTACAAGCAAATCTAGTACCTTTACAAAAGTACCTGTGACGCCAACTGACCTATTACAAGTACATACACGCTCATTTCGGCGCGCGGATCTGGAAGAAGCATCACAAACCGGCGTCAAGTTGATTCAAAGCAAACTCCTCCCCCCATCTTCTCCCATACCTGCTGCCCGTTGCATTTCTCTTCAATTCCTGTTCCTTCCTCTCCCCCATTTTTGTCTCTGTAGCAACGTGGATTTCTCGTCCTATCCCCGCCCCCAGTCTCTGTCTTACATTGAAAATTCCCCGTCCCGGTGCACCGTTTCTTTGCAGCCCTGCGCGCCTTCGCAAATCGCAGATCCACTTACGCAGACGCGACCTGGAGCAACTTTTGGCGCGTCACGAACATGAAACCCGCCTCCCCAATTTGAGCTGGGACCCGTACAAGTACAACAACCCAGCTCTCTCCACTTCCCACAAATCCTCATCTTGCATCGTCAACCCAGCAACAGGGCTCGAACTTCCCGAAGGGGGGGTTTGTTCAGTTCGCTCGCGAGACGGCGGGACGAGGGCAAAAGGGCAAAAAACTGAATCGAATCGAATATCGCCATGGCATCACCAATGCCCTCCGGGCCCACGACCGGCTGGAGCAATGCACCTGCCGCCGGCGAAGTTGACGACTATGGTCTGCAGACCAAGTTCATGAACTGTACGATTCTCTCTTCTGCCCGCCCTGATTTGATTTGAACTCAATTCAATGCGGGCCATGCCCACTGTCTTGGCTGCACAGCGACTAATTCAGACCCGACAGTGAAGGTGCACTACACTTTCGACAAGGAAGCCAAGATCAATTGCCTGGCCAGAGGCTCCCAGGCCCTGCAAGTGCAGGCAGTTGCCCTCGACGAGGCGAACACGATTGGCATCGTCGACTTGAGGGCTTGCGTCCATGTCATTGCGGAATGCAGCCCGGAGCTGACGAACCACGAGTGCGACTATACCATCTACGCTGTCGACTATTCCGAGCCCGACACCCCTCTGGTGGGCCAGGGCCTTTTATCATGGGTCTTCCAGTCGATGCGGCCCGACTTTGGAAATCACCAGCCCAAGATGGTGACGGGACGGGTGACCAGGAATCTGCTGGGTGTATTTGGCGGCGGCAACAGAGAGACGCTCGAGGTCAGGTTCAAGCTATCAGAAACCGCCAGGATCCAACGTACCACCAGTTATGCCGCCCCCGTTGATCGACAGCAACAGCCGAGCAGGTCAGTGGAGCTGATCATGTCGCCCACTGCCGCCTCCGAATGGAACTCTCTCGTCCAGTCCAATCCACAGATGACCCATCAGGCGCCGAGCCAAGGTCATGCCCCTCCGACGACACATAGCCACGGCCATTCTCCCAGCATGGCACCTGCTTTGCCTCAAGGGCCTCCCCCGCCATTGACCAGGCAAGGCTCCTTTGGACCAAGCTTCAGTCAAAATCCACCTTCACAAGAGCTGCCAAGGCTGGCGCCAAACCCGGTTGACTCTCCGTCTCAGCCCATGTCCAGTATCCCGGCTCCTTCTTCTCGACCATCTAGTAGAGCGTCAAACAGGCCGTCTCGAAGAAAACCACCGACTGGTAGGCCCCGGGGCAGGCCGCGGAAGAAGCCCACAGAGGGCAATACGTCAGGCTATGAAGATGGGACGGAGGGAGAGGAAGCCGCGCCGGTCAAAGAGGAAGAGCCTGTCAAGAAGAGAGCAAAGATCACAAAGGTGGACAAGACGGATGCCAATCCATTCGTTGCCGAGCCTGAATCCCTCAGGGTTGCTGCAAGCAATTCCAGCTCCCTGCGGAACTTCCGGCCTATTGCCGTCAACAGCGATAGCGCGACAGGTAGTCACCTGCAGGAGGTCCCTCGAGCTCCCACACCCGTTCCTAACGGTCGTCTCAGGGCAGTTCCAGGACGAGGGCCCAGCTCCCTCAAACGACGTGAATCTGCGCTGAGCCAGCCGCCCGCATCAAGCTTTGCTACGAGCGACGCAGGTCGCTTGCCATCGCCCAGCATAGATGACGGAGGATCGCCGGAGTCCATGGCCCCAACACCAAACTATCCCGAGGACAGCCCTGCAGATATCGGGTCCTCACCGCCGGTGCAGCAGGCCACGCCCTACATGCGATCTAGCCCTCCCCCTTCGAGCCCGGTGCTGCCCCCCATGCCTCCGATGCCACCCCGTGAGCCCAGTGTTCCAGGCAAGGATGTGGGCGACCTATTTGGAGATGGACATCCGCCCATGCTAGAAGAGCTACCACCGCAGCAGCGCATACATAGAGCGCCAAAACAAAGCGTGCCTATCCAGGTTTTCCAGTTGCAGGACGGCCCCAGCGGCCAGGATCTAGTCCATCTTCTCACCTACAACACTCCTTATCCTACATCAAACACGCCAGCTACTGCCGAAAACTCCCAACTACCCCCTCTGAAGCGGGACTCAAACCGACCGCAGACGAGCGTCCAGTCCTCGAAGAGAAAGAGGCCTCAAACATCGTCACCCCCTGCCTTGGCGCCGACACCACCTCCTACCACTGATGCTGTCGAACGGGCTGCAAGCCCAGTCCTCACATCAACCCCCGCACCGGTGCAAGCTCCGACTCCTATCCTCCCTCCTGCGCCCCGGGGCGCCACGACGTCTGTCCCAGAGTCCGGCCCAGCACCTGTGTCGACATCCGCTCCGACCTCCATCCCCGCACCCGTTCTTGCACCCGTTCCTACGATGGCCTCCTCCTTCGCCACCGATGGCTCAACCCTACCTCCAGCGCCCCCCGCCGCGGCGCCCACCCCTGAACTCTCACAAGTTGCTTCCGCAACTGACGACATCTTTAATGATCCTATTGTACAGCTTGCCTCCACATTTTCTTCGAGGGAAGATGCTCCCCCAGTAATCCAACCGTCGTCGCGTTCTTCCCAGCCGCCCCCTCCGAGACCGCAAACTTCCAAGCCGAAGCATCCACGTCAATTGAGCCGATCACAGTCGGCGGGACCGCTTATTTTGCCCTCAACTCCTGCCAGTGATCCTATTGGCCCGTCGTCCTTGTCGCAACCGCTTTCCGTCCCTTCAGACCGTCCATCCTCCGTAGGAGGGCCTGATGTTCGTCGACCTGCTTTCACTGGGCGGCTAGCTTTGCCGCTTCCCGAACCTGCCTCTGAGCCGCCGGCAGAATCTCCCATGGACTCTGCTCCTCCCGCGAACCCGAGCGAATCATGCCCCCCTAACGATAACGCTCCACCGCCATCTTCACCTCCGGCGCAAAGGTCGAACAAAAACATTGTGAAGAAGCACGCGATCAAGCAGCGATTAGAGGAAGCCATAAACAACGGAGAGATGCCTCCGTTCTGCAGCAACTGTGGAGCCATTGAAACTCCCACCTGGAGGAAAATATGGATCCAAGAACGCGACGGCATTCCTGAACGCTGCGAGTACTCTGAGAAGCCTGGCAGGATAACGGCCGTGGAGATTTTACGGCGTGACGAGGAAGGCAAGCCAACGCTGCATCGCGTCGTCAAAAAGAGCCTAGCCATTACCGACGACAGAACTAAATGGCAAGAGGCCTTGCTCTGCAACCCCTGCGGCATATGGCTTACCAAGTGCAAGACGCACCGGCCTCCAGACAGGTGGGACAAGGATGCCTCTCGACTCGGCCAGGAGCGACGGAAGCGGGGCACCGGCCGAAGCACGTCTCGCGCAAAGAAGAACCGTCCAAAGGATGATGCTCCTCTCAATCTCACGTCGGAGGCATATCTCCCTACGGACGCCCTGGAATCGGTGGCACCCTCGTCGCCGAAGATGGGCGAGGTTCCGTCGTTCATCGATGCGAGCTCATTACTACGGCCAGAGAGCATCGAAAATCAAGACCCCGAAAAGTTCTCTCGCAATGCCGGACTCGACGCGCTGTCACAGCCGGGATCGACACATTCTCGTGGTACAGGGACGGCGCAGAGTCCCATCGACATCGACATCGACATCGACTTTGACGAAGTGGCTGGCAGCACCAAAAGGCTGTTGTTCCCGTCTCCCAGAAAGGACGGGGTGCCCAAGGTGCTCTGCGATGTCAGCGTCAACGTGGTTCAAACTACGGAGTGTCAGCCGGCGGATGATCTGAAAGGGGATCAGGAAAACTCCCTCCTGACCGAACTGAACGAGGTTGCCAGCAAGATAGACGACTTGGAGGCTCTTTTCATCAGCCCCTCTGCTGCGCGCAAAGAACGGCTGTCTACGCCGCCACCGAACGCAATACCTGCCCCTGCCGAGCCTTTCAAGACCCCCACACGACCTACCCCGAGCCATAGGCCGATAACTAGAAGTGTCTCGCGGTCTCTGCGATCTGCCAGATCAATTCTCTCTCCGAATCAGCAAGCGCTCGAGCGAACGCCGACCAAGACGCCAAGAACGACGCTGAGAATACCCAGCAACAGCGCTAGGAGACGCAGCCCACGGACTCATCAGGGTAGTTTCGATGTCTTTGACTCGCCTGTCAGCCGAAGCATTGTGCAGCTGCTCTCGGAAGGTAACGCCTTTGGGTCAGGGGACAATGACATGGACTTTGGCAGTCTACCAGGCTTGGGCGATCAAAGCGACGACTTGATTGACTTTGGCAATCTGTTGAGTACGGACGACATTATGCCCAGTTCGCCACCCAAGCACGGGACCTTGGGGGGGCTGACTTTTGACTACGACAGCGCTGCCAACAACATCGCCGACTGGATGGACAGTGTTATGAAGAAGCTTAAATAACAGCATTTATAAGCTTTTGCCAACAGTGAGAAGGGAATTTCTACATTTTATTTTGTTTGCATGATTTGATGTCGGTTGTTTGTCACAGCGGGTGGAGTTCCGGCTAGGTTTTATAAACGAGCTTTCTTGACGAGCACGACCAGTACGAGTGGCACGAAGTCTCTCGCCTCCCGACAAAAGGGCTTTCCTTAAATCTTCCATCCTTATTTTTCTTCCTTATTCGTTGGTTAGATAGTCATCTAGATAGTGTTAGTGCAGCCGATACCAGAGCAAGACTCAACCCTTTTCACGTCTCTTTTCTTATCTTCTTTTATTAGTGATAGGATGTCATCCTTAGGTAATAGGTACTATGGACAGAGTGCACTAGAACAGCAGCAATTGCAAGATGGGAAGCCAAAATTCCGCCATGGACTATGAAAATAGATAGTCAACCGAATAATTTTCCTAGGTCGAGATGAAGACGGGGAAACCGTCTTGTGTTTAAGCCAGAGAAGCTGTCCTGGTGTAGACTGTTGGTTGGCCGGCAGCTGCAAAGATACATGTACATGTGGAGAGGCACAAGGACAAGGTGCAAGTTACAGTGGAGTGCGGCTGCAATTAAGCTCCAATGCCACTTAACGCGTCTCCAGGTCCGCCACAGACGCGTCTTTCACCAAACGCCTTTTTGTCCAAACCCCTCCACTGCCAAACTCTTTATTATACCAGCACAGCTCTCTCTCACTCGAAGCAGCCTCTTGCAAACTGAAGCATCCTGTCATTTTCTTTTTGTGTATCAGAGGGATCTGTTTCATGTTGAGCAATTGGGCCATGGCCGACGAGGAATTCCCATCCCGATTCGCTCCCAACGGGACGCTGGAGCCAGATGTCGTCAGCGAGCTCCAGTCCATGGCGCGGCTGCACGACATCTCGGCCGAGGATCTCTTCTTCAAATGGGAGTCGTACTGCATCAAGATGGACGTCGACGCGCAGGCCGTGACGCTGTCCAACATCCGCGGCCTCAAGCAGAGCATACAGGATGAGCTGGAGAAGTCGCAGCGGCGGGTGCAGCTTAAGAGCGAGAGGAAGATGGCGCCGACGCCGAGGTCCAAGGCCGGCGCCAAGGGGGGCGACGTCTTCGGCATGCTCGATGGCTTGCTGCCGAGTACGCCTGCGACGGGGGGGAGGCTGCACAATAAGGCACCGGGCAGTGGTGGGAGTGGACTGAGGAAGAGGATGGACATGCAAAAGGATATACCGAGCTCACCAGCCTCGGGGCTCAATGAGCAGTTGAAATCAATGAATCTTCCGTTAGTACCGTTTAAAATCTCTGGATTTTTTTTTCTTTTATTTTTTCTTATCCAGCACGCTAACCAGCGACCGTTTACTGACTATTCTTAGAGCTACGTCCTTTGCAGATCGACAGAATCCAGGAGAGGTGGTCGAGGTCTTAAACGACAAGCTGCCGCTGCCCGAGCCACCGATTGCGCCGTTCCCCGAACCGAGAATCAAGCTCACGGCCGCCTCTGATCAGAAGAAGACAGGCTATAAGCCGCTTGCGATGAAGCTATCCGAGGCCAGCGAAATATTGGACGATCGGATCGACGACTTTGTTGATATCGTCCGTGACCATCATAATCTGGACGACTCTGCTTTTGGCAATGCTGCAACTGCGAGCACAACCGAGATTGTAGCCGTTGGTCGCATAGCGTCAGACTCTTTGGAGGGAAAACTCAATGCCGCTTCCATAGTGCTGGAAACATCGAGGCGGATGGGCAGAGGCTTGAGGGTCCCGCTCAAGCTGGACAACGTCCGGAGCTGGAGCTTCTTTCCCGGACAGATTGTCGCGCTCAGAGGCAGCAATATCACGGGCGACGAATTCATTGTCAAGGAAGTGCTAGACATTCCTCTTTTGCCAAACGCTGCCTCCAGCCCGTCAGCCTTGGAAGCCCATCGCGAGAGGCTCAGGGGTGACCCGGACGCCATGGACTCGGATTCGGATCCCGCGCCGCTAAACATCATTTATGCGGCGGGGCCTTATACAGCCGATGACAACCTCGACTATGAGCCGCTGCAGGCCCTCTGCAACCAAGCGGCGGATACGTACGCCGATGCCCTCATCCTCACAGGGCCATTCCTTGACGTCGACCACCCTCTCATCGCGACGGGTGATTTCGACCTTCCCGAGGAAGCCACGTACGACCCCGACACTGCCAACATGAACACCGTCTTCAAGTATCTCTTCGCCCCTGCGCTGAACCGCCTCGCCTCCGCAAACCCCCACCTCACCGTGATCCTCGTCCCCTCCGTACGGGACATCCTCGACAAGCACGTTTCCTGGCCCCAAGACACGATTCCTCGTCGAGAGCTCGGACTACCCAAGTCGGTGCGCATCGTCTCCAACCCGATGACCTTGTCCATGAACGAGGTCGTGCTGGGACTGTCGAGCCAGGACGTTTTGTACGAGCTGCGCAGCGAAGAGGTTGCCAGGGGAGCTCCCATGGGGGATCTGATGGGACGGCTGTGTCGCTACCTGGTCGAGCAACGGCATTACTTCCCCGTGTTCCCGCCGACGGATCGGTCAAGGCTGCCGAAGACGGGGACGGAGGAGGGGCTTGCGACAGGTGCCATGCTCGACGTGAGCTACCTCAAGCTGGGCGAGATGGTCAACGTTCTGCCCGATGTGATGCTGATGCCCAGCTCATTGCCCCCGTTTGCAAAGGTAAGGGCAGCTTTCCTTACTCTTTTAGCCCCTATATATATATATATATATATATATATTATTCGCAAGTAGCTAACAAGAGCACAATAGGTTGTTGAAAGTGTTTTGGCCATCAACCCCGGCTCGCTATCAAAGAGACGCGGCCCGGGCACTTATGCACGCATGACGCTCTATCCTCCACCGGTGGACGGCGATGCGATAGACGGCATGATTAGTCACAGAGTATTCGATAGAGCACGGGTAGAAATCGTGAGGATATAGAAGAAGAAGAAGAAGGATGATGAAGGAAACGGCGATTTGTTACAACCCAAGTGATTGAAAAATAATGGTGCATTTTGATATTTCTCATTCTCTTTTTTTTTTTCTTGCCATAGCAATAAGCAAAAAGGCTGATTACGATAGTTGGGGCGTTCCTTTTTCTATGCTAATAGATGGGGTATATATATATACGGAGTAGATAGATGATGATGTCCTGATCAAAGAATACAGGTCCCAGAACGCACTGCAGCGTTAGAAATACCTTCCAAAGCATACCCGACTCCTCTGGGGGGGAGGGGCCATTTTTACTCGCCCACGTCCACCCTGCGTCTCTTGTCGCCGTCGTAGCGATCTCCCTCACGCGACATGCTCCTCTTTCGACGGCTCCGATAATCATCACCGCGATCTCCTCTATCGCGGTCTCTCCGCGGTGACCGAGACCGGGAGTACTCGCGGCGCCGGTAGCCGTCTCCGCGGTCTCTCCTGTCGTCGTATCTGTCGCGACGGTCGTTGTCTCGTCTGTCACGCCCGTGCCTGTCATCGTCTCTGTGTCTTTCTTCCCGGCGCTCACCCAGCGGGATCGCATTCGCCCCCTTGGCTCCCCTCTCGTCTGGTCTGAAGCGCTCGTCGTAGTCATCCGGCCGGAAGCGGTCATCGCCGTCGAACCGACCACCACCGCGGTCTCCCCCTCTCCGCCCACCATCGCTGCCAAATGCCCCCCACCGTCCGGTGTCCTCCGTCCGCATGTCCTTGTACTTGGTCGCGCCCTTCTTGCCCAGCTTGGTCATGTCCCGCCTCTGCAGATACTCCGGCAGAGCCTCGCGATTGCGCACGTCATCCTGTATCCGCCCGCCCATGATGTCCCGCTGGAGCAAGCCAGCCGCGGCTGCTTCTTCCTGGAAGAAGGCTCCCTTGTGGTAGTATTTCTGCATGTAGGACATCTTGCCTTTGCTCTCCTTCTCCTCCTTTTGTTTCGCGAGGAAGGCTTCGTCTTCGGCGGCGCGCTCCTCCTCGGTGAGGTTGCGACGCCGCTCGACTTCCGCGAGCTCCTTCTCTCGCTCCTCAATGGCCTGCCGGGCCCGCTTGAGGCGCTTCAGTTCGCGCACCCTCCAGGCTGCCTCTTCGGCTTCCGGATCCAGCCCGTCGGTGGTGTCGACGTCGGATTCCTCGTTTTCTTCGTCGTCCCAATGCTTTTTTCCAGCGGCGCGCGCGGCCAAATCTTTCTTGATCTGCTCTTCGACGAGCTCATCCGCGGCTTTTTTCCGGGCTTCTTCTTCCGCTTGTCTCGCGGCCTCTTCCTCCTTCTCCTTGTCTTTCGCGGCACCTCGTTGGTTTTTGGGTATGAACTTTGGTCTCATCATCAAACGCCTCGGCGCCTCTTCCTCTTCACTACTACTCGCTTCATCTCCTGATCCGCTTTCATCATCTTCCTCCTCTTCCTCTTCTTCTTCTTCTTCTTCCTCCTCGTCTTCGGTGACAAAGCCCTGCTCTGCTGCTAGCCTTTCTGCCCTCTCTGCGGCAATTCGACGCGCTTCTGCGGCCTCTGCCTCTTTCCGTCGGGAAGAGAGGTCGACTTTACTTAGATTGCTGATGATTTTGCCGGCGCTGGTCGCTTTCGGGGGAGGAGGGACGGCGACGGGCTCGACGGGCTCATCTTCCGCGTCGCTGGCGTCCGAGTCGGAAGAGGAGTCGGCTCCGGTGGGCTTGCCGGCTCGGTGGCGAGACGGCCTTACCGGATTTGCTGTCATGCGCTTTGGAGGCATTGTGGCTATGGGAAGGGATGAGGTTGGTGATGTAGTAGGAGTGATGAACGTTGGTGTTCACTAGAAAATCGAGGTTGGAGCTATCAGCGATAAGCTAGGGCGGTAAGTATCGCTATTCTAGCCGAGGTACCCACTGAAGTTTGGAGGCTAGTGGGAAGCATAAGGCCATACGTCAACGCTCTCTATCATCCTCGAAGGTGCTGAGCTTCGGAGAAGCAAAAACAGATAAAATAAGGCGGTTCCTGGACTCTCTGTACATAGGTATCATACTTTCTTATAACTCGGATGGGTAAGCTATATTGATTGAATGTTTTGATGATTAGGTGTTCACAATGTACATAATGATGCTGTACGTGAATAGAGCCACTGGCCTATATACTCTTGCAGCACAAATCGCTATGAGATGCAGCATATTAACAACCACGGCATCTAATCCCCCCTATCCTATGCCACACTGGCTCACTGAAAGTGATTCGCTAATCTAAGCTATTAAACAAAGGTATTCACCATGTCTTTGAGACCTGGAAATCTTGTCCGTGGCTCAAATACCAGCTCTAGGGTAGCTCGCATAGAAAGTGCGGAGCCAGCCCCTCGTCCTCACGTCACAGAGCTCCACAAAGCTGTTTGCAGCAGAATAACCGTCTACTATTGGGAGAATAGAGATTCCAGTTCCATATCAACCACGAGCGACAGATACTTTTCATCTCCCGTCTCATTCGGCTGGCTTGTGATATAATTGGTACTTCAGCTCCTTTTGTTGATTCTCTTTGATTCTCCCTTAGGTTGGTATCAAGAAATAATAGTCTCGGACCTTTACGCTGTCTATATATTATTCCAATGACGCAGAGGAGAGCCCTCGTCACCGGCGCCACTGGCCTCCTGGGCAGGGAGGTTGTCGCTGCGTTTCGCCTCTATGGCGGATGGGATGTCAAAGGAACGGGCTATTCGCGGGCAGATGGCGTGGATGTTCTCAAGGTTGACTTGGAGAGTGCCGCTGACATCTCCAAAGTACTGGATGAGATACGGTGCGTTCGATGTCTTCGCTTGGCGGCTTAGCATAGTCGACATGATGGGCCTGTGCTAATGAGTCTCTCCTGAATGGACGATAGACCCCACGTGGTAGTCCATTGTATGAGTCGAGATCACCCCCCCTTTGATGCGTGGAGGCCTTGTATCGTACAGGTATGAGGCGCCATGTACGGATGACTGACATTCCGACTTCCCAGGTGCTGCCCAGCGGTTTCCGGACAAGGTTGATAAGGACCCTGAGGCGGCCAGGGCTCTCAACATCGCAGCTAGCAGGTCACTAGCCAGCCTAGCTGCGGCTCGGGACATTTTGGTGATTTACATCTCCACCGACTATGTCTTTCCTGGACGACCCGGCGAAGCCCCCTACGAGGCGGATGCTACCCCAGAACCAACCAACCTGTACGGCCAGACGAAGCTCGATGGAGAGAAGGCTGTGCTAGAAGAGTATTCTGCAGCCGGAAAGGACGGCTTGGGAATCGTCCTCCGGGTCCCGGTGCTCTACGGCCATGCGGAAACGCCCTCTGAAAGTGCCGTCAATGTGCTCATGGAAAGCGTCTGGAAGGCCCAAACAGAGGGGACAAAGATTAAGATGGACCATTGGGCGATCCGCTATCCGACTAACACAGAGGACGTAGGACGAGTCTGCCATGGTACGTTTGTCTCACGTTATTATCATCACAACTCATGCGATTTCACCACCTTTGCCTTGTCTCATTTCGCCTGGTCTAAAGCCCTGCTGGTTTCCCCTTTTTGGTGGGAGAGAAGGGGCTGGGGGGAAATAATGATATCTGATCTTCTTTGTCTTCCATGAACCACTTTAACTGCCGATGTCAACTCTCGGAACGCATTGTGCCCACGCTAACTATGCTCTACCGTTCGATAGACGTGGCAGTCAAGTATCTTGACTCTGCTGATCGCAAGGGTCTACCCCGGAAGCTCCAGTTTACCAGCGAAGACAGAATGACCAAGTACGAGATCTGCCAAGTATTTGGCGAAATCATGGGCCTATCGATTGCCAATATTGAGCCAAACACGGAAGGCAATGATCCCAAAGCCAGTGTGCAGCGGCCGTATGATTGCCATTTGAGCACTCGGGAGCTCAAGAACCTTGGGATTGACATCTCAACATGCGATTTCGTTGGCTGGTGGCGCCGCGAGGTTCGTGCCTTTCGCAAGTAAATAAGCCAAACTGGCCTTCCCCACTAGCTTGATCATCGAGAACGATGCGCGCATGCAAGTCAAAGCATGAAGACGCATTATTTTAAGACACTGCGCCAGGATGATGGTCTCAACGACCCTGTGATGATGGATTCGAGTTCGTGGGTGTCGCATCCAAGACACTCTATGGCTAGGGCGCATAGTAAATACAAAGACGTAGCGTCTCAATTGCCATGCATTCCTTGTTCAACCCATTCTATTACAAATGCCACTGATGTCGGTGAAGTCTGCTGCGCGCGATGCTTCATGTACAATCCTGCGCGATAAGGAGAGGGTGTTATATATAGTGCCTTGACAAGCGATATAAAAGAGCCCGGACTCTCACCGACCGGTGGATCCGCTCTGGAAGCCTCTGAGCGGCTCGAAGCTTGCGTAAACGAGATCTGTCTGCTAAAATAAGAAAAAAGGCAAGGCTCCTCGACATGAAGTGATTGTGCGGCATGCCTCAACCACATGCCTCGTCTAGATGGACGGACTTTGAATAGGGTGAGGGGGTGCTCAGTGGGTGCCTTGAGGTTCACCCCTGCCCCTGGGATTGAGATGCTATCCTGACATTTTGTTACAGTGTGCCGTGTGGCCCAATTGTTCATTAAAACGTGCCCTTTATGCCGTTCAGAATTTCATTTTTTTTTTAAAAAAAAAGGAAAAGAGAGAGAGAGAGAGAGAGAGAGAGAGAGAGAGAAACCTGCAAGATGCGTCTCCCTTGCATTATGGTTTTCTTTCCTAGGTTGAAGCTGCAAGACTTAAGTTTATACACGGTATGCAACTGTTGCAGGTGTTCGGGCACCACCTCTCGAGCCGGTCAAATTGCGACCCGCAAAACGTACAAGCAAATGCTACCAATGCCGACCCCTTTGCAGGCGCTTGGATGCGCCACGCAAGGAGTGCAAAAGTGCCACTGTGGGGAAATGCTATGGAGAAGTGCCAGGAGAGACGCTACAGGTGGCAGAGCCTACCCTGAGCGAGGCAGCATTCTTGCAAGACATGGGAGCGGACATCATTTATGCGGCCGACGGTGGGATGGAGGCTTGGAATCGTTGAACGTCTTTGGCGACATGACATGCACCTCGAACAACAGGGCTAGACAGGGCGACTCTCCCTGATGGTCCTGCGAAGCCTGTCGCTTGCCACGAGGAGTGTCCGGGGCGAGAGATTATGTCCACGTTTGCTCGTGGGGTTTCTCTATCTCTCTCCCTGTCCATCTCCTCGTTCTGCTCTTCTGCATTTTCTTCGTCTCCATATCTCTTCTCTCTTTAATATCGTTCCCCTAGGTGCCTCTTCTTCCTTCTCCGACTGCGAACTTTTTCTCCGACTGCTCATTCCTCCTCTGCGGCTTGTTCGACTCGAGCGGCGTGGCTTGGGGAATAACGAGGCAGATCACTCCTTCTCCCGCATCGAACTCGAAATTCGGTACGTCAAATCAATCAGCCAGCTGCGATCCGATGCATCAGGGGAATAGATTATTGTTTTGGTGTTCTATAAAGTGATTCGACCGATCACCGTTAAGCTTACCCATTAATCTGCATAGGAGGGTAGCACTGGGCCCGGTACATACCCTGATAGGTACTATATCCACAACTCGGGGAGGTGCGTTGCAGCGACAGTTTGGACGACTTTAGCATTGAGGATCACCAAGAAAGAACGAAACAAAACACAGAAAGGCAGCAAAAAAAAAAAAGTTGTTATTCGGACCCGGCCGTTTCTGTTTTGGGGAAACACATCTCGATATCTGACAGATCTTCTTCCCCATCCATCCCTCCACGTATTGGCCACTGGCTAAAAAAGTTTCAAGAGATCCCAAAGGAACGACCTCTTGCCATTACTGGACTGTGGCTTCCGCGCGACTCCAGTTATTTGATCGACTGAAGCAAACTCTATCGGACGACGGGCGGATCCCGCTGCAAGAGCCTACCTTATTCTGACAGCGGCCCATAAAGCGGCTACAGCGGTCATCAATGGCAGCTGCAGAAGGCGCCCCAGGAGCCCCAGGAGCCCCAGGCGCTGCAGGTACGGGCTCCAGCGAGGTTGCAGGGCTCGACCTGCCCCCACCGAAAACCCCCAAGACGCCCCGGACCCCTCTGGGCCGCGCCTTTCGAGGGAAGAGCGTTTCGTCTCGTTTCAACCTGTTCCGCGATGCTGAAGCCCAGAGCTCGCCCGGATCCAAGAGCATCGCAGGGGCCCGCAATCCTCCTGCGTCAATTTCGCTCGCACAAGCACCGCCGTTGCCGTTGCCGTTGCCGTTGTCCTTGTCGTCCGACCCTCCCCCCATCCCCAACTTTGTCCTCAGTGCAAACCACAAAAACGACTCTAGCCTGTCGCTCGTCGCAGACAAGAGATTCCTTGGTGATTTGAAGCCGCCGCCCTCACCCTCGGCCAGGTCCTTTTATTCGGACCCCGGCTCGCCCTTGAGCACGCCCTTGGGCACACCCTTGCGAACGCCGTCGAGGACACCTCTGACTAGGGCCGAAAGGGAAATCGACGAGCTTGCTGCCCAGTTGGACCTTGAAATCGAGGAAGCCGAGCGCAGGAAGGCGGAGGCCGTCGACAGCTGCGAGGAAGACGAGGTCGCTCGCTGTGCCGACGACGTCGCGCGACTCGAAGCCGAGAGAGATCTCGTCACCGATGAGCAGAGGAAGTTCGACCTCGCACGTCTCTCAGCGGTGCCGTCGACCCCAAACCCCGCCAAGCCAAAGAGGATCATCGAGAAGCTCAACCTGTTCTCGAGGACTAAGAAGACGAGTAATGCCACTCTGACCCAGCCGCCTTTGACTCCATTGCCCCCAGGAACCCCGAGCACCATTGCGCCGACTGTTTTCACGCCTACGCCTAGTTTGAGCCGTCCCGTGAGTCGGGCTAGTAGTATCGAAGATTCCCCTCCTCCCGACTGCCAAAGGATGAGTTTTATTCGACCAAGTCCGAATGGCGATGCGCCCATCTCCGCCATTAATGGCGGTGAACGAGTGAGTCTTGTTTTTGCTATAGTCATTTCACTATACACGCCTTTGAAGATTTTTTATTTTTATTTTTTTTTCCCCCTTTCATTTCCTCTTTTTGTCCCTTCCCAATTTATCCACTTGTTCATTTATTTTTTCCCCTTTTGAATCTTCATTCTCTATTTGCTAACATCTCTTGTCTTTCCCCACAGCGTGTCACTGTCCGATGCCTTACCTCAACCATCAATCTGGAAGTCACCACCGAGACAACGCCAGTTGACATTCTCATAGCCGTTGCCGCCCAGACGAGACATGATGTTGACGTTGAAACGAGCGTCGTCGTCGAGTGCTACGACACCCTTGGCCTGGAGCGACGCATGAGGCGATACGAGCGTGTGCGAGACGTTTTGAATTCCTGGGATCGAGATCATGATAACTCACTTCTAGTTATGGCGTGCGATCCTTCGGAAAACAATGACAATCTCGAACTCGACTCGGTGCCACAGACGGATGACCCCGCGCCTGGCTTCACCATTCAGATGTACCATTCATCTCGTCCAGGCAAGTGGAACAAGCGTTTCATAACCTTGCTCAACACTGGCCAAGTCTTTGCTTCCAAGCGCGCTGATGCGCAGCTGTCGGACAAGGACAGCACGTCGCTGTGCCATCTTTCCGACTTTGACATTTACAAGCCCAAGGAGAGCGAGACGAGACGCCATCTCAAGCCTCCTAAGAAGCTATGCTACGCCATCAAGAGTCAACAAAAGACTGTTGTATTCCCCAATGGGGAGAACTTTGTTCATTTTTTCTGCACAGATGATGCCGCAGTGGCCCAGCAGTTCTTTGACCGGGTGCATGCTTGGCGAAGCTGGTATCTTGTCAATAAGATCACCCATTCGCGCGTACCGGACAGGCCTGCGCCTCTTAATTTGGGCATTGACGCCATCAGGAAGCCGCTCATCAGCGAAATCTCCCCACAGGTCCCTCCTAGCGGCCTGACCCTTTCCACCGGGTCTTTCATAGACGAGAGCGACTTCACGAAGGCTATCGAAGAATCCACCAGGAAGTTGGCTTTGGAGACGCAGCTAAAAAGGACCATGTCGAAAGGAAGAAAGGCATCTGGGGCGTCTAGTGCTCTGAGCCCAACATCTGAAAATGCGTTTGCACCCACCGGATTGCTGGGAGATGCGTATGAAAAGCGCAAAGAAGAGGCAGAGGCTGGGATTGACGCCAGCAGCCCCACCACCAAAACCGAAAAGCTCGAGGGACCCTTCACCGAAGGCCCGTCCCTGTTGAACAGTATCATGAGTGCGGCTTCGCCTAAGTCTCCTGAGCAGCCCGAGCCGAAGTCGTGGTTCCCATCCGCCGCAGAGCATAGCGCACGTAACAGGAGTACTTCGATACACCTCCGGCGGCCTGTCACGGCCGAATCCCCGGTCCAGCCCGAGCACGGAAAGGGCCCAGCGCCGCTGCTCAACTTTGCTGGCAACTTCCCGGAGCCGCCAAAGCTCCGAGATGGCCACGGTCCCCGACACGGTCCTGGATCGAGGCAAGGCCATGGACTGCGCCCTCCGTCGGGGTCTCCCCTCATCAACTTTGCAACATCAGGACAACCGGGGCAGTCAGGGCAGTCAGGGCCCCCGGGATCGCCATTAGGGAGACCCGGTCCGCCTTCGACCAAAGGCCCTCTGCCGCCGCCCAGCATGCGAAGCCGCAGTCGTTCTACAGCTAGCTCAACGAGTTCCCGGCGTGCCCCTGCTGTCGAAGATCTTCCTCCGATGCCAAGCCAGCATCGGGGACCCGGCCCCAGACCTAATCGGATGCCCCATCCTCAGGATACCAGCTCACGCAGTCGTGAGCATGAACGTCAGCATGGCCCTGCGCCTAGCCGCGATATGGGTCGTGATATGGGTCGTGATATGGGCCGCGACATGGGCCGCGACATGGGCCGCGATAATGGGCGTGAACATGGACGTGAACATGGACGAGATCATCGTCGTCCGGGCCCGTCGCAACATGAACGTCATGATCGACCTAGGGACGCTCGACCGAAGCCACGTCCCCAGGAACGACGGCCAGAGCCTCTGGTCAATCTCGCTCGATGAGGCATGCGGTACATCACACGCTTAGGAATGCACGAGGGTGACACGTTTCTTTTGTTCCACGATCCTTATCCGGAGGCTGGATTTTTCGATATTCAGGATGTTGGAATTATTCCCTTTGTTCATGCTTTTGAATAGCACACATTTTTTGGCCATAGCAATCGTTTTTTTTCTTTTGTCGTGAGAGTTTAATTAGGACGCGGATTCACTGGATGGCTTTGCAGGCTGCATAGATAGGGCACATACGGAAAATATTGGTTGCGGCGGGAATTGGGTTTAGCTTTTTTGAATCACAAAGTAGCAATATATTGGGGAGCTGCATTTGGAATCGCTCATGAAGGAGGTCATGGAAAGGCTTCAAATACGTTTTGGTGATGCTTTTTCTTTTCTTTCGAGAAGTCCCTATTCGGCGTCATCATAAAAAGCCGAATGTCTCTTGATTCTTTACACGACGCTATATCGATTATAACAACATTTTTTCTAATTTACTAAGCTCTATCCTTTAGAGGAATGGAAGATGAAACGTTTATTTGCTTCGCTTGTAGATCTTGCCCAGGAACACCTCAAACACTTCTTTCTTGAGGCCTTCGCCCTCGTCAATCTTGCTAATCAGGTCCTTGAGTTCGCCGGCGCGCTTCTCCTCAAAGGCCTCGTATCTCTCCTTGAGCTTCAGGTCGTCGTAGAGCTTCTTGATGACCTGCTCCTTGGCGTCGTCCTTCTGGCCGTAGTTCTCCTCGAGGATCTTGCGCTGCTCAGGGGTGGCGATCTGGAGAGCTTGGTTGACCAGCCAGGAGCACTTGTTGTCCTTGATGTCGGTGCCGATCTTGCCAATGTGCTCGGGCAGACCAAAGTTGTCGAGGTAGTCGTCCTGGATCTGGAAGTACTCGCCCAGAGGGATGAGGATGTCCTCGGCGGTCTTGAGGTTCTTGGGGGTGGCAATGTCCAGCAGGTAGAGGGCCAGGGCGACGGGGAGGTAGAATGAGTAGTAGGCGGTCTTGTAGATGACGATGAAGCTGTACTTTTCCAGCGAGAAGTTGTCGAGGTTGACCTTGTCCTCGGGGGCCGTGAGCAGATCGCAGAGCTGGCCGAGCTCGGTCTGGTAGGTGGTCTCGTGGAAGAGCTCGACGAGCTCAATGTAACGGGGGTGGTCACGGAAGAACTTCTTGAGGAGGGTGTAGATGGAGGCCTCGAGCAGGAAGGCGTCGTTGATGGCAATCATGCCAACGCCCTCCTGGCGGTACCAGCAGGGCTGGCCTCGGCGGGTGATGCTGCCGTCCATGATGTCGTCGGAGACGAGGAAGAAGGCCTGGAGGAGCTCCGTCATCCAACCCAGAGCGGCGGCCTTGAAGTATTCGTCCTCGGTCAGAGGTCGGCCCAGGATGATGGACGCTGAGTCGGGAACGGACATGCCCCGGTTGCATTTTCCACCCAGAGGGTTGACTTCAAGAGACTATACAGGGGGAAAAAAAATCAGCCTTTTTTTTTTCTTCTTCTTCTCTTCTTCTTTGCTTTTCTTTCATTCTTCCCCCATTCTTTTCATCACAGGCACCAATTCGGCAGAGACAAGTGTAGGTAATGCAACTTACCTTCTTGAACCAGTTCAGCTCTGCCTCTGGCAGCTTGTAGGATCGAGCATGGTCGAGGATGGCCTCTTCCAGCTTGGGGTAGACAGCCTCAAACTCCTTGAGAGTGGTCTTCTGGGCCATGGCGACGGTAGTAATTAGGGAGAGAGGAAACGAGTCAATTGGAAAGAGCAAAGAAAAACAAAACTATGGGTATAAAGTTTGAGTCGAATTGGCAGAAGCAGCAGGAGCATTAAGAAGTAAAAAAGGCCGCAACGGATAATATATGTTGGGCGAGCTTCGGCTAGAACAGGACACAAGTCAGAATGCAATTTGAGGACCCCTCCATAAATCCTGCGACCAACAACCAAAAACCGACAAAAATGACGGAGAATGACGGGGGGGCCCCTCATTGTCGCTGCTTTGGGGGCCCTTTGATCGGTGGGCGGTGAGAGTCGCAAGAGTCTTTTAGCTGCGGTGCCGGCGTGCCATTGGCGGGAAACGGCACGAGGCGCTTACTCGTTGGAGGTAGTCGGTACCTGAAGGGTAGCCCTCGGAGGCTAGGAACAGGTAAATTGTACTTGCATGGACGGGAGATGGTGTGCGCGGTGCCTGAGAAAAATTGGGCAGATGCCGGTGGCCCTGATGAGGGACCCTGGGCGCCCAGGATGGTGCCTGAGACAGTATGAGAAGTCATCATTGATTCGCTCTGCGCACTGTACTTTTCGGGTACTGCCTACAGCCGCGCTTATCGCGATAGGTACACATCGGTTAATAGATACCTCCCTCTTACCTGACCTAACCCGATACGAGTACGGCTAGTGATACGGGCTAGAATGGCACGTACTCGGATCTGGGGGGGCTTGCTTATCACGACATCAGCAACCCTCTCGATCTCGGCCGAAAAGCTCAGTCAGTCTGATGCATTTTGCAGACAGCGACACGCTGCATGACATCAAATTCATGACCGAGAGAGGCAAGGGTCCGAGGTAGTCACCGGAAGGCCGAGGTTGGGCCTGCGCTGCCGCCAGTAACTACAATCTCCGCTTCGCTGAAGCCCCCCGGCTTTTGTTTTTTTGTTTACTTTCAGCCAGCATGACGCTGAGCTCCCACGAGATCGCGCAGCTCAGGGTCGCCCTCCAGGATGCGGTAGTGAAGTGCTCCGAGCGATGCCTCTATCAATCGGCAAAATGGTTAGCTTAAAATTTGTGTTTATGTTTTTCTCTTCTTTTTGCGAAACCACCAAAAGCGCACAAGGCTGATTGATCTACTATCAAGGGCAGCCGAGCTTCTCAACGCATTGCCAGAGACGGAGGAGAGCGAGGATGATGCTGAGCTCAAGCACGCCTCGCCGCTATTCTCTCCGAATCAAGATGCTGATGAAGCCGCTCTGGAAGCCAAGGAGCTCAGCAAGTACCTTCTTGCCAAGTCCCTCTTTGACTGCAAGGAGTATGACCGATGTGCGGCTGTCTTCCTGCCGGACTCGCTGCTCTCTACTGTCCTTGATTCGCGCCTCGAAAAGCCCTCGGCGAACGTCAAGGGAAAGGGCAAGTCTAAAGCATCTGACGAGTCAAAGTTGAGTGCGGTTCCGCTGCCGAAGCTCAGTCAGAAGAGTCTCTTTTTGGCACTCTATGCCAAGTTCATGTCTGGCGAGAAGCGCAAGAATGAAGAATCTGAGATGGTTATGGGCCCTCAGGATCTTGGTACCATCGTCAACAAGCAGCTGTTAGTCGTGGGCAGATTCCTGGCTGCCTGGTTCGAAGAGAGGACAACCGACGATGACGAGGTTCTCGGAAGCCAAGGCTGGCTGGAATATCTGTGCGTTCAAAGATTGCAGGTGACGTCGCCTGGTTGAGTGAGATGTCTAACAGTAACTTGCTTAGATATGGCATGGTGCTAGCCAAGGAAAAGAATGACGAAAAGGCCTTGGAGTTTCTCATTCGAAGTGTTCACAAGTACCCCATGAACTGGGGATGCTGGCTGGAGATGACGTCTCTGATATCACGAGTAGAGGATGTGCGTTCTTCTGTCTTCAAATTGTTTGGACTAAAGTCGCTGATCAACATCTCTCTAGCTGAACCGAATATGTCGGCACTGCCCTCAGAATATCGTCTCTTACATGTTCCACCTCCACACATCCCTTGAGTTATACCAGCAGTCAGCAGGACTCGCGAATTCTCTTGATCAGCTCCTCTCAATATTCCCGACTTCGTCATTCCTTCTCACATGCAATGCGCTGCTGGCTTACCATGCAAAAGATCTAATGGCTGCCGAGCAGCACTTCAGCAGACTGCTATCGCTTCACCCACACAGGCTGGACTCCTTAGACCACTACTCGAATATTCTCTATGTCCTGAATCTGCGGCCGAAACTCGCTTTTCTGGCTCATCTGTGTTCCAGTGTGGACAAATTTCGGCCCGAGTCCTGCGTCGTCATCGGAAACTACTACTCGCTCCTATCAATGCATGAAAAGGCAGTGGGGTACTTCCGTCGAGCGCTGACGCTTGACAGATCATGCCTTTCTGCTTGGACTCTGATGGGCCACGAGTACGTGGAGCTCAAGAACACCCATGCTGCTATAGAATCATATCGCCGAGCCGTAGATGTCAACCGACGTGACTATCGTGCTTGGTATGGTCTCGGACAGACGTACGAAATGCTGGAAATGCATACGTATTCGCTGTGGTACTACAAAAAGGCGGCGGGTCTTCGCCCTTGGGATGGCAAAATGTGGATGGCAGTCGGCTCGTGCCTCCAGAAGATGGGAAGAGAGCGCGACGGCATCAAGGCCCTCAAGCGTGCTCTCCTCGCTGATGCATACTATGACGTAGGCAGTAGCTTCGGCAGTGGTGGAGATTTGTTGGGCGCCCGTGGCGCTACTGGGCAGATGGACCCAGAGATCCTCCTGCAGATTGCTACCATGTACGATCAGCTTGGGGAAGAAGAGGAGGCTAAAGCCTATATGGAGTTGTGTGTTGCGCAGGAGGAAGGCGGCCCGGCCGCGGCTGGAAACCTAGCCGAGTCAGTCAAGATCCATAATGATTCTCCCGGCGGCTCTGACGGCTATCCTGAACGAGAGGACAACAACAACGCGGAGGGGAATGCCGAGGGCACCGGCGTCACGGCCGCGACCAGCAAGGCGCGAATGTGGTTGGCCAAGTTTGCCATGCGCACGGCGGATTATGCAACGGCGAACCGACTAGCGGCTGAACTATGTCAGGACGGAGTCGAAGTGGAAGAAGCCAAGGCCTTGGTTCGAGAGGTCCGATCCAGGCTTGAGGCTTCCGGATTACTGGGGCCTGTGAGCTAGCAGCAAGTGCAGGCAAAGTCTATGTTGCGTCGATTCTGAGCATACCCACTGACTGCAAGATATCCTAACCGGCTAAGCTTTTTGTAATTGAATCAATGACATGATGATAGGGCATACCGATTAAAGGCGAATATAATCAACAATCATCACATGAAGATTTGTTTCGAGACAAGACACTTTTTTTTTTTTTTTAAAGGAGCGTGCTTTTATTCTTTACCAATACTAGTCTAGACAATCCCGTCCAACACCCTTATAGTCCACCTTCAGTTCTCGAGTATTAAAAATAGTTATTTCCATAACAAGGAGTGTGAAGAAGATTAATTCGAAAGCAGAAATTAGAAGCTGAGAACTGTCCCATGTAGTGGGATGCATTTTTGACGACCTCTTCCAGAAGTACGCTCCTCAAGGTGACCTCTGCATTTAGAGAGCCATGGCAGCGACACCGGCAAGGACGAGAGCGCCGATACCAGCCTTGGTCTTATCCGCAGCAGCAGTGGGGATGACCGCAGGGGCCGTGGTCTCGGCCGGGGGTGCGGAGGTCTTGGCCGGAGGAGGAGCCTCGCTGGTCTCCGGAGGAGGGGGTGGGGCCTCGCTAGTCTCCGGGGGAGGAGGAGGGGCCTCCGAAGAGTGAGGAGGAGGAGGAGGAGCCTCCGAAGACTTAGGAGGCGGCGGGGGCGGAGGAGGGGGAGGAGGAGGAACACTAGTGCTCGGGGGAGGCGGCGGAGGCGGAGGAATCGGGTGGGTGAAGGTGCAAGGGCAGTCTGCTAGAGGTCAGCCGCGAATTCTTTGACGAGGTTGCTCAAGAGGAAGGCAAGGGAAAGACTCACTGGTAATGGTCAAAGTGGTGGGCTTGGTCACGGTATAAGTGATGCTGCCAATAGGAATGACCGTCGGGGACTAATAAGAACGGTTAGTGGCCGAATGATTTCTCTATTGCCCTGAAAGCTGATGGCCGAGAGCAGGTTCTCAAAAGAGTGTTGGACTTACAGGACAGAAAGTCGTGAAGTCGGTGGAAATGACCGTGGTGTACTTGGTGGTGACGTTCTTGGGGAACTTGTGGTCCCACTTGTGCTCCTCATACTTGTGGTCATCGTACTTCCACTCATGAGCAGAGGCGGCGGAAGCGAGCGCCGCAGTGGACGACAGAAGCTGGATGAAACGCATGGTTGCAGATGTCAACGAGAGACAAGAGTTCCGAGATTGGAGTGAGTGCTTTTTTTTTTGTCTTGTCGAAAGGGTGTTTACTAACGAGTGTTGTGGTTGTGATGAGGAGAAGAAAGGTTGGCTAGGTCATGGGACATCGGCCGCTCTTTGTAGTCGAGAGAGAGCGGGTCGGCGGCAGCAGGATGGCTGCATTCAGACCGAGTAGCCAGATGCTGTACCATGCCGCATGAGGAGAGGCTTCACATGCAAACCATGGATGGGCGGGAGTGGTTGTCGCCGGATCGGGGAAGCCTGGAAGCTCGACCGATGGCAGTCTCTGGGTGGCTCTCTTATGCTTTGACCTGATGGAGTCAACATATCTAATGGAGTCTATGTTGCAAAAAAAGGTAATTACCCATCTAGGCAACCAGCTCGATTTGCCAAAGGAAAGCATTGTCTCCCACCAGCTAGAGAGGAAACACATTCTGCGACGCAACCGGCAAACGAGGCTGCATGTTTTCGAACCGTGCTCTGCGATTAGTTAATGAGCTGCTCCGGGATAGGCCAATTCAGCTTCGAAAATAGCAGCAAGCAGTTGACAGGGATCTGCAGAACGATAGTCGCTCGAATACGAAACAATTAAGACACGGCCGCTAACGGGTTGATGTCATGCAACCGTCAAGAAGTTCAAAGATTGGACGAGTCGGACTGTTTAGAAACAAGGTTTTCGGCCGGTGGCGGCCATGGCTTCTTTCTACTGGCTCCGAAGCGAACAAAGCTGCTAGACAACGTTAAAGTTCTATCTAAGCTATCCGACTAGTAGATGAATCTTGATATCGCGTTACCGTCTATCTTGGCCGGGAGCCGATGTGATGGTCAGCTCCATGGCTACCTAGAATGGGGAGATGGACCTGAGCTAGAAGGTTTGCATCGGCCACTATTGTCATTGCGACATCTTGTTAACAGTTGCACTAAATAGCTGCGGGTGGACTTTTTATATTGTGCCGAGCCTGTATACGTGAGGCTTGCATAAAGGAGGTTGCCGCACCAAAGAATGCGGCCAATGAGTCTGTTCAGATGAGCATCGCGCGGCGGCGGTAGCGTTAGAGAGATGATGCTTGGCTGCAGCGTAGGATGCGATCATCACCCGCGACAATAGGCCTGGAGAGACCGAGAAGATGGACGTTTTTGAACGTTCTTGCCGCGATCCTCACCTTTGCGAAGCCCAGTCGCGAACAGTCTCAAACAAGTTCCGAAAGCAAGCCGCCAGGGAAGGGTGAGAAGGGCCGTCAGACTCGTGGTATTCCACAGCGGGAGAAAGCTACATTATGCATGCCTAGAACAACAATGGCGCTGCACCTCGTGCTGTGACCGGACAGGAGTCGATCTGCATGCTGTCTCGGCCAATCCAGGAACCAATATCTCGTAAGCATCTTATTGTGCCGTCCCCGTCGATCACCCGAAGTGGCCCATTGATTGAATGCGGATGCGGATTACAATTCTGTGATATCTATATTTGTATCCTTTTGTCTTGGAAGCACGCAAGCCGTTATGTAACGCATCCCGTACCACGGTCGAAGTCGGCCGGTCGGGCCTTGTGATGGTTCCGGCCGTTCAAGGGAAAATGGCTGGAATGCTGGTGTTGCACGCCGCAACCAACCAGGATGGGCGGCCGAAAACAACCTGCAGCCTTTTCCATTTTAAAAAACTCTAAATGGAAAGCCAGCAAATCCATTCTAGGCGCTCAGTGAATGGCGTGCTGGGAGGAAACAGGATGGCCAGTCCTGGTTGTTCGCTCCCTCATTTGTGCCAGTAATTCGCCTTGAGCCGGGTGGCTCCACGATGCACGTTAAACAACATAGCCGCTGCATCAAAGCTCGTGTCGGCTAGGGCTAGGATCGGTAGAGACAGGTGAGGAGTCTGCATCCTCTCCGTCTCCGGCGGCAGCCGTGTCGGATCACGACCTCTTGAGAGTTGATTGAAAGTTTGGGCATCCCTGGAACAGCTTTGGAGGAGAGGAGACGATGCGATAGCGGAGTACAGTGCTTCTGTTATCTGTATACTGTGATTTGTCTCCATGTCGCGCCTATGGTGTCCAGTGCTATCTTTGCATTGACCGACACTGTGAGTGCTCCTTCCTCGTCAAACGTTGAACAAGCCACTCCTCCTCAATTTGCCAAACATCGGCTTGACCTTCGATCATGCAGAGGACTTTGCCATTGCGCCACTTTCATTAACTTCTTGCATACATACGAACGTGTTCTATTGGCCGAAATGGACGCCTCTTCCTGGCCTTCCAGGTAGAAGGGGATTGCTTGTATCGCATACTGCATGTATCGTCCAAACTGCCGCGCCTGCCAAGGAGACAGCGAGTCTCGGAGTCGACCCAAGAATTGGAGACACTTCGATACCTCTAACACTCTCTCCCCATGAATATATCGCCTAATCGCTGGATGGATAAAGGCTGAGACCAGTCGAAGAGCTTTCGGCAACGCGAGTGATGTTCATAGACCTATAAGGACGTTGAAACACTACGAAAGAATTGCAACTTACTCCGGCCCAAGAGACGTTTCGTATTGTGTTTCTCAACAGGCTTGCGGACAGCTTAATGTGGTCACCCAGATGCAATCAATATACTTTAGCAACACCACATTCACCAAGTTTCGATATGTGCTCAAACCATCACGCTTCCAATTTGGCTCTGCTACCTTCAAAGGGTGCAATCTAGCACCTGCCGATCCTGCGTGTGAAGAGTAACATAGTGTGCTCCGTACGTCTGCCGACACTGAGCGCATTTATTTACGGTGTGGTAGCTGTGGCGTTCAAGCATTACGACAGAGCATTGATAATGCCTGCTCCCATACGGCTTCCGCTGCTCCGTGGCGACCTCTTGGGCTATCGTTTCAGGAGACTGTCGGCTGAGAATCGGTCCTCTCTTACTTCATAGCTACGTGGGTACTTCGTATAGCCTGGTCGGCCGTTCCATTCGGACTAAGTCGTGACGGGGCAAGAGAACCAGTCAACGGTCTTGTGTTCTTGCATGGTAGACATTCAGGCTTGAATAACGGCCCACGAATTAATGAACTAGAACTCGCCACTGTGAGGGATTTCTCCTGCATCGCTCAAGACGTTGGCTGGCCGTTTTGCCAGCGTTGACGACGGAAGAGTTTTCTTTTTGGTGGTCTGGTCTCGGGCTACCCAAGTTGCCACTCGCCGTCCACCGTTTTGATCCGGTTTTGGCTAAACGCCAGGATTGGCTCGGCCCGTCTACTACGAACATGACAAGCGCAAAATTCTCTGTTGCCAAAAGCTGCAAAATCTAATGTTACCATACTGGGTAAACTAAGTCCAATTTTTTTTATGGAGGCGAAAGAGGGCAAAATCCTTTGTGCTCACATGTGGAGAGGGAAAGGAATACGCCGGCCACTTTGTTGGTCAGATTTGTGAGAAGATCAAACGGTTGACCGGAGACCTCCCACAAAGCTGCTCCCACTGTGTGGCTCCCTCTGCTCATAACACCACGAATTTGGAAATTGATCAAGCAGGATGGTGGAGGAAAGAGCCGCTTAAGAGGGCACTCATCGATTGCCGGTCGTTTCCCGGCCGTTGAGATACAGCCTATTCAGGTGCCATCTACGGTCGCGCCTTCAACATAGTCCTTGTGAATTTTTAGGCGCGAGTCCTTTGAGGGCAGCTATCAAGGCCAAAAAAAAAAAAAAAAAATAGGATACCTTGAGCGGACAGTTGCACCACTGATCTCTCAAAACCGTTTAGACTGATGGTCTCGTTTATCTCCGGGGCCTTTAAAGCCAGCCAGGCTGCGCAGACAGGCTACGCCGTCAATGAAGCACAGGTCAAGAATATGCTGCCATCGATAGCCAATAATCAGACGCACTTTATTCTGCTTATAATGTAATAGCAACGCGGGTACTATTTGTCTTGGCTATTATCGTTGATAAGAGGTTTACGCCCAGGAAAAATTCATGGCATATGGAATGTTAGTGCACTACATCACCCGGTTTAGGGTCCTGCTGTGAACGTTTCAAACTTGGCTGCGAGTATGGATCGCACACACTGAAGCTAACAGCAGAATATGCTCGTCCAGGAAGCGGAAACACTCGCATGAAAGCTCCCCCCCCAGAGATGGGTGTATGGAGCCTTCAAAGTTTTTCGAGTCCCACCTCTCGTCGTTCCTTGAAGGTTGCGCACGCAAGTTCACAAGCAGCGAGTTAATGGCAGTATCCCTGTCCTTTTGTGACAGGGGTTGGCACGTTTCCCCGAATCGATCATCAAGCATCTATGCCCAAGGAAGGAAGCCTTGCAAGGCGCAGCCCGAAAGCAGAAAAAGCATGGTCAGTGCAGTGCAGATGGATCCGATTCCCTTGGTGGTGCCCGATTCAAGAACTAACGTATAGCTGCGAGCTTTTTACGCAAGGGATTCGAAGGACACGCACACGAGCGCCCTTCAAGGCTGACGGACGATGCGTCGACTTTGAGCACATCCGTGTACCAACTTCACATGGCCATTTTTATTACCAAGGCGGCTGCCGAGCTGATTTGCCAGTTCTCATACTTGTGAGCATCGTCAAAAACAGATCCAAGCAATCTCTGCACCTGGTTTACCACAAGCCTTTTGTTCGGGATACCGGCGCCAGCGGGAAAATAAAAATGTGCCTAGATGGAATCTCACGATCCACAAGCCGGTTCGGCCTGTCAGGGCAGGCCACATGGAGTCTGCCAGGCACCGGCCAATGGTGTCACAACGTCGGGTCCTGACCGTGATGCAGCTAGAGGAGATGGTCGTCCAAGCCGTCGGGCGTTGGTGTGGCCAATCGCAGGCCCCTGGATGGGGATCGGGAGTCGTCTGAGGGGTACATGTGCGTGAGGTTCTTTTCTCTTCCATTTTGGGCGGGACGTGAACTGTAAAGGGGCTAGTGAGTGACGCGGAACGCGCGTACCTGCAGACGCCAAAGCTGACATGTCGCATGCGTGTGCGAGAGTTCAGGTACGACTTACTGAGGGGGGCTAGATTTAGAGCCGGGCCAGGAACCCGCCCCTACCGATGGAACGTTTCGCACAGTGCTATTGGTCGACGGGACTGGAAGGGTGACGCTTCCTACGCCCTCCCTTCCCCTGTGTCTGCAAGCTCTGCTGCACTGGATGTCAGCAAACAGCAGCGGCTTTCTGCTCTCATTGGACCGCCTGAGCCGTTCTTCCAGACAAAGACTGGATGGGTGGTGCTCATGCTTTCCCGAGGCGCTTTACGTTGTTACGGACATGGGCCTTGTGATGAGGGGAAAGTTCACGCAGGCAACTTTTGCCCTCCAGCAACCTCACATTCTTCCATATGGCTTGAGAGCGAGGACCCTTGGGCCCATTCTCTTTATCGGGTTCAAATGTCTAAATAAGGTCGCCACTCGTTTCAAAGTGCCCAAGCGCAACGGAGGTCAGTGCGAAGTCGCCTGGATTTGATGACCTATTTGGTTAGCCGCCAATTGCGAGCGCCCTTTTGTTGTCTCTTTTTTAAAAAGGAAAAAAAGAAAAAAATGAGAAGAGGAAAAAAAAAATTCTTTTTCTATGTGAGCAAGCCGGAGAGGAGGCAAAGGCCCACCGATTTGAGTATACCGAGCAATGGGGTCCTGAAGCTGAGCTTTGCCAGCCCACCGGCGAATCCATTGTGGCGTTGGGCAGGGATGATTGAAGAGCTTCGGCCTCCGGATGGTCCTCCGGCCCCTCTGATTCAACCCACCAGCATCCTACCGATGCATCCACGAGCAAATGGTGCCTGCATTGGGCGCCATATCTGATGCACACCTTGGTAGTGCTTCTTGCATGAGGCATGCAGGCACTAAGACTACGCCCTTAGCTTTTTCTCTGCTGTGGTCAGCCTCGATGCTGCTTGAATCGACCCACGTCTGCCGCCAACTGGGGGAGGGGCCCATCTCCTCTTGGTCTCGCTAGCCTGGTCTTTGCCACGCAAGTGCTGGTGAGCCCTCTCGAAGGTTGTGCGTTCGCGCGGTTATAAAGAGGCAGCTTGCCTCCGCCTCTGCTCCCAAGATGTCTGCTCGATAGATCATCACTGTTCCTTACTTTTTGTCTCCGGACTATCATTCCTTCTTTTAGTGTTTTCACACTTCTTCACTCCTTCTGAAAAGCAGAGTATAACGGCACGGCCCGTTACATTTCAAAAAAAACGTCACTCTCTGAACTCGTTTGAACAAATCTGACCCAGCAAACAACTTCAAAATGCACTTCACTACTGCTGTTGCTACCCTCATTGCCTCCGCGGCTGTCTCCAGCGCCGCCAGCGTCACCTTCTGGACCCTGGACGATGCTCAGCGCACCATCTACTTCACCGGCAACCCTGGCATGGCTGACATCGAATCCGTCACCGTCAGCAGCCAGAAGAACACCACTGTCAACTTCCCCGATACCTGGGATGGCAACTTCTACGCCGTTCAGGAGGGCCAAGACAACGTCCCTGGCATGCTTGGCGAGGTTAACTTCTCTGGCTGGAGCGGCTTGACTTACTTCGACGTCTCCGCTATTGTCAACGCCAACGACAAGGACAATGTCAAGCAGATCTTCCCTGCTGATGGCTATGAGCCCATGTCTGGCTGCGCCAACTTCCCTTGCAACAACGCCTACTACCTCCCTGACGATGTCCAGACCAAGGCCACCCAGGAGAGTGACCTTATCTGCACTCTGGGCTCTGGTTCCACCGGCATCTCGTTCACCGAGGCCGAGTAAGGAGCTACAGGCTCCATGCTTTCCTTTTTGTTTTCGACTCGGGAGCGTGTAGCTTAGCGATAATGGACATATGTTCAGCATCTGCGAAGTGACCAGGTTCTCATGGCGCTGAGCGCCAAGTTATGACGATACGACGAAATGCAGAAACTATCAGTCAACGATACCACCGTTAGTCCTCACGGGATTAAAAGGCTTATGGGAAATAGGATCACAGGGTATAGGTTTTGCACGGGATAAAAAGGAACAGACTCGGTTGGCTTGGCAAGCACCAGCCATTCACTTCTTACAGACTTGGTCTCCCCAAATTGCCTCGGGCAAGGGAAATCAGAGGCTGGCACTCGCTTTATACAAACGCCAAATGGCACTTCACACACTCGCTCTCTTGAACGACTTTAGAGATCTTTTTTTTTTCTTTCAATTCACATCAATACCCTTTTTTCTGATGTACATATTAGATATTTTTATACACATCATCCTTGGATAGAGTCTAGAAGGAGCAATACGGAAACATGATTTGAATCATAAAAGTGCTGAAGCCGCGCCGTAGGGTGACATCTAGTACTGTGAATATGAGAGCACATGAATTTTTTTTTACCTACTTGTAAATTTTTACTTCATGGTAAACCAACGTGGTTAGTCGGAGGAGGAGAAAAAAAAAGAATGCTTTTAGTGTTGAGCCACCGTGACGCTAGGGGATGGACCCCCTTTTTTACCCATACTGTCAAAAAAAAAAAAAAAAAAAAAAAAAAAAAAAAAAAAAACCTCCTTTTGGCTACCAACGCCGACTGTGCACTAACAGTAGACCGCGGAGGATTAGCCCAAGTTGGTTATGGCAAGTCTCGTGAGCACGATGGAGGCAAGTAGAAAGATGGATTTTCTGAGTGGATTAGTGATGGAGAGGCCGAGATGTGGAATTCAACGTGCTGAAATACTATATGTTGAGATATATACGACGTTGATAGGTCACACAGGCAAGTCTGTAATAACTCCATTGCCACAGAGCGATTCGATTCGTCATGCCCAAAGCATGAAGCCATCGTAAGAAAGAAACCTCACGAATGAACATCATGCATATGAAGTAATCAGCAAATCACTCCGTCATCCTGAGCACGCGATGACATGAATTTGCATGACCACGGCTGAATACTTTGCAGCTATTTTCTCTCCCCCTTTCCAGAAAATCCAACGAAACGATGGCGTTTGCCTTTTTGTTGCTCTCCTTTGGAACTTGACAAGCGCCACACGGTCGGTCTCGGATTGAGAAAAAGGAGTGGGAACTTATTGTTTGACCGCGTGGAGATGATGAAGAGGCGTAAAGGTTTGCGCCGTGACTCGGTTGCTCGCGCTTGTTTGTTCTAAAAGAAATAAATAGGAAGACGTCGGAACAAAAAAAGGTCGCAAGTGGCTCTTTGTGATGGAGTTTTGTGGGTACCCTTAGAATCACCGTAGAATTTCTTCCGTCTATTGTTCAGAAAGGAGTCTTCGAGTTGCTGATGTAATGATACCCGGTGAGCCAAAGCTTCAAGAGGCATCAGGTTAGGGATTTATGATACACATCATGGCCCAGCGGTCATATCTACATAGCAGGGACGGCCTTGGCCTTTCTTCATTCGCCTTTTGCCCCCATCGTTGCGAGATATAGTATGTCCAGTGACTCAAACATGCCGAATGAAACCAAAAGAAACCCTCAACTCCCCATCTAATGTCTGCCATATGAAACGAGAGGCCCGTCCGATGAGTAATGCGTAAGAAGGATTGCCTGCTATGTCCGGTCCTATCATGCTTCCTCCGAGGATGTTTTCTTTTCTTCCTCAGCCTTGTCCTCTTCCTTCGATTCTTCGGTACCATTAGCTGGCGGGGGGGACGGCTCTGCCTCAACCTGCTTTGACTTGACAATGTTGGCCAGATACTCTCCAGCATCGCCAAAGCCGTCAACCTTTTGTAGCTTGTTGGTAAAGAAATCTATGTCTTGAATCATGCTGCATGAACAATGTTAGCGAAATCGTAAATGTGCAAAACAACATGTTCACGTACCGCCTTTGGCCAGCTTGTGTCTGTACGGTTGCTTGCCGGAAGGCGTCTCCGAGCTGGCTCTTATAGCTTGCAAAGACAGGCACCATGATGACTTGAATAGACGATTCGGGAAGATGTTTGGTCAAGACGCGATGTAAGGTTGTCGTTTCCTTGACAAGCATCTCTACGTACGGACGTGGTCCCTCGGAGCCATCAGAGTCCCAAGCGATGCCTCGAATGCTCTTGGCATGATTGGTAGCCCGGCCACTCATGATCTCGATCAACTTCTGGTGAATGTTATCTTGATGCTCTTGCAACAGGCGCCTAACCTTGTCAAATTCCCCTATCAGGTTCGAGGTATTTGCACCTGACCCTGCTTGGCGACGGACGTATTCTCTAACGTGGGGAATCAAGTTCGCTATAAATGCCAATGCCTGAGATGTGAGGGCCAGGTGTCTTGTTGTGATGTTCTTGAGACCGGCGGACCGAGTGGCACCGGCTCCTAAGATAAGCTGTGTGCATCGGGAATTGAAGAGCTGGAGATATGCCACTAGAGACGTCGCAATTTCCGTCGTCATGGAAGGAATCCCGGCAATCAGCTGAAGGAAGTCTCCCATTCCCTCCAGACATAGCACCGCGGGATTCGGCAACACAAACCTTTCAGACTCTATGGCCGCGGTTCTGACCTTCTCCTTTCCGGCGCCGTTCGTGTCCGATGGGGCAATGTCCGAACTGACTTTCTTTGGCCTTTCATATGGGATCCATATCCTGCTGTTCTCAGTCCACGCCACTATATCTTGAGTGCTGCACTCAAGAATCTGATTTAGAAGCTTCGTGTTTTCATCGGTGAAGTCCTTGGCATTCCACTGGTCTGACTCCATCCCCTGAGCAAGCTTCTGGATTTCAGCATCACGATATCTCTGCACGAAATCCTTGATGTGATTGTTAACTACAGTCTTCAATGGTGTGCAGCTTCTTCCGGATATGGCTTCGCATTCGTATGTGAAGTACAAGTTTAGGTTGAAATATCGCAGGAACAAATCTAGCGGAAGGTGAACAGCCTGTTCTGAGCGAACCTTGAGGATCTTGACAATTTTTTCGTTTGCTAGGTCAACGGCCTGGGATAACAGATTTCCCATATCAATCGCCTTGTGAAGCTCCTCCTGTATTGCGAACGCTGAGGGCGCCGAATTACCCAGTTGCCGTTCAAATCGCGGGCTGGCCAGGGGCGACCGAACCGGGGGCGACTTAAGTGCGTCGCCGTTAGGTTGATCTGAAAGCGAGCTGGCGATGTCCAGCAGGACCTTCACCTGCGTCGACACTCTTCTCAGCGTCTCTGTTACGCCGATATAGATCTTCGTGAGAACCGCCTCTGCATCCTCTGGCTCCAATGCCCGTAAATTGCGCGCTAAATTCACCGATTTCTCTTGGCTTGATATTTGTCTCCCTCCACTTGCTGTGGAGATGGACATCATAGACATGTTATCGTCATCGCTCGAACTCGGCAGTGGGCGGCGAATCAAGTTTCTGATCTCGCGAAGGACCTCCTCGCGATAAGCTATCGCAGCAGCCGTGATATGCTTTGCACGATGCAATCCGGTCATTATTGGTAATAGCTGAGACTTCAAAACATCTGTACCAGACAGATAAGTGGGAAAGATGGATGGAGACCGAGAGTTACCACCCCTGATTTTTGGTGCTGCGTGACTCCATCGGAGAAGGACGTCGGCTGACGAGACGGTCTCAACGTGCTGACGAACATCCGACATGAGCATGGAGCAGAACTGAGACTCATATGCCTTGCCAATTCGGAATCGGAGCTGAGTCAGGTCCGAGTTAACTCCCTGAAGGGCGGAAGCAGATCTGAGATCTCTTAGTTTGGGTGGTTCATCTTGTTCGCCAGAGTCGTCGCGTTCGCCCGATATCAACAGTTCTAACGAATCGATACTAGACAAGGCTTTGTCTACCTCGCCAGCATCGACCAAAGACTCACAGCTCGCAACACCTTCGGTAATCAAGCGCAGCTGCCGCACTGCGTCGCTTAGCTGCCGGAGGTTTTCCTGTCGCCTTTGTTTTTGAACCATCAAGAGGCCATTGGCTGCTACTCTCTCATCTAAAGCCTCCAGCTCTTTCCTTAGCGCCTTGATCCGCTCCACCGAATCTGCGGCCTCGGAGTGTAGCTCTTTCAATGAACCGAGCGCTGTGAAAAACGTCGTCGACGCGGTTGAAATGGAATTGATGAGATGAATTTCGATAGTATCCATATACCAAGAAAGTTTCTCCTGAAGAATGGCGTTGGTCGCAAGCGTCTTCCTTGGCGCTACAGCATTTCCGTTTTGATCGTCTTTGTTATGCTTTTGAATGACTTCAGATCGTTCGCTTACAACGTCAAATGTCCGGGGGTTCTCGAGGTGGAAGTCATCTTCAAAATAGACATTGGGGATAGTTGATAGCGGAGGGGGCCCTTGTGCGGCTTTGCGACTGAGGGCAGATGGCCGTCGTGGAGAACCGATCGTGTCTACCGAATTCAACGAGGATAAGGATGCTGAAGAGCCCCTACGAGGGAGACGAGCTCTACCCCCCGGGCGCAACAGGCCATCGCCAGTGCTCTCGGTCTGGTCGTCTTGTCGGCTGCCCCGTCGGATGACATTGTCTTCCTCATCATTCTCCCTAGCTCGACGGAGCTGCTCGTATAAAGCGCCGATCTGAGAGAGATAAGGCCCGAATTCAGCGGGATCGATCTGGGGGATGTTGGTCAAGGTGACAGGTGGTATGTCCCTTGCAGTAGGTGGCTTATGAGAGCTGGAGGCCGGCGCTGATGTGTGAGGCTGGAGTCCGGTGCGCACAATAGGGGGTTGCAGCAATGTCGAGATAGCTATGGGCCGTCAGCTACGTCTTTGGTCAAACGAGGCTCAAACCAACCATTCTGCCCGGACTCATACACGGCAGCGGTTCCACTACTCAAGCTCGTGTCCAGAGTCCCCCCTATGGAATGGATGGAGCTTGCTGTAGAGTCTCTTCTCGCCTGCGGCCGCGCATAGCCCGGACCACTTCGACTGCTGCATCACCGTCAGCTCCTACGTGGCCTAGGTAGCTCACTCCAGACCTGAGGAAGCAAAAACACCAACCTGTGGAATGGATAATCTGCTCGACCTCCAGGGGACAATGGTGCAAGGTTATCAACGGATCTTCCAGCACTGGGAGACGAATACATGGCTGGCTCAGTGGGAGGACGGAATACCGCCAGAGGGGAGCTCGAGTCGGTTGAGGGCCGGGTGGGACGAAGAGCAACAGTTTGATTAACAAGGCACTACCGGGGGTATCATCGCTAGCAGAATGAGCATTGGGACAGATAGAAACGAGGCGCTCGACTAGAGTTTGGGAAACTTGACAAAGTAAAGAAAAAAAAAAGAGTCAATGTAGCGTATTGGCAGTCAGTCAGGATCGCCCATCAGTCAAGCAAGCATAATGCTGAAGTTGCATGCCGCGGCGTTGCATTTCGAGGTTGTCGATCAGCAAGCTGGCCACCAGCTATGCGCCATCCATAAGCCTGGAGCTTCAAGAGGCATCCGTTCCGAGGATCTGCCGAGACACACGTGACACGATCTCGGCCGACATGGAGAGAAATCAACGCTAGACCATTTCTGGCCAACGCGGTGCTCTTTGCTGCAACCACTTAAACGCGACAACGCGTCGTTGCCCTTGGGCGCGCCTGCTAGTCCCGTTGCCCCGCTAATGCTAAGTTTGGGTACTAAGGTACGAAAAAAGGTACCAGAGATACCGCAATGGCGCTTGGTGTACAAACCTGGTTACTACGGAGCACGGAGTACCTACCTAGTTGTCCTCCACGAAATCTGCGTATTCCCTGCATTTCGTCTTTGTGTCCCAAGTTTCAGCCTCATAGATACCCTAGCGAGCACGCATGATGGATCGCCAATCTGTATACTCGGCTCGAGTGTACGAGTCCAATTTTGGCGATGTCGACGATACCCGGCTGCAGCTGCAGTCCCAGCTTGAAACCTTTATTCTAGACTTTCGGCTCGACAACAACTTTGTCTATCGGTATGCACATCCTTTGCTTCTCGGAAATCACCACAAAATGGCTTGAGCTGACCCTTTTGTCCAGAGACCAGCTGAGAGAGAATGCGCTTCTGAAGAAATACTATTGCGATGTCGATATCAAAGATCTCATTAGCTTCAATGAAGAGCTTGCCCACAGACTCGTCTCTGAGCCTGCCGAGATCATTCCCCTGGTGAGCACCACGCTGATTGGGTCCCTCCCTTGGAGCTTAGAGAATTGACGAGGCTTCATCCTATATAGTTCGAAGAGGCCCTGAAGAAATGCACACACCGAATAGTGTTTCCTCACGAAAAGAATGTCGATCTGCCCGACCATCAGCTTCTGCTGCACTCCGACGCCGACGATGTATCGATTCGTAACCTTGATTCCATGACCATTGCGAGAATGGTTCGTGTTCCTGGCATTGTCATTGGAGCTTCAGTCATGTCCTCGAAAGCGACGGAGCTATGCATCCAGTGCAGAAACTGCAGCCATTCTCAGACAATTCCTATCCTTGGAGGCTTCACTGGAGTCACGCTGCCCAGACAATGTGGTCGAAAGAGGCTTCCCAAGGACCCTACACCGACATGCCCGTTAGATCCATACTTTGTTCTTCATGAAAAGTGTCGATTCGTGGATCAACAAGTCATCAAACTTCAGGAAGCGCCGGATCAAGTTCCTGTGGGAGAATTGCCTCGACATGTTCTCATTACTGCCGACAGATACTTGACAAACAGAGTAGTCCCAGGTTCTCGATGCACTGTCATGGGTATTTTCTCCATCTATCAGAATAAGGCGTCCAAAAACTCGTCTACAGGAGGCGCAGTGGCCATTCGAACACCGTATTTGAGAGCGGTTGGCATTCAAACGGACATCGATCAAGCCGCCAAAGGAAATGCTACCTTTTCGGAGGAAGAAGAGCAAGAGTTTCTAGAGCTGAGCAGGCGGCCAGACCTGTACAATATTATGGCGGACTGCATCGCACCCTCTATTTATGGAAACCGAGACATCAAGAAGGCCATCCTGTGTCTATTGTTGGGTGGATCAAAAAAGATTTTGCCTGATGGCATGAGGCTAAGAGGTGATATTAATGTGTTGCTTCTTGGTGACCCTGGTACCGCCAAATCACAACTCTTGAAGTTTGTTGAGAAGGCGGCACCAATTTCCATCTATACTTCCGGAAAGGGCTCATCAGCGGCTGGTTTAACCGCCTCTGTCCAGCGAGACCAGTCGACAAGGGAGTTTTATCTGGAAGGCGGTGCCATGGTGCTTGCTGACGGCGGCGTCGTGTGTATCGATGAGTTCGACAAGATGCGAGACGAGGATCGAGTAGCTATCCACGAAGCTATGGAACAGCAAACCATATCAATTGCCAAGGCCGGTATCACGACGATTCTCAACGCCCGGACGTCGGTTCTTGCGGCTGCCAACCCAATTTTCGGCCGCTACGATGACATGAAGACACCCGGAGAGAACATCGATTTTCAGACGACCATCTTGTCTCGTTTCGACATGATCTTCATTGTCAAGGATGAGCACACCCGAGAAAAGGATGAAAGAATGGCAAAGCACGTCATGGGCATCCATATGGATGGCCGTGGAGCCGAGGACGTAGCTGAGTCAGAAATTCCTGTGCAGAAGATGCGCAGGTATATTACTTATTGCAAAACGTACGTCATTCTATGTTTCATTGATCCTGCTTGGTGTAATTTCCAATTTGATACCCTTTCGCTAACACGTTCTATTTAGACGATGTGCTCCTCGACTTAGCCCTGAGGCAGCCGAAAAACTCTCCTCTCACTTCGTATCCATTAGGCGGCAAGTCCACGCTGCTGAAATCGAAGCGAACACACGATCTTCCATTCCCATCACAGTCCGTCAGCTCGAGGCCATTGTCCGAATCACAGAGTCTCTTGCCAAGTTGACGCTTTCTCCAATTGCCACTGAGGCACATGTCGATGAGGCCATCCGGCTGTTCCTCTGCTCTACTATGGACGCCGTCAACCAAGGCAGCAATCAAGGCAGTCGTGAAATGAACGACGAGGTGAACCGTCTCGAGGCGGAGTTGAAGCGGAGGCTACCCATTGGATGGAGCACTAGCTTAGCAACACTACGGCGCGAAATGGTGGAAGGGAAAGGATACAGTGAGCAGGCTTTGAATCGGGCGTTGATGCTTTTGCAGCGAAGGGATACAATCATGTTCAGGAACCAAGGAGCGCAGGTTTACCGCAACGGGGCTTGATAGAACAAAGGAAAGATGACGCCATGTTTGTTGGAGTATGCATCTGCATGATAATGTTTACGCTTTTATATAGGAACTGCTTGGCGGTGAAAGAACGACTATGACATCGGAAATAGAATAAAATCACGACTGAATACGGACCCTGAGCGTTTCAATGTGTCATATTTCCAGCTTCAATGGTTGTCATGTGGTTGTCCTGGACGTGGTTTCGCTAGTTAGCGCGAATCCTTTACTTCGTATTTGACTCATTCGCGCCTGTAACTCCGGCTCAACCCCCTCAATCAGGGCCAGTCTCCGGATAACCTCCGACAACCAAGGCATACAAATATATATATATATGTATATATATATATCATCAATTCCTCTCTTTTCTCATTCAAGAACTCTTTCTGCTACTCCACTGCAGCTCTACATCAAAATGGCGCCAGACAGAATCCTCTCATCCCCCTCACTGCCCAGCAACGAGCCCGGCACCATCCTAGTCGAGACTCCAAACCTCATCATCCGCCGCTGGCGCATCTCAGATGCACCAACGCTCGCCGTCGCAAGCAACCATCCGGAAATCACAGCTACTCTGCGGGACCGCTTTCCCAATCCATACACCCTGGCCGACGCCGAAAACTTCCTCTCCAACTTTGCCGTGTCAGAGGCGTCCTATCCCACGGCTGTGGCTATCCTGGTCAAACCCCATGCCGGCCACAACACATCCGACGAGCCGCTGCTCATTGGCGGTTCCGGCCTAGAGACGAGAGGCGATGTGTATTACCGCACATGGGAACTGGGTTACTGGCTCACGCCCTCTGCTTGGGGCAAAGGCTATGCGACGGAATTTGTCAAGGCGTTTGTGCCGTGGGCTTTCGAGACGTGGCCTGGCTTGAACAGGATTGAGGCCATGACATATGCCACGAACGAAGCGAGTAAGAAGGTCTTGAAGAATTGCGGCTTTGTTGCGGAAGGGTTGAAGAGAGAGGCCTTGGAGAAGAAGGGCGTGGTTCTTGATGAGGCTGTCTTTGGAATTCTCAGGAGCGACTTGAAGAAATGAGTATGATGCCGTGGTGATGATCTCTACCAGCTGAGCGAGAGTTGATTTGAGTCCTTCGGTGCCAACATTCTCTTCATCGAGTTTGACTTACTTTCTTGTTAGAAAAAAAATCCGCTGGTTTCATAATGCAAAAATGTAGAATTAGACGTTGATAGAGATATCAAGCATATATTGCAATCTACCCCAATTCTTTCTCCAATCGCTACTTGTCCAAGTAACCAACAAAGACCGCGGCTACTCGCGACTAGAATTTCTAGACGAGACGGCTGAGCAACCGCGCGCTTAAGCACGTCAGAGCCCTACGTGATATGCAGAGCCTGATCTACGGCAAACCCGGCCATCGCTCGACAGCCGACCACTCAGGGTGTGACAACAAGTAGTTGATGGCCTCGTGCCCGACGACCACCTTCCTCTCAGCTTCAGGGCCGACTGACCGCCCTGCCTCTGGCAACAACATGAGGGGGGGCGTAGGGCCACTATGCTCTGCATGAAGAACCAGATTATGGAGACTGTTGGTCAGAGGTACATAATGAGTGGTCCCACGAGTAGAGGCGACGCCTTCTCTTCAAATGTGCATAGCCTTATCTGTGATGACAATCAGCTGAACTTCTTGTATACTTTGCAGGTACTTGGCACATACATCGGCGTTAAGAGACGTAGAGCCTGATGATTCTGTGCATTCGGATCTTGTGTCATTGGCCGCTGGCATCCCGATATGTGCAGTTGGACGTCTGTTATGCGCGAGCGCATCTCACCGGTGCAGAAATCAAGACAAGGCAGGCCAGTCATATGTTGAAACGTTGAATACCTGGGCTAAGCCTCAAATTGTGAAAGTGGTCACGTTCACCGCTCTTGGAATTGTGAATATGCCTTGGGAAATGTATGATGCAAGCACAAGACCGGTGATTAGTCTTTCTCTGGACGACGAATCGATCTGCCTAGCCGATCCTGAGCGTGATGACGAGCCCTCTGAGAAGAAGAGCTCGCAGCCAATTTATAGCAGGACACGTAAGTCTGAATTTGCACTTACTCTCCTAATGGTGTTCACCTACTGTGATAAGATGTCACCGCTAGTGCTTCCCCTCCTTGCAGTGTAAAGTGCGGTCAAGATATGATTCGATAAAGTACAGTAGTCGTTGAGCCACTCATAGAGTCGAATCCATCTGCGGTGAATACCAGAGAGAGTAAAATGCAGCCATGGCGGTAACCTTTCTGAACACATCAGCGGATGCATAGAGTAGGTGATCTGAGGATGGGTCGACTTAGCCGTTACATAATGCATCTAACATTGAGAATATAGATTGATATGTATAGATTGTCTGTTAATACAGTGACTGAAACTGACAATGATTGTGCTGGTCACTTTCACCATGCAAGACGGACGTTTGGCGGCCCTGTGAGCTTGCGTGTCTCTTGTGTAAATACTGAGTAAACTGCATAATCAACCTGAAATTCACCTATTGTACCGCTTTTAGCTTATATATAGAGACATATGCCATTCCTCTAGGCGATCTTTTTTCAAGACTGACTCCAGAACTGCGAAGGTTGCATCTCCTTTGTGGTGAGGGAAGAAAATTGGCACATGCGGGAGGTATTGTAATGCCTCTGGCAACCCTAAAATACCTGGCATGTCATTAAGTGCTAGTACATGTAAACTTTGGTCTATCTTTCACCTGGTATCTACCTAGGTAGTATATCTATATATAAGGTATATATTCACTAACCTGGAGAGAGCTTTTATTGTTGCTGTGAGAAATGATCACCCCGGACCAACACAGCCCATGACAGTTAGAGAAATCCGACGGGGCTGACTTATATGTTGACATTCGTACGGCAAAGTATTGCTAGAGTACACAGTTTGCCATCTAGATACATGCCAGTCCCAGAAGGAATCACTCGTCGCTACTAAAAAGTTGACTCAATGCCAACCATAATGGATTGAGTATGTTGAGATCGCAGCCAGGAGGCAATGAACTTTATGCAGAAATATAGGCCCGGTATAAGGTCCACTACTGTATAGTAGTTTGACTTTGTCGTCGAGGCTTCAAGTTGGTTTGCCCGCGATCCGTGAGAAAGCACTTGTCGCAGTCGCAGAGGTTGTAGTACGGTAAAATGCATCGGTCTTTCCGTCAAGAAGTGTCTAACGCGCCACATGTCTCCAAAGCTCATCTCATTCTAGGCATTTAAGCTGGAAATTTTGACAAACTTGCCAAAGGTTTCGTCTCCAGGAATTAATCAGAAGCTGCTGGTGTATCTAGCTGGCTTGTGCCTGAAGAATCGCAAAGAAGGAAAAAGATAAAGAAAAGACATCATGGAGATAGAAAGCACCTACGAGCATGGCTCTTTCTTTCTCTGCCTGTGTGTAGTCCATCCTCAATAAGGCAGGAGTGCCGCCGGAGAATCTCTTCCGGGATTGCGATTCGCGTCTCAACAATTCGGAGCCTCCTTTCCTCTCAACCTCAGCTGCACCACGCTCTAATACTACGCTCTACCACATACGGAGGCAAACCCGGCCTCGAGACGCTCGTCATCATTTGGGTCCATGAAGATGACAGACCCAATACGGCCGACAACATGTGCAAAATATACGCCATGCGGGGGCCATTTGGACAGGTGTACTTCCTACAGGTAGCCTCTACACCGGAGCCGATGGCCTCGATCATATGGCAGGGGGTAGATCTCACGGAGATTGCAGGCCGGAGACATCGGCCGGCAGATCAAAATAGAAACCACCCGCGGTGCTATTTGCCTAAATTCGACTTCTGTCCTTTCACAATCCTGTCAGTAACGATTTCTTACTAGTCATATGAGCTAATACAATGCAGTGACCTTGGCTCATTTCGCTTCGCAGTGAGAAGAACTCAATCTGATCCTACGCTTATCGATCCCCAGATGTTGGTTTCCAGAACAACATTCTTACCGCAAGCCACTATCTGGAGGAACATTCTTCACATAATATTCGAGGTATATGGTACCCCTTGTAACATCATCCAAAGGGGCTGTCCTCAAAATGGTACAACTTTGAGACGGCGGCCAGCCGACAGGAGCTACAATGAGAGTACCCAAGACGCCGTCTCACATGAGTGCCGATTATCGGTTCTGGTTCCGAGGGAAGGAAAGGGATCCTTGCACGGCCAAGGTAAAGTCCGTTGAGGCTCCGCTCAGTTGCGGAGGACTGATAGGCGTGGCTTCCCTTGTCTCCAACTTCGGCTCTCAAAGGCACCTGTCCTCCTCCGGATCGTCTAAGCGCCCGACTACTGCAAAATGTCATCTAGCGAGTTTTAGCAGTAATGTTGGGAGCGTCGGTGACGGTCGGTTGACGAGGTAACGATTCCTGCAGGCAAAAATGAGCCAGTGAGAAACCCGAAGTGCATGGTAGCCCCAACAAAGAAGACCTACCTACCTTTCAAGCATCCTGGTCACGCTCGCCGTGATCATGTTGCTGAAGTGCTGCTTCTAAAATCACGATATTTTCTTCCTAAGTTAGCTGCAAGAGTTCGTCCAGGTGAGAGTAAGCGACAAAAAAACACCCGAATCCCTATTTGCTCGTGAACCAAACACCCCAGGAATAAACGAGCGTATATCGAGTCCTTGTTCATTGCTTATTACTATTGATGGCTAATATTGTTCCGACTCTGGGAAATGATATATGCTACGAGCATTATGTGTCTCCAATGTCACCTGCTTTGGCCCGCCACAACACCGCGATACCAACACGTCTTCCGTAACGCCTACCGCCGACCACTTCAATGTCTATGTCGCCTAAGACGCCGGTCGAGTTCACGCCCAACTCTCAAGCCGTATTCGTCTGGAAAATAACATTCCCAAGTATCGCCGCATACCCAACCTCGACTGCCAATGCTGTATTCACATCCAAAGTGCAGACAGTGGTCACGCAGCTCAGTGAGATGGAAATAGCGTAGAGGATCGCAATGCCGGCGGACGACTCTACGGCTCCCAGTATGGGGACGACTACCGGCACATATATGAAGATTGTGGCCACCAAGAGCATCAGGAATGCCTTGATAACAACGATGGAGTTCTTGTTGAATGGAAGGTAGTCAGAGAATTCGCCACTAGCAGTTCCAACTTGGAAGAAGCGCTGGCTCAGAAGTAAGCTATCATGCAAACAACACTTTCGCAACCAAGGGGCTCCGTTGTACTAACCATCACTTGTCTAACCAAGGTAAATTCCAGAAGGCTCCGTGCTACTGCATCAAGTGCGTCTCGATACTGCCAAGTCAGCCATCGCTCCGGATCGCTTTCCATTCCATCTGCATCCGCTCCGATTCGTTCCCTGACGTCCTGAATAAACTTCTTGCACATCGTTTTGCTAGGTCTCGCAAGTCGACTAAACTGACTTTGCTTACATACAAAGTCATCTGCCATGATGTTAACTGACTATGGTCATTGCAGGTCGACTTCTGATCATGAAACTTACAGAGGGAGGTAACCTCTCGCTCCAAGATGAGGTCCTTTTCCTCTATCAAGTGAGGATCTCCCGACTTTATCGCGGCTTCAGTTTCCTGCCAACATCGTGACACGCGTGTTGATTTCCTCAACACAACATAGCAGCCCACATGCGCAAACTCGGGCACGATCCTATATGCCTCGTCTGAAGCTTGCATAGCGACTAAACCAAGGTAACCGCCAAGCGCTGCCACACTCTGGTTAGGTTCTTCTTATTAAAATGAGAAAAGGAGAAAAAAAAAAGGTGAAAGAGAGGAAGGGGGGGGGGGGGGACTTGGGAGAGTGCGGTACCGAAATCTTCTATACGCTCGTGGCCTGCCTCAAGATCGACACTGTCTAACGTCTTCATTAGCATGTAAGAGTATCTTAGTTATATCAAGATATCGCACCACGCTGGGCTTTGGTTGCACTATTGTTCCGTTGTTGTGGGGGTGGCTGTTGTCGTTGCTGCTCAACGTCGAGTGCAGAACTCGAGGTGCTCAGAGGAGCGTCGTTGACTTTTGGCTCTAGTTGCTTACGCAGAAAAAGCCAAATGTCCTGGCAAAGGCTCTGAACAGTCGACATGTTTTCTTTCTAGGGAGCAACAAAGATGAGTAAGGTTACAGGGCGCTTTGAATTGGGGGTCAATGCTAATATACTGCAATCTGAGCGATCGATCGTTCTCACAAAGTCTGCCGCCAGAGGGCCCTTTATATGCTCGCAGGCCGACTTAACGAACATCACCATGAGCCTCCATCACCGCCTGTCCCGATCCCGCACACAACCAGATCAGCGAAGCAAATCACCCGCACAGCCTTGCGGCCGATACTCTCACACCGACGCCCATATGAGCCTCACACCACCCACCCACACGTCCACGCACGCGCAAATACCTGTCTACCATTCCAAGGCGGTATAGCCACGTCAACAGCAGAGTCTCCTCTTGCCGCCCAATCAATATGCACCACCTCTTCTCAGGGAAAGCCATCCAGAGACACCAAGTACCTCCAATGAGCAGAGAGGGGGCTGTGTCGCCTTCTAGGTCTGCTCGAGTGCCGACAGCCTTGTATCCCCCATGTATCTTATTTGTGCTTCCTAAATGTCAGCTGAAGCTGTCCTGCCGCGCATAATGGGCCAATTGTGGGAGCTCCGCTTAGCCAGCAAATAAGGACATTTCTTCACCATTGAGTTAGTCGCCCAATACTACATCGCTAGACCCCAAAGTCCCAAGCGTAGTAAGACCCGTTGACTTACATGACGACTTCTTGCAACACGATGCGCGGCAAGTTATTCCGACCTGCAGCGTAACAGAAGCTTTCTATGTAAATCTCGATTGACTAAGTAGCTTGATTGTCCAGCCAATAGTAGATGCGTCACATTTCCGAAGTCAATTGGACCTTAGACTGGTAGCTGGAGAGACATTCATACATATAAATCTTAGCTGTGAGGATGTCTGGGGACGAGCAAATAAGATGGCGAAGTTGAAGAAAGACGCTATTCGACCTATTGGAGCTGTAATATAAGCTCTGTAACCTCTTTTCTATTTAGAAAATTGCAAATAACGTGTGTGATATGCAAACTTGAGCGGGCAGCTGACGGATATGTAAATATCTATCTCGGAGCAAACTTTGGCCATCTCAAGCGAGCTATTCGGGCAGTTTTATCTGGCCATGATTTTGATGGCGGTGGGAAGTCTACTACGCACTACAGCGTCTATGTAAACCTATATCATGACGACAAAGTTGTCCATTTTAATGTGTCCAGTCTTTCCTTTCATCTCACTGTTTTTGCAATCTGGTATCTCTTTGATCAATCTATGTCGCAGTCTCATCACGATGAAGTCCTTTAGTACAGACAGCTACTATAAAACGTTAGTTATTTCCTACTCATCCTGCCAATGCAGAGATGTATGTGTATATGCGTACTTGATGAATGTATGAGCTCGTTGGGCAAGTGGCTTTCGTATGGTAAGAGGTCCATCTATGGAGATGTCAGCTATGCAATATTTCTCTTATGGGGAATGAAAAGATGTATTTGTTATGGATGCGTACCAAATGGACTTATTTTTGGGGCCCAGGAGCTGGCTTCTTTACGATGATGACAGGTCCAGTGTGTTTCTTAACCTTCCGTACCATTTTAGGCTCCATATTGGGTTGTTCCATTCCTGTAGATATAGGAGTCTTGTCCTGAATGGGATAGACACGTCCGAAGTTGGGAGTATGGCGGCTTGCCCTCCCAAATAGAAAATCGTAAACTCGGAGAAATCCGTAGAGAAAGGGAGTGATGCGTGACTGTTCCTCCTAGAGAGCGCGCTTCTTCTCTATATATAGCCCACATTCGGAGCGTGAACTTGAATAGTGCTTCTGTCACAATCCAGCCCTTGTAACGGCATTAGCAAGGCGCCTGCAAGGTCAGGGGTATACGACCAGGATGCTGATAACTCGGCGTGAATGTGAAAATAATGTCTTTCTCTGCCATCTTGTTGAATTCAAGGCCAGGGATCTATCCTAAACCCTGGTCTGTTATTCCCATTTGTTGAGAAGCGAGAAGGAAGCCTAGGGAGCTTGGAACTCGAGCATAGCTGCTTTGCACAAAATAGCATAAAATCGGCATCCGATGAGATGCGTATCGGATATTCGATTGGATCGCCAAACTATAACCAAACTAGACGTTTGGCTTGTGGTCTAGTTAAGAACTAAATCACGATGGACGGACAAGGGAAAATATGCGACTGGTATTCATCACATCAAACGCAGTATTCCGTCTCTAACATTACTAGATTGGCACTCAGAACTAGTACAATAGCTACGGGAATATTTGCTATAGTCAAGCTGGGTAGGTAAGACTTGGTAGGAAACGTGAAAAAGCGGATCACATGTACGGACTTGCTCCCGACATATCCAACAGACAGCCGGCACGAGCTGTTTGTGGAAACTGGCCACGGAATAGCAGGCGCGTCACCTCCTGGCGGTCCTCAGAATGTTCATGTTGCCTCTTCTCTCGCTCAAGGACGTTCTCTTGACCTTACGCGCCCAGGTATCCAGAATGTTCCACCATTTCCGCCCAACAACATCCTCTGACTCTGAGTCCGTGCTGTCCCCAGTCCTCTACCCGCGCTACTGTTGAGCCGCATTCCCCTCTCTGAAAGAGAAAGCCACGCTGGTTTAGATACTAATAGTATCTGTAAGGTATACCCGGTTCATGCCACATTGAGTGCTAGTACGAATCGGTCGCTAGTTCTATAGCCCGGCGTGCTGTCCGTATGATATAGCAGAATCCTGCACGCCGATATTGCATTGGTCATGGGCCACTAAACATTCATTATCTTATTTTGGTACTCATATGCTCGTCTACTGTCCCTAACCTGGAGTACCGGGGCTCCCCAAAAGCCATGAAAAGGTAGAGAGGTGAGAGGACGAGGCGGACGTGGTCGTCTCCGATATCTCACATATCAGTTTTTATTGCACAGATGGGGGCCCCCTAGGCGGCAGCAGCGAGATTAAATCCCAGTCTAGGTCGGCATGAAGCGTTTGCGAATTGCTTCGTCTCAGCTCTTAGCTTCGTTCTTCGCTTCTTCAGCGGCCCATTCCTCCTCCGTGAAGTGGTACCACTGGGAGAGTCCCGTAAAGACGGCCCACACCTCCGTGGTAAGCACAAGGTGGAGGAACTCCGATCCTAGGTAATTGATGGCGGATATCCATGAGAAGCCACTTAGCAGATTGGTGTCCCATATGTCCTCGCAAGGCAAGCCATTTCGCGCGCAGTACGCGCGTGCTACCAGGCGTAAGGCTGTTGCGTCGTACGGCGTCATCAGCAGACGCGTGATCGAATTAGCGAGCATATGTGATGCTAGGAGCGCCGGGATCTGGGTGAGTAGAGTATCCAAGTAGATTGGCTGTGAGCTGACAGACGCCCTTGAGTCTGTATTCGCAACGCTTGGTCGTAGTTCGGCACTCCACAACCCTTGCGGCGCATCGGTGGATTCAGTGGCTTCCACATCAAAGCTGATAAGGGTAGCCCTGATCCCATCATTGTCTTCCTCATCACTGCCGTAGTCATCACCCCTGGCAGAGAAAATACTCGGCCTACGGACGATTTCCATACCAGCCGTGTCGTCTGGGGGTTGACTATCTACAGGAGCCACGGGGGATTCTCCCTGGTTGTCGCTGGGAGCATCGTTCATGAAAGACGGCGACATGGATGGCGGGCCCTGAGGTATCGTCTTGCCGCGGAAAACAGTGCTGGGAAGGCGCTTAAAGCTCTCCGCCCAAATATGCGGCTTCCAATCACGTACCATCCGCTGCGTCATGACAAAAACAAGGAAAGGTGCATTAGAGATTAGGAAGCCGCCGAGCCATTGCAAAATTGAGGAGACGCCAAAGCCCTCAGGCGGCGGAGGGGCGACGATCGGCGATTCCTGTGTGAAAGGGACGAAGTAGGAGAGGCTTGGGAGCCACTGGTGGCTGGGAATTAGTCCAAGCCTCTGCAGGGATATATGCAGCTCCAAGTGAACGCGAATATAGGACCAAATTTCATGGACACTATGACCCACTGTCAGCATTCCCATGAGGGCTGTTGTAGGCGAGCAGAATCTTGCTCCTCACCAGCGTCTTGCAGTAAGCTTCTCTTGCTCGCCGAGCCAGAGGCGAGCGACGGAGAATTCGATGTAGTTTGACAGAAGGCTTGCGGGAGCGCCAGGAAGAATATCTCTGGAAAAGGAGAAATCGCGTCTGGCCTGCTGATACAGCTCCCAAAATGGAATCTCCGAGTATCGTTTGTAGATCTATGACCAGTCGATCAGTTACACTCATCCATAGACAGGCAGTTTTGCAAGTCAATCAAAGAATGGCCTTACCAGAATCCGGTCTCTCAGACCGTTGATACCGAAAACGCCAACCGCTTCCACGCATCGTTTAGCCGAAGACGCCAATTTGAGGCCAATAGCCTCCTCGTAGGCTCCATGTCGCCTCTGAGAATCAACCTCGGGGCCTGGATTTTCGGGTTCAGCAATGCCGATTATGAACATGACCTGGTTGTGCGATCTGATGATGTCTCTGTTGATGCTCATGGTACGTGGGTTGATGGGACGACCTCCCTGGTCATACTGCTGTCTGGGCATCCGCGGGTCCTCTTCGCCTTCACCCTGGACTACCTCATCGTATGGCGAGCGGCCCTGGAATCATTAGACATGAGGCGAAACGTCAAGGCCAGGATTGCTGTCCCATACCAATGCCTGGGCCATGAGCGGACCTTGCATACCCATGGTCAATTGACTTTAGAAGCGGATCGGCTTCTCAGCATTTCAAGTCACTCGAGCATCCTCCAGTCTCACAGGTTTATTATGAAGACACGCTTTTTCTAGGTCAAGATGTTTCGTTGTTTAGTATCAGCATTCTGCTATTAGTCTCATTGTTCCTACATCATGCATTCCATCTGTCCATGTCCAAGCAATAACGACGCAAGCACCTTGAATGAAGGTGTGTCACGTGCATAGAGCGCGCAGTAGGTTCCAAGCCGTAGCACACAGTGGGCCCAAGCCTCTGTTTAGCGGCACAAACAGACTTGGTCACACCACGCAGTACGTACTGCCACAGGTACCTTAGCACTTCGCGCGGACTCTGTACCTAAGATACCGTACCTTAAATAAGTCCGTGCTTTATCTTGATATCTTATCTTATCGCCTCAAGAAAATAATTCTTAGCAGCAAGGCTCATGCTCTCTGTCAGATCCTCGACTTGCTTATACGGCGAACCGAATTCCACGACCATGGCGACGAAACAGCCCTTGAAGACGACGTTCGATGTCGATCGTGTCATTCGGCCCATCTACACCGGAGGTTCGGTCGCAATCGACAACAAGGCTCAGATTTTAGCAACCACGCTGGGCGAGGATGCTGTCCTGACAAACCCCACCAATGGAAAGCATTTGGCACAGATTGAGGGCGTGAGTAAATGCTTTTCGAAGAGCCAATTGAAGTAAATAAGCTAATTTATCAAAGGATGGAGAACTCATCTCAACATTGACATGTCCGTTGGCCTCCCCAGTCTAGCAGTGGAAAGTGAAGACTAACGCTCATCTAGTAACCCCATCGGGTTCGCATCTCATCATTTGTTCTCGATCATTGTCCATGAGGATTTTCACGCTCAAGAGGTCGTCAGAGGATGAGACAATTGAGGCATCGCTAGTCCGCACACTGAAGCCTCATACGACTCCAGTCATCGTTCTCGCGGTTGATCGTACTGGCACTCTCCTGGCGACGGGTGGCACAGATGGTGTAATCAAGGTGTGGGATATTGCAGGCGGTTATGTCACACACACTTTCCGTGGACCTTCAGTGTTAGTCTCTGCACTGCGCTTTTTCGAGGTTGCCGCGCGAGCCGCAGCGAATCGCACATCTAAAGGATCAAAACACCAGTCCAAGGCGGCAGACGACTCGGAGGAAGAGGCGGATAACACTACCACAACGCATTTCCGCCTCGCATCGGGTAGCCAAGACGGAAAGGTGCGAATTTGGGATCTGAATAAGAGAAGTTGTGTCGCCAACTTGGACTCTCATGTGTCCGATGTGCAAGCCATCGACTATTCTCCCTCACAACACGCCATCGTCACGGCCAGCAGGGACAAGACTCTTATCTGGTGGGATACAAAATCATGGAAGATCCGCAAAGTCGTTCCGTGCCTCGAGCTTGTAGAGGCGGCAGGATTCTTGGACGATGGCAATCTCACGTTCTCTGCTGGTGCAAACGGATGTCTTCGCATCTGGGACACCGACAGAGGCGCAGAACTGACGCCGAAGCAATCTTCCAAGAGCGAGGAAGAGGGAATTGTGGCAGGAATCTATCGCCCAGAACTCCCATTCATTCTTCTTGTTCAAGTTGACCACACTCTGGCTCTGTACGAGCCACCGTCAAAGGCTTCAGCAACAGCCGCAGCCCTTCAGTCGCCTGAGCCCTATCGTCGAATATCCGGCACACATGACGAGATCATCGATTTAGCCTACCTCTTGCCTGACCGTTCGCTGCTTGCCATGGCCACAAATTCAGAGGACGTGCGCATAGTGTCTGTGGCTGATTCCCAAAAGGACACGCAAGAGTTGTCATCTGCACAATCGGAGACTCCGTACTTTGGACAAGATGTAGCTCTCCTACGTGGGCATGAGGATATCGTCATCGCTCTGGATGTCGACTGGTCTGGGCACTGGGTCGCCACGGGAGCCAAGGACAATACTGCGAAGCTGTGGAGGATTGATCCTGCTAACAACTCCCACATCTGCTGGGCCTCTTTTTCGGGTCACGCAGAGTCTATTGGCGCAGTAGCTTTACCCCGTACTATTCCTGCTGAGGGCTCGGCAGCACGAGCTGATCCCCTCAACCACCCTCCTCCCTTTCTGCTTACTGGATCACAAGATCAAACAATCAAGAAGTGGGAAGTTCCTCGAAAACCGCAGCAGCAGGGCCAGAAGACGAGTGCGCGCTCCGTTTTTACGAGGAAAGCCCACGACAAGGACATCAACGCGATCAATGTGCACCATGCGGGACAGCTTTTTGCATCTGCTTCGCAAGACAAGACGGTCAAGGTGTGGTCAGTCGAGGAGGGTGAGGTTCAGGGCATTCTTCGCGGCCACAAGCGCGGAGTATGGAGTGTTCAGTTCTCTCCTGCGCACATGCCGGCCCTGCAAGGAGAAGATGGCCTCGTCACGGGCAAGGGCGTTGTTCTGACTGGTAGCGGTGATAAGAGCATCAAGCTCTGGAATCTGTCAGATTACACTTGCATCCGCACGTTTGAGGGACACTCAAACAGCGTTCTCAAGGTAGCTTGGCTCAGCATGACTTCACATTCGGAGCAGTCGAAGGGACCGGTCCAGTTTGCAAGCGCGGGCGGCGACGGGCTTGTCAAGATTTGGAATGCCAACTCAGGAGAAGCGGAATGCACGTTGGACAACCACGAAGACCGAGTGTGGGCTCTGGCTGTGCATCCAAGGACCAACACGGTAGTCTCTGGGAGCGGCGATTCCACGGTCACTTTCTGGAAAGACACAACGTCGGAGACTCAAGCAGCAGCCTCGCAAGCGGCACTGGAGCTTATCAAAAAGGAACAAGAGCTTGAGAATCATATGCACGCTGGTTCGTACCGAGAGGCGATCACTCTAGCCCTCCAGCTCAACCATCCGGGACGACTGCTTAGCCTCTTCACATCCGTCGTAACAACGAACAAGCCAGAAGAAGGAAGTCTCTGCGGCATCAAGGCCGTTGACGAGGTGCTTGCAACCCTTTCTGACGAGCAAATCTATCTACTCCTGCTGAGGCTGCGAGACTGGAATACAAATGCTCGCACAGCCCCCGTAGCACAACGCATACTGTGGACGCTGATCAAGAGCTACCCGGCTTCCAAGTTCTCCAACCTGCCGGTAAAGGGCTCAAGAGGAGAGAAGAGCTTGAAAGACGTCCTGCACGGACTGAGGGTGTATACCGAAAGACATTACAAGCGCATGGAAGAATTGGTAGATGAAAGCTATCTGGTGGAGTATACCCTACAAGAGATGGACAGTGTGGCGCCCGCGCTGCACGACGACGTCCCCATGAAGGAGCTGGGCGAAGGCGCACATGCAGACACTGTCATGATTGGATAAATACGGACGATGCTACGGTTTTTTTTTTTTCCTTTTCTGGCATGACGGCGGCCATCGCCTATAGAGGGAGGACAGGTGTAGTGCGAGGAGGCGTGGGGTTAGATGTGTGATATTTTGTTATAGCGAAAGATTCCAATAAAGAAAAGCAATAATACACCATATAAGCGGTATGCATGACCAGTGATACTACAATGATATCCGTGCGGTTGCTTAGTAGACTCTTTAGGGTAGAAGTGCCTGCGCGAGGAGCGAGTTTTTGAAGGGTTTAGACAGTCGCATCTAGCGGCTAGGACAGCTACATGGAGAGATGCGCAACCCTATTTCGTTGATGGAAGTACTCTGCTTTTCTTCTCTCTGCCAATTTTTTTTTTTAGTAAAACACAATCAATTCAAATGCAACAAGAAAAATCGTAATGATTCATGGGTTAAATAACTGTCTTGCTTCTCAATCTAAGCTGATGCGTTCCTCGCCCCGGTTTTCTTCTGTTAGTTCCACAACCTTGCGCTACCAGCGAGACCCACTAACGTTTTCCATTACAGCCTCGTCCTAATAAATCATCGAAACACTGCTGGCTTGGAAGAGCATCACCACCAAAAGGCTGCACCTTGCTCGCATAGGGCCATTGCTTTGTTCGCTTCAATATCCACCAGCTGTTCGCAAACCCTTCTTTTAATTTCCCGGACGAGCAATGTCTAAGCGCCAAGCTTCAGAAGCTCTCGATGAGCTTCAGGATGTTGCATCCCCGGCGTCCAAACGATCTCGAATGGGTGACCTCGACTCGCCTCTCGATGCGCAGACTCCCGAGAGAGACGGACACCGGACCAACGGCCGCGTAGAGGATGCAGATAGCGAAGAATTCGACGAGGACGAGGATCAGCCGCCAATCGCTGCCCCTGTCCGGCAATCAGGGCCGGCCGACGGATACGACGACCTCTACCTCGACACCATCGACCGCAACGTGCTCGACTTCGACTTCGAGAAGCTATGTTCCGTGTCGCTGTCCAACATCAACGTCTACGCATGCCTCGTCTGCGGGAGATACTACCAGGGCCGTGGCGTCAAGTCACACGCCTACTTCCACTCCCTCGACGAGGACCATCACGTCTTCATCAACCTGGAGACGCAAAAGGTCTACGTCCTGCCCGACGGCTATGAGGTGAAGAGCAAGTCGCTCGACGACATCAAATACGTGTCCGACCCGCGATATACCAAGAGCGAAGTCATGCAGCTGGACCGTCGTGCCGACCGCACAAGCTGGACCCTCGACGGCAAGGAGTACACGCCCGGCTTCGTGGGCATGAACAACATCAAGGAGAACGACTACCTCAACGTCATCGTGCAGGCGCTGTCCCACGTCTCTCCCTTGCGGAATTACTTTCTGCTGGAAGACTTTTCCAAAAACTCGGAGCTCGTCAAGCGGTGCAGCATTCTGTTCCGCAAGATCTGGAACCCGCGGGCCTTCAAGGCCCACGTCTCGCCACACGAGCTCCTCCAAGAAATCGCCCTCCAATCCAACAAGCGCTTCACACTCACGCAGCAGTCCGACCCGGTCGAGTTCCTCTCCTGGTTCCTCAACAACCTTCACCTGGGCCTCGGCGGCAGCAAGACCAAGCCGGGCAGCTCCATGATCCAGCGCACGTTCCAGGGCAAGCTCAAGGTCGAGTCGCAGGCCATCACCGCCCGCGCAGACGCAGGAGATCGCCTGCGCTTCGAGGAAGCCGCCGAGGTCAAAGTCGACATCGTGCGGTTCCTGTTCCTGACGCTCGACCTGCCGTCGGCACCGCTGTTCCAGGACGAGCTGGAGAAGAACATCATCCCCCAGGTGCCACTGAGTACCATTCTCAGCAAATACGACGGCAAGCGCGCCCAGGAACACCACGCCCAGCGGAAGCGCTACCGCCTGCTGCACCCGCTGCCGCCCTATCTGATCCTGCACGTGAAGCGCTTCTCCCAGAACAAGTTTGTGTCTGAGCGCAACCCGACCATTGTCACCTTCGACGCGAGGAACCTCGACGTCTCGCCGTACGTGGAGCCCAACCCGAACGAGTGGCCCGTGGGCGAGCCCATCTGGTACGACCTCGTGGCCAACGTCGTCCACGAGGCCGTCCGCAAGCGCGACGACGTCGCCGACAGCGGCGAGGAGAAGAAGACGTGGAAGGTCCAGCTCAAGAACAAGGCCACGGGCGAGTGGGTCGTCTGCCAGGACCTGTTTGTCGACAAGGTGCAGAGCGAGCTGCTCTACCTGGGCGAGACATATCTTCAGATCTGGGAGCGGAGGAGAGAATCGACCAAGCCGGCAATGGGGAAAGGAAAAGCAAAAGCGTCATCATGATTGAAAAAAAAGGAGGAGTTACATTGTATCATAGAAATAATACTACCATGTAATGCGGGCGTTATATATATATATCGAGAGGGCTTCTCTTTTCAATAATCACGGTAGGGGGGAAAAATCTTCAGCGCAGACACGAATAGAAAAAAAAATATGACACTCGCGGAGGCTGCACGAGCCCGCGCAAAGAAAAGCATCTTTATTTCATCCCTTTGTTGTCCTCTTCCTCTCTTTTTCGTAGGCACAGAGCGCCGCCAGGCTCGTCGTTGCGAAATCATAGCCATATAGTACATTATCCACATATAAAAGAAAACCCGCCCTTTTCGCCCACCATTTTCCAGGTAGAGCAAAAAAATCAGTTTGTCCCTCCTCCCCCCCGGTGTACAACCCCAAGAGTTTTTCTTTTCCAGTCGCGAAATACATCACACGTGAACTGCCTGCCGCTACCACAAGGGGCAAGGGAAAAAAAAAAGGGTGACGTATAGAAACCACAAAAGAGGTAAGAAAAGCAAAAAGGACAAAGAACAAGAACCAATACGGGTCTGCAACATTACCCAAGCGCTCTGCCCGGTAGTGTACAAATAACAGGGGAAAAACTTATAGCCGACAAGAAGGAGGATGAAACTCGAGGCACAGTTGGCGGCTTGGTAGGATAACAACGGGGGAGGCTGTGCGAGACGTCCCCTTTTCTTATTGAAGAGCTTATTCAAAGCTCTGCTTGGATGACTGGTTTGTGTGACGTTTGTCGCCGTGGTGCTGGTTAGCCTTTTCCCGACGTTGCTCGTCAATCGCGGTTCGTTGCTGGATGCTGGAATCGTGCGTCTTGAACTCAAGGCGAGTGTTCGCCGGGAAGTTGAGCACCTGCTTCATGGTTTCGCTGTATATAGAATTGAAAAGTCAGCCAAACCAGATTACAAAAGAAGGGCCGAAATCGACAAGGGGTGCAGAAGAACATACCGAATCTTGAGCACGCGACCGCCGTCCGTCCGGGTCCAAATGCTCAAGATATCCTCGCCATTGCGCATGCTAAGCACAGCACCACACACATCCTCTCCGGCATCGCCGAACTGGTCGCCAATGAGAGAAAGGAGCAGGTCCTCCCAGTAGCGATCGGCGACGCCTTTCTTTAAGCGAACCACCCATTTGCCTCCCTTCCGGTTCACCTCATCCTCCCATATTGGCCGGATATCCTTTTTGAAAAGATGATAATCGGACACGACGGGTAAGCTCGACGGCCGCTTGAGGTGGGAGTAAATTTGCCAAAATTCCTCTACCGACCTCACGGTGGCAATGCCATGCAGGGTATTCTCATACTCGATGAAGCCGTGGGCTTTGGAGATTGGGGGCCTGTACCAAAAGGTCCATGCGTCTTTCAGCATGTGTATCTGGGTGGCCCCCGGCGGTGGCCCCGAGGCCTTGGACTCGGAGATGGGCGCCATGTTAGGCGCCCTAGGTACGGGCTTCGTTGCATCCTTGGAAGGGGTCTGCTTGGCAACAGCCGAGCCCATCGCGGTATCAAAAGGGTTCCCGCCGGACTTTGGTGTTTTAGCAGAGCCAAAGGATGCAAAGGCCCCCGAGCCTAGGCCGAAGGCGCTGGATGCTCCCCCCGTCGGGGATACCAGCGCACTCCCCGGAGTGGTATTGAAAGGGTTCGATTTGCCATGCGACGACTTGACCGTCGCACTACGGGAGGCACCATCACCTCCCAAGCCGTTGGCCCCATTGGAAGGTGTCGTGAGGGAAAGCTTCGATGAGCTGGACACCGACAGGTCAGTCAGGACATGTTGCGCCGGAAAGGCGACATATGAGGGTACAACATACTTGGTTCGACGAGTCCATAGATTCTCCATTAAGCCCTTGTTGGTGGTGTCGTCTATGCTAATGTTCTTTTTGCTGCGGGGAGGGGGGGGGGATCGCCTCGCTCGGGGGGGAAGAGAAAAGGAAAGGGTTCGATGATCGGATGGAGGTCGAGACGTGTCGCGAGATGGGGCGTGGTAGAAGGCGATACTGTGCTTATTGATGCGCTCGGGAGGCGGCTCTGATAGTTTTGGCGGGAGTAGACGATTTGCTGAGGCAGCGAGCGAGGAGGAGGGGGTCTAAAAGTTATCGGATAGAAGGGCGATGGAGGGGTTTCGAAGAGGCGGTCGCGGGTTCAGAAGAACGGCAGGATGCTGAGAAGTCTGATGCAGAGGTGGAAAAGGTGATTATTGCGCGGTGCGACAAGAGAAGCAGGTCTGAGATTGGGGAGAATTATTGTAGTGATGTTGTGGATCTTGGGGTTCTTGAGGTTGAAGAATTCTGCGTGACATCGACGGCTGGTGAAATTTACGAGTACTGGCGGGTACATGGCCGGCCGTACCAGACAAGCGGTTACGGCTTACGGTTAGCGGCTGGCACAGAAGCCCTCCCTCGCGCTTGGGGGGGCTCTTTGGGGCTCCTTGGGGGGGAGGCGCTCAAGAGCACAGGACATTCTGGAAGTCGGAGCCCACCTGGAGCATCCACTTTTAGGCCCTTGAAGCCGGAGCCGACAGCACCGTAAGATTTTTTTTTTTTTTCCAGGTCACCAACAGGCCAGCAAGTCGATGGGATAGATGCCAGCCAAGTTGCATACATGTTGGGTGCCTAAGACCTCAGGTACCTAGTAGGTAGTAATATTGGAAACGGTATATGTGGCATGAGACTCGCCGTACCTCTACTTTGCAACTTTCCAGCATCCACCGCTTCCCTCTTTACTTCTTTTCTTCTTTCGAGTAACATGGAATTCTGAAAGCCGTCTTCTTATGCAGCTTATTCCCGGCAGACAGCCCTGGTACTCGTCTGTACCAGGCACGCTAAGCTCGGAAACCCCCCCAAAAAAATTCAGTCAATAGCAGCTGCTGTCATGCTGCATGAAAGACGGAGCTCCACCAACTTGGCTCGCGTCACACTGCTTCTTTGCCTGGGCGACTGATGCCATGACCGCATGCCAACCCGATAGATGCCCATTAGGCGCGCTGAAGTCTCACGGGGGACAGCCGGAACAGCGGAACTTGCTGGATAAACTTACAAGGCAGAGGCAGTTGGTGTCGATTCTTGATTTTTCTTGACTCTTCTTTTTATGACTTTAACAGGAAAGGTGACCCTCCTGAGCACATCGCACATGGCTGGTCGTGTGCAGGATGGGAATCATGCCGGCCCTGCTTCGTACATATTCGTGCATGATCAATGTCTCAGCCTCCATACCAAAACAGAGATTCGAATTCGGCAGCGGCGTCATTGGCAGGGTGGTCGAGAGGCTCCGTCATCTTCTATTGGCCACCTCGATGCCTATTGGCCATCGGATTCTCTGAATTTTGATATGCCATGCTGCCAGACGCTCGGTACTACCCTGGCTTATATTTAAATAAGGCACGCGATCTGCTACACTGCTACACTGTTGTGCATCCGATTGAACGAAAGATTAGAAAGAAGAACTAATATTATTGCTAGTCAGATCGAATCGTTTTGCTTACAGCACAGGAACTTACAATGGCTTTTCATCTATAGACATCTACGGCGGCTCTCACATATGCCGTTTAGACTTGACGATGCTACCCTACTTTCAACTCGAGAATGACCTGGGGGTTGGTATTCACGAAAAAGGGCGGCCGGTAGGTCGGTATTATCAAAAAACTTGGACGAACAGCTGAATTCTTTAGTCTATTAACTCATTACGGATGATTCTTCACATGCCAGCTTGTGTAATAGATTAGCAGTCATGATGCCTTTTGCATTTTAGGCTCATTGTAGTGGACCAGTAACTTATAGCGAGCAGACACCTATTACCCTTCGAATAAGGACTACCTTATGACTAGAGAATCTGCACAACTCAAGTCATCCAACGTACATCACCGAATGTAGAGCTAAGGGCAGAAACGGTAGCATCGACCAGTAAACCATCATATTCATCCAATGCAGTAACTTATGTCTTGAGATGCAGGGCCTTTTGTGACAATGCTGCCAAAGGCTCACCAGTCAAGTACCTGACAAAATGTGTGGGATGTATAGGAGGTACTTGGGTACTTTACATGCCTCCACCGCCTTCAACAAGGTGTTAAACTATTTTGCTTATCGCCCCTCCGTGAAACCCGATAAGCCCAAAAATTTCTGCCGCGCGACAAGCAAAGCTTCCAGCCTGCAATCAAATGCTACCTGCTGCTCATAGTAGGTAGAGAGAGACCTGCAAACCATTCTTCTCCGCCTCGACATAAAATTTTCACAACTAGAGCTTCCCGCAATGGCTCCCAGCAGAACGCGGACGGTGAAGAACAAGCACGCGGCCGCCAAGGGTGGCGCTGCTGCACCCGCTGGCAAGGGCGGCGCGAAACGGTCCGCCACCGACGGCGTCTCCAAGTCCAAGAAGCCCAAGGGCCCCGTGGTGTCGCAGCAGGTCAAGGAGAAGAACAGGGCCCTGCTGATGCGGAGGCCGAAGAAGAAGAAGTACACCGAGGAAGAGCTGGGGATCCCAAAGCTGAACATGATCACTCCCGTGGGCGTCATCAAGCCCAAGGGCAAGAAGAAGGGCAAGGTCTTTGTGGATGACAAGGTTCGTGATAGGCGCTTTCTTTCCTTCTTTCTTTTTCCCTTTTTAAATGCGAATTTGAACAACCTCGAGGAATAGGAAGACTAATGTGCTTAAATCAGGAGAGCATGACCACGATCCTGTCCATTGTCCAGGCCGAAAAGGAAGGCCACATTGAGTCCAAGATGATCAAGGCCCGCCAGATGGAGGAAATCCGCGAAGCCAGGAAAGCAGAGGCCGAGAAGAAGGCTGCCGAGAAAAAGGCCGTGCTGGAAGACACCAAGGAGTCGCTGCGGAAGAAGAGGAAGAGGAGGAGCGCGGGCGGCGATGGCAGCCTGAAGAGCATATCGCTGACGGGCACAAAGGCGGTCAAGTCCAAGAGGAAGAGCGTGTCATTTGCGTGATGTGTTGGGACTGGAAGAAGAGTGACTGAAGAGAATCTATCTTGCATTGGGCTTCTTGTTTCTTTTGGGGCGCATGGAGTTGGGGGGCATACCGTGAATAGCGATACTATGGAGAATACTGCTCGACTTATTGGCTCAAAAAAAACAAGGTTCCATCATTGGAAAGACAGCTATCCTGATGGTGGTGATGCAGTGAAATCGGTATCAAAGATTACTAGAACCCGTTCATCCCGTCTATTACTGTAGATATGCTATCCTGTATGTCTTTTCTACTTGTATATGATAACTCATGTTCTCTTTCTAATTCTATAACTTCATGGTCTCGTTTGTTGAACTCAATATAACAGAATCTAATTTCGAACAATGTTCATTTTGCGCCGCATTGGGTCGTAATCAGAAGCTGCAAACGCTTTGCTGGGAGTGGGATAATCCATCGGCGCAACGCTGTCAAGGTCGACCTTGAAGGCCATGTGGTTGAGGAAATTACAGACCTAGTAAGTCGTGTTAGCAGCTTCTAGCCTACGTGTAGCATTCCGTTCCTGTTCATAGTAGAGTCACGTACTGGGCGAGTGTGCCAACGAGTTCCGCCCGGCTCAAACCAGCAAAGATGACCCCCTAAGGAGGTAGTCAGCAGGACGGTGTTGGGGTTCTGGCGAAATTCTTCAAAGGGAATGGCTTCTTTGACGGCAATCTATCAGAATCATTAGCACCTCTGCAACAAGAAGAATCATCATCATCATGCTCCAGAGCAATCAGTTTTCGTACCGGGTCGTCGGTTGCTGAAATAGCCAAGAAGGGTATCTTAATTGCGAGGATGGCATCGGTCGAGGAAGCATCGCGATAGTAAGCGTACTCTGTAGGGTATCCCCAGGTAGGGCATCTGGACAAAACTCAATACTCCTGCGAATGACGACATGGACGCCAATGGGACTTACTGGACTTCTCGGTCAAACTCATGCAGATAGGTAATGTTTTCGATGGCCAGGAGATCCAAATTCGTGTGCTGTTTCAGTTCCTTCTTATGCCTCTCGATGAGCGCTTTCATGGCGGCTATGGTAATCTTAGACCTGGGTCTCCTATTGACGAGGCTTTGAAGACTTACTGCCCATCACTCGGAGGTACACTTGTTTTCCGATGAGCGTGTTTTGCATAATCTTGCTAGCAACTTCTAGATTGAATGGATTTGAGCAGACGACGGCGGCCTTGAGCAGGCAATCAGAGCCCTCTTCGCCACAGTACTGTAGGAAAAATCAGTGTCACATCACAGCTATAATCGTTGCAAAGGGAGTAAGAAGAGAAGCGAAAAGGGTGGAAAAAAAAAAAAAAAAAGAATGATGAGAGAAAGGAAAAAGGGGTTGAAGCATTTAATGGCAGGATACATACATTGGTCAAAATATTAGCACCCAGTGAGAAGCCAAGGCCAAAGAGAGGTCGGTTGGGGAAAGTCTGCTTGAGCCATTTGATCGTCTGTCATCACTCCCGTCTCAAGTTAGCAAAGATTCATGCTGATCTCCGTAACAGAGGCTACTCGCCTGTCGGACATCCCACGTTGCGCGCGCGTTATACAAGATACCGCTGGTAATTCTACTGCCGGCACAACCTCGAGAGTTCACCACGCAGATTTCCCAGCCCTGACCGGGTAAAGGCGCAATTGTATGTCTCAGGTACACCTCGTGAGAACCACCGGAGAGGCCATGCAGCACTACTAGCATGGGCTTGCTGTCATCGGAGCCAATGCTGGCAAACTCCTCATCCGAGTAATAGACGGTCCGGGGTGGCAGACCCTCGTCTCGGCCATCATGAGGGTCCACGACAAAGTCGACGGCGAATGACCCGTCGTAGGCCTCATGTTCAGCCTGGAAGATTTTGCGTTTATAGCAAACCGACGGCCCATGCGGTTTTGTTGCCGTCCACATCGTCTGTACATGTCCGTTGAAAAGCAGCGGGTTCAGGTGGCAGGGTGGTGTGGTTGACTCGCAAATCTTGAGCAGGTCCGTCTCACGGCCATCCTTTTCCTTGATAGCCCTCGGCGACGGCGCGTGAGTAAACTCAAGCTTTGCTCTCCCGAGCCATTCCATGGTGAATTGTATAATTGGGTTGCTCACGTATTATAACAAGCTGGGCAGTGACGCGTGGAAGAAAACACTGGACGGTGGTACAACAGCAGCAGTCCCAGACGGATAAAGAAAGAATGGCGGCAAAGGTAGCAACGCTTTTAAATTGCCCACTTTTATTTTATTTCGGAATTTTTTTTTTAAAAAAAAAGGGAAAAGGGAAGAGGAAGAAGGGAATTCGCTGTCTTTTCACAAGAGCCGTACGAGAAGATGTGTCGGTGATTCCGAATCCCGGCTGGCTTTAGAGCCATGTGGCTCTCTATCTTAAGCGGACCACTTCCTGTTTGAAGTTGCAGAGCCGCGCCTCGGCAGAACCAAGCGAAGACAGTTGAAAGTGCCTCGGAGGGCGGTGGGCCCAGTCACGATAACATGACAATGATTTCATCGTTTAGTGCAGCCGTACTCCATGGTATTTCTTTCTTCGGGTTCTTCTTCTGATCGTCTTGGGATTGCTGAGGCGTATACTCTTAGAAGACCTTTGCACGTTTATCTTGTGAAGCAGAGACGTTGCACCTTGGGAACAATCTTTAAAGTTTCTGCAAGTACAGATGGTACTTTGTTTTTGAGATGTACCTGTCTTTGGACACTTGAACACCCTGTTCCGGGTACGGCAGTAAAGTCTAGCAGAAGTACAGAGCACAGTGACAGACGAGGTACTAAGGAGCAGTACCTAGGGATGCTATGTAGGATCGCGGCGCATTAAAGTACCTCACCCAAGCCTCACCCCCAGGGTTTCTGACAGACCAGGCTCCAGCTCTCATTAGTGCCTTACCTAAGGTAAGTCCAAGGTAAATAATTTACACGCGCAAAGTCACGTGATCGCACCGCCTTTTCGCCGTTGGATCCCACGGATTAGAGTCTGCGCAAGAACGTGCAAAGCAGCATCGCCGTGTCACAAACCCACATCGACGCTCGACAGGATGCGACGTCTGTGGTCATCGGAATCACTTGGTGCTTGAAGTATAACGAGGGCTCAGACGCTATTCCAAACAACTGCTCTAGCGTCTCTCGCCGAGGAAAGAGGGGGAGTGGTGTGGATAAGGAGGTCTGCACGCCCTGACGAGCGATTTGGAGCCTCATCCGTCGAAATACCGTTTCGCTACAAGAGCCGCCACGTCTTGAGTGCGGCACACCGAATTAGAATGGGTTGAAAAGCACCTGTTGGCTTCTCGTGAGAAGCATCATTTTACTATCTGCCCGTGGGCGGGCTGTCGCCAATAATCACCCGCTTCGTTGCCGGCGTTGGCACTAGGCACGCGTAATACAACTGGCTGCGCCCATTCTGCAACTCGCCCGCAAACTACACTCAGAATACGCGCCGATATTTTTTTTTACGTTATCGACTCGGCCATGACAGATACAACGCCTCTGGAGGTGCAGGTTCAGTTCGTTGGGATGGAAGGACAAATTTGTGGGCAAATGTCGCCTTCATCACTTTTCCCTACGGCCCTGTCAAATGTGTTCTAGAGGCAAAGGCATGCACGATAGGATGAGTTACGGTTTCCTGGGGCTTAATTATGTTCTTTTGCCTTACCTTCAACCGGCCTTATCTATTTGTCCTCTTCAGACGATGTCTTCATGCATCGAAGCTGCCAGAACACTGCAGAGCCGGACATGATGTTGATCGACCCTAAGCTCCTGTCTTGAGCCACGGCTAGCCACCCCGCCAAAAACAGACAGTGAAAGGGGAAGGATACGGCGTGGCAACAACCTGGCGACTCGAATTCGCAGACCATGTGTCTAAATCTGCGCATGATGTTTGATGACCAGCTACTTTACTTGAGTTCTACATCAGACGTCGAACGAGTATGGGTAACTGGCGAGATTGCGTGGCAGGCAAGTTAGAATGGCGACGGGTGCCAACGGTAAGTTTCGTAAATGATCCGCGAGGATTCGTATATAGTGTCTGTTGCCGATTCATAACTGCCTATGGAGCCGCCTTTTGAGCTGGCTCGAGCATGCCACGGCCAGCGGGGATGACCGGCATTAGCGGGCTGTTGGCTGCATGTCTTGGGGCTTGAAGCGAAGGGGAGAGAGAACGTATGAGAAAATCTGCTGTCGTGGTGACAGCTTGCAAGTGCATGTTTGGGAGGCTGATGGTGTTGACCTTTTGCTGGGTGGCGTTGCGGGACTGTTTGGGGGAAGGACACACTCTGCCAACGGCAACGAAGTGCCTGATGAGGCTCGCGCCGCATCCCAGCTCTGCCAAAAAAAAAAAAAAGGAACAGGAAAAGGACAAGGAAAAAAACACCAAACATCACCCGGCGGTCGGCTCTGCGGCGTCCAATGTCGCCCTGCCAGCTGCGGAAAGCCTCAATTACCCTTTCCCCAATTTTTTATAACCCTCTACGAAGCACGGCCTTGCAATTCTCACGACTCTCATCGCATTGCCGCTATCTTGCCCAGGCTGTGGGACGGGACCTGCTGCGACCCTGGTCCCTCCGGCTAAGGTGCGGCGATTTATCAACCACTGCGGACGCTAAAAACTCAAACGAGGTGTAGTTCCCGATGGGGCTCATTGCATCGCCTCCGCGTCGCCCTCGACATGCTGCCATGAGAGACGACGGAGGAAGTTATGATTACAGAGAACGGCCTCGATCTGGCAGAGGAGTAACATCCTCGGATCGACCAGGATCTCCTCCCCACGGGGCCCGTCACAGCTCGGATTACGGCTCTCGCCAGCACCGCCGTCCCAAAGATTCAACCACATCGCACCACCGGCACCGCTCACGGGACCGCAGCAGGGACTACGCTCGGCGAGAGAGACCTGCGTCTTCGCGCCAGCCTGACGAGCCCGAGGATCTGATCCCCCGATACCGTGAGAGCAAGGCGCGTTCCTCCGAGGCCAAGGCTAGGACGAGTCGGCGTAGCCGCAGCCGCAGCCGCAGCCGCAGCCGCAGTCGTGATCGTGATCGTGACCGCGGGGGTCTCGGTTCTCCATCGTCTTCTAAGCGTCACAGGAGTCGGAGTCGGAGTCGGAGTCGGAGTCGTAACCGATCCTTGAGCCCATCACGCAGGAAGCGCTACAAGGCGGCACACAGTCCACCACCACGCGGCCACGACCAAGGCTCCAAGGACGATTACAAGAGGCGGAGACATTCTTCTATCGATCGTCGAGGCTCTTCACCGCGTCGCCGTCGCTCCGTACCCAAGTCCCCTTCCCGACTCGACGATCCTCGCCGCCACTCGAAGCGCAGGTCTCCATCCCGTTCTCCCAAGAGATCCGAGGTTGACAGAAGACGATCTCGACGCGACTCTCGCCACCACCACAAGTCCGAAGTCCCTCGAAGCTTGTCCCGAAGCAGGTCTCCACCGCCGAGCCATCGACGCACATTCTCGAGCCGTAGGGATTCTCTTTCACGCGTAGGTGATCCGGCCCTGACAGTTCGCACCACGACCCACGACAAGTCAAGGAACGATTCCGATCGTCGATCAGCAAGCCGGGACCCGAGGCCTCGATCCCCTCAAGCTCACCGGGACCGAAAGCGAGGAAAAGATTTTCCGGAGCCGCATTATTCTTCACGGTCAGACATCGACGACGATATGACGTCTCGAAGCAGTTACCGCGGAGGATACAATCCCAACTATTCGCATCAATCTCATCACAGCAACGACCCTCGAGGTTATTCTCAGTCTCCGCAACACTCCGGCTCCTTTCACAATTCTCCATCTCCTTCTTCTTATGGCGCAGGCCGTTCCGGATGGAATGGGCACCAATACTCCCCTCAACAGTACGTTTATCTCTTTATGCATGCCCATATATACATACATACATGTTGCTCTCAAAATTTTTAATCTAGGTTGCTAACAAAATGTAGGCAATATCCACCGCAATATGCTCACGGCGGTGGTAACTACGGCCCCAGCGGCCCTCCTCAGAATGGATCGCAGAGCCACTACCACATGAACGCCTTGCACTCCCCTCCGTACAGCGCCCCCTCCGGCCCTCAGGGGAGTTACCGAGGAGGTCATCGAGGGGGAAGTTTTCGGGGTGGATCCTTTGCAAATCGGGGTGCCTATCGCGGCTCGGGCTTTAACAGTGCCCCTAGAAACCCTGCATCACAGGCACCACCACCGCCGCCGCCTCCTCCCCCTCCCCCTCCTCGAAGCAACGGCTTCCCTTCAGATGAGGATGAAGAGAGAAAAGCAAGCGTCTCGCATGCTGATGCTGCTCCTGGAGAGGGAACCGCGGCTGGTGATGTTCATGAGAGCCATGCCCTGGACCGGGCCCAGGATGTGTCATCAACAGCCACTGCCGAACACAAGAAGAATCAAACCGAGGACAGTTCTGAGGCCTCGGCACAAGCACCACCCAAGTCGAATACTGGTGCCGGGAAATTTAGCTTCGCATTTAAGCCCTCGTCGAAGCCGACACCTGCGGCTCCAAAGCCCGAGATTTCCCAAAAGTTCAACGCCGCTCCCCCAAGAAGGGAGCCTGTGCAGACCCAGAATGCGCAGAATGCACAGAATGCCCAGAATACCCAGAATACCCAGCGTGACCGAGAACCTCCTCCGAGTGCACCCACTGAGCCGTCATCGGCACGCTCTCGGCGGGAGTTTAGGAACCCGCCCGAGGGCCCAAAAATGGCGCCGAGGACGCGGAAGGTGACGAAGCTAATGAAACGACCCAAGCCTCGACCGACTCTTCCTGATGACCTGGTTTCGTCCGAGTCGGTCTTCTTCAGAAAACCTGGAAACGAGTCGGTAGTTGGCTCAGGGACATATGGAAAAGTATTCAAGGGCCTGAATGTCTACACAAAAGGACTTGTAGCCCTGAAGCGAATTCGCATGGAAGGCGAAAGAGACGGCTTTCCCGTAACCGCTGTGAGAGAAATCAAACTACTCCAGTCCCTCAGGCACACCAACATCGTCAACCTCCAGGAGGTCATGGTGGAGAAGAACGACTGCTTCATGGTGTTCGAGTATCTTTCCCATGACTTGACAGGCCTTCTCAACCACCCTTCCTTCACTCTGGATCCGGCTCAGAAGAAGCATTTGGCCAAGCAACTCTTTGAGGGTCTGGATTACCTCCACGAGAGAGGAGTGCTTCATCGAGATATCAAAGCCGCCAACATACTAGTCAGCAGCGAAGGGATTCTGAAACTGGCTGATTTCGGACTGGCTCGGTTTTATGCGAAGCGACACCAGTTGGATTACACGAACCGCGTCATTACCATCTGGTACAGGTCTCCAGAGCTTCTTCTAGGAGAGACGAAGTACACTGCCGCCGTTGACGTATGGAGTGCCGCATGCGTCATGGTTGAAATCTTCACTCGCCTAGCTATCTTTGCGGGAGACGGAACTGAGCTCAGCCAACTGGAGAAGATATACAATATCCTTGGAACGCCAACCCGCCAGGAGTGGCCTGGCATTACCGACATGGCCTGGTTCGAGCTGCTCCGGCCAACCGCGAAGCGCAAAAATGTATTTGCAGAGAAGTACAAGGATAAGGTTTCTCCCGCAGCCTTTGACCTGTTAAAAGCCATGTTTTGTTATGACCCTGCCAAACGGCCCACAGCAGCCATGGTCTTACAACACCCATACTTTACCACCGAGGAACCGTTGGCCACGCAGGCCGTAGAGTGAGTACCCTTACGCTAGCCCGGAATGGCACCGAATGTGGCAACCTGCTAACACCCGCTCACAGGCTAGCAAATATCGGTGGTGATTGGCATGAGTTTGAGTCCAAAGCCCTGCGGAAAGAAAACGAGCGACGTGATCGGGAGGCTCGGAAAGCCGGCAAAGACAATTCTCGAGAAAAAGACAAAAAACGAGTGACGGAGTCTCATGATCGGGAGAGGAGTGCCAAAAGAATCCATGTCGACCAGAGGCAGGCGCTGGAACACCGAGGCGGTGGGAGCAGCGGCGGCGGTGGCGGCGGCGCTTCATCGACGACAACTAAAGAATAAAGCTCTGGCTGTCTCGCGTGATTTCTGTCCGTATGGCCAAGGGAATGAGAAGTCCGCGTTACTCAGCATGGGACCACTCTATCTCTCACCCTCGCGTTTCCCTTTGCTACTCTCTTTATTTTTCAAGAGAGTTGAAAGATGAGACGCTGTTGTCAATACGGCATGATGCCGTATACGTGGCATGATTTCAATTGTTTCTTTTTCTCTCCTTTCTTCAGGGGTGTTCAAAAAAGGGTATATCTGGCGTTTCGCGCACATGATGAGTGCTTTCCACAGGGAGACAAGGGGGGGCGATAACTGCATGGCAGGGATGGCTTTTTTGTTGTACTTGGGACTTTCGGGAGCATGTAGAGATATCTTCTTCATGAGACAATTAATACCAAAAAAGACTACGATGACTGAACAACTCGCTCGCGTACGTGTTTGTATCTGGGCAATGATAGTCGACACTACTACAAGAACAAAGTTGCCGTTTCATCTTTTACGCATTCATCAATCCTAAGCTGAAGCTCAAAAACCCCCATTCACGACACGTACGACTTGATAGTTAATGAAAGACGATTTTCTCCATCATGACATTGTAGATGCTTTCTTCATATGTTATCTCATCAAAAGTGGTATCATAAGCTCCTCTTTCATGTTTAGCCGAATCCCAACCAGACAACCAACCAAAAAAAGGCAGTCAGTAGTATGAGGATGTCGTTCTGTTCTGTGGCGTCGCTGCTCCTAGATGATGATCCCCAGTGAAACTCTCGCGCAGCAATTCATTTCAGTCATATCTATAGGCAAACCTGTGCCATATGCGCTTCAACCCATTCATTCATAAAATAAGAAAACAAAAGAGAGAGAGAAGAGAGAAGAAAGCTCCATAGCTGGGTCACTCATGCCAGTTTTTATTCCTCAATCTCTTGGCCCTTTCCCTTGATATCGGTCGCTTTCAAGAGCTCCCGAAGGCTGCCCTCGGCCAGGCCTTTGGGATGAGCAGACGTGTGGGATGATGGCCTCCAGGGCATCCAGCCATGAATCATGGAGAGAATACCACTGCCTGCAGTGTCGGCCCCGATAGGCGTAATGGCCCCCTTTGCGACGGAGAGGCCTATTTGCTTTGGCGGAGCTGGTGTTTCTTTAAGTGGGTGGATGCGTTCCTCGAGAAGGTCTCCCGGGACGGTGCGTATTTCAAGCTGGCTTGTCGACTCCTGTGGCAGAGCCGGCTCGCTAACAAGACCGGTGGCAGACGTCCGTGGACTCTCTAAAGATGCGGCGTTATGCCTAGCCCCGTCGATGAGGGCTAATGAAGATGCCGACTTCTTGGGGGCGGCTGGCGATGCTGCGTCATCTGGATGTGAGTCTCCACGCTCGAGAGTTTCCCTGGAAGAACTGCTGGCGGAGCTGTGGCCAGATCCCTTTTGGGCGGCCCGGCCACGGACTTCTTCAGCGATTTCCGCGGCTGACTTCTTCTTCCCACTCTTTTCATCATCCGAAGACCGGCTTGACGAGATGATAGTTTCTAGTGTCCCCATGGCCCTGCTGTTCCTCCGAGCCAGGCGTCGTCTTCTACGGGTTGAGCTCTCCACGCTCTGTTCATCATCGGCAGAGACAGCCTGCAGAGTCGGGCCCTGGGAGTCATTTGACCGGGCGGAAGAGTTCAGGAAAGAGGCGCCAGAGCCGTGGGGGGTATAGTGAACCTCGTACTGATTGCTCAACGAGTATCTGGACCTTGCACAGATCTCAGCAATGCGGTCTAGATCGGCATTGATATCACCAGCAACGCCGCCGCCCTGAGCCTCGATGTTGGCCATGAAGCTCTTGAAGCTGAAGGCTTCAATCGGAGGCAGGCGGGCTTCATCCTCGGTACGACCATTGACGGGCTTCTTTCCAAAAGACAGCACCATGGTGCTTAGCATACCGTGCTCGCCGGAGACGAGCCTGGAGGGGAGGGGTAGGCCGCCGGCGACTGCCTCGGCAAATCGACCAACGTGAGATGCAGGCCCAGAGCTGGGAACAGGACCGCCGTGAGCGCCGGGGCCGCGGGATGAGCTAGACGGTCTGCTGGATGGCAGCGGGGGGTAGTAGCTCCGGACAATGACAGGCTCCGAGTAGGTGCTGCTCTGGGCGCCGGTCGACTTGGCGTACCGGTGACGGCTCGGAAAGTTGTGATTGAGCTCTCGGAGGGCGGTGGTGCGGTACTCTACAGTCGAATCATCAACAGGAATCGGCTTGCCTTCGGCGGTAGACGGAACAAGACTGGTCGGAGAGGGATTGGGCTGGACGGAACGCCTGAGAGAGAAGGGGAGGTTGGTATTGCCACGCTGCTCGGCGGACGAACGGGGGAGAGGAGGCGTGGCCGACGTCGGCTGAGCTTGATGTTCAAGTTGAGGCTCCGATTGATGTTCAGGTTGATGTTCAGGAGGACCTTCAGGTTGAGATTCAGACTGAGGTTCCTCGGATCGAGGTTGGTGAGGCAGCGGTTGAGGCTCAGAGGGGGGTAAAGGCATGGTGGATTGAGAAGATGGGTATAGGCTGGGTCAATACACTATATGTAGGTTGGGAGATGTATTGGGTATCGGCGACGATCGGTCCGGGGTCTCAGCAAGACATCGGGCACGGCAACTGGACAGACGGCAACATGCAAGTTGTGCAGCTCTGAGCACTCAGATCAGTCGTGTCTTGCTGTCGTCCGGACAAGGTCCCTGGCCTGGCCTGGTCTGGTCTGGCTTCGGCGAGGAATGGGATAGGATGGGGGGGAAAGGAAGGGATACGTGGTAGTAGGGCCGGAGGGTGCGTCGAGTGTCGCTCGCTAACGAGTGAGTGGCACGACAGCGAAGAGACGACGGCGCGGGTACTTGGCGACTGTAGCTCGTCGGCGGAGTCTCACAACAAAAAGAAGAAGCACGGAGTAATAACAGCAGAAGTCGTAATATGCAGCCGGTTGATAGCGGCGGTTGATGGTGGTGGTGGTGGTGGCAGCAGCAGCAGCAGCAGCAGCAGCCGTGGTCAGACAGAGACAGCTAGATCAAAGACACTTCAGCTGCCAGCGGCGGCAGTTTTTGTCCTGAGACCCGGGCTCAGACCTGCAGAGGCTTGCCCGTGCTGGGTGTAGTCGTAGTAGCCTCAAGAGCAGGGGAGCAGAGTTGAGGAGAAAGGCTAAGAGAAAGAGGCCAGCGGCGAGAGCAGAGGCGGGGGGGCCAACAGACGGAGAGGAGCAACAGACACACAGACACACACACATACAACACGCCCTCCGGACGAGGAAACGAAAAAGAGTGGCGAGTCACAATCACGAGCGGCAACAAGGCGTGGGCGGAGCAAACGAATGCAGAGCTTGCGAAGCTGGTGCGCAAGCGCGGCGCAGTGTGAAGCTGCACGAATGTCGTGGCCGCCGCTCAAAGGGCGATGCAGCAGCGGCGCGCCACTTTGACTTCCTGACATGTACATGGAATCGGCCGCAGCGGTTTTGGAAGCGTCGAGCCCTTGGCTGGCGGCCTGCCAGAGCCTATCAAGGCCCTATCAGGGTCCTATCAAGGCCTATCGAGCTCGCCCAGAGCCTATCACACAGGCCTGTCCGAGCCCGCTGGAGCCCGCCGCGAGCCCTGCAGCTGCAGCTGGCCCGTCGAGAGAGACTGCACTGAGAGGAGAATTGAAGCCGCTGCAGGCAGAAAGAGCTTTCCTGGCCGCTGCCCGCCGGCTATGCGCCATCCCTGCCGCAGCGCTGCTGCCGTGGGCGTCCTTGATTGGCCGAGCGACGGCGCTGGCGGGGCATTTTTGACGTGTTCGCGGCCAGATGCGGACAAGCGCAGACAAGCGACGCATCTTTGGCACACAAACTTGTTTCGCATTTTTCGAGCCAATCACGACGTCCAAAAATGATCCCCAGCCGCCTGTAGGAAGCCGTCGCGGTTGGAGCTTGCGTGCCTCCCTGGCAGCTTCAAGTGCTAATCGTTTCGTCCGATTCCCGTATTTTGCATTGCCATTGGCTTTGATGGAACAGACCGGCTGCATCATGCGATGTGGGCTCAGCGAATGGCATCTATCGTGCATCTTCAAGCTGGGGCGGCACGTCTGTAAAGCATCAATTGCACCGCTTACCCCCGCAGCTCGATTTTTTTTCTTTTTGCTTTCATGTTTCCTCTTCCTCTATCGGAGGCTGGGAGAGCCACTGAAGCGGCAGCGGGGCAAGGCGGGCGGGAAGAAGTGACCCCAAAAAAGCCTGCGAACCGGCCGCTAATCACCCGACTCATGACCTTCCTTTGTAACATGAAGCGCTGGTCGATGCACGTTGGTTCGGCAATTCGTGCTTGGAGAATAAATACGTGAATCGCAGCAGACTCTGTCCCAGACAGCAGTACGATTCATTACATGCCTCTTAAATTGCGCTGATTCCATCTACCCCCCATTATGAATGAATGAGCATTTTCCCGCCTACATGTCGGTGCAAAGAAGCTTCTGCGGAGAATCTCAGTAATGGTGATGTCATACTTGATGCCATTGCCAGTCTTCCTCTTCCCTTCTCATCTGAGTCATTTGATGATGATGACATGGAGTTTTGAGTGCAAATGTTCATCATTACCATTAATTCAAGGTATCGATCCTAAACAAACATATACATGCAGCTCTTTGACCCCAAACCAGAAACAAAAGACAGAGCACAAGTGCCGAGCTTATGACTGGCTTTGGACAAAAGCTTCCAAACCTCATCACTCAAGTGTGAATTTCATTCCTATGCTGGCCGCATGAATGAAGTTTTCCTCCAAAGATTGAATCCAATATAGGAAGCTCCGCAGCTCCCGTGTACTGTTCCTCCATTATTGGTAAGCCGGACCACCGATGGGCGCAGGCGCAACTGGTGCTGGAGGCTGCGCCATGGTCCCATACTTGCCGCCTGTCTGCACCTTATCAGAATAGATACCGGGCGCACGACGCGGCGGATAGTATCCCTCTCGGGCTTGAGCCTTCCTATCGTAATAGACATATTCAAGGTAGAATGCGTGTATGTGGCCGGGAAGGTACCCGAGGATTGTCAAGCATATGTTGATCAGCAGGTCTAGAGTTGCCTTAGTTTCTCTCTCGAAAGCGCATGCTAGTAACACGAATTGGAGACTTACCCATTCCACATCCTGCCACCGCCCACACTCCGAGAGGAGGGACTGGAAAACAAAAGGTTAGCAACCGCTCGCACTGTATTGAAGAGTCTCACTTATAACTGCGTACTGAAGATGGTGACAATGATGAGGAGCACGGCTGAACAAGCACCCATGGTTGCGACGGCGATAGCGGTGCGATGTCGATAAAAAGGTACGTCGAGTAGCGAGGGTATAATATTATAGGATCTTGTAGTGGTTCTGAGCTAGCAAGTCTCGCGAGTAAGGTTGACTTTGCCAAAGTTGTCAGTCAATATGGTGCCGGGAGAGGCACCGTTTTATTCCAGGCCACCTGCAGGAACCGGATCGGTATGCCATTGCCGGTTAAACTTTTCCCAACTTCTTATTGCGTAACCGGCATTCATGAGCCGTTAAGCCCACGTTGAGTTCGCGCATTCATCCATCATGACTACCTGCTAACTCAGTAGCCGCCCGTGATGCGCCATCCATGACGCAAATAGAAAGGAATGCATGACGTAAGTGCACGTGCATAGTCATTCCGCTCGCGTTAGGAAGGCGCTGGTTAGCTTCAAACTCAATTGAATGCTGGCCAAAATCTATAATGAAGTTTTTAGCTTTTCTAAGATCTAATTTTTTTTATTTCCATGACTATTTTCGCTTCTCGACCCCGAGTTCACATTTAAACAGCCGTCTGTGGCGGTTTTGAGGACACGAAATGTCGCGTTCATCGTCTGTACTTGCGAACAAGAACAAACCAGCATAGAGAAGAGATGAAGAGTGCCATCCTCTTCTCCTAAGACGACAAAAGTATTTCATAGAGCTGCAATCACGTCAAGAAATATGGCTCTTTGTACTAATCCAACATTTCGTGAGAGCAAGCCGTCTAGAGAATTCGGGAAACTTCGCAACGAGGTGACTCCGGGGCAGTTTCGCAATGTCTCCTTCTTTCCAAAGGATCAACCTTTAGTTACTCCTGGGCAATATGTGTGGGAGACTATTACATTGGGTCTCGAGGGGGAGTGCCGGTGTTACCAATGATGGTTGGGCACTACGCCCATGTGAGCTTGGGCCTAACTTCAAGGAAGATATCGTTTGAAACACATATTCGTCGCTTGAAGACCTAGAAGGGCGTGAGGAAATCCGCCGATACGACACCGAGTTGTCCACTACTCAAAGGAACTGACTTTATTGTATTAGCATCGTCGAGCAGATCTGCTGCTTTTGGCTATTCTGTCGCTCAAGTACTTTCCCTTCCGTCAAATCAAGCGCTCCAGTTCCGGCTTCTTGTTTACTCTGCTTGTTGACAACACCTACAACATCGAGTAGTGTCACTAATTACCAGATGAGGATGACAATGACAATGGACGAGCAGATACGAAGAATAGTTGTAGAGCTCTCATCTGGGGAGCACAGAGAACGGGCGATGGCATTATTGTGAGTCGACAGGCTTGGAAGTTAAGAGTATTCCGTATATAGCAACCACATAACGGACGACACTGCATGGCGTTGGCAGATATATGCGCTTACGCCAATGACTGGCTCTTGAGCAAGCCAAGAAATGTACATTTACAACTCGAGACAACCCCCTACACCTTTCTCGATGCCCATCATACTTCGACGTTCCGGCGTCTCACAGACTGACAATAGAAGGCCGGCCTGATCTGTTAGGCTCATGCACCGAGCTCTTCAGCAACATTCTGGAAACCGTCTCTGGGTCGGGGACGCCAGGGAATCAGCTGAGCCGGCTACCCCAATCCCGCCAAGTATCCCTTGGCTGGCTTGGATCTAAGAAATGCCAAAGCCCCTGCCCCCGGTCAACTGAACGGATGAGCTCCCCGAACGCGCCATGAAGACTGCTGGGGCTGCCGCATAATAGCATTACCACAACGGGTCGCCAGTTGGAAGGGACACGCTAAGTCATAGCACTTTGTCCGAAGGGAAGAGATCCCCTTCCCTTACTGACCCGTCTCACGCCGCTTAAACGGTTTGGAGTTTGCCGACGCTGGGCGCTGACCGAGTAACTGGGAAGCCTTACCCTTTTATCCGCGACCTAAAATCGGATCATATCCCACTCTCCGGGTCCCCGAAATGGCTCCTCCGTGAAGTCGGTAAGTCGAGCCTCCTTTTTAATGTGGAAACTCTACACGCGATGACCGGTAGAGGTCGTTTGCCTTTGACGATGCCTCGAGACGTCTGGCAGAGCGGATAGTCTCGATAGGCCGGTGACCACAAGATGAAGTTTAAGAGAGATGCCTACAATTTATTGTCTCACCTATAAAGCCCTGATATTATGGAGAGAAACCTTTTAGAAATAAGCGGTTCCATATCGGAACGATGCTTCCGGTACGCAATTCCGACTTCTGTGGGCCGCTGCTGTATCTTTTACTCAACTCAGCCAGAAAGAAAGAAAGAAAAGGAAGGGCCAACTGCATGAAGCGGGCATATCATACCGACCGATTGAAGGAATAGCCATTTGGAGAAACCCCGATTGCATGGGACTCGTCATTTTGCTTCTATCAGATACCTGAGCTCATGTTGGAACCTGATTAAGCTCTGCGCTACAAGGCCGTCGTGCGTTGTATTGATATCCACTCCTCTGACCACGCGGCACTCTGGGCCAGTACGCTGTTGCAAATTGACGTGATACCGCAGGATGGATAGTGGAACGCGTTTACCCTTAGCCACCACTGCTAAAGAGCCGCCCAGAGATCCGCGTCGAAAAAAGGCCAATTCTGTCTCGCCACAGAGCCCCCAACGTCTTGCTTCGACCCGGAAGGCCTGCGACTGTACTCCGTCCAGACAAGGTAGCTCGTCATCCGTCATGTCGTCTAGCGTTTATGCATAATGCGCCAACAACGGCGGACTTTGTCAACTTGGCAGTTGGCGGGCGTGCTGCTTGTCATTTCGCAGTCGTCGTACTGTACGGAGCACCCGCAAGAATTCACTACTACTAGTACTACTTCGTACCGAGAGTTATAACACGCCAAACACCCTTGCGGCGGTGAGTGCTGGCTCTCCTATTCCCGCGTTGAAGGGCCGAGAGGTTACTTCCTCCTGTGGGAATAGGCGCTGTCACCTGCTCATGCTGATCACGGATGAGACGAGAGCCATACGAGAACTCGCTTCGTACATGTGCTAGGCTCGGGAGGGCTCAACGGCAGTGGTTGTATTTCCTCGATCGTATCAGGCCAACGTTCTCGCAGCAGCAGCATTCCACACAAAGCAGACTGTGCTTCATCGTTCATCATGCACTGCGCAGACACTTACATCCCAACGCCAGGCGAGAAGAGAGTATCGTACTTGGATGTACGTAGGTAGGTAGTAATTACTTGTAAGAGAAGCAAGGTAAAACAGTGGTAGCTTTCGTTCCATGGGTTAGTGGAGAAGGGGCCTGCCTCTCCCATTGCCTGGGATTCGCCTATCGAGCCAGTTTTCTCTCAAAACGATCAGACAGATCTGGGGAACTTGACACAAGGTTACCTCGACGGCCGGAGCAAGTTACGGTGTACGCGGTCAACGAAGCATCCAGGGGGGGAGGAGGCTACGTTGATGCCGCGGGCCGGTAGTGGAATTAGGAATGCTCCAGAATCTGCCAACGATATTCAAGGCCAGAAGCTGCTTGTAGATGGAAAAAAGATGCGGTCTCCGACGTACCGGAACGCTGGCCCTGGTGTAGGTGCGGTACCTGATACTAGGGGTCCCTATTAGTCGTGGCTCTTTGGTCGGACGCAACGACGTCTTTTACAGGTACCGGCCGATAAGCGGCCCAAAGACATAGGAGGTACTTACTTTGAGAAGTACCTAAACTTGTGCGTCTGCGCAAAGGTTAGCAAGGGTGCAGCGCACCAAGAAAAAGTACCTTACCGTTGTACCCGCTAGATTATAATCAAGGTACCAACACGCTAGGTGCGGTAGTACTCTGTGCCTTGGGTGTCTTAAAGTACTTCTAACATGCACGACCTACCTACTAAGGTATCTACCTAGTGAAAACTAGGGGACTCAGCTGTAGGCAGGCAAAGCACTTGGCTGAGCTGGCCGGCTGCAATAACCGCAAGCACAGGTTAGGTACTTCAAATGTTACCAGACCTTAGCACCTCTGTAATAATGCAGCCCACCATCGCCTGTCTTTTTTTTTTTTGGCCTCTGCGCCTACGAAGTACCTGAAACCGTACCTGCTGTATGCATGGGCTGCTGAGAGCCCGCTAAGCCCGCTGAGAGGACACGCTGAGACCGCCCTCCATCAAGCGCTGCCGGCCACATAGCCAGGCGGCCCACACCAGCAGGCCCAGCCCAAAGCCCTGAAAGCCCCGTACAGGTACTCCGTCCTGGTGCGCCGTAGTGGCTCTCCGCAGTGGCTCTCCGTGGCCAGGCAGGTACCTGAGCTAACGGACTCCAGCGCGGCTGCGAGAGAGAAGAGAGAAAAACTGTTGGACCATCAATTTCCCGCTCATCTAGCAGGCTGGCCCGTCTCTTCCAAAAACTGCCATTCTCTCTCTTTTGCATTGAGTCTTCCTTCATCTCAAGCTCGACTGTTGTGAGGGTGTGTTGCGCATTCTGGCAGGGCGCGGCCAATCTCTCTTCTCTACCGATCCTTCATTGTGTGCTCACCTTTTTCTTCTTCCTTTTTTTTTAACCCCCCTCTGCCGGCCGCTGACCGAGCTCCAAGCTTTTTTTTTCTCCACGGCTCTTCTTTTTTTTGCTCGGAAACGCCTCCTGAAGCTTCGTTTCGAGTGGCCCCGGCTCGCTTCTCCCATTGCCCTTCTCCCGCCTGCCCGTGAAATCTTCGAGCCGGCTGGGATTCGAGGCTGCCGCTCTGCGTCTTCTTTCCCCCCTCCTCCTCCTCCTCCCATTTTCCCCCATCACCACGACCGCCCATTGCGAATACTCCCGGCGGTCATCCAGCGTCGACGCTTCGTTGCCTGCACCTTGCAAACGTCCCGTTGCCTCGAGAGCCGGCAGACCCGTCGCCATCATGTCTTCTCAGCAGGTCCCCCAACTCAACATCGATCGCTACGTCGTGATCCATGTTGCGACTACCTGTGATGAACACGGTGTCTATGTCACCAAGGATTCCGCCGAGGTCATTGAGCTTGGATGGATTCTGCTCGATGCCAACACTCTGGAGGAGGTTAGAAATCTTGCATCCACTCTCTTTGCCCCCCCTGCGCCACTACTTGGCCACATCACCGTGCCCGCTGTATGGTTTCCAGCTGAAGCATCGCTAACTCGGCGATACCTTGATAGATCACCCACGAGAGCGTCCTTGTCAAGCCGGTCAATACTCCCATCACCCCTCTGTGCAGTAAGTCTCTCAATGTTGCCGGATCGGCTTTTTTTTTTCACGTCTCCCCCGCCACGAGCTGCCCCCTTTTCCTGTTGCGCTCTTGAGGAGACACAGGATTGGCGTTCAAAATTTCCCGGGCTGGCCGCGAATGATGAAAAACTGGGGCTGACCTCTGTTGTTTTTACCTCTTCTTTTAGCGAGTCTGACGACCTTGACATGGGAACATGTTCGAAACGCCGGTACCTTTAGGGACGCTATCACTCGATTCGACACATTTGCTACTGAGTATCTGACGTCTAAGAACCTCGACTTTGTCTTCGTCACCCTGGATGCCTGGGACCTTCGAGTTCAGCTCCCGCGAGAAGCCCGCGACAAGGCGGTTGTGCTGCCCCCTTATCTGCAGCACTCTCGCACGTTCGATTTGCGAACTGAATACCAACGCTGGCAACAGCACCATCCGGAGTCTCTGCCATTCGGGCCCTCCATGTTGTCCAACATCTGCGCCGCCCTCGAGGTAGAGCCAGTGCAATCCAGTGCTCCGATCAAGCATAATCTGCCTTTTCACCTGCAGGCCCTGGCTCCCGCCTCCCCTCGCCGTGCCATGGAGGAGGCCATCACCCTTGCTCGCGTTCTCCGTGGTCTGATTCGCAAGTCTCAGCCACCGCAAGATCACCCCGATGTGCTGACCCGGCCCATGGATGCTAGGGCGGACGTCCGGGCGTTCCTTTCCGAGAGGAGCAAGGTTCTGCACATGTCCGGTCTGCCGCATGACACCACCCAATCCGAGCTGGAGAGCTGGTTCACTCAGTTTGGCGGTCGCCCCATCGCCTTCTGGACTCTCAGAACCCCTGAACAGCACAAGCCTACCGGCACTGGTTTTGCTGTTTTTTCGTCTCACGAAGAAGTGAGTTCCTTTGCACCTTTTAGACCCCTTGATTAGATTGCTCTTTTTTTTCCTTTCACTCTGCTTGCTTGCTTGCTTGCTTGCTTGCTAGTCTCAAAACCATGCATCGTGACCACGACCGTGCTGACAACCATTGATAGGCTGCTGAGAGCTTGTGTATGAATGGACGTGCGCTCAACGAAAAGGCCATCGAGGTCTCTCCCTCTTCCAGCCGTGTGCTGGACCGCGCCCAGGATATCCTGACACCTTTCCCGCCGAGCAAGAATCGCCCCCGACCTGGTGACTGGACTTGCCCCTCATGTGGTTTCTCCAACTTCCAGCGCCGCACGGCTTGCTTCCGATGCTCCTTCCCCGCCGTTGGAAGCGGGCCCAGTGACATGGGAGGCCCTGGCGGCTATGGATACGGTTACGGACCCCCAGCCATGATGCCCCCTCCTCACCATGGCGGTCACCATGGTCCCATGGGTCACGGCGGGCGCATGGGCGGCGGCGGTGTTGTGCCCTTCCGTGCGGGCGACTGGAAATGTGGAAACGAAGTTTGCGGATACCACAACTTCGCCAAGAACGTCTGCTGTCTTCGCTGCGGCGCCAGCCGCGCCGGCGCCGCTGTTGTTGCGGACTCTGGTTACCCCTCCCCCATGGATAACGGCTCTCAGTACAGCATGAGTCAGGGTTCGATGGCAGGCACGCCAGGCCCTGGACCATTTGCTTCTGGAGGCTCCTTTGGAGCGGGAGGCGGCTACAACCAACACTTTGGTGGCCCACCCAGCCACTTCCTGCCCTCGGGACTGGGCGGTGGTGCCGGCGGCTACCCAGGCTCTTTGAACACCCAGGGCTTCCCGTCCGCCCCTGGCTCGCACTCCGCCGGGCCCTTTGATAGCAGAGCTGCAGAGGCAGCTTTCCAGTCTGCGACCAACGGCCCCGTCTCCGCTGGACCGGTCAACAACTTTTACGGCAATAGTGGTGGCAACCCTGGTAACAACGAGAGCGACCCCTTTGCTTTCCTTAGCAGCGGTATTGGCGGCCTGTCTGTCAGCGGTGAACCTCGCCAAAATGGTGCTGGTGCTACTCCGAGCAAGTCGCCTGCCTAAGGGGCGCGCTTGCTCTTCTCGAAACGATGGCCAAGCAACTGCGGTAGACGCTGTCTTTAGATCGTGATCTTTAACTCAAACTGGTTATGTACCTTGCGGTATATCTTTTTCGTTCCCATGCGACGACTTTGGAATGATGAACATAGAGCATTTGACCTTTGGCAAATACCTTCTGGACCTGGCTTGCTTGCTATTTAAAGGGAAAGGGGCGGGTGTGTATTGGTTTGTTTTCGGAGGACCAGGACGGAGTGTCGGATATGTTTTAGGCGGGGCCGTGATACTGTTTCGAGGGCTGGAAGACAAAAGTGAAATACACCACGACTATTCTGGGTCAACGAGTCTTGTGGTACAAGCTTTGCTGAGGAAGAAAAAAAAAACACTGGTTCTCTTTCGTGCTTAAAGGGGGGCAAACATGGTTCTTGGCAAGGAAATAAGGTTGTGTGGACTCGATTATCGGTCGGACGTGGCATTTTGCTGGAATCCTTTGTCCCGGGTGCTGGTGCATAGCGAAAGGGAGTGTAAGGGTATATCTTGGCCTTGTTTGACTCAAATATCCAGTTCGCCGGTGTCGGTTTTGTCACTCAGATTAACCTAGGGGATTTTCTTTCTTTCTTTTCCTTTTTTTCTCTTCTTTCTCAATCTCCTCGTTAACTTGCTTCTATCTGGTCTGTTTATCTTGCCTTTTTGTTTCGTCTTATTTATTCTTGTCGAAACTGTCTCCTACCTGTCGATCTTTTTTACATAGGACATTCTCTCTCCTCATATTGTACTTTTCGTTCACTCGTTCTTGGTTTTTGTTCTTATTTTCTTCGGCATTCAGGCAGTTGGGGAGAGGAGGTGTCAGGGTATAGCAGCATTTTTGGCAGCCGGGGGGGAAACTGGGAGCATGCGGGAGTTGGTCTGATAAGTTTGATGGAACTTTGGGCAAATGAATTTGATGATGGAAGACGGGAATCACGGTGGGTGTGGTGTCAAGGGGGCGGCGGGAGGGTTGGCTATGGTTGATTTTGCTGTTGTGAGAATGCTCTGATGTTTGAAAGGTCCAAAGGATGCATGGACATGAAAAAAAAAATAAAAGTAGAGTGAGTTTGGCATGGAGCTGTGTCCTAATATATTGTATGTTGCTTTTTACATATCGATCTCTTGATGACGAGTACTTGAGATACCTGTGTGTTTCTTGATGAACAAATATGTGATTGTTATGAGCTAGCTATCTCCTGATCCCCGTATATCCGAACAATTGCAGGGAAGACGCATTCAAGACACATGTCCCCTACCTGAAGCTTTGCCAACTTGGCAGACCTTGTGTGCTATTACACAACAGGACATATATTGCTACATGCTGTCTTATCTTCCTTCTTCCATTATCAGTCAAATAGACTAGCCCAGGCCTCGATCCGGGATGGTTTCATTCCCGGTGCTGTAGGGATCCAGATTATGCCTACATGAAGAGCAGTGTATCAACGTCCATTACCCCTTCTGCATCTTCGTCCTCGAATGGACCAGTGATATTAAACTGGTAAACGTAGGGCAGTGAGTGATTGACAGCACTGTCCTGGTACAGATGCTCGTGGTCGTCGACATCGTCCACTTCCTCATCGTGGCTCTCTCCACTGCTCATGTACGCAACATCCTCATCATCGCCATCATCCGAGCCGCCTTCCATCTGTGGCCCAAGACCCGGGGTAGCCTCCGTCCCCGGTGCTTGATGCTCATCTGTCGGCTGCTGATGACGACGCCGCAGCTGGCGGAGCCATTCGTTCCAAACTGGGTGGCTCCCGGGGTCGCTGTCGGGATAGGAGCTCCAGGCTTGGGCCCGGATCCTCTCATCTTCGCCGAGGTCGGGGACCATGCCGCCTAGGATAGACTCGTTGACGAAGTCGGCCCAGCCTTGCGTGTCGTCGATGTTGGGTACGGTGGACTTGTGATCCTTGGGCTGAGGGGGGACAATGAAGCCGCGGTTGATCTCCTCGTCCAGATCAAGGGGTTCGTCGCTTTCTGACCCCAAGGGGCCGTTCACAGCGCCGTCGTCACTATCGTTATAATCATTTTCAACTTCATCTTCGTCCATATCACCATTATCGTCGTCTTCATCAAATTCTGCTTCCATTTCGTCATTCTCTTCTTGCTCCTCATATTCATACCCATCTTCAGTCTCTTCACCATCATCATTGCTATCGTCGTCTGAATCGCCACACCAGGCTAGGGCACGTAGACGCTCGTCTTCTTCGTCAGACAGGATCTCATCCTGCTGTTCAGGGGTGAGTTTATGCCACCGCTTCTTCAAGACATGTCGCGGTTTCCAGTGGCCAAGCGTATCAACATTGGCAAGAACTTCGTCTTCGTCCTCGATGTACATCTCTTCCATGGAAGGGACAATGTTCTCTCCCGTCGCCCAGTCAAAGTAGCCCCATATCACCATGTGGTTCAGGTGTTCGTCCAGGTAAAGTCCCCGACGGACGGCTTCGAGGGGGACCACCTCGTCTGGGCGCAGCAGATGCAGCCGCCCTGCTCCCCAGCCTTCCTTGTGCTGCTGACCGATCTCATGGAAAGGGATGCCTTGAATTTGGCTCAGTGCGTTGTTCAGCCAGTAAGAACCTTCACTAGAGAAGCTGAAATCGTAGCGTAATTTGAGCTCCAGAATGTCAGCGAGCTTGTTGAACTTTTTGCAGGTGAGAAGTTGCCATAGGCGGTATAAGCCTTTCTGGCCCATCATAAGCTGGACCAGATCAAATTTGTGAGGCCCATAGATGGGGTCATTGAAGAGCAGGCCGAGCTTGATGAAGAACATTTGCATGTTGTAGAGGTCAATATCCTTGAAGAGATGCCTCATACGCAACATGGCTTGTCGCTGGTGAGAAGTAGCTATATCCATCAGGAGCCACAGCCGCAACAGCGAGTAATGCATCGTCGAGGGCATGCGGTGGCCGCACCGAGCCATGATGGCGAGGATCTCGCGACAGTACTTGTCCCGGCCCAGAACAAGCTGCAGATACTTCAAGCCAGGGACTTTTCGGATCTTGCTATCCTTATTCGGCGAAGTGGTCATACCCTTGCTCAGCGCCATCCAAGTTCTCTTCTGCGGATCGTCCACCAGGTGCTTCGCATAGAGCTGATAGTGGAAAATGCGCCCAGCCTCCGGAGCCCTGTATTCGATCCATGTGCGAACGCTTGAGAGAAGGTAGCTGTTGACAGCGTGGTAAAAGGGGCGGTTCGCCAGCGCCAGATTTAGAACGTCTTTGCCGTTGAGGTGCTTGCCCAACTCGACAGCCAGCTCGACATGCTGGCATATTCCTGAGATGATGTCTCTTCCAGTGTATGCGTGGGTGTCGTTGCTTTCTTTCGGCCGATCGTATGGATTCTTGCTGCCAAAGTAATTATCAATGTCAAGGTCATCAAACTTGAACTTCTTTTTCTTGATGCCGTTCACTTCCACTTCCTCGATAGAGATGCGGTTGATACCCCTGAGTATTTCCATATAATCGGCATCTCTACCAGAGTCGAGGTCACCGTCCAGATCTGAGCCATACTGATCGACGAACTCAACCCAAGATGAATCGATTCCAATATCTTCCAGATTTGGGTCATCGGCACTCTGCACCCACGCCTCATTCTTTGATTCCTCGACATCCTCTTGGGCTCGCTGCCGGATATCCTCGGCGAGTTGGCGACTACTCCAACCACTGCTCGATTCCGCTTCGCCGTTAGGATTGTTCATGGTTCCTACTTTCCAGATATGCGTCAGTAGAATGCGCCTTGTAGACTTTGGTATAGTGTTTCCAACGTTTGTGGGTTCAAATGGCAATGAAGATGTCGAGGAGAGGGAACTACTACCGCTTGAGCAAAATCGAGAGGCACTGTGACTGGTGATCGCTGTTGACGAAGGAACAGCTGTGTGTGATTCTTGTGGCAAGGTGCTCGGTTAGTTCGAATAGAGAAAGGAAATGCTATTGTATCCCAAGCACAATAGGAAAAGAAAAAGAGGTGGGAAATGCATTCACAATGGCTTGCAATGTGAAGCGGAAGTGAATGGAAGATGTACTAGGTAGGTACTTACTGCCTGAGGAACATCATGGAGATAAGGTATTCAACACTCTGAGGTTTGCCAATCGCAGTCTGTCAACTGTCACGCAGCTGCGGCCATCACGGCCAGACCCCGGACATCAGGACACTTTCATACTCCTATAACTGAATTGTATTGCTCTTGTCTCTTTAAGACAAAAAAAAAAAAAAAAACCCTCCTCGCAGTCAAACCTCGTCTATCTCATACAATCCCATGTCATCATCTGATTCGTCCTTGATACTGACGGACTCCTCTTTGATCATGATAGGCTCATCTTGCTTGTCAACGAATTTACTTTCATCACCCCTTCGCCCGCTACGTCGCGGCACAAATGCACGCCAGAGTCTATCTTCCCCTTCATCCTATGAAGATCGACTCTTCTCCAAGAACTTCCACCTAATCTATCGGTCAAGCTCATCGACGGGCAAGTCACCGTCATCCTTTCCAACGATGGATTCCGCAACTTTCCAAATCTGCAACAAATTGTCTTCTGCAGCGCTGGCAACCAACCAGGGCTCATTAGGATTCCAGCTGAAGTCAGCCAGGTGGTTTGTATGACCGCCATGCATGAACAACCTGTCATTAGAGCAATTAGTAAGTAGGCCATACGGTTAATGGTCATTAAAGGGGCGTGCGCAACGTACAATTCAGGCGGGCCATCGTCCTGGTCATCGGGCAGCTGCTCTTCACCCACACGAGACAAATCCCAAAAGATGATTCTTCGATCATAGCTACCGCTCCCTAGGATACCGGCTTCGGTAGGATGCCAGGCGAGAGATGTCACTGCATCATTATGGCCCTGGAGGGTGTGCACCTTCTCCTTGACATTCCGTAGATCCCAGATACCAATCGTCTTGTCCGCAGAAGCGGTAGCGACAAGGACTTCGGATTTAGGATTGAAAGCTAGGGCATTGATAGCATCCAGGTGGCCTCGCTTTGCAACGACAGCAGCCTTATTTGTCTCGGGCTGTCGCAGATCGACGATTTGTAGCGTCTGGTCATCCGATACAGACCCAATGAAATTCTTGGAGATGGGGTGGTACTGCACGTCGTTGACGATTTGGGTGTGGTGGGTATATTTGCGAGAAGGTCGTAGTATCCTTGAGTCTGCCTCAAGAGTCTTTAAATCCCTATCCAAAGAATGAAGATATTAGCAACGACAGCCGCTCTTGAAACAGTTTCCAAAGGGCTTGCCCACCAGAGACACATGGTCTTGTCTTCGCTTCCCGAGACCAGGCAACCCTCCTCGTGGGGGCTCCAGTTAAGACCAAAACCTTCTGCTTTATGTCCCACCAGTTCGATCTGCGCATTCACCTTGCCCAAAGTTGCTGGCTGGAGAGGATGCTTCGTCCGGTCGAAGATGAGAATTCTACCATCAACGCAAAGCGTGGCGATGATGTCCGGGTTTTGAGGCTGATAGCGCGCCTTGTTGACTTCTCCAGGGTGCTCGATCCTCTGCACAATGTCGCACTTGAGGGCAGCGACATCGCCTGCCTTTCCATAGCCCCCAATTTCGCCGCGTTCCTCGTCGTAATCGTCTGGGTTAGGCACCACGGCTTTCGGGATCTGGACGTCGGCGATCTGAAGGAAGTTGGGACTGTCGTCAGATGTATGAGTTCCGAGCAAGAGGCGGTGCATGCGATAGTTTTTGCCCTCTGGCTCCTTGACATCCGGGAACCATTGGACCGTGAGCGTGGGCCAGGTCAATGCCGTTCTATTGCAAGGGTTAGAGCAGCAGTTTGCAAAATTTCGGCCATTGGAGCACCCACCCAAGAATCATGTCATATAAGAATGGACTGTTCTTCTTCCACGTCTTGTATTCTAGCTCAGAAAGTCAGCACGGGTCAGCCTCAAGGTGTAAGGCTCGCTTTTCCAATTGATGAGAGACTCTTACCTTCATTGATGAGTCGTTCCTCTTGGTCATCTTCCTCATCATGCGCCATGTCAACTAAGAGTGCAAGTCAGTCTACCATTCGGTTCAACTGTTGTATGGAAACCAGACAGAAAGCAACTGACCATCGGGAGGGTCAAGCTCAGAGCCTTGAGGCGCCATGGTGGATTGTCAAGCAAATCTTTCCGGCGGGGAAGAGACGGATGCTGTCAACAATAATCTGATCCTCTGATAGATAAAGAAGCTGAAACTCAAGTCTAACGAAATTGGAGACCGCAAATCTGGCCCCAGAGCCACTTGATTGAAGAGAATGCAGAAGTAGAGATAGAGATAGAGAGAGGCGACGGAGTGCAAGAACCAATCGTGGCTCAAAGAGGCTGGTCCTGGGGGAAGCTTGAAAAGTACCTAAAACTGCTAGCCGGGGCGCGTCGCGCGTTAAGTGACGAGAGGTTGCGCTGGGGCGTGTCGTTAGCAATCGGCATCTGAGCCTTGTCGCCCACGCCCCTCCCCTCATCCCTCATCCTGCTGCAGCCTGGTTTGGCCGCTAGCAGATAGAAAGAGAGAGTCATGGGCTGTCAAATGCGAGCCATGGTCGCAGCAAACACCAAACTTCACATTTACGCCCTCCTCCACCACCCCAGCAATCTCGTCGCCGCCCGACACCAGCTGCCCTAGCAGCCTCTTAGCTACAGTTCGACAAGCTGTGGTATCCCCTTTCCGTCGTCTCCCTGTATAGGTGTTTTTCTCCGTCCCGCCGCTGCCAAAGACGGATCGGTTTGAACCTGCCAGCTTCGCGACATCCGGTCGGGTATCTGCAGCCTCTCTGCCCTGCTTACATGCAGCATCCTCCCGCATATAATTATTCTGTACACTATTGCTGCATATTGGATCAGCGTTCGGAATCATGGGGTTTGTCACCTCGTTGTGAAAGCTCGGTAGGCCGATGCTAACGATGCCCATCACAGTGTGCCCAAATTCTTCAGATGGCTCTCGGAGCGTTATCCGGCCATTTCTCAGCTGATTGCGGAGAACCGGATTCCAGAATTCGATTGCCTCTATGTGAGAAAGCCCCTTGTATTCCATGATATCTGCAGTGTGCTGATGCTTCCCATCTCATCTTAAGCTTGATATGAATGGCATCATCCATAACTGCACGCACAAAGATGCTGGCGAAGACGCGACCTTTCGACTCAGCGAGGAAGAAATGTTTATTCGCATATTCAACTACATCGAGCATTTGTTTGGCAAGATCAAGCCTAAGAAGCTCTTCTTCATGGCCATCGATGGAGTTGCCCCCCGTGCCAAGATGAACCAGCAACGTGCTAGACGTTTCCGAACGGCTCTAGATGCCGAGAAGGCTCGTGAAAAAGCAATTCGTGAAGGGATAGAGCTTCCAAAGGAAGAGCCCTTTGACAGCAACTGCATCACGCCAGGTATGCCTGCTTCTTCAAGGTCTCCCACTCCATCAACAAAGAGCTAACCCTCTCTTTCTTGCGCTTGTGTAGGAACTGAATTCATGGCGAAGCTGTCCCAGCAGCTCCGATACTTTGTTAACAAGAAGGTCTCGGAAGACACCGACTGGCAAGGTCTGGACATTGTCCTATCGGGTCATGAGGTCCCCGGTGAAGGAGAGCACAAGATTATGGAGTACATCCGGAATGCAAAGGCACAGCCAAACTATGATCCAAACGTGCGGCATTGTCTTTATGGCCTGGATGCCGATTTGATCATGCTCGGACTCCTCAGTCATGATCCTCATTTCTGCCTATTACGTGAAGAGGTTACGTTCGGTCGGGCCTCCAAGACGAAATCAAAGGAACTCGAACATCAAAACTTCTACCTGCTCCACCTCTGTATTGTGAGGGAATACCTGGAAATGGAATTCCAGGAGCTTCAGAATCCTGGTGTCTTGAGCTTTCCGTATGATCTCGAAAGAGTCATCGACGATTTCATCCTAATGGCTTTCTTTGTGGGCAATGACTTCTTGCCGAACCTCCCCGGCCTGCACATCAACGAAGGTGCGCTGGCCAACATGTTCAGAACATACAAAGTCGTACTGCCGCAGTGTGACGGCTATATCAACGAGAATGGTGTTATTAACATGCCTCGTTTGAAACGCTTGCTTGACGAGCTCAGCAAAACTGAGTTGGATCACTTTGAAAGCGAAGTCTCGGATGAAAAATGGTTCGCATCGAAGCAGATGGAGAAGAAGCTGGAAGAGAAGAACGGAACCAAGCCGAGGACTCAGAAGCATAACCAGCTCATAATAACATCCTTTCAAAGGGACCTGTGGAAACAAAAGATCCGACCTTGGATCTCAAACAGGTCCAAAGAACCGTTAGACTTGGGCTCTGATCTCAAGGCAGCGGATCGAAAATTCGTCCAGGACCTCGCTGATTCTATGCACTTACAGTGGTCGACTAAAGAGGACGAAGAGGGCAATCGCCGTCTTATTTTATCCTTCCCTCCAAGGAAGGAAAACAGCAATGGCGTCGATGAAGAAGAAGATGATGAGGATGAAGAGGAAGGCAATCTCGCCGCTTATCGAGTCATGAAATCTTACGATAAAGCCTCCGTTGTTGATGTCACTCCTGAAGACGCCCAGAAACATTACGAGCAGCTGTACCAGGACAAATATCAGGGTTGGAAGACCAAATACTACTTGCAGAAGTTTGAGGAGTGGCCCCAGGATAAATTCGAAGAAGAACAGAAAAAACTTTGCGAGAATTATGTGCAAGGTCTACAATGGGTCTTGTATTACTACTATAAAGGGATTGCATCCTGGCCATGGTTTTATGGCTATCACTATGCGCCGCTCACATCGGGTAAGCATTGTCATCCGGTTACATTGAGACACTACGCTAACAGACCTCTAAAGATGTCACCAAGGGCCTCGATGCCGATCTGAATTTCAAAAAAGGTCAGCCTTTCAAGCCCTATGAACAACTCATGGGTGTGTTACCGGATCGAAGCAAGAAGATCGTGCCGTCGGTCTATCACGAGCTCATGACTAATTCTAACTCCCCAATTATCGATTTTTACCCTAGAGATTTTGAATTGGATATGAACGGCAAAAAGATGGAATGGGAAGCTGTTGTGAAGATCCCCTTTATTGACGAGAAACGCCTTCTCGAGGCCATGGCACCCAAAAACGAACTTTTAAGCGACGACGAAAAGGCACGAAACGGCTTTGGGGTTCCGATCAAATTTACGTACTCTCCTGACGTCAATTTCACTTACCCTTCGCCGCTGCCTGGGATTTTTCCGGACGTCCAGTATTGTCACTGCATCGAGAATATCTTTGACTTGCCCAGTATCGAGGGGCTTGAGTATGTCTCGGGCCTGGCAAATGGGGCCTTGGTAAATATCGAAGCACTGGCCGGTTTCCCGACACTGCATACCCTGCCGTACTCGGCACAGCTTGTGGAAGGCTTCGGAGTCAATGTCTTCCAGCAAGATAGCAGGAATCCGAGCATCATTGTCACCCTTACTGATACGGAATTGCGAACGAAGATTGAGACGTGGAAGGCAAAACTGGGCCAGCGCTGCTTCGTAGGATATCCATTCCTCCAAGAAGCCAAGGTCGTCAAGGTTCAAGATGAACTCTTTACCTACGAACTGGCCGAGGATGGCCAAGCCGTCACGACAAAGGACCACAGCAATAGAGAAGCCTCTGACTTCGCAAAGGAGGCAGAGTTCTTGGAAAATTGGCATGCCAAGCGCCTAGGAATTGTCACAGGCCAAGTGGAGTGTCTGGTTCACGTCCACATGCTCAAGGGTCTGATCAAGACAGAAGAGGGCGCCTTGATCAAGGAATACGCTGAAAACCCTAGTCTGCGTAAGGTTTATGCCGCTCAAACCATCGTGGACGAGGTGGTCAACGAGGATGAACGCTTCATAGAGAAAGCAGCCCTGCCAATCGAAGAGGAGTTCCCAGTGGGCACCCGGGCATTCTTTTTGGGAGAATTTGCTTACGGGCGCCCCTTGCAGGTGACGGGACATGTCAACGGCAAAGCCAACATCGTGGTTTCGATACCTAAAAATAAAGAACCAGAAATCACGAAGCAAATGATACAGCAGGCGGAGCGCAACAATCCCTACACACCTTCATTCGCCGTTGCCAAGAAACTGGGTATTCACCCTCTAATACTTAGCAAAATCACCTCCTCTTTCCAAGTCATCACTACCGGCGGCCTGAAGGTTAATCTGGGTCTCAATCTGAAGTTTGAAGGTCGAAAGCTCAAAGTGCTGGGGTACTCGCGCAAGTCAGAAACGGGATGGGAATTTTCCAACCTTGCGGTCAAGCTAATTGCCGATTATATGATGGCTTTCCCTGACTTCTTTGCGGCTATCCAAAAAGAGCCACAGAAGAGTGAAATCTACGAGACGGACCTGTGGAAGGATCCGGCCGTTGCCTCTCAGAGGGTCAAAGACATAGCGGCGTGGCTCAAGAAACAAGAGACCAGCAAGTTTGAGCGAGTTCCGCTTGAGGCCGAGCAGCTGGACTCAGAGGTGGTGATGGCTCTGGCTAAAGTTGGAGAGCAGCTGCACCAGGCGAGTTTGGAGACGACTTTCAAGACCCTCAACGCTGTTCCCCGCACGGCTCTGCTGAAGCCGGCGGATGCAGAGTTGGTTTTGGGAAATCAACAGTTTAAGCTTGGCGACCGAGTCACATTCGTTGCTGCGGCTGGCAAAGTTCCTCTTGCAACGCGGGGGACCGTCGTTGGCATAAGCCGTACTGCGACTGCCGTACTCCTGGACGTCGTGTGGGACACCTCCTTCATGAGCGGTACGACTCTGGGCGACAGAGCGCCCATGTTCCGGGGGCAGACGGTCTCATCAGCGACCGTGTTGAACACCACCAACTGGCAGGTTGTCTCTGCGTCGACGAAATCGCGGCAAAGGCGAGTGGCTCCGGCAACGACGACCATCGGGGCGTACGGATCGGTTGGCGTGACACAATACAAGGATAGCCCGCCCCCTCCCGCCTTACGCGGCGGATGGCGCGGAGCCGTTGCGGGCGATTCAGGTCCAGCAGGCCGTGGAAGAAACAGTCCCAATCGCGGCGGCTCACGCGGTGGCAAGCCAAATCTTCTGCATAGCACAATGGTTTATCGGCCAGGCCCACAGGGAAGGGGACAAGGTGAGGAGACAAAGAAAGCCACCTCACAAGCTCCCAACGGGCATCAAGTAAATGGAGGTGGCAGTGGCGGCAGGGGCCAAGGGCGCGGTCGGGGCAATGGCGGCAACAGCGGCAGTAGAGGTTCTCACGCACCTCAATCCGGGCCGGGACGGAATCAACCGGCTCTCTATAGCAATGTCCCGCCCCCTGCCGCTCTTGACGCGCCTCGAGGTGGACGCGGAGGTCGAGGTCGCGGGGGAAGAGGGCGAGGCGGACCCAACGCTAACCGAGGCCGTGAAGCGGCTGCCCATCAGGCATAGAAAAGGTTGATTATGTATATTCCTCACGTCTGGCTTATTTATCAGACCAAGTGTCGGTAGGCCGCTCGTGGACAAACAATGGTGTATTGTCGGGTTTACTATATGTTGACAGGTGAATGAATGTAAACGGTGATACGGAATGAGCGGTGCAGATTGTCCCGACATGTCATTTCATAGCGTAAACATAGACAAAACAGACATCCACAACATGAACGCTTTTACACTTGACGCTTTGCTTACACTTTTACAATTAAATCTTGATTTCATTCGGCTACTAGTTCAGAAAATATTACACAGAAAGAGACGGGCTTATCCGTTTCAGGGCTTGTTGGCCTTGCTCTTTGCAGTGCTCTTGGATTTTGCGTCTTTGCTCTTCGTGTCCTTGTCCTTTGATTTGAGGGCGGGCAGCGTGAACAAGTCGCTGACGCCGCCGCTCATGGCATTCCAGAAACCAAAGGCCTTGTCCATGTCCCACGTCAGAGCGCCGACCCAGGGCTGTACGTTGTAATGCAACCTGAGGGTGACGTCGGCAGTCTCAGCAATCTTGCCGCTGGGGTGGGTGATTTGGTACTTTGGCTTTTGGTTCTTGAGCTTCAGTATGCCTCTATAGATGCGGTGTTAGAATGTTAGAATATGCCAAACTATATAGCCAAAGGCATAAGGGTTGAACATACCGCTCCGGAGCAATGCTCTTCCCCTCGGCGCTCTTCTTGAGCTTCTTCATCGCCACGGGCCCGATGTTCTGCAGGTGGTCGGCGCTGGGGTTGGTGATGATGCTATCCCAGATGACGGCGGAGTTGTTGGCATTGTCGGGGCTCGTCCAGTCGGCCGTGACGTAGACGAAGAGCGCTTTTGTGTTCCATGTGAATAAGGAGGAGAGGTCGGCCTCTAGAGAGAAGCGGATGATGGCATATTCTTCCTTTTTGGAGGAGTAGTAGTGGGGTCGGCCCTTGACGCTATGAGGTTCACGAGAAAGACGTCAGCGCAATGGAAAGACGGAATTTTTTTTTTTTTGTCAAAACGACGAGAGAGCAATTGGACTGTCGTGAGAGGGTCTACATACACTTGGAGGTTGTCGGTCTTTATGATGCCGCTGGGGGAGCGAGTGGCACCGAGGTCAGTAGCGGCAATGAATGCGCCGAGGACAAAGGCGACGGTGGTGAAGAAGCCGAAGACGTTTTGCAGACGAGTAAAGGAGCTGTGCATGCTGGGCAATGGTTTGGGCGCCAGCAAAGCGCAGCAGGGGGAATAGGCAATGGTTCAACAATCAGGGATATCTGGTTGTTGCAAGAGGTGTTGCACCCAAGCCGGCACTACCTAGAGAGGTAATGGGTAGGCAGCCCTGTATTTGGGCCTTACAGGACACGTCGCTTGGGGGGGGGGTTCCTTGAGCCGAGCGATGAAAGTGTCAGCCTTGCAGGTGGGAAGCCGCCGCTCATTGGAGGGATGCATGGAGAGGCTACATGCTGCTGCTACCGAGTGACAAGGGCCTCATGAGCGCCGAGCATTCGCTATTTCACCCGGGCAATGTACTAAAGCCTCAAGTGATTATAGCGGCTCTAGCAGGTCGCTATCGCATCAATCAGATGGCACTAATACAGCCCACCAGATTGCACGTCACATTCATCATGGATGCTCGATACTTTGGTCTAGGCGGAGCACCGCTTCACATGATTTGTATCCATCCCGCCTTTCTGTATTAGTCGTATTATGCAAGCAAAAGAGTTGGAAATTATCATGGCGCCGATTTGACGAGGTGCTGGCTGCCATCCATCGGCATCTTGATTATAGTGCTCCTGCACACATACATGCCTACCTTGCCTTGCTACTTACACACATATGCACATACCTACGTTACCAGCCTTCCATACCCCCCCTACCCCCCTTCTCCCTTTCATCAAAAGCCGGGATACTTGGTAACCCGTCCTTTTTGGCTCATCTCGTAGTTTCTCTTTTGGATGGCTTGGTGTTTATCAATACGGCGCAATCTCCGTCGAACCGGCCCGATGCGATGAATGTCGAGCACTCCATCGCTTACTTCGATAGCTTCGATAGACCCTCCGCCTGAACAATGCGACGGTAACGTCCGTTGACCGCGACGACGCCATGTCCCCCCGCGACGACGACGACGAAGACAAGCCGCCCAGCGTGACTCAAGACGTCAAAGACGTTGCGGCAGACATTCAGGCAAGTGGATACCGTCCGGCTTGACAGCCTCTGCCAACAGCTGCAATCAACCATCCTCCCCTTTGTTTGCGCTTCCTGCCCACCGTCACAGCGTCTCTCAACTGTCGATAGCACTCGTTGCCTGCTGTGCGATTCCCTAGCGGAGGGCCGGATCGGAAGCGCGTGGGCCCTGACGCGCTGTGACGCAGCCGCCGCTTTCCACTAAACCGTGCCAGCTCAGCACACCACGCCTCCGCTAAGGCTGCTTGTTCCGGGTGCTGCGAAATCCTGCCTGGCCGCCTGGCCGCGCCCAGTTTTTTTTTCCCATCTCAGGCCCTTTTTCTTCCCGCCTCACGCTGAGCGTGGATCGCCCCACTAATACCTGGAATTTACTTAGACCCAACCACCATCATCGTCAAAACCTCACGGCCATGTGCAAGAGCCTGTAGCTCTCGGGGCCCAGCAGTAAGCCCAGCTGCCTCTCCCTCGTTGCGCGCTTTGCGCACTCTCTCTCGAGCCCTCTGCTAAGCCGAACCAGGCTTCCCACGCCCGTGCCGCGCATCGCGAACCCGAGTCTGGTGGAGGCCACTCTCGAAAAATTGCCAGAGGGTCACGCGGACGAGGGCGACGATCGAAAGCCATCTCACGACGGCAACAAGGCAACGAAGCCTCCTCGATGGGAGTATGTGAGCACTCTTTTCTTTTTCTTTTTCTCTCTTTTTTTTTTCCTGCTGGCGATAATTGCTGGTATTGCTCTTTGAGATGCTGATTCTGACTGCCATCAGCCCGTTCGCTCGCTACAAATCCGATGCACATTCATTCCCAGATTATGGGTAGGGAATTGTCCAAGCTATAATGACATCGTCGCTACAGCCGCTGACTTCTGCACCAGGAAACGAAATCGCGGCGCTATCATGGGTCCGGAACGCCTGGTATGTGTCGTCATGGCATCGTCGGGATGTTCCAGGTTTACTGACCGAGAATATAGAAATCCATCAACGGGTCGTCCACCAGACCAATCAATACTCTTAGCGTGCGACGATTCGAAGCTCATAACGAACCAGACGTACCCTCTGCCAAGCGCCAGAAAAAGGATATCGTGCGGACTTATGGCCAAACAACGAGCCCGTTCTTCTCCAAGCCTCGACCAGTTAAGGGCAGCGACGTTCAAGAGGTCCTTGAGACTCCGCAAGATGATGTATATGACATTAGAAGTATCTCCAGCACGGGAAATACAGTTTTCACCGCTACGTCTTTAAGCGAATACCGTCAAACGCTGCCGCAGAGCAGGAAGCCGGGGCGTCCGCGCAAAAGCCGAAATTCTTTGATCTCTCAGGCGCAGCGGGACTCTGGCCCTGCCAGACCCAATCCTCGCCTTTCCGCTCCTCGATCACCCAACGGAGGGCCCTCATCGGCGGCCTCGAATAGTCCAGATGCTCTCACGTTTGAAGAACGCTCTACTACTACCGACGCCCGAAGCTCCGACGTTTCTCGCCATTTCGGCGCAAAGAGAGATCGGCCCCACCGTCTCGCAGACGCCGGCGAGCCTCAGATCAAACGCCACAAACCTTCGACTGTCAAAGAGCCCATCGATATCTCAGAAGATGAACTTCAAGCCGATTATGCAAAATGTGGTGAACAGAACAAGAACGACAGCCGACCCTCGCGCCTCGTCGCTGCCATAAGCGGTCATTCCAAGGCGGCCTCTCGAGGTGACATACAGCACACGATTTTCGAAAAATCGCCTCGCCAAGATGCTCTAAACAGGCCACGATCTGGTGACATGCCCATAACTAGAGCAATCTGTGGAAAACGCTTCTATCATCGCAACAGCCCCGATGTTGCGGTCTCTCTAGGCCGAAAGCAAGAGGGAAGCAAGAAGCTTGAACCATTGACAAAGAAGGGCTCCGTTGCTTACGAATTCCCCTGGCTAGCCGTCGACCTTGATCGAGTTCGTGCATTTGGATTTTCTGAGGCCCCCGACCGCTATGCTTTAATCATACGTTCTCAGTCAGAAGAGGCTGGTCCAAAATTGTATCTGCAATTTGAAACTGTCGACTGCGTTCAGAAGATGCGAGAGATTGTGAAGTCTAGGGGTGTCGAAGAGAAGATAATGTAAGATTTTGTTCCCCCCCAAAAAAGGCCTCCGTGGAATTAGAGATGATGCTAATGTCTTCTTAAAGCTACGAGTTAGAAAAACGGGCCGAAAAGGCATTTGATGATGCGAAGCGTTGGGAAGCTTCAAACGCGGAGTCTAAGGATAGCTTAAACTACACCAAGGAGGACAAGTACGGAGGCAGAAATTCAGCGTCCGTCAGTCCGGAACAGAGCACAGGAACATTCCTTGGACGCTTAAAAGACAGATTATTGCATACAGCTCGAGATGTCGTATCCACATCATCAAATGGCGCTGCAGCAGCAGCCCAAGGAGCCATGTCAAGTCTTGACTCTGAGCCTCGTCGGTCTACGAGAGCATCCGCCCCATCGATACGTCCTCGTCTGCTGTCTCCTGATGTCTGGACCGAGTTACATCCAGACTGGCATAATCGGTGGCAAGCACCGCTTGTGTTTCCTCCAACCGGCAAAAATAGAGCAACGGTGGATAAGATCGACATCCCCAGGCTCGACGAGAGAGAATTTCTCAACGATAACCTCATCAACTTTTACATCCGCTACCTTGAATACACGCTAGAACGGGAGAGGCCTGAGCTACTGCGCAAGGTGTATTTCTTCAGCACCTTCTTTTTTGAAAAGCTGAAATCCACAAAGGGCAAGATCAACTATGACGGCGTTAAATCGTGGACATCCAAGGTTGATCTGCTATCATACAACTACATCTTCGTACCGGTCAACGAACATGCTCATTGGTATCTGGCCATCATTTGCAATATTCCCAGCGCTATCCAGTCTAGCCTGGAAGAACAAAAGAGACCGGAGATATCGACAACGTCAAAACGGAGTGACGCAGCGGCAGATGGAACCAGCTCCCCAGGGATGGTGATGGTGGAGCGAGAAATAACGGATATCACCTTGGAAGATGGGCCGACGCCGGCAACAGCAGCGCCACAGGATGTTGATGGCCCTGCTTCACCATCTGTGCCACCACCTTCGCCCACGAGAAAGAGGAAATCCACGGGCCCAACTCCATCCAAATTTGACCCCACACAACCGAGAATCATCACTCTAGACTCGCTAGGCGGCCCTCATGCCCCAACCTGTAGGGCGCTGAAGGATTACCTCATCGAAGAAGCAAAGGCGAAAAAAGGTGTCGACTTGACCACCGTTCCCACGGGCATGACAGCTAGAGGGATACCGGAGCAAAACAACTTCTGTGACTGCGGCGTTTACGTGCTGGGTTACATGCAAGAATTCTTGGCGGACCCCGATGAGGCTGCCCGCAAGCTTCTGTCGAAAGAGGATCTTGGATGGAGCATCCGTCCCTCTGAGATGCGACACCGTATAAGAAGTCTGCTCTTTGATTTACAAGCTGAACAGCAGAAACAGCAGAAGGAGCTCGAGGCAGCAAAGAAACTCCGCAAAGCGAAGAGAAAGTCCATGGCTGGAACCAGCTTACAGGCCCCTTCTTCCCCTCTCAAACCCGTGGCAGCATCGTCCCCGGCACCTCAGTTGCCCGGCGCTTTCCCATTGGATTCTCCTCAAAGGAAGACGAGGTCAGAGGCTGCTTTATCATCACCGCAGCCTGCCTCAGAGACCAGTCTCTCGAACGGGAAGCATACGACCAGTGCAGTAGCATCCCCCGCTAGGGAGGACATAGATGTAGATGAGATGCCTCGGTTCATCAGTTGCTTACCTGAAAAGAGCGCCAGTCCTAATGGCACGGGAGGTAAAGTCGTTTCCGCTGGCTCTTCTCCCAGTTCCAAGCGGGACAATCGCTCCGCTAGATTTGTTGTGGAGCTCAAATCTTCCAACGAGGCCGACAGAAGCGAGTTTCAAGAACCCACCATGATTGATGATGACGAAGAGATTCAGTTTGTGAAGGAGCTCTCCAGCTCTTCACCCGAGGACAAGGCTGGCCCGAAAATGAAAGGGGAGAGCCGCAGTCGACAGCCTTCAGTGGAAGTGATCGAGACGGCAAATGACAAGCCGACATCTCCTCCTCGGTTGCGTGATCGACGAGCAAAACCATCTTCCCGTAGCTCGCCAGCAGTTGAGCTGCGGCAGTCGATCGAGACTGATAATGGTCATAGAAGCCGAAGCGAACCAAGATACGATGGCATAGAACGATCGACCGACGCATCAAAGTGATTGCAAAATGCGTCTAACTTTTGTTATTTTGTACTTTTTTCACTTTTTCTTCTTCTTCTGTTCTCTTTGCTTAATACCTACTTAGTAACTCACAGTCTCGTGGCAAAAAGGGCATATACGGTGGAAACGGAGGAGTTTTAGGCAAGCTTTCTGTCTTCTTTATGGATTCCATGTCAAGCATTGTGGCTTTGAAAGAAGGGACTAAAGCTGAGCATAGCAGGAGGCGTCTTATCAGTTTCTTTTTCTGCGGTTTTGTAGGGATCCAGCTGGCTTCTCCGATTTAGAAAGGGCAGTCCAGATCAGTCTTTCGCGTGAATCAGTGGACCACATTTGATTTGAGGATTTTTGATACCTGCCAAATGGTACTATCGTGCCGGGCGCTATACATACAGAAGGGAGACACAAAGAAAAACCATGATACCACCAAAGAGTATGATGACAGAAAAAAGTAAAGGGGAGGGAAAGACTCTCTACTAGTGCAGCCCAAATCATCACGTCGTCCATTGTGCATATATGTGCCCTCTTTGAAAGACAGAAGAAGAAAAAAAATACGTGAATTATATACAATAACCGATGCTGTATGAGTTATTTGACTTGTGCTATTCTTTATTGTAGCCCTCTAAGCTGAATCTGAATCATCATGCTTGTCTTTTTGTACCCCTCGCTCTGCGTTGGAGCCGCCGTCTCCTTCTTCTCCTTCTTTATGTACGCCGTTTGCCAATGCTTTTGGAAGTCTCGGAATTTCAAACACCACGCCGCCGTTTCTTACTCCTTTGCCTTTACTCACGCTCCATCGCCCCAGACGGTGGTCTTTAGCCACGGCGGCGACTATGCACACGCCGTCTTGGCCGCGGTCACCACGCTCGAACACGGCGATGTCGTTGATGACGCCGTCTACGGGGCGGTAATGCGCTTTCTTGCCGTTGGTGGAGGCGGCAGGAGTAGCAGTAGAAAGATCATCTTTGTTGGTAGACTCGTCGTCCTTTGAGCCATTCTCTGGGGAGCTGCTGCTGGTGCTGCCGCCTCCCAGAGTTGCAACGAGTTCAATCTTCTTCTTGTCCTCGGACAGTTTCCACACTCGCACGTGGCCGTCCCAGCTCCCGCTGAGGATGATGTCGGAATAAGGAATTGTTTTGAGGGCGGTGATCCAGCGGGGGAGAGGCGCGGGCACGACCTTGCGGTCGGGGTTCACTTCGGCGGAGGCTGCTTCCGGCTTGAGCGGCGGATCCAGGCCGTGGGCAAGGGGTTGGATGTAGACGGGCTTCTTCTTGGAGATGCTCCAGAGGGCAAGGCTGCCGTTGTCGCTGCCGGTGATGAAGAGCTCGTCGTCGATCATGGCGATGCGATCCATGCTCCCCTCATGGAGGAGAGATCGGGGGTTGACACCGGGGTGTGATTTCTTGTCTACCGCGCCGCCACGGAAGACGAGTTGGGTTTCCTCGGCCACCTTCCACAACCGAGCCGTTCGGTCTCGGGCTCCGACACTGACGCATCGCTCCTGAGCCAGAGCGTCGATATCGAGGACTTCGTCCTGGTGGCCGAACAAAGTCTCGATATATGCCAATTCATCCAGACTCCATACTTTGACCGTCCGGTCCTTGGAGCAGGAATACAACTGATTCGTGCCTCTCCGAAACGCCAGACCCGTTACTGCGTCTCGGTGATGTGTAAAGACCTTGAGCGGCTTCAGGGTTGCGGCGTCGTAGACAATGATCTTCTTGTCTTGACCTCCGGTGACGACGTACTTGCCGTCGGAGGATGCGGCAACGGCCAGAATATTCCCCACATGTCTCTTGTAATCCTTGTCCTTTTGCTTGCCTGCGTTCCCCTTGATCCACATCTCTAGCTCCGGCCGCTTCTTGGGCGGTGCGGGTGGCTTCTTCGGTTTCCGCTTCGTCGTCTGCGGATACTGGTGCTGGGGTAGATCCTGTATCCTCCACTTGTGCAGGAACAGGTCTTTGGTGGTGGTGTAGACGTACGGGGCGCAGGCGGCAATGGATGTGACGGAGTTGGTGTTGGATCTAAAGAAGGTCTGACTGGCGCTGTCAAACGCCAGCTCCGAAGCCAATTGACGGTAGACTTTTCCTTTTGTCTCGGCCACGTCTTCTTGTAACCTCTCGGCGATCAGATCTCGATCAATCTCCGCCGCATCGAATCCGGCCTCGTCCACGTGCTCCTTGACGTTCTCCAGGTAGCGCTCAGCTAACCGCAGTCGCTTCTCGGCGGCGGTTTCGCCCTCGTTCTCTGAATCATTGTCGTCTTCTTCGTTGGTCGCGTCGGAGGCGCCTTCGTAGCTTTCATCGTCCTCGGAGTCACTGCCCGAGATTGACTCATCATCACGTTCGACTCGTCTTTTGCCCGAGGCGGCTGGTTTCGCGGCCGCCGACTTGCCAGCGGTCTTGGCCAAGGATTTTGCGGCAGCAACCCTTTTTTTGGGTGCTTCAGGGGCCGCAGGCCTCTTCCTCTTCTTCTGCGCGCCGGGGACTGTGAAAAATGAGGACATTGTGGCTCAATCCTCCTGGCCGGTCGCCATGTGCTATCCCGCTATGGACGGTCGACTTTCTCTCACCAGACCCGTGCTGGAAAAAAAAAAAGTTCGAGATGGTATGGCCCACTGAACCTTTGGGGCTCCACAGCAAGCGACGCCGACGAATCATAGGGTCCGACAGGGTTATAGTATTTCCGGCCCAGGGCGGTCAGTTTTGGCACAAGCGAACGGCAGGTGGGCGGTTCGTTTGACGCGCAGCGCTACAGCCTAGCGGATGAGGTACCTAAGCTTCTGGCTGGCCAGTCGCTGGCTTGCATCTCGAAGGCGGGCTGTATAGTATAGCAACTTGGTTGCCCACTTTCTACAGCTTCCCGTCTTCAGCAACACATCTTACTTTCGCAGTCACCATGTAGGTCATGCCATGCGCCTGTACAGTGTTTTTTACTCTGCAGTCATCTAACAGATGGTCTAGGGAGGTTCTTCTAGGAATTACAGGCAAGGACTTTACCCTCATCGGCGCTTCGAAAGCTGCCATGAGGGGAGCCACCATCCTCAAGGCCTCTGACGACAAGACAAGAGCTTTGAACAAGCACACCCTGCTGGCATTCTCCGGAGAAGCTGGCGACACAGGTAAGGCCTCTTTCTGTACCGATATCAGCCGGTCGTTTCTCAAGCTAAGCGCAAAACCCTAGTACAATTCGCTGAATACATCCAACGAAATGCCCAACTCTATTCCATGCGCAACGAGACAGAGCTGTCACCCTCTGGCCTCGCCCACTTCGTCCGAGGAGAACTCGCTACAAGCCTGCGATCCCGAAACCCTTACAACGTAAATCTGCTGATGGGAGGCGTCGACCCTATTACCGGAAAGCCCTCCCTCTACTGGTTAGACTACTTAGCGTCGTTGGCAGAAGTGCCCTACGCGGCACACGGTTATGCACAGTATGTCCCTGTTTAGATCTTGAGCCTGTTTCTGGAACTCAACTTCTAGTAAAGAGGTTTCCATTTGCTAATGGCTGGCTATTCTCAACAGGTACTACTGCTTGTCTCTCCTAGATAAGCATCATCACCCGGACATTACACTAGTACAGGGCATCAAGCTCATGACGATGTGCATAGACGAGCTCAAGCGTCGATTACCGATCGACTTCAAGGGTATGGTGGTCAAGGCGATCAAGGCAGACGGAATCGTGGATGTAGAGTTCGACGACGACCGAATTGTGAAAAGCGCATGAGGAAGAGTCAGCCTAGAGAGGGGATGGCGTGTATAACTAGATCGGTTTAAGCTTGGTGATTAATATATGCCCGCTTAGTCCAGCTCATTTTTCAGCAGCGTGCAGTTGCGGCTATCCATTGCTTGGGAGATTCCAGGCAAGGCATGTGATGACTGAGGAGAAAGCAGAGTATCTGCGAGAAGAGGCCGGTTATAGAGGATCATAAGCACGTCGAATACCATGTTGGAATATCTATTTCAAGGTTATCATCTTATATCGTTCCGTGGGAATACACCACTTGTATCGGCTGCTAGGGCTTCTTGTATGGCAGGCGAGAAAACGTCAAGACTCTAGGCCTTATGGCTAGATTAAAGCACGATACAATGACGGCAAAGAGCCATCCTACCCCACGGTCAGCAATATACACAGAGGAGTGCTGCGAGCAAGGGTGGCCTGTAACTCTGATGCACTTTTCTAGAACCTTTTGACTTCCGAAGCGTGCCTAGATTCGGCCTATGTCGTCCAACGCATGGTAGGTTGTATGCCAAATCTATCTCCTGCACATTTTCCCTTCCGTCGAGTTTCACCATGGCGGCGATGAGACATTAAGCCGGTGCTTCCGTCTTCTGTCACATTGGCGGTGTAACTCGGGCAAATGATTCGGTATTGTTTCATCAACACGCACGGCAAGGGACCCTTTGCGCTTGATTGATCTCGAGATCTGCAAGGGCATAGAACAGATGGGAGGGCGATGTATACAAAGGTACCAACTGCATTCGCAGGTACCTAATAGTACCAACCTAACGTATTGGGTAATATTTCATTTTTAGTGTTGGGGAGTAATATCTTAGAAAACGTAGTCGGTACGACTATACAATCCAATACTTGTTCGAACGTCCCTGATAGCAGACAGTAAGATATCAGGATGGGATACTACCTGGCCGGCAAGGGTCCTGGTCGAATCTGGAATCTCCCCGCGCCGTCAAGACTTAGCATGCTTGAACGCCTGTTGAGCTGATACAGGACAGTAGCATCAGCAGTTCTCTTAAGCTGATCATGGCCTTGAAATTTGCCAAAATTCTTTGCAAGTATAGTGTAGATGCAAGGAGAATGAAAAAGAGAAGAAAATAGAAATGCAACGAAAGGAGAAGAAAAAAAAAATCAGCCATATGTGTAATCAATCTCAAAGAGGCCGCCATTCACTTGCACCGCCCCCAGCCGATATCTACCGGTATCTGTTGCCAGCTACGTTTTCGTCAAGTCGTAGGGATCGGTGACGCCAGGAGACGGATAACCCCCACCAGACCGAGCCTTCTGTCATCAGCCCCCCAGATCAGTCAAATCGGCGGGGAACCGTATTACTAGGTATTACCGTACTGACACGATTTGATAAGGGACCTGGCCTCTGCTGTCATTTTCCCAGTAGTAGTAGCGACTGTGGCGAATTTCTCTGCCCTACAGAATACGTATCACCCACCAAACGAAATAGAGGCTACTGTGTGGAACACTCCAGGCAAGTCTCTTTCAGCCTGTCCAGGGCCTACCACAGATGAGACAAAGACTCCTTTCGGATGACAAAGCGGACGTGTCTTTGATGGCAAGAATGTTCCACTTCTGCACGAAAAGAGGCGGTATTCGCTCTAGGCGCACAGTATCGGTGAAGGCGTCGAGTACTCCGTATAGAGTACCCTATCCAACTCCCCGGCATGACCTGATACGAGGGCAGGTACATGTTGCTTGGCGGTTTGGGCGGTGTTATTAGGGCTTAGTGCCTGCCGACGTGGTACATGTGGCTCGCTGGGCAGGCAGCGCTGATACTGTAGGGGCTGGCACATGTCAGGCATCACGACAATCAGGGCCGCCTAGTTCGACATGGCTGGGTTCAAGACTTGTCACGGATCTCGTAGACTAAGGTACAATACGTGCTATTCCACAGTACCCAAGGTACCGCATGTATTCCGCGTCCTGCCGTACTCTGTAGGCCGTCCAGAGGGCAGCTTTCGCACAACCCCGATGCACTATACCCCATAGTGGCGACTCGGATAGAAGCGATGAGAATCCCAGGTGCCCAGAGGGAGAAAAGAAAACGGTCTGCTAGAAGCAAACATCGCAAGCCACAACGCCACGGCGACCGCTAGGGACTGGCAAAGTAGCGTGACGGTACTCACCTCCCCAACCAGCATGCGTATGCACGCACTGCAGGTACCTTCTCGGTACATGCTTCGTGGCTTCCATCCTGAAAATCTCTGACCCCCCTCGGGCACTAACCTTTTTCTGGTCCGCCTTCAGACCAATTTTTTCTCGCCTTCGCCTCAAGGCTCGCCGTCCCTTTTTCTCTTTTTCTTTCCCACAACTCGAACCCTCCAACACTCAAACCTCTTCTCATCTCCATCCCCCCCTCTCTTTCATCCTCGTACTTTCTCAAGACACTTTCGTCTTTTCCTTGGTCTTTCCTTTGAAGATTCTGCGTGTTCTTCGACGGAAAGTGCAAGCACAAGTTACGCGTGCCCAATTTAATACCAGTCGGAGAGAAAAAAAAAATTCGTTTGGGAACTATCTGTTCTTCCCTTTCTTTCTCTTCGTGTTTCCTGTCTCTATCGTGCGGACAGGCTTCGCTACTTTCACTCTCATTCATTTACGAGGGTGATTTCTGGTCGGCATAGTCGATAAATATCCCTCGCGACCCCCCAAAAAAAGATCAAAAAAAGTTTATCCCAATCTTACCGGAATCCAACTTCCAACATGGCGGACCAACTCAACATGGGCGGCCTGAGCATCAACGGCGACGGTGCTCAGCCTTCTCCTCAGGCGCGATCCTACATCCCGCCTCACATGCGAAGCCGCCAAAGTGCCAACCCACCCGTCAACGGTGGCCCTCCCGCTAACGGTCTGAACAACAGCTCTTGGGCCGGAGGAGCAGGGTCAGTACCCCAATCATCCTTACTTCCATCCCATCATTTCAAGCAAAGCATGCTAACTGATAACAGTGGTCAAGGCTACGGTGGTCGTCAAGGCGGCGGCAACTGGAACGGCGATGCCCCCGCCTTTCAAAACAATCGTCGTGGCGGCGGTGGTAATTGGGGCGGCCGTGGAGGCTACTCTGGCGGTGGCGGCTACGAGGGTCATGGCGGCGGTAACCACGCTGCCCGTGGCTCTGGAGATGGACAGTGGCGAGATGGAAAGCACGTCCCCGGCCCGGCTAACCCCCGTGTCGAGCGTGAACTCTTTGGCACTGCCGACGATCCGTCCAAGCAGCACACCGGCATCAACTTCGAGAAGTATGATGACATTCCCGTCGAAGCCTCGGGCCGTGACGTCCCTGAGCCCGTCCACCAGTTCACCACTCCTCCTCTGGACGAGCATCTCTGCCGCAACATTGAGCTGGCTCGCTACAAGGTCCCTACCCCAGTTCAGAAATACTCCATCCCCATCGTCATGGGTGGCCGTGATCTCATGGCTTGTGCTCAGACTGGTTCTGGCAAGACTGGTGGTTTCCTCTTCCCTATCCTGTCTCAGGCTTTCATCCACGGTCCTTCCGCCGTCCCGGCCAACGCTGCTGGACAGTTTGGTCGTCAGCGCAAGGCTTACCCCACTTCCCTCATCCTCGCCCCCACTCGAGAACTTGTTTCTCAGATCTACGACGAGGCCCGCAAGTTCTCTTACCGATCTTGGGTTCGTCCCTGCGTCGTCTACGGTGGTGCCGACATTGGCTCCCAGCTTCGCCAAATCGAGCGGGGATGCGATCTCCTCGTTGCCACTCCTGGTAGACTTGTGGATCTCATAGAGCGAGGCCGCATCTCCTTGTGCAACATCAAGTATCTTGTGCTCGACGAGGCTGACCGCATGCTCGACATGGGTTTCGAGCCCCAGATCCGCCGTATTGTCGAGGGTGAGGACATGCCCGCTGTCAACGACCGACAGACTCTCATGTTCTCCGCCACCTTCCCTCGTGACATCCAGATGCTCGCCAGGGACTTCCTGAAGGACTACGTCTTCCTCTCAGTCGGCCGTGTTGGTTCCACTTCCGAGAATATCACTCAAAAGGTCGAGTTTGTCGAGGACATCGACAAGCGCTCTGTTCTTCTCGACATTCTCCACACGCACGCTGGCGGTCTGACTCTCATCTTCGTCGAGACCAAGCGTATGGCCGACTCTCTGTCCGACTTCCTCATCAACCAAAACTTCCCTGCCACCTCCATCCACGGAGACAGGACTCAGCGCGAGCGTGAGCGTGCTCTCGAGTTCTTCCGCAATGGACGCTGCCCCATCCTGGTGGCTACTGCAGTTGCTGCTCGTGGTCTTGATATTCCCAACGTCACCCACGTTATCAACTATGACCTTCCCACCGATGTTGACGACTACGTCCACCGAATTGGTCGTACCGGTCGTGCCGGCAACACTGGTATCGCCACTGCCTTCTTCAACCGTGGCAACCGCGGCATTGTCCGGGAGCTCATCGACCTTCTCAAGGAGGCCAACCAGGAGATTCCTTCCTTCCTTGAGGCTATTGCTCGCGAGTCGTCCTTTGGCGGTGGTGGCCGTGGCGGCCGTTCTCGCCCCGGCGGCGGTCGTGGCAATGCCAACCGAGATTTCCGCAAGTTCGGCGGCGGCGGTTTTGGCGGCAGCGGCGGCGGCGGCGGCGGCGGCGGCTTCAGCAACGGTCCTCAGCAGGGCGGCTACAGCAGCTACGGCGGCCAGCCTCAGGGAGGCTCCAACTATGGCGGCGGTGGTGGCAGCTATGGCGGCTACGGCAACGGCGGCGGTTACGGCAACCCTGGCGGTGCTGGTGCCCAATCCTCTTGGTGGTAAACGACGTTCCATTCCCTACCACCGAATGGACACACAATCGTGTTCATCATGGAGGCTCCGTTTCGAGTCACCGCATCATTTTTTTCTGTTTCTTTTTATCATGATTTGTTTTCTTTTCTTTTATGCTTTTTCTTTTTGCGAGACAATTTTTTTTTGCTTTTACATTGATGTTTTTCACGTTTGCGCATTTTTTGACGACACGGCGGCATCATGACCTGCGAAGACGGAAGAGTGCCTTTTTTTAATACTGGAAAAAGCAGTAACGGTCAGGGGCATTCACGACGCATGTGATAGATTGCATTTCTTTGATTTCGGCATCCTCCCTCGCTTGATACCCTTAGACCGAGAGTTGAGGAACTTTAACGACGCTGGCAGAACGTGGTGTTGAGAGATCTACAATTGCTAGATCTGGAAAGGACATCACAGTTTTTTATGTTTCTGCTGTCTACGAGGGTTTCCTCCCCCGCAGGGCATTTTCTCGCTTTTCATGATAGAGGGTCATGCTATCGCCGTGGCATACATAGACAAAAGTGGATTTACTCGGTTCTCTGGTCGGAATTTTACGCTCGACGGTCTCCACGGATTGGGACGGAGGAGAGAGCTATGAGCATAGACTGGGAATACAGAAGGCCTACAGGTCGGTTTCTCTTATTTCATTCGAGAGCAGGAACTGGGCCTCTCGACGCTAGTTACGGATTTTGGTTGGAATGGCATGGATCAGAGGCTCTCGCCCTTTGACCGTCATGAGCGCATGGAACGCTTCGACTCGGCCGAAAGGGTGCCGAGTACGCAGGCCTTGGAAGACGGAGTCTCTGGGGCTTTTTGTTCCCGCAATAGATAGACAACCAGAGCGGACTGAGGAGTCCCAAGTAAAAAAAATAAAAGGTGGTTTTGCGATAAGTGGCTGTGGTCTCGTCATGACAGTGAATCTTTGATTTCGCACATTACTATCTTGTTTGTGCTATGCGTAAACATACATGTACCTATGTTCAATGCTTTTTGGAAGGACTGAAGCCAGGCTGATCAGGCCTTTACAACGCTATCAATGCACTACTGTAGCACCTAAGGTATCGTGGTTGGCGCGAGCAGGTAGGATGATATAAATGCTGTGCTCTAGCTTCAGGTTCGTTACCCTAGATCAATATATTGCCCCCTTTCAATTCCCCCATCTCGGGACCTTATCAGCATTCGTAAACTTATTTTGTTCGATTATGGGGATACCGCCTTCAATGCAAAGGATTTTCTCAGGTGTGGAAGGTTCTGGATGAGGAGAGAGGATGATGCGATGCCTTATCATCATCCGCTTTGGCGACAGAAAAGTACATGTAATCCTCAATCCCTGTGCTCTAGGCTCCGTAGCCGGTCGACGTCACTGGGACTCACTTCGTATAGCGGACTGTGAGGTGCTAGACATAAGGCAGATGGCGTTGTTTTAGGGCATTTCTTAGGCAGGTCTTAGTCTCGGGTAGAGAGATCCTAGGAGCTCGGTACCTGAGTAGCCCTTTCATAATTTTTCTTTGGTTCCCCGCCGCCGCCCCGCCGATTCGGCCGGAGTGGCAGGCCATTGTTCGAAAGCCAAAAAGGACTAGGTATAATAGTTGGGTAAGGCAGGTAGCATCTGCTTATTACTGGCCAACTTGACAGCTATCTCACATTTGCTGCTCTTTCCCCCCCCACCACTATTACTCTCAGCCGCTCCTCGCCAGGTGCTTCCTGTTCCTCCATCATCCCGCCCCCCTCCTCTCTCGCTCATGCCTCGACCCTAAAGGAAGCGCAAGGAGGCATCAAAACGACTCTGGAAGCTCCCTTGCTCGAACTAACGACATCGGCAAGGCATGGGTATCCTCGAGAGCCTCGACGCCGGCCTTACTGGTCTGGTGGGACAGTGGAATGCCTACTCGACCGGACTGGTGACGTTGCTTATTCTGCTCCTCACCTACAAGATTACGTCGTCGCGCGAGCCTGATGTGCATCCTTTGCTACTGGCCAGACAAGCATCCCCATCGACGGTGCGCAATGAGGGCGAGAGTGCCGTCTACAGGTCACAAGCTGCTCCCCATAGCATGCCCTTGCACAGTGGATTGGACGTTAAGGATCCTGGTGCTTCTCGATGGTCTAGAGGCCGAGATGGCGACCTTCGAGATATTTGGCGCAAAGCAGTTGCTGGAAACGACCAGGGAAAGAAGGGACGACTACTGACCGTCCATGGATCAGAGAATGTTGTCGAACACAAACTAGGTATGAGCCACAGAAAAGAAAAGAAAACACATATGGTTTTCTTTATCAGCGCCATCATGAAGAAGGTGATAATTGCTGACGGCCGCTTTTTGCAGAGGATATCACGAGACAGATTAACCTCATTGGACAGTACATTGCAGAACAGGGCGGAATCAGGGTTGCCATCTATCTGCCCAACTCCGTCGAGTTTCTGGTGACTCTGTTGGCCTGTAGTTTCTACCCGAATCTGACGACGGTCCTCATTCCTTTCAACGTCTCCAACGAAGAGCTGATTTCCATGCTCAGGCGATCTGCCGTTGATACAGTCGTGACAACACCCGGCTCCTTCCCACTCGATGATGTCGCCAAGGCCTATCCATCGCTGAGACAGCTCATCTGGGTCGTGGACGAGGGCAGCTCGCATCTCGACTGGAACGAGGTTCCTGAGGGCATGGGAAGCAGCGTCAACGTTGCTACATGGCAAGAAATCATCCGAGATGCTCCGGCGGACTCCAACACCGAACTACCGCCTCTGGACCTGGAGAAGGTTCCGATGGATGTTGTCACTTTCTGGCAGACAAAGCCCGGCCAATTGGAAGAGATGGTCCGATTTTCGCAGGCTAATCTGGTTGCTGGTATCGCTTCCCAGATCGTTGCCATTCCGACTAAAGAGAAACTGAACCCGTCCGACCTGTTCCTTGCTGCGGAATCTTTGGCTGGTATACATACCCTGGTTCTTACCTTGGCTGCTTTGTATCAGAACGCTTCTATAGCCTTCAACTCGGTTGCCGGTCGATCCCCCGACTTGGTATTGGCGACCCAGGGTATCGCTCCCACTGTCATCGTTGCTAGCCCCGCCAGTTTGTTGAAGGTTCACGAAGAATCCTCCGCCAAGCTGGGCTCTGCTCTTGCTAAAGCCGCTCACGCCATTTCTACTCGGGCTCTTACCCAGCAGGGTGTCCTTTCGCCCTCTAACCTGCTGTCCACCTTTGCTGCCGGAGCAAAGCCGGCCCTGGGCACCGACCCGAGTAAGCTGCGCCTGGTGTATGCCGCGGAGCGTGTTGGTGCGGATACCCCGTACCTCTCCTCCAGCGTCCTATCAGACTTGCGTGTCTTTACTGGTGCCCACGTTGTGTATGCGTTGACAAGCGCTCGAGTGGCGGGCTCTGTTTCCCAGACAGCCTTCTATGACTACAGAGTGGAGGAGGGCGATCGCGGCCACTTTGGTGCGCCGGTGACGAGCGTTGAAATTCGTCTGAAGGACAAGGGTGCATACAAGACGACCGATGACAAGGTGGAGGGAGAGGTGGGTTTTACTAGCTTGAAACTGTTGTTCTGCATGTCGAGGTTTGAAACGCTAACAATGCTTGTGATGCAGATATTTGTGACGGGACCAAGCGTTGCCGGCGGCGAGACTAGCCTTGGTGTTGTCGGCAAGCTTAGACACGATAACACCCTCGCTTATGCTTCTGGATGAAGATCTGCAGAGGGGAAGAAATTACGTAGCGGCACATGCATTACCACCTCAAGTACCTACCTACTAGGCAAGAGAGAAAGCCGGGTGAATGGAGGTCTTATTACGACGAGGACAAAGTAGACACGCACGAGCATGGCCTTGCATGGGAGAACGCGTTTGGAGGAGTCTTTGTCTTTGGGTTACGGCATTGCGGATATTTTCTTTTCACCCTTTTTGTTTACTATGGAGAAGAAGGAAGAGATGAGGAATGATTCAAGACGTAGAATGATGAAATGATGGCCGAATAAACATAACTTTCTCAATATGCGTAGTAAAGCAGCAAATTATGACAGCTGCTAGGAACCATACAGGCAACGACGTAACCGCGACCGAGTACGAAGCAGTACCTGGGCCACCGTCACTGCCTGGTAGCTTGTGCGAGTAGGTACAGGTATGTAGCGTAGTATTGCTACCCAAAAATCTAAAATAGAGCGGCGAGCATTCGGAGTGTTTTGTTGGTCGCGTGCTTCATATCCGGACATTTCCTATGACATGGCCTTATTTAATTATAACCGACGCGCTGGGCCAAAGCTTTTCCCACGGTTCCTGGCTCCGAAGCGACATGGTCTTGCCTATTCACGTTGACAATAGCGTTCACTACGGTACCTTACCTTAGGTAGCACACTACGAAAACGTACTTGGTACCCATAACCTCATATTTCCGCGCTCCGCAGGGGATTCCTTCTATATCGCTCTGTTAACCTCGGGGTCGGGGTGTTTTAAGAAAAGGCTCTCTCTCGGCGCAATGGAGAGTTCGAATTCAAGTTTGCGATTTGTACCCTTGCTATGCGGGATGGCGCCTGCTTCCTAGTACGACCACCTACATGAAGGCATAACGACGAACGTAGAAGGCAGAGCATGAAATACTACTAGTATCTATCTAGAACAAATTTTAAGGAGTATAGTAATTCTCGACCTACACGCAACTTTTCGACATGCACAAAGCCACGGGAGTACCTGAGGTTCCTCCTAGCAGTTTTACTAGTTGCATGTACGTACAGGCACTCTTTGCTCCGCAGTGTTCTGTGCGCTGATACAGGCAGGCGGAAGCGGCCGCGTTTGATGGATTGTCTTCGTTCTGCAAGGGGAAGCACACCAGGGGGGGGAGGGGGAGGGGGGTTGCTAACCACTGTGGTGGCGCGGGCAGACCATTGTGTGCTCGGCCTGGCACGCTAGGACGGGTAGGTAATGTTACTTTGGGGGACCTGGGTAAAGATTACCTAGTAGTACCTTGCCATAGTAGTACCTTAGGTAGCGACTGAAGCTGGCTGGAGCACGGAGTATCTTTTAGTGCAAAGTCCGCGCTCCGTGGGCCAGTATGAGTGAGGACTCGGCGATGGACAGCTCCTGCCTCAAGGCACTGTGTCTGGCTGCTAGGTGATACTTTCCGTTTTATTCTTGCTTCAGGAGGTTAGGCAGGTGCAACATCTTTGTCTTTCCATCAAAATCACGTCAATCAGAAACCGCTGACGAACCAAAACCGGAGCCCTCTTTTATTTTTTAAATTCTTCAACGGAGCCGGTGGACTAGTGAGGGCATAGCCTTAGCGCCACCGAACGAGGGGTGGTTCGGAGCGCGGCGAATGGTTTTATTTGAAATGGCTTGTGTTGGAGAAAGAAAACAGGGCCACTTAGAGAAGCTCATCAATCAGATCCCCTGGTCCCGGCGGCTTTTTTTTTTTTTCTGATGGGCTTGAATCGTACGAAGCAAGGCCTGGTCCCGGCTCCATGCCCATCTAGAATGAGATTAGGCCAAAGCTATCGATGCAAAAAGAGTCAGGGTGCTCCGTGGCAGCACCACCCTTCTCATGGCTTCCTGCTGCCCTTGGATCCTGGCACGTCCGTTAGGTTAGTATCAACCGGCTGGCATCGCAGTCGGTGGGACCCTCTCAACGACTCTCCTCCCCGATCCGCGGGCTGGGTTTTCTTGCCTTTCACCACCTCAATGTAGGGTGCAGGCCAAGTTCTTGTGTCTTCCAAGGTTATCTCTTGGTTTTGCCTCTTTATCTTTTGGCTTGTCCGTTTGCCTGCTGTTGTTACGTTGGAGGCGGCGTCGGTTTGAACTCTCTCTGGTCCCTTTCTTCAATACTCGAATATCTCCTCTTATCTGATCGTCCTTTCTTTTCTGATTGCCACCCAGATCAAAGCCATATCATCCAGGGGTAGGCATTAGTGTCCGCGTTCCTTGCTCATAAAGAGAGGGGGAGGCATTTCATCTTTCCAGTCGGCATTCCTAGGACGCGCGCCACAGGTGTACGATAAAGATGCGCCCGACGTGAAGAGGCGGGTGAACGAGAGACGAGAGCGCGAAGTGAGCAGGCGGCGCTTTTTATCTGACTTGACCTCATTTGTTTTTTTCGCAGTCCTGATTTGAGCGCGTCACGTTCAGTAAGAGGTGGAAAGGAATGAAGAAGTTTTCCAAAATCCTGTCGCGGCGCCTGGGGCGATCCGGGACCGGAGATGATCATGGCCGATGGGATGCGGGCCAAGAGTCAGCACTAGACTTCCACCAGCTCACGTCCAGGCGCTGGCGGAGCGGCAGCGATGGCCCCGTCATGAACGGTGAGAACTACAGCCGGTTCTTCAAAAGAGAGGTCCCAAAGCACGGCTCAGCCAGGATCCTAGCCGATGGGAGCGAGGACGCGGGGCAGTTATGCGAGACGTGCCAGGAGATTGACTTTGCGACGCTCTTGAACTGGCAGTCCGGGGATGCGAGACCCTGGGTTTCGCTGGCACATTGCTTAAGGCTGAAACTGCCGGAAGGAGGAGAGGAGACGACTAACGGCCATAATGGAGTGGCCTCAGATGGCGAAGAGGGGGAAAGGCGGAGGAGTAGGAGCAATGTGTGTCCTTGGTGTGCCTTTTTCCACACTATGATCACCACTGTGCCGGAGGGAGACGAGGCTGGCGGTGCGGATGGAAAGGATGACAGGGCAATGAGGGGCAAGTTCACGCCGTATCTGCGGATCCGCCTGGCGTTTGAGCGGCTTGGTGGCGGAGAAAAGCATGTCCTAGGCAAATCCGTGCTTTTTGAGGTTACGACAAGGAACCGTTCCCTTCCGTGGGGGTACATTGTCAAGGCTGCGCCAGTTATGGGCGCAGAGGTGGAGACTTCGTCAGAAGCAGGAACAGCGGCGACGCAAAACGGCACAGAAACTGGGACAGGCGATGGCACGGGAGCAGGAACAGAGGCAGAATCGGAAGCAGAGGCGACGGAAGAGAAAGCGGAAGCTGACGCGACAGAAGTCAAGACGGAGGAGCCGGCCGAGCCAAAGCAGAATGGCCATGCCAAAGTGAACGGTAATGGTACGACGGAGGAGGATACCAAGATCATCTGGGGAAGAGAAATTCATCCGCTCCTTCCTCTCGAGCTTCCAAAAAGCTGGATCGACTTTTGCGACGAACACCATGCAGCGGAAGGCTGTGCTGTCAAGGATATGTCTTTGGCGAAGGGGCTAAGGTTGATCGATTGTGAAGAGATGAAAGTTGTTGTGGCGGAGGATCTAGTAGCATCAACACCTCGGGATGAACCAACGAGGGATGGGTCTAAGGAAAAAGACAGCAGCAGCACAAGAAACGGAAGCAGTCACGGCAATAGCAACAACGATGGTCGAGTGAATTACGTTACCCTTAGCTATGTCTGGGGAAGTTCTGGCGACAGCGAGAATCGAAGAGATGTCGAACAGGGATCTGATGACAACGGCCATCTCCCTGCCAAGCTCCCTCGACTAATTGCTGATGCCATCTCCACCACCAAAGCCCTTGGATATCGATACTTGTGGGTAGACCGATATTGTATCCCAAGGAAGGGGGACACTGAGAGAGCTGCGGACCGCCAGCGACAGCTCGATCTTATGGGACACATATACAGCCGCTCCGCGTTAACCCTCATCGTTGCCGCAGGAGAAGGCGTCCATCACGGCATTCCCGGAATCAGTCTACCACGGGAAGAGCATCTGTCGATCAAAACAGAGACTGACCTTTTCACCACTTCCCTTCTCCGCCCCGATCTCGAGGTGGCTTCGTCGAAATGGGCCTCCCGAGCATGGACATACCAGGAGGGTCTATTGTCACGGCGGCGCCTCATTTTCACCCCCTCCCAGACTTACTTTCAGTGCCAAACCATCCATTGTCATGAAAGCCTCTCCTTTCCCCTCAAATACGCCCCGGGGCTGAACTTTGGTCGCGTCTTCCCACCTTCCGCCAAGGAAATCCTCCAACCGACCAAGCTGAAGAATCATATCAAAGCTTACCTAGCCAAGAATATAAGCCACGCCGACGATCGCCTAGACGCCTTCAGAGGCTTGCTCCATGAATATTCACGACGAGAGAGGCTACCTGTAGAGCACTTTCTCGGACTACCCCTTTTTCATCCCGATGAATTCACCAAGCACGAGGTCGTCAGCCAGACGGATCGTTTAGCCGTCGCTCTAGGCTGGATGCCCAACCGCGCAGTGCCTTCTTCCTCCATCTCCTCCTCCACCACTTCTTCTCACGACGATCTCCTCCATACCCCAGTCATTGATCCGTATTGTCTCCTCGACACACCCTGCCCGTTCCCGTCATGGAGCTGGCTCGCCTGGCGGCTGAATCAGACGACACATGGCTACAACGCTCCTCACTATTCTTTCAATTTCAATCTCGTCGACGGGACTTCTCCTCTTCTTGATGGCGTATCAGCAACGCCCGGGATGGAAATATCCGTCGGTTTCAGCGACGGCATGGTTCTTTCATGGGAAATTGACGGGGATGCCATCGCCCGCAAAGCAGACAAAATTGAGATGCTCCGGCTCAAGACATACTGCTTCGACTTGACCGCTAAAAGAGTTGCCGGTGCGGGTGCAAAGTCAGCCTTATCCCTGGCCGAACCGGTTGCCTCCGCACTAGGCAGACCTGCCGTTGAGTCCATCGAGGCCTGGATCCGCCGCTCGTCTGTCACCGTTATCTCTGCCTCCGCGGATGACGCACCGGTCGACCACGAGTACCACCTCGTGGGCGTTCTCATCTCTGGCCGGCACTGGAAATCCGACGGCCTGGTCCATCCCGCGAGAAGCGCAGCCACAGCTACGGCCTTAATATGCGGGCACAGAAATTGGGACCCGGAGGGTCATTTGGTGCGGCTCGGCGTACTGAGCATCGCGTATGATGGACTAGCGCCGGCGGCGGACGAGGCGGACGCATCGATTATGAAAGGCATTGATGCGAGGAGCGGGGAGAAGAAGGACTTGAGAGTCAGGTTACGGGAACTGGACATCTATTGACTTGGCTCTCTTTCTTTTGTACCATATCTGTATTCATGGAGAGGAAACGACTTGTACGTGGAGACGTGGATTTAGCGGGTCCGAATGATTATTGATTGATTGATTATACGTTTCTTCATGTATATATATGTATGTGTCTATATACTCGCTTTCTTGCTTTCCAACAAAAAGCCAAGAGAAATGCATCTATATGAGAAACAAACTGACGCGCCGCCGCTGAGCTGCATACTAGTACTCTCAAACGTGAGCTCTACATTCTTTCCATCTTCAGCCTTCTGCCCACCCCTGGATCTCGTCAAGGCGAACATACTCATGCCCAAGCGTGCCACCGGACATTCAATCGAGCGCCAACATGGCCCTCACAGAAAGATCCTCATGGACCCAGCTCACGATCCGACTGCCCACATCGCCTACCAAACGATCGTAATGCGGCCCCGGGAAGAATAAGCCGCAATGCGCCGTCACTTCGTCCATGCCGTCCATGTACACGCTCACCCACGTGGGATCCATGACGCCGTTAGTCAAGCTGGGCGTGTTACAGAATTTCCTGAGCTTCTTAGGCTTACTCGCTGCCGTTTCAGCCTCCGTCTCAGGAGGAGTGGCCACGGATGTGCTTGATGACAATGCCGCGGCGGTGTGTTTGGCTTCGTGCGAGAGCTGTTTCGCGGCGGCGGCAGCCTGTTTCTCCAGGCGCTTCCTCTCCGCCCTTTCCGCCTTTTCGGCTTCCTTCTCCAAGCGTTTCTGCTCCTGCTCTGACTTTTGTTGCTGCTTCTTGGCATCTTTTTCAAGCTGTTCGGCTTCTTTCTGGGCTTTCTTGCGACGCTTCTCGATCAGCTTCTCGCGCTCACGAACAGTCTTGTCACGGTCTTTGACAAGTTGCTCGTACGCTTTTTGGAGACGGTGAAATTCCTTTTCTGCTTGTTTACGAGATTCCTTGTCCGTATATAGAGAAAAGTCGGGCTGCTCAGGGGGTGGAGGAGCATCCGGTATTGGAGGGAGGTCTAAATCCAGTAGGGGCATAGGAGTTTGCTCTATTACCCCATTCTTCTCATCAAGCGCAGCTGGCTCTTCCGATGAAGCCGTCTTCTGGATAATTGACGTGGCTGTTTCTGCCTCTCCCTGTGTAACGCTGATTTCAAAATCATCCATGGGGATCGGGTCGATTTCTTGCATGGACAGTCGATTTAAAGTGAAAGATGATTCTAGATGGTCTCCTCCGTCGTCTGAATAAGAGCCAGCGATATTTGCATCTTCTTTTGGAGCAGTACCATCCGTCGTGAGCTCATTTATGTCATCACCCGTAGCTGGCATGTCGGATCCCAAGGGATTATAGACTGCTTGGTCTGTAGTCTCAGATTTCGGACCTGATGGGACGGTCAAATCAGTTACCTTGCCATTCATGCCGCTACCCAATTTGTTTTCAGTTTTGATGTCTTCCGCAAGGTTGGTCCGGCTTGTGTCAGGGCTGTCGCTAGCAACGGCAGGGGGTTTAGGGCGTCCAGAAGACAATGTGTAATAGTTGACGAAGCGAACTCGAAATTTTGAATCGTTGAGCGAGTTATCACTCGAGGAATGGAGCTCATCCACCTCTTCAAGAGCACGGATTCGATTATAACGAGACATGAGCCCACGATAGTCGGCGAGACAACCGCCAAATTCTAAATGGGAAGCGACATGGTTACCAAGGGCTGTGAAAATGCCTTCTGACCAATGCTTTGAGCTGAAATTCCACATGCGGGTAAGGAATGGCTGCTCTCTAAAAGGCGCATCGTTGAAATATGGAGGATCAAAGTTGGGATCTGCTGCTCTGTTTGGAATGGCATTCTCTAACTGGGAAGAAAATGGAGGTTGCGGATTGGTTGATTGGGAACTCAGGGTCAGCGTGGAGGATGAAGCGCTGTTGTCTTGGCCCGGAGGACCGGGGGCGGGTTGGAAGAGGCTCGAAATCCCTGAAGCTACGATTCCCGGATGGAGTCCTAAGAACGGCGAGTCTAAGGATAAAGTACCCAGTATTCGACGTTCTGAGGGATGCTGGCTGGTAGCGAAATTTTGATTCGGCTAATTTGGTGCATATCAGAACAGAGACTCGGGCTTTGGCCACGTTCTTATGGGGTCAAGGACGACTCACCATGAGAACAATCTCGGCCGCTAGTAGACCTCCCATGGAGTGGCCAACGAGGATGACATCAGTTGTGGCAGACTCGTGGGGCTTCAGCCAGGCGCTGAAATTATCTCTGGCGACGTCTATCGCCTTATACGTCTTATATCTAGGGTAGATCTTGGAGTTGACGACGTGGGATTCCGCCAAGGCCTCACGCAAGTAATCATGGACGTGTGCTGGAAAGGACCGAAAAGATTGGTCGTTTCCATAGAAGCCATGGATATAGACGACGAGGAGAGTACGTCTAGTGTCCGACTCAGATCTTGAAGGTGCCAAGGAATGCGATGACGAGATTCGAGGGACCTTTGAGAGCAAAATACTAGGCTCTGGAGGATTCGCGGAGGCAGGAGACCTCTGCGGCTCCTCCGTAATCGAATAGGGTGGTGGTGGAGATGGCGGGGAGAGGTCTCTGTCCGGCAAAGGAGGAGGTGAAGCCATGATGTATGAAAGGTTGGCACCGTGGAAGGTGGACGCCTTCAGCTGGTCTCTGTGATGGATATTCGATGCCGCTATCAATGGCAGATCAGGTACCTAGGACAAGCACAAGGTAGCAAGCAGCACGTGATTTGAGGATGGCAAAAAGCACCGTTACTGGCTGAAGTTGCTATAACGTCATCATCATGATCGTAACATGGCCGTCAAGGAATGATTGAAGACGGCATGGAGAGCATCATCACCGCAATCAAGGACGCAGCCCTAGAGTCCCGGTGAGGCAAGGAACAGAGAGCATCGGCACGGCTAGAGGGCCGAAGCGGGGGGACGAGGCTAGGGAATGGATTACTACTACATGTAACTAGGTACCTACCTAGGGGCTATGCTTGGAGGGCCCTGATTGGAGGCCGTGCGATATGTCGAAGGGCGGGGCTGCTGCTTGTTGCTGTTGCTTCAATCACAGGCAAGGCAAGGCACAGCCTCGCGCCTGCATGAACTGCTCACGAAATGTTCAGAGAGTACGGTGTACATCCGGTTTATCTCATAAGTACCTTACGCACCCACTCGAACTAGATGCGTCCCTGGACCTTGCACAGGACCTTTTAAGAGAGACATAAGGCGGGCGTCGCAATGACCGCGGGTGTCTGGGCACTCAATACGTCCCGTAGTATAAAGGCAAAGGCACCTAAGGTGACGTCCGTGAATTGCAAGCGGCCGACCATGTCAATATGAATACCAGGCACCTATGGTACAAGTACACCGGGCTAGGTCGGAGCATCGAGAGAAGTCATGTATCTGCAAATGTAGAGGCACCCTTCACCCTCCACCCAGAGATTGGGGACCTGGTGCCTGGACGGCCGCACGAATGGCGCCTTTGCTGCGCTGCGCTAATACAGGCACAGAGACTCCCTCAGCGGGGAAAGCCACTGCATGGTGCCTGCAGCGCACATGGAGTTGCATTGGTGGTGGGGCCAGCGTCTTGGTGGGACACAAGGGCAGCCAATGGCAGACGCTGAGCGCCAAACGCATAAAGGAGCAACTCCGTCATTCCTGCCCCGTGCTTCATCTGCCGCCTTTGTCATTTGCAAAGGGTAGTAAAAAGAAAAAAATAAAAAAAGTTTCTTCGGCACGGCCATTCGCGATTGTTGCCTTTATGATTCTTGTGTCACCTGTGGGAGCGCAGGCTCGTATCCGTATCTACATCCTCGGGGTCGTTCCTTGGTTGTCTCCTTATTTGCTGGCGTGGCATGCATTGTGCACTAGAATGCGTTTGTATTCAATATTTGATCTCAATATCCATAAAACTATTAGTACTTCCTAATCCATCTGATACTTTTTAGCAAACATATGGAACTGTACCTACCTTACTTGCCAAACTTTTGCGTCTTAGCACCGCTTCATGCAGCACTAAGTATTATTAGCACATGAACCAGGACCTCGCGCTTTGTTCCTGGTCTCCGCTTTCTTTCGTCGCGCAGCCTCCAATCTGCGATATGCATGCCACACAGGGCACTAGCAGGGTCATCCGCAAGTTACGTAGCGCCGATTCTGTGTATACTGTAAAGTAAGATAGTACATGTTGTTACTGTAATTAGAAGTACTCCGCTACTCCATGCCTCGAGAGCAGGCCGGAAAGGCAAGAAGGCGGATGCATCGTGAAAGTTTCCCGGCGAGACTGCTCCGGCAGCGTCAGCCGTTGAAGGGAATGTGATATGGGAATTAACATACACGTGCGCGCCTCGTGCACTGCGGATTGTTTGCGATGGATGCGCTCCTTATACACTGGGAGATTACCTATCTCATCGAGATTGATAGACACTTGGAGGTAAAGGAACCTTGGGAGAAGGATAAGGTACATGTCCATTAGGTACTAAGGTACCTACTGCGTTCGAGGCAGGACCCTGCCATGTAAGGTACTGCCTTCTCCGTGCCTGCTGGGCGTATCGTACCACCTCGTAACATGCCATTTGTCAGTTCGGTGACGAGTCGCACTCCTTCGCAGACACGGGTACTTGGTGATCCAGATTAGACTGGTTGATATCTGTCAAGACCTCTGGACGCCATAGACAGCGAGTCGGAAGCCTTTGTTTGCTTCATCAATCAATCTACCAGCCGGTGTGTACCACCGTTAGTACCTTTGTCTGTTGAATTGCGTTCTGCAGGTATTAATCCCATAAAGCACTACTAGAGTACTAGGTAGCTTGAAATCAACAACCGAAAGGTACATATGGATGAACATTGATGACCAGACGGCAGGCAGTGGCCGACGCAGCTTGCGCCCGGACCTGCGTCTTGGCATTCGACATTCCAACGCCTAGGCCCGCGAATCGAACGGCCGATCTCCTGTGATTGGACGCTGGTGCCGTGACCCATGCGAAGCGAAATTGCCATCCCAGAAGCCCCGACGCCAGTCTTTGGCTGGTCTCTCAGCAGGGCTATACAGGGCCTGTCCCAGCACGCTATCTTAGCACTAATCTAATAACTATTACAGGACTCCTATAGGGCACTACTTGCTTTGCACCACCCATTTGATTGATGAGTGTCTTTCGCCCTGCTAGGTGCTACCTAATAGAACGCAATGGAGTAATTGGCGCCGGGGGGGGGGGGGGGAGAAAGCGCGCCATACTTACGTAGGTAGGGACCAGGTACCTAGCAGTAGTTGACCATATCCCAGCTGGCGACGAGAAAAAAAAGCCCCGGCACCCTCGTCGATTCGTCCTACAGCTCGGCTTTTAGACCCAGGCGAGCCTCAGACGGCTTGCAGGTTCTCTGTACGGGGTGCGTCGCATCTCCCACGAACCTGCGTACGTACGCTCGGGGGCTGGGTACTCGAGGTAATTGCATACCCCGTACCAGGTACCTCTCAGCAGCAAATCTCTGGTGGCCCGGCTCGTCCCCGTGCCTTGGCGGAGAGATTGCATTTCGTTTCCCCTTCCCTTCGTTCTCTCTGCCATTCTCGTTCCTTTGCCTTTCTTTGCGGCCGGCGGACGTGCGTGTCGTCTTTGCTTTCTTTCGTCATGATCTCGGCTTTCCATTTCCTTTAGTCGTCATTGATGAGCCATTCTTGGAGCAGGGGGAAATTCCACATGCAATTTGGACAAGAAAGGAGTGGCAGACACGAGAGAAGTGGAGTGCCACGAGCAAACGAAACGAAGGGAAAACGAGGCATTGGTCATTGGATTTCGAGTCTTTACACCTACACTCGTTCAATTCCAAATCGCGACGCCAGCGAATGGTGATAGTGAGGTGGTTTTCAACGACATCGCACTCACCGAGACGCGCAGCATTGCTTGCGACGAGGCCAACACACAACGACGACGACGACGCCGACGACGACACCACGAGGCCCTCAAGATGCCGCCAGCAGAAAGAATAGCGAATTAGATTTCCACCTTTATCTCTCGGCGCACGCCAGACTGCCCCCACAACTCCTGGGAATACAATACGATCGTCGTTGCTGGGCAAATCAGCACTGCCCGCCGACATTGCCACAATGACTAACCATCCTCGCCGGCCTTCACTCCTTCAGGCCCGCGGTTCTCATGCCCACGCTCATTCTGCATACAAACATCGACATTCGCATGGCCACGACCACAACCAGCATTTACAGTATCCTCATGACGCCGTTTCCAATCCTAGACCCGTTGACGACATTGACAGCAGCGACGAGGACGACCAGGGACCGCAGCTCGATAATAGAGCTGTCGTACCCGTGCCAGATCGCGATTCCACCGATGTGGTAACTCCTACTCCCACCGTTCTTGTCACAGAGGTCATCCAGACCGTTTCGCTCGTTCAAATCGTGGATACCGCAGGATCACCGCTCGAAACGCTGACCCACTTCGCCATACCCAACACTATCGTTGTCAACAAGGACACGGGCAAGACCATCTCTGTTTCACATCCGGACCACACAGCGGCTCCAGCCGCTCCGGGCTCCGGCCCGGAACCAAGCGGAGGGATTCGTTCTTCGACCCCGGGCGCCGGTGTGTCGATACAAGCCATCTCAACCGTGTCTATCTCACCCTCTCCTCCGGCGTCGCTTGCGCCATCCGCTCATTCTCCATCGCCATCAGTGGTCCACTCACTGGGAATCGGACATAATGGAACAAACAGTAAGTCATCTGCTGTCCGGAGGCACACACGCAAAATCTTTCTCGCCTCGTCCTTTCCCTTTCTCTTCTCTCTGTTCCTCCTCCTCTCTCATTCAGGCCCGATCTCCTCATTGCTGACCCCCTAGCTTCGCAGTTCATCATTCCAATCACAATTCGACAAATTCTGGATTCCATGCAGAATCCATTAATGCCACTCTCTCATCAACAACGTTAACTTCGACGACACTGCCTCTCACTTCATTGACAACTACGCAGCCTTCTAAAACCCATTCCACCACGCTTTCAGATAGCATTCTCTCGACAGTCTCTTCGTTTGAGCCCCTTGCCACCGATGGCGCGGTTGGTGGCGTAGTTGATGGAGGTAATAGCCCATCCGTCGTAGTCGGCGTCCAGGCTACGCCTTCCGCATCATCAAACTCGAACAACACCATTCTTTCTCCCCAACAAAAGCAAGTCATTGGAGGTGTGGTTGGAGGCGTTGCTGGCGCCGCCTTCTTTCTGGTCTTGGTTCTCTTGGTTCTAAGGCATAAGAGACGGCAAGGCAGCGGACCGCTCATAGTCGTCGATCAGCCTAGTATAGAGCCGCGCGGACTGCCTCCGGCTGCCGGCACACCCAGTGGAGCTTCTGGTGGTGGAAATGGAAGCGGCAGCGGAGGCGCAATGGTCGAGAAATATGGCGGAGGTGCCACCGTGACTACGACGTTCAATGGTTTGGCACCCAAAAGAAGTTCGACCTCCATAAACTCAGCGGAGACCGGTGAAAGAGGTTTCTATCGCGTCTCAGGAAGGAGGCTACCATCGGTCCTACAAGTGGGTGGTGACGGATACTCGGATCCTCGCTCAAGCGTCATGAGTGGCAGCTCGGACTACTATCGAGGCTCGCAGGCTTTCGACCCCTTCGGAGGAGCGGGAGCCCGGTTGCAGCTGGGAGCCCCCATGCGGCCAGACAGCGGCGTGCCCATCATTCGATCTGGCCCGGCTCGGGCAGTGGTTGCAGAGCCGAACCCCTTTGCTGACCCCCCTTCCACTCCCCCTGATGATGCTCCGGCACCTTCTAATCGGTTGCGTGAAAGCCCGGGGAGAGGTTCCAGGTTCTTGGAGAGCATCTAAGTGATATAGCAAATCATCACATATAGTACCATACCCCGTAGCTTTTTGTACATTTTTAGTGCATTTTCTTTCTTTCTTTCTTTCCTTTTTTCTTTAAACTTCATTCTCTCCTTGCCTCTCGTTCCCTTCGCTGAAAGGGGGCTAGTTCTTTCTGTTGATTGTACCCACCGGGCTGCTCCCCCTCTTGAGGAGCATTGGAGATCGGATTATCTTTTTCCTTTTTCTTTTTGTCAAAACTCTCTTTTTTTGTGGCGTTCATGTAGGCAGAATCGGAATCTATCTTTGGCAGCTAATCTGAGGAAAAAGGAAGGAAAGGATATAGAGGGAAAAGTATGGGGAGAATATTTGACTGATATGGGAGGCCAGTTTTATTTCATTTTATTTTTCCTTTCCTCGGTTCCTTTTTACCCTTTCTTGTCCAGCTGACGATAATCCAATTCGCATCGGAAGAGACTTGGAAGGGAGAGATTTTCGGATGCAGGGTACGCTTATACACTGCAGTCATGCTGTATGTAGTTTGAATAGGACGGTGTAAGTTGCGAGAAGAATAGAGACAGTGTTTTTGGTAACACGTATGATACATGGCTCAACCACAACTACATGTATAGCATTGCCAACGTTGGATGTGACATCTTGCGGAATGAGCAGAATGGGGCATTCGAAGGTCGATGATTACTTGCACAGAGTCATCTGTTCTATAAATGTCCTCAGAAAGACACTGGATCATATTTGCTCAATAGGACAGATGGTGTAGGCCGTAAACGACACTGCGATGTGATCGCAAAACACGTTGGCTTGAATATACATACGAGTTACTGATGCGATCAGGATAGCCTCACAAGATGACAAGCACGGCGTGTACTCTACGGCTTCTTTCCAGGGCGTACGAGGCCGTTGAGAGAACAGCATGTAATGGGTGGCACATATGAGACGAGTGCGACTTAATATCGAAGCGAGACGTTGATGAAACGATGGGAGAGAGAGGTGTGAGCGGGTCGGATTTTCGCTAGCACAAGATTCCGAAGGTTGAAAGGCGTCGCAAAGCACGAGTCTTGGATGCCGTTCAGCGAGATGAAAGATTTGTCAACGACTATTCCACGTGGGCCTGTGCATGATTGATAGGTTTGTCAAGATGCATAGAATGGCGACTGATGACTGGTATTCCCTTTGGTGACACTGACAAGGTATCACCATGTACGGAGTACAGACGCAGATTTTGAACGGCATGTTCCAAATATAAATGTGCTAGAATAAGCTTTTGGTAGAAGAACGAACTTTCGTAGGGCTGACGGCTAATGTGCTCGCTTACGGATATGGAAATATTTTGCTCGCACGGCCAGTCATTCAGCGTGGCTTCTGTGGCTGTTGAGTGGTGGTGGTGATGATGCATTTTTAGAAGCTGACGGCTGCGTTCCTTGTCTCTTCTAGTGGCTCTTGGAGAGTACCTACTTTTGGTCAGTAAAAGTCTATTTGCTTACCACTCGTTACCTACCTAACCTTGCCTATTCAGTCGGGAAGGATAGTTGTGGTAGTGGGACTCATAGCAGCAAGTAGTAGCAAGCTCGTGGCAGATCGCTTAGCCAAGGTAGGCAAACCTAAAGCCAGGCCTGAAGAACGTGAATTGGCCCGGATTTGAACTCCGCATGTACTGGGTTTGGCACATCCTGAATGTATTTCGAGAAAGGGAAGGGGGGGGGGGCATCGAAGGATTGGGGCAGTGAGTGTCTCGCCTTGGCCCGTCATCACTGCATCGTCTTTCCATGTGCGTCTCACCTGGAGAGTCTTCTTGTCGCAGCTAGATTTGCTTCTGGTGGCGGGTGGTGGGGTAGTGAAACGAAGAAAACCTCGTGGCTGATCTGCTTCTTGTCTCAAAAAAGATGGCTACGGAGATGTGATTATGCACACGCGCCGCATCTTCCACCGGGCCACTCCATACGTATTACAAGTCCGCAAGAGAGCACGATTCGGTTCGGGTGGTCTTCCGCAGCCCGTTGACGGCCTTGAGTGACGCGGCGATCTAGATCAAGTCAGACTTCAGTATATAACGAGCTGTGATTGAGGCCGAGGGACTGGACTTTAGACGGCCAAGGCCCTCACTTATCTGCCCGGCCTTGCCCACAACTCGACTCGGTATTGATCCATTTTGTATCTCCGTACGCACCACCTCGGGGGCACGGAGTACGGAGGGGTTCTCGTAGTCCTCCAGTCTAGTCGCTGTCAGGCAGCCCCATGAGGAGAGAGCAGGACCCCAGGAGGCCAGGGGGGTGGCGGACTCCGAAATGTCCGAGTTTGGACGGGATGCTGCGAGAAACATTATGATGTGATTTTCCGCGTCTCGTTTCCGTTGCCGTTGCCGTCACACGATGCTCCACGGCAGCAGCAGTAGCAGCAGCCACAGAAGTAGTAGTAGTAGCAGCAGCATGTACGATACAAGCACAACGCCTCAGAATGGGACAGCATCACTCGGAGACTTTCTTCTTCCTCTAGCTTCACCTCAAACCCGGCGCGGCTGGGGATACGAGAATGATGCGGGATACTATCGCTCTCCATGGCTCTGGCCTTTGTGCTGATATGCTTGGTACATTAGTGACTCCCTCACTACCCTTGTAAATTATTGTGTTCCCATGGCGTCGAATAGCTTCCTCGAAAGCAGGGTCCTGCACGCAGCGCACTGACGATTTGGGGGCTCTCTCTGTTGTTTAGCGATGGCCAGCAGCAATAGCGTGTTGAGCGTCTAAGCTGTTAGCGGCATGCTGTACGAGAAAGGCACGGAAGACCTGGCACGCACCGCATATGAGTGGACTGATCTGTTCGTGCTAGGCGGCGAAGGGAAAAAAAAAAACTGACAGCCTGACAAGCGCCCAGTGCGGCTTGTGCGGCATGCGGATTGTGAGACGGTACGGAGTAATTGTGCTCTACTAGGTAATTCTGGAGTTCGAAGTACTCATGGACCTAGCCTTAGTAGCTGTCTGGTACTTTTTTAGGCCAGCCTCGCCGCGGCGTCTTGCTTTAACCATTGATTGCAAATGTAGCCCTTACATGTAGCTGTAATTCTTCTAGCACAGAGACTCCAGGTCCTCTCCATCCCCCACCGCAGTTGGCCAGCGACCCATCCGCTAGATGACGCATGCAGCCCAATAAAGACAGAGCCCTGGGCAGGACTCTCTCCTGCCTTTATCATGTTGCTGGGAGGCATTCCGCTGCCAAGGTGACTGCATAAGGTACCTAAGGTACCTATGCTCCGCACATAGGGTACTTGAGCTTTCCCATATTGGCACCCGCCGTACTTTCCTATGGTCACTGCTCCCCAGATAAGCAGCAAGCTGGCAGTAAGGGGAGAGCGCTCCTGCCGAACACCGCATAGAACGCTGAAGAACACCCTAAAGTGGGTTTCGGGGCTCAGCTGCTAGGGAGAGAGCGCCTGCCATGGGCTGCGGCTTCTCCTCGAACCAACCACGCCCGGTATTACGATTCTCAATCCATAGGGCCCCCCACCCGTTTCTTACTACTGCCCGCTGCCCACTTGCTGCTGCTCACACTGCCTACTACTAGCCTCCACTACCTAACCTCCTACCCGCCCAGTACTTACACCTGCTACCATTCTTCCTCCTGCTATTATTATCCTCCATACCCTCTCTCACGAGATAATCTCCCCTGACGTCGTCCCATATAGGGCAATACGGATTCCCAACTCCGTTTCGCTATTCCACGACACAATAGTCTTATCAAAGTTACTCTTGCCAAGTTCACTCATTTCACCCAATTTATTTGTCTGCAAAGCCTTCTGGTAGTGACACTTGCGAACCAACCTACCCAGAAGCCGCGGTCGTCTTCGTCTACATAACCAACTCACTTGTTCCCACCATATACGGAGTGCTTTGACTTATTAGACACCTCAGGTGCCCCGAGCCAGGAAACTGCACGCAGCGCACTCTGTACCGTGCGGCGCGTGTGGCATAGATGTGCCTTCTTCCCAAGTAAACGGGCAGCTTAATACATATCTTGATAGCTGCGGCTGCAACGGTCTTTAGAATTTACGCGAGACGACGGCGGTCCCGGTGCGACAATACCTTCCATAGGCACCATATATGAGAAAGCAACACGCAAAAGGGCCATTTCTTCCCAAGTTAGAAGGCCTCTTGCCTTTGCATCATCTACGGCCAATGATTCGAGGCTAGCTCGTCTGCTCCTATTTATACCAACCAGCTCGGTCCGCCTTCGTCCTTCGCAGACGGCGATACACATACGGCAAAAAGGAACTACGGATAGGGCGCTTTCGATCGGCCATCACCATGGATCGCCTAGGCGTCTTCCAAGTGCCCTCTCTGGTGCCACCACCGCTTACAAACCAGCCGCCCCAAATCTTTGGGTCGTACCTCGCCGACAGTCTTCCGGACCTGCAGCAGCTACCACCAGATATTGCCGCCCAAATATTCTCAGACTCCAATTTATTGCTAGACGAGAGCAGCGATGCCAAGAGGAGGAGAATTGCCAGGGTAGGCTGCTTCCTGGAGACCTGCCAGAACAAGTTCCGTTATGCTCAGCCTCCGCTGAGGTTACAATGACGATGATAAGCTAACCTGCTTGCCAAAACATCTAGGCCTGCGATGTGTGTAGAAAGAAGAAGATCAAGTGCGATGGAAAGCTACCGTCGTGCACCCATTGCACGAATTACAAGACTGAATGCGTCTTCACTCAAGTTGAGAAGAAACGGGCACCGCCAAAAGGGTATGACCATCCAACGCTTATGAAAGGTTGTTGGTATTAGCCATGGCGCTTACATATCATAGTGCCAAGTATATTGAAGCATTGGAAAACCGATTAGCTCGCATGGAAAAGCTTCTTCGGCTCTCAGGTGCGCCTTTCTCCGAGGACATTCCTGGTAGGAATCTTATCACTGACGCATATTCTCTTAGGCATCCTCGTCGCCGAGGATGATGACCTTGCAGAGCTCGAGAAGAGACTTTCTGAAAAGGCGCAACAGGCTGCCGGAGTCCAGAGTTCAAGTCCTTCCTCACCCTCTCGACTGGCCTCGGGGAGCGAGGCAACCGTTTCCCCTAGGAGTTCTGTGACATCACCAGATCTGCATAAAGATAGAGAGGGCCCCCAGGAAGATAAACGCAGCTCGACGCTCACACCAGGAAGCGTCCAGGAGGAAGAGGTCGAGGCACTATCTGAGATGATGTGCTCCCTAGTAACGAATCAATGCGGGGAAACCCGATACATTGGTAAGAAGCAAACACAGCTCTTCGCATGGGGCTACCTTGTAGCGATGCTATGGTTATTCGTCATCCTTGGCTAACGCAGCAAAGGTTCTTCATCCGGCTTCTCCATCTTCTCACCCAAGGGCATTCAGTGGATCAACTCTAAGACCGGCGATGAGACTTTCCAGAACATGATATCTGAAGTCTCGGAGGATGATCACAAGTGGACAAACTGGAAACCCGAGATCTTCGGCGACCTATTTCAGCGACCTGTTTTCCGACCCCTACCGCCGAAGCACGAAGCCATGTCCCTGCTCAAAGACTATTTTGAGAACTTCAACTGCATGTTCCCACTCTTTCACCAGCCGACCTTTATGCACCTTGTCGAACGCCAATACTCTTCAGATCCGTACCAGGGCTCTGGTTGGTGGGCCAGTCTCAACTGTGCCCTGGCCATCGCTCACCGTCTGCGCGTCATGAGCAATCTAGTCCCACAAGAAGAGGATGATAAAGCATGGGGTTACTTGAAGAACGCCATGGGTGTCTTTTCCGAGCTCACCATGCGCAACACCGACTTGTTGAGCGTCCAGGCGCTCCTTGGTATGGCGCTCTTCATGCAGGGAACGCCCAATCCACAACCAACGTTTCTCTTGATTGCCGCCGCCATTCGCCTTTCGCACAGCATTGGCCTCCACAAAAAGGGAACAGGATTCAACCTTAACCCCATCGAGATTGAGCAGCGCAAGAGAGTATTTTGGATCGCTTATATGCTCGACAAAGATCTCTGCCTGAGATCCGGCCGCCCGCCAGCCCAGGATGACGATGACATGAACGTAGAGCTTCCCGATGCCGATCCTGAAGACAACATTGGCAATATTCCTCTAGCGGATGGCAAAGGTAAAATGAACTTATTTCGGGTGATGTGCGAATTTGCCGTCATCGAGAGTAATGTCTACAAGAGGTTGTATTCGGCCAAGGCAGCCAAGCAGTCTGATGGTGAGCTTCTCGCCACCATTGGTGAGCTGGACCAGCAATTGGAAGAATGGAAGGACAGGATCCCCATTGACTTTAGGCCTGAGCATGAAATTCGAGCTTCACACACACCCCTTATCCTTCACATCGTCATGTTACACTTCACATACTACAACTGCTTGACTACAATCCACCGCATGTCTGTTCACCATGGCTTTTGGACGAGTAGGCTCGCCAACTATGCTATCTCTGGCCAAAACGTGCGGCCACTAAATCCAAGGGTTTTTTCATCCGCTATGCTATCCACAGCAGCGGCTCGAGCATCTATCTCTTTGCTCAAGTATATACCCCAGGGAGACTTTTCCTGTGTCTGGTAGGTCCACACAGATTAGAAAGATGAAAGTATTGGAAGGGCTGCTTCAGAGGTCCTTCGGCAGACGACGGAAGCTAATCATGTTATTCTAGGTTGATTCTTTACTTTCCTGTTTCAGCGTTGGTCACGCTTTTCGGAAATATTTTACAAAATCCGCTCGATCAGCGGGCCAAAGCCGATGTTCGATTGATGAACCTTGTCGTCACATTCCTTTCTATGCTTGGTCAAGAGGCAGAGCAGGGCGGTGTCCACCGGATGCTGGGCATCTGCTCTGAATTCTGCCGTATCGCGCAGAGAGTCATTGAAAAGGCCGAAAGAGAGCAGTCATCTCGTCGCAAGCGGAAGAACACAGAAACTCCGGGTAATGGCGATGGAATCAATAACAAATCATCGCCGAACGCGCCAGCTAGTGCTAAGCCGACAACACCTGCAGCTTCCATTACAACTCCACAACAGAAGACAATGACACCGCAGACGAGCTCAACCAACGGCCATGACACTTTGTCACCCGAATTTGCTGCGGCTCGTGCTTCATATAATAGCGCATTGAATAAGTCTACGCCATCAGGATCATCACCATCCAATGAATCAATGGGATGGACCCAAGATTATCAGGTGCCGGAGGACACAGCGTTCGACGCCTTTAGCGAGTTGGCAAGATTGAACGGAGACATTCAATCACCCCCTTTGCCTCATGGCCGCGGTATTCAGCAGCCAATGCTACCCCAAGATCTCTTTTCTCTGCCCATGACCTTGGACTGGAGCTGGGCTGAGATGAGCGGAGGAGCTTATCCCACGGTGGAAAATGGCAATTACGGCAATTTTGAGAATACAGGAGTTATTGATCCGCGACAGCAACTGTGATGACTTGATGTATGCTGGCCTGCAGGAGATGACGCCGGGCGACTTGGCTGATACACCTTCGCTGCAACGATGATGATTTAAGTAGGACACATTTACATGGGAACTGGGTATGTTTAATCTATCTTTTTTCAAATATGGGAGACACATTACAACAAAATGATATCGATTTTGCGGACCGAATGGGAGTCAGTGCGACTGGTAATTGTATATATCATTGTCCCACATTTGATCAGTATATCAGCTATTTATGTATTTGCTCATATCTTCTTGGAAGCCATATTTTAAATCAGCAAAGGCAGTATGGGAACAGCAGTTGGTCCGTGGATAGACTTTGCTCCATGTGTGGAGCACCTGGTGTTGCTCGATAGTCTTTCGGACTCGACGCCCTTTCCGCACAGCCGTCGAGCCGGCAGCTGGTCTTTTGAGATGCAGAGACTCGCCGAGAAGCCTCTATCAGCGGGTCAGGACTTTTGAAGCTCATCCTGCATTCGCCATCGGTAAAGGAAGCCGCAATGCTTAGCGTGCCTATGTCCACAAGGTGGGCGACCCCATGACCTCTTTCGATGCAGACAAAGCACCAAAACGCGTCCATTCCTGCCCGAATATCTCTCTTTCGACAGTGATAGACAGCAAAGGCTGCACCTCTCCCAAGAGAAGTGCTCTGGTCAGCCGCCAAGTCAACGAGCTCTGCCTGCTGAATACCACGACAGCCCGGTGATCAAAGCGTGGTCTTTAATAGCCTTGTCTTGTAAGAGACCTTTTTCCAAATACGAGAGGGGCCAAGGCAGGGGAGGGACTGGAATTGCATTGTGCTTGCTTTGTCTCATGACACACAGTCGCAACGGGGACAAGTTTGTTTTCGTTCGTAAGCTCGAGACCAACATCCAATATAGAGAGGCACACTTTCCCAACTGTTTCTGTATCAACAACTCTCTTGCCTAGGACGGCCTTCCATGCTAGATATGCTTTAGTTGAACAAAGACAAGGGGCAAGATACTTGCATTTCTCGTTTGGGCGCTTTCCCAAGCTGTGACTACCAGGCATCAAAGTCTTTCTTCCATTGCCATCATCATGCCATTCGCATGTCATAAAGTTCAATCACGTCTTTAGCGGCGGGTTATTTCGTTACTTTGTTACTTGACAGTCGAAGCAGGTGTGCCAATAATACGCTGAGCCCAGCCTTCTTATTGTTCATCTACTGGTATCTGTAAAGCAAACACAAAGACCCATAAGCCCCGATGGGGGGGCCCGTGAAATAGACCATCACCGCCTTTCCCTCGCGCCGCCAAGGCAGACCACACGTGCATATAGAGAACCAAGCATCTCATGCCCTGAGATGTTTACCCCCTTATCATTGGAACCGTCCCATGTCGTTCGTCTCGCTCGATCTTGTTCGTATCTCCTGTAATTCAGCGCTTTGACAACTGTTCCGTCAATTTTTTTTTTTCCTTTGTTTTCATTTCGAATTTCCAACCACCCTGTGTTGCGCTTCTCAACAAAAAAATATAGGTAGGTGAAGCAGAGGAGCCAGGGCAAATATATCAGAAAAAATAGCAGGGGAAAATAATAGCAAGACAAAACACTTCCAAAAAGAGGAAGTGCTTGCTTGCAAAAGCACATACAATCCTTGCCTCTCCCAAACGCCTTGCTAGACAGAATAAAGCAAACTGAGGACGAAAACTCCTCATGGTCCAGATATGCAGATTTTTTTGGAAAATAAAAAAAGAACAAGAGCTGGTCAGCCGTTCAATCTTCCGCAAGAGTCAAGCCTCTCTTTATGAAGAAAAAGCGCCTGTCCAATTCACTAAAATCAGACGTCCCTTTTGACTTTTCTTCGTCCATGCCGTAGAACAAAGTATGGTGGGCCGCAGAATGACAACACGAAGCCGATGATGTTTGAAAGCAATCGGTTTCATCTCTCTGCATGATTTTCTCCGGTCGAAAGCTGCCGTTGTGCAAAGTCCAATCATAGACATCTCGATTATCACGCTCCAACCATTCCAGGGCCATAGCTGGATTGACGCATAGCACTCGGGTAAGGCGGTGTGGTTCCTGAGGTCTGCGTTATGTTAGATTCAAGCGACGGGAATGTGATTCGGGTTCTCGCTTGCCTTTTTGCGGCGCTTCTGGCCTCCTTCACCTTCTCCCGTAGAATATCCCGTTTCTAGGCCGGCGTCGTCGTCGGGGAACCCTTCGCCGTAACCTTCGTAGCTACTATCTCCGTACGATCGTTTCTTGATATTTCGCTGGGGTCGTGCGGGATTTTGCCCCGTCAGAAGCTGGGACTTTGGTCGGCTCGGGGCCCCGGACATGGATATTAGAGGCGTGTTTGGAGCTGTTGGTTTCGCTGACGGTGCCTTGGAGCTGTCACCATTAGATGGGGCGAGGTCTCCCAATACTGACGTGTCCCAAACTGATTTCGCGATAGGACCCTTCGCCATAGTCAAGGCGCGGCCCAAATTTTCAAGGGTTGCCTCGGATAGCCCATCCTTGATATGCCGGCCCTTGACCTGATGCACATTCCATTCGTGGTCGGGGACTTGTAGCATGGCCATGAAGTCCGAAGGCGAATCCTCCTTCTTCTTCTGGACGTCAAAGTGCCCCGTTACGCCTAGCCGCTTGATGTGGCCCTTGTACGTCTTGCGGAGCGCGTTCTTCTCGCCGTTGGGCTTCTCTCGCGCGACTTCGGCAGCGAGGTCGACCAAGCCGAACATCTCGTAGAGATCTTCCGACATTCTGGGAAGAGACTCGTTATGCGCTAGATGATAGCAGTGTCAACAAAGCAGATTTCTGGAATGACAAAACGTCCCAACAACTGTCGAGATCCCGTCTTCCTAGGGCGGAGGAGCGAGACGAGGGCAGCGGAGGGAGTCTTACGAGATTGCAGAAGGAGATATTTTTCGCCCACGTCTCGGTGCAGGTCTTCGATTGCGAGCTTGTAACCGTCAACGTGAGCCTTTTTCTGATCGCGGTCGCCACCGACATCGTCGAGTGGCCGCTTCCGCTTCTGCGGTGAATCGTCGAGCATGGTGGAATCGAGGTGAGAAGCGCTGCCGTTGACGCTGTGTGCAGGGGTCGGCAGAGTCGTCGTTCCCGTGCCCGCGGCGGCTATAGAACCGGATGAGCCGAGGGAAGGATCCGAGGAGGTTGCGGGCGAGAACTGCGAGGGACTTTGGGGCGTCTGGGGATGGAACGACATGGTGATCGAAAGCTCTTCGCGAGGCACCGGAATGGCGTGTCGCGCCAGGCCAGAGGCCGAGATATGGCTGCGGTAAGGGAAATGGCCGAGTTCAGGCAGGCGTCATGCACTCGGTTTTTTTTATTCTTCGGCTTCTGGTCAGATATCCGGCTTGTCCTCCTCGGCTTTCCTGATGAAATTTCGGAGGCGGCGATGGTTTTCGCAGAGCCAGGTCCTGCGTCGGCGGAGAAAGAGGGTGAGCGGCGCCTTTCAGGGTTTTTCGTATCGGTAGGGGGGTGAATTGCGGCTCGCTGTAGGAAATTCGCTGCGGCGCGGAACGGAAGAAGCGAAGAACGTGGAGGGAATGACTGAGCTGTCGGCCGGCGGATCGATGGGAAGGGCGATTGTAGGGCGACGAAGGGGCGGAGGGTGATTGAAGCGTGGAGAGGGTTCTGCGGTGGCCAGGGCAGACGGCGATGATGGGCTGGCGAAAGCAAAAGGTGGAGTTGAATGGAGGCAAAGGGATCTCCGAGCCTGAAAGACGAGGCAAAGAGGCCCCCCGGGAGCAGGAAGCGCAGGGCGGGCGGCACAAGGGCTGCCCTTTTGGCCCAGCCCAGGCTAAAAGGCTATGGGGAGGCTTCAGCGGCTGTCAGCACTGAGTGCAGGCGGGAACGGCGCTAAGCTCCAGTGGGCTGGTTACTTGAACAACGCGCCATCTGCGCAAAGCCGAGCTCATCACCTACTGGTATCTTCTCTCTGGCATGGAAACACTGTGCTGCACTGGGCAACATGAAAGAGAAACGCCAGACACATTGACACCACACACCGTACTCACACCGGTGGTCTACTGATAAATAAAAGGCAAGGCATGTGCTTGCGTGTCTCAGCGTCACTAGTGCTAATATTACTTGTACGACGAAATACTCCGCGCTTCCCTTGCCGTAGGTGACTGAATCCCTGGTCTTGAGCTCTTGCAAGCGATTTTTGTCTCGAAACAGCATGTACTTCCGGACGCAGCTAAGCCAGTGTTACTCCCGTAGAGGTACTGCAAGCTTCAACAAATTACTATACCTAAGGTACTTAGGTACGTAGGTACCTACCTACCAGAAGTATCAACGTCGTATCAGACGGCGCTAGAGAAACCAATAGCGCACTTGCTGGACGTGTACCTGCCGTATTAGTAAACACAAGAGTCCCACCACAAATAATCACATGACCTGCGGGGCAGCATCCGCAGAAGCAACAAAATTTCCGACGAACCTGCTTCGCTTCGATCTTTTCCCTTTTTTTTTTTCTTTTTCTTTTTCCCATATAACCCACGACCAGCAATCGATACCTATATTTTATTCGCCGCCGGCTTGTTCTGATCTTACTGTTCAGCGACACCCGATGCTGTCGACGATATCTCGATGCCTGGTCCAGAGCGAAAGTTTACCATCAACCTTGCCTAAAACCATCATCACGAGGGCCCCTCTGTGCGGCTGCCATGATGCGGTGATGACCTGATGCAAGTGACATACCAGACTCGTCGATCGCGCGCAAATTCAGCAGCGACCAATGGGGAAAAGAGTAGATATCTTTCGCTAGCCGTCGAATGTGAATGTTGTACAGTCTCAGCCTCACCAGTCTCTGATTAATCAAATTGAAGTATCAACTTTTTACGTATCCCAAAGAACCGACCACAAAGCCTCGGTTCAGTTCAACTTCTCTGATTTTATCTCCTATAAAAGGACACGAAGGTAAGCCATGTCTGGGTCTGCAGATTCAGGAGTTACTTTTTTCCCTCACCTCATATATCTCATTTGCCTCCAACATGATGACACCTAACATCTGGTAAACCTACCTGCCATTTTGCCGTTGTCTGGAAGTTGAACAAGTATTGTTGCATACAACTACCGTCAACCACCTGGCTGCAGGCGGACAACTTAGGCTTGACTGATTGTGCTGGCTGTGAAGAACCTACAATGCTGCCTAGCGATTGATCACTAAGTATTTGTTTCCAATATACTAACAAAGAGTCCATGGTCCAGGTGACATTCAATACCACCTACCGTCGTAGATGTTTTCTTTCTTTCTTTTTTGGACGTATTGGCCATATTGTAAATGCGTCAAATTGTAGCGTGTAGTATTCCGCACGACGTAAACAATTGCGAAACCAGAGACTCATCACCCGATGACTACTCTGATACTACGCTCGCTTATATAACATTTCCTTTTAGATCCTTCACATATACGGAAGTTTATTCTAGGGCGGCCAAGTTGACAGAAATATAAAATCAATTCCCTCGTCGCCTTACACCTGTAGTAGGGAAGGGATCCGAGTGTTCAGAAAGTAAATATATACAACTAGGCTGAGAAGCGAAGGCCACGTTCTGGCGTGCCCGCCAATCCTACCAGAACACCACTCCCCAGAAAGTAAAAAGGGGGGAGGTGGTTTGTAAAGGGTATGTTTTTGTAATCTATATGATTGAAGAGAACATCAAGAAGAAGACGAAGAAGACGAAGAAGGCGACGAAGGCGACGAAGAGGAAGGAGACGAGGGATAAGTAGTAGTAGAAAAAAAAAAGAAGAAGAGAATAGAGTGAGGAGGAGAAAGGCGAGAAGGGTAGCTGGAAAAGCAGAGAAAGAGATGGAAGGAAATCGCCAGTTGCCAACTCCGAGAGGCTCCTTGGTATATTGTATTCCGCACAGCATGGTCTCGTTGTTTCACTTCCATTGCAGTATTCTCGTTGTCTTCTCCAATCCAATCAAGCCCGGATGAGTAATTTTGACGCCGTGTTGAAGATGTTTTGTCATCAGTCACCTTTCCGCCACATGTGGAAATAAATTGTTCGAGCCCGCTCCCCAAAGTCAGTTACCTGACCAACCAGTGCCATCGCAAGTTCATGGCATGGCTGTCGTGTGTTCCGTTGCTGTGCCAATTGAGACTGCCAGGGCCCGTCCCTAGACCATTCCGAAATCATAAATCATTTGCCATCCAATCCCAGAAGGACAAAAGCGGGTAGAAAAAGAATATAACGAAACCCAGATGTTGTAGGGGCAGGCATCACCTGCCCTCATCCGTCAAGCTGTTAATCAAATATAGCGTAATTACCATTTAAATACTCAATAAATACTCGCTTCGGATAAAGTGATAGGCCGTGACTCTTATCTCTCTCTAATTGTATATGCTCGTGTAACTCTTAAAATTGCGATCGTTTCGGCAGGATGTAGTGTCGAAATTGGCTTCCCGGGTAACAGGTTATAGAATTTGCTTATACAAATATGCATTCGCTCGATATCGCTCAGGTCCTGTTGTGATGCGACGAAGGTTTTGCTGTATTTAGTGGTGAAACTGCCCCTCCGGGGACTCCGTAGCTTCGCTTATGTTTATAAGATGCTGAGCCCCCCAAGTCGTCGCTATAGGTTTCGTTGCGTTGCTGGTGGTGGCTTCCATAATCTACCGTCCCGCTATGAAACATGCTCCTTGACTCCGTTCGAGGTTCTTGGCTGCTCAAGCCACTTTGTAGAGTCTGAGGAAACTCGGCCGTCCCCACGGGTTGGACCCCGATGGACGTATCATGGTAGTCCCTCGCACCTGTCTGGCTGCTAGGCGTTCGTCCTTGCGGCGTTGCCAGAGAAGGAGTGAGCGGCGCCGTTAAAGGTGCTGTTAAAGGCACGGCAGGATAGCCGGTCTGATACGACGAGGATGTCCCGTATTGTGAGGAAGAGCCAGCTGATCGATGACTGCTTGTTTGAGGGGACTGAAGTGGCCGATAATGATCCGTTGCATTCAGGGGTAGTGATGCGGTGGCTGCTCGAAGGCGAGATCCGTTCTCGGGAGCCTGCTGGAAGCTGGGATAGCTTAATCCCGTCGGCGATTGCGTACTGCTGCTACCTTCAATACCGCCGGCGCCCCATTAGCGAGGACGTCTGATGAAGCACGCGGTTAATGTTTAACTTACTCGGGTAAGGACTCCGGTCAACTCCTCCAACGCTATTAGTAGCCGTTTGGCTCATCTGACCCGGTTGATACGTCAATGGAGGCCTATCAGACGCATTCGAATGTGCATTCACCCCCGAATACATGTAGTATGATTGTAGTGACTCAGATCTCGGCCTAGGTATCGAATCGCGCGCTTGAAAAGCTTGGAGAGGCCTGACCCCATGACGATGCGCTTGCATTGTGCTTTCCAGGGATCCATGCTGTCCTCCTAGAGTTGTAGACGAAGCGCCTCCATGCGGAGGATAGCGCTCACTCGAATTTGGTGATATCGGTGACATGACTCCGGATGCGCTCACCGCACCCGGATGGTGAAATCCGATACTGCCGAATGACGGCGTCAGCCCCGTCGGCGACATATGATCCGGTCCATCTTGACGCCGGACATCCACAATCAGTGGTCTCATTATGGAATTCGGATACGGGGGGTTCGTAAAGTCTACGGGTGGCGCGAGCGGCATGCCCATTCCGTGAACTGCGCCGTAAGGTGAGTGCAGAGCTTGCACGTTATCAAAGTCATCCGGGACAGCCCTCATCTTGATCATTCGATCACGGTCATCGGCGTTGAGCCTTTTGATCTTCGCACGCCTGTTCCCGGTCAGTCCTTGCCAAATCCAAGAGTTGGTCTTGCCCGTGCTACCTGTTTTGGAACCAAACCTGAACTTGTCGAGGACTTAAACCAGGTATTTCTCTGGAGAGTCGTTCCCGATGCGCAGCGTCAGGATGAGGCTGCTTCGCAAACTCGCTTGTTAAAAACCGTGTTTGTTGGTGCGTGAGTCTTTACAATCACGTTAGCCCATCGCCCAATCCCCTCCGCGGTTGAAGCTCAGGTCCTACCTAAAGCGCTTCATCTTTCGGCGCGCCGCCACTCGTTCCGCCGTACTCTGTAGTAACGAGTCCGTCTCTCCTTCGGCCATTTCATCATCAATCAGGTTGTCATCTCCATCGTCCCGCGATGCTACAGTCTGGTCGTCCGGTCCATATCTATCGGGGTGATTACTAGAGCTCTTGGCAGCAGCCGGACCGGAGTTGACATGGGTGGAGGTTGTTGAGACTCTAGCAGCTCTGGCAGATGCCATGGAATCGTCCAGCAACAGAGACGTCGTCTTCATGTCTCTTGCGTCTTCCTTGCTTTTTGATAGCTCGGCACTCCGAGAAGGATGACTGGCCTCTGCTGCTCCTGAACGGTAGCTGTGAGGGCGCGGATTAGGTGGCAACGCTGTTTGTCTGTCGACGTGAGTTTCCAATCGGATATTGTCGCTGTCTGCGCCTGGGTTTGTCTGGCTTTGCCCCGAGCTGGCATGATTGTGTTCCGAAGATTGAGGATAGACGGATCCAGTTGGCTGCGGAAGGTATGGGTACGGTCCTGGCCAGTCTGGCTGTGTGGGCAATGAGGCGTCGTATTGGTCTGACATGCGTGGACCGGTTGGTTGTTTACCTGGAGTCGGAAAGTATTTGCCAAAGGCCCAGTGGCTATGTTCGGTGTCGCAGGATCTAGTGGCGAGCATTGGAAAGGTAGTTTAAGCCTCCAGTCGGGGAGAGGTGCTGGCAGATTGATCACCCACACGTCCTCCGCGGAATATGTATGAAAGCTGCTAACATCAACTCGACAAGGGGCAGCAACCCAGTACCACCGCCAGCCGATGTGTCGACGGATCCAGGTTATAAAACAGGTAGATAGCTTACGGGCGGTTGGTAGACCGGGTTCTCCACGCCAGCCAGATCGTAATAGATACTGGCCAAGTTGTCTTGTTCGTGAGTTGTGCGGTCCAGCAACTCAAAACCAGCCAACCAGATGATTATCACGGTGATCAAGTTTAGCTATGCTGAAAAGCAGCGATACGGATGAGGTCGCTTGGATTAGCCTGGCTTGAATGGAGGGGGGCGGGATCCCGTAGGAATAGGGACTGCCTTTGACGTTGCTCTGCGGAGAGCTGTAATACAGTGGGTGTTCTCCCTTTGGGCCGGGTTGGCCAAGAAAGATGTAGGCAGTTAGCCGCCAGACAAATGCGAAAGCCAGTGATCGACCCCTGTCCAAGCAGAGTTAGGGCATGAGTGGCTATCCAAGTTCAGGTCGCAAGACTGATTCGAAGGGGGTAGTATCTGGATTAGTTCCAGGTTCCACGAGGTGGGATTGGGGATATACTTGTATGGTGACATGAGTGCGAAGACCGCTTTCCACGCGCTTTAGTGGAGTCAATGATCGATTCGGAAGCAGTCGATGGTCCTGGAATCATCAACTCGCATATATGCCTCGTACAGGCATGAGGTGCCGGGCTCTCTACCTGGATGCTGGCAGAAAGACCGGCTGGCCCCAAGCCTATGAGCTCCAGATCTTGTCAGAGAACAGAGTAATATCCGCCAGGAGGGGTGTCAGAGAATTGTCCGGACAGGAGACGGCAAAAATGGAGGCTTCGACAAGAGATGGATATGGATGGAGAAGCTGTGGGGGGTGTTCCGTACCTGGTACCTGATGAAGGAGGATGGGGTGGGCGAGCGTATGCAGCCTTGAAGCTTCTTAATTCGAGAAAAGCCGCACTACAACGGGCCCGTACTGCATAGGATGCTCTACCCTTGCGACTTGTCGGTTGAGCTACCAGGAGTCTTCCGCGTTCCAAGATCGGGAAAGAGGGACCACTGCCAGGAAGGGTATAACTGAGAACGGCCCCTTGTCTCTCCCAAACTTTCTTGGTCGAACCACTGCGACGACTGCTCCGTACTCCCAGCACAACTAGGCGATGTGCTGTTTGATTCTAAAGCTCTCAGTGAGAAGCGAGCGGCGACAACCCACTAAACGTAGCAGCGGCTTCATCCACTACGTCTAAGCCTAGGAATGAAGAGAGTTGATGAGATCAGAAGCCCTGCCATGAGCAGCAGCAACACCCGATCTGTGCACTTTGTCAAGCAGGTCTAACGCTAGTATCTGTAATATGGGTGTCGGTCTGGAAGGGGGTGTTAAGCAGCGCCGACGCAATGATCCGATGCTCTCTTGCGCCGGGTATGCAGAATCAGACCCATCGAGGGACCATGGCCTGTTATCCTTCCATAGGTACAAGCAGGTGAAATATCATTACCAGGACTTTGCCAGACCGCTGGTCTCAACAGCAAGAGCGACGTCCGTACCTAACGACAAGTTGAGACCGTCCTTCTCTCTCTAAGGTAGGTAGCTTTCCATTGATCCGGTTACCTATCAACCGCCAACCAGGTAAAGTTTGGCTTGCCATGGGAGCAAATGGCTCTGAGTCCTCCGTGCTTGTTCACAGACAGGACAGGAAGCAACTAACACTAAACGGCACCTCGGCTGGGTCACCTGGCGGATTATTCATTGGCCCAGTGCAGAGTAGCACCATTAGCTTGAGTTCGACTCCACGGATGAACGCATGACCGTTGCTCGAGGCCTGCTTTTGCCCTGTCCAATGGGGTCTTCAGCGGCCTACAAAAGCCATGGTTATTGAGGGCATGCAACGAGCAAGGGGTGTTCAAGTAACAGGAGGGTTGACGCCAGGGGGCGCGCATATCGGTGAACATGGGGCTACTACCCAAGACAGGGGTCGTTCAGCGGCAACTCGAAGGCGACAAGAAACCACAGGGCTCGTCGGTGGGGAATAACCACATTCAAATGCAGGTAATAGTTACAGGCGCCAGGAAGGATTGAGTAGCTGTGGAGCAGCTATCTCTAGCGTTCAATCAAGAGACCATCCGTAAAGCGTGCGAAAAAAAATAGCACTGACCATGCTGCTTTCCGCGGCAAGTAAGTCAGGCTTAAGTACCAAGGTATCCAGCCTTGTTTCGTTTGCTAATGCAGATAATGCGTCGCGATCAATTGGGCTGGGAAAGCATGCGAGGCGGATGACGCTTGCGAAAACAGCACGGCGATGCGTTTTAAGGTACCCACACACATCTTCCCGAGCGTGGCGTAATGGAGCTAGTCCTCTCGCTGCAAGTCTTGTGCCTAGCATATGTATGCTTAGCTAGCTCTCATACGATGGAACCAGAGCGGACGGCATTTGCGGCCAGGGTGAATTCTCATCTTTGATCAGGCTGAAGCGAGGAACCACCGCGGACGGAGCAGTGAGCGTTCCCCTTCTCGTTTGACCGGGTTTGACCACACAGAGCAAAGGGAATGGCGAGGTCTGATATGAGAGAGACGTCGCGTTGAAGTTGACATCAGCCACAGATCAGAGATCAGCGGGAATCTGCGCACGGATCAACCGACAAGCAGAAGACTTGCAGGACAAGACAACGCGACATGAATCTAAAGCTGCAAGCCCTTTCTCTGAGGTAGTAGTTTTAGAACGCAGGCTGAGAAGGGATATGCGCCGGTGTAACCGGGCCAGACTTAGTGGGGCTAGCTCAACCCGAAGCTACGAGTTCAAAGCGCTCATTCCACGTAGTAGTAGTATTGCTGTCGTGTGCGTGTATATGCACGTGTGTGTATAACCTGCCGCGTTTAGTCCGAAGTGAACAGAGCTTCGACAAAGCCCGATGCTTATTTGCCATTGACAATGAGACACAGTCCAGACGACTTGTCGACACAATACGGAAATTTATCCACAAATGCCCTGAACCAAGCGGTTTCATCCCAAGCCAGGGGGTCTGGCTGGACCAGCTCGCGTTCCTGGCTCGTTCAGGGGTTGCTGCGAACTAGAATACTCAAGAAGGTCGCTTTTCCCGGTAATTAGCAGGTCTGCTTGTTGAATTTTGGGATTTATATCCTCTTTTAAAGCCTTGTCTTCCGTGTGTAGCAAACAAGTCCCCTACAAGCTATTAGCTTCTTCAGTCCATATTTGACAGAAGTCATTAAGTCATGCAGAAGCTCATCACAACATTGAAGACGAGCGACGAGTGATTAAGTGACGTTTTTTTTTTTTTTTGCTCCATCCCTAAGCTCGTACTTGCTTGTATGTGCGCGTGAGAATGTACAGCTGAAGCTGTAGGCACTGCTATCCTGTAATGAAAGGGGGAACGCCATGTCGTTTCAAGAGCGCCTTAACAGTGGACCTCGGGGCCCAGGCGGCTTATGCTGTCAAGGGGACCGAGATCTAGATTCTGGAAAGAAAAAAAAATGTACCACTGTATTAACAAAGCGCGATGTAGAAAATCCGAGCGTACTCGATATATTTGATTTTGTAATGGAAATAATCCGTATGCACGTCTCAAAGACTGTTGGAATAAGCATGATTTGAGTAGGCCGGCGGCGTGGGGCTTCAAGTTTGGGACAACTTGAAAAGGACATATTATCGGTCGTCACATCATAAAGACTGACAGTTAGGCTCGCGAATCTGTCAGGCCGCTGCCACTGCCCCTGTTAGAGTTGTGACGCGTGATGGGCGATGGCTTTTCCCGTCACTGAGCCAGCACCCCCTCTGTTGCCCGAGTTCTTTGCGAGCTACAAAGCACCCGCAAGTGTCGCACAGAGCGCGGCGCAACTGAGGTGCTGAATGGCGCCTGTGACCGATGTGCGGCGTGACAGGCATTTTCCATGCATGTCTACGTAGCCGCCCGCGTCTTTTCGAAAGGACTGCTCATGCCTTTGTTTGAACTCGTCTGGCCGTGGTTTGGCGACGAGAACAGTGTTAGATACGTTGTATTAAGGCAAGATCCGACCACATGGCTTTTTGTGCCAGGTCTCGGATGGCCGCCGGCCACGCGGACGCAAGCAGCCGCCATGTCGGAAGTGGGAAAGCCTCAGGGCCATTTGACTCATTAGGCATGGGCAGCCATGTCTGATTCAGCGGGCCTCGCTGTTAGAACTGGAGCTCAAGTGGCCCCTTCGGCCCTCGTCTGGAAAGGGCCCTGGTCAGCTGTAACACGACTGCGGACTGTGGACTGCGGGCTTCCAGCTGCTTCACAACCGCGGCAGCGAATAACGGTGGGCTGCTGGCACAAGAAATGGATCGCCCGTTGCCCCCTTGGCATCCCGGCCGAAATGTCGAGATTGGCCGAGTTGTTGTCTCTTCCTAGCGCCGGCAGCGCCTATGAATAGCGTGTGTACTTTTCATTTCGTACTAGAGGTCCAATCACGCCTAGCGGATGCGGAGCAATGCAGCAACGAGCCGGTCCCGGTCTTGGTCATGGAGTATTCATCGTTGTGTGTATATTTATAAGCAGGTATGCGCATAATGCGTACGTGAAGGTGGTCTAGATAAATACCCCGTAGGTTAGTACAAGTGCCTGAGGTACTAGTAGACAAGTCGGCAGGCTCGCACGCCGTACGCAATAGCCTGTAAAGGCATGCCACTGATCACTATAGCACCTAGCCAAATGCCACCCTCCATTGTCAAGGCCGGGGCAGGGAGCTAGAAGGGGGATGTCAAAGGAGGAGCGGGTGAAAATGTGAGGGTGAGGCGAGAGGAGAGAAAGAAAAGAAAAGAAGCAAGGCTGTGCAAGGGGTGGACGAGCCCGATGCGCCGATACAGACACTCCCCCTGGGCTCCAAAGCTGAGCAAGAACGACGCATTGCGTACATGCCTCGACTTGCAGAGCACACAAGAGGTCGGAGGACGGAAATCGGGATACTCGCACACTGTACTCCGTGATTCGTACTTTCCAATCTCAAAGGCGCCTCTACTTCGTACATGCGCCTCGTGCTGGGACTTGAAGGGCCGATCTTGTTCCCTCCCTGTTCTTGCAAGCATGGAGTCCTTTCTTCACCCGCTGCTGAGATATTTCAGGACCTCTCGCGTAGCCTCGCATCGCCGCTTTTTCCCCGCGCCGGACGCCTTGTCTGCCCCGGTCTGTTCCAGCCGCTCACATGCACATGCTTTGCCGACCAGCGCGCTCCAGCAGAGGTCAAATTTGCTGCGCGAGAAAGCGGGGAGCTCTGAGGAGCGCGTCCCAATGGAGGTCCGGACCTATGCCTCAGTCAGTGCTAGCTCCCGCCCGAAGAGGGAGCAAGCCGCCTTGCTATGGAGAAGCGCCAGATGGAGCAGCTAGGCCTTTCATTTCGAGATACTACTACGAAGTCTACGAAGTACCAAGTTCGTACCACTACCGCCACGCTCTGCGCCCACAGGCGACAGAGACGGCTTGCCGGCCGCGCGAGCTCGTACGAGCATACTGACCGTGGATAGACGAGCAAGTAAGGTACCCGGAACTCTAAAAGAGAGGCAAAGAGGAACCCGTGCCTAACACCAGAGCTTCCTCTGCATCTGCATGCCTTTGATGGCCTGCTAAGCATAAGCCTTGAAGCATTCTCGGTTGCGCTCGAGGCCGGCCCAAGCGACCAATGATAACGTCAGTCGCTCCCGTTGCCGTTTGGTTCTCGACCTACTGGAACGAGCAGGTGGTGTGGCGAGAAGGCCTGTGGATGGACAGCTGATGTGATGTCTACGTAGGGGATGAGATGCGGGCGTTGAGCATCTGCAAGCTGCTCACCGGCCGCGCCAGGTACTGGCGCGAGTACCTCTACAAACGTAACGGTGGTGTTATTCCGATATGCCAGCAGCGGCGGCGAGAAACTCCATCCTATGCTAATAAGTATCATGGTGCGAGGTCTCCTCAGCCCGTATCAGTCTCGTGTCTGTCCTGCACTCTGTAAGGAGTCATCTTGCAGGACTCGCCAGCCCGGGATCATCACGCGTTTACTCTGTACTGCCTCAACCGGCCTTGGTACAAAAGCTTTACATGACAAGCACTGCTACTCCGGACCGCTCGTACCAGGAGATATGTACGCCACAAGTCGCGATAAGCATATGTCCCGGACACGTGCTCTTCGGGTTCTACCAAGTAATGCGCCGTAGTAGCAGCCCGCGATTACGACTTGGTGCTTCCTCGCCACGCCTTTAAACATGGCCCCAGCAGGCGGGATCTACCTCGGAGTCACACACATACATGCCCAGATAGGTCGAGATGAACAGAGCCTAGGTCTGCCGATTCATTACTCCGTACGGAGCACTGCCGCCTCTCAAGCTCTGCTGCACAGATCTAATGTGCGCGGAACTGCGGAATTCATGTCGGCACACTTCGAGTCAATTAGCCGGAAATCATGTCAAGGAAACTTTGCCGCGAGATGCAGAAGCTGAACATTGGGTAGTAATAGGTACCTCATCAGCCGGCTGCCCAGCCTTTCATGCATGTAGCGCCGAGCTGCTGCATCTGCGCATCTCAGGAGGATCCAGCCAGAGTTCGGTATCGTCTAATTTCCCGTTCAGCTCCCTGCCAGGACTCGCGATCGAGACATCCACGTAATGACGGAGGTGGAGCCAATCCTCCAACTCGGCCGCCCCATTTCCTTGGGCAGAATCCCGTCTGTCTTTGTCCTGGCAGCAACCACTAGTAGTTGTGGCCTAAAACAGAGCGTACCTACTCCGTACCATGGAATGTTAAGCCACGTTCCCAAATGAAGCTTGCCTCACTGCCAATATCTTTCTTTCCTCTTTATTATTATATCATCGTTTTTTTGTGCTTACTGCTCTTTGCTTTTCCTGCTCTCCTTGCTTCTTCTCCCCTTGTTCGTCTCTCTCTCTCTGATGTGCCAACGGTGTCGGTGGTCCTGGTCGATTCTCCCTACGCAGGAGACTAATATGATAACTCACGAAAGATTATCGTCGGAAATACTCTAGCCTGTCTTATTATGCCAGAATCTGAAATGTGAGCCTCTCACTCAGCCGAAATGGAAGCAGCATTGCACATCCATGTCTCGACCTTCCCATATCGTCTTTAGTTGTGCGTTCTGTCATTCATAGTTCTAGAGAAGTGCTCATTTCATGGTCCGAGCCCAAGGGATGGCTGCAAGTTCTCCGTACTAGCATGAGACGCTTCTCGTCAGATGAAGTGCTAACGCATAACCACTAAACAAGCTGCTTTGCCAGACGCTGCCCACCACTAACGAGGGACCGTCATTTTTGTAAGGCTTGGTGAGACATTTGGCCAGGACTAGCCCGATCTCTGATCTATTCTTAGTCCCATCGGATGACTTGCCTAGCGCTGAAACGCTGGGAGCACAGACAATGGAGACTGGTTTCGTGACTTCATGGATGATTGAAGTATAATTGAAGTACTTGGTGGCGACCGCGAGTTTACGACTTGACGAATCGTAGGACCGGCAGGCCGAGTGAATCGCATGGGTATAAGGTAGGTTGTTGTCCCGGCATCCCGCAGAACGGCGCTGAATTGCGTCGTACTGGTCTTGACTAATTTTCCTTCTATTTATTTGAGCCCCATATGCAAGTCCATCTGCAAGTTAATCACATTAAGGCTTATGAAAGATTTTCTGCCGACATATGCAAGTCAACCCATCTCATGGTCTAACGGATCACCAGTATGGCGGCCCAAACTTTTTAGAGTGCATGTCGAGATTACTCTTACACCCCATCGGTCGTCTTTGTGAAATTACCAATCACTTTTGCATCAATGGCCAATCGGCTATCCTATTTTATTTCTTTTCCGATCCTAGTGGATTGCAATAATGGGATACTTGTGGACCAGAGGTGTAAATGACAGAACACGTTGTGCTGTCTTATCAAAGCATGGTTTGAAGTTCCATTATGGGAGCAATCCCGGGCACTATATATGACGAATGTAATTGCAAAACATGTTCTCGGGCGTGTCGAAGCTTGCCAAGCAACTATGCCATATAGTTCCCGACATCACAGCCCATAACCAAGTCTTCACTTTATCATTCACGTCGCCGTATCCCCAGATCTATAGCCCCTAAAGGATCAATAGTCATAGAAGCCCTTGCCACTCTTCTTTCCGAGCCAGCCAGCATCTACCATCTTGCCTAATAATACGCTGGGTCGATACTTGGAGTCACCGGTTTCCGTGTGAAGGACCTTCATGATGGCTAGGCATGTGTCAAGCCCAATGAAATCCGCAAGCTGGAGAGGTCCCATGGGAACATTGGTCCCGTTCTTCATGATAGCGTCGATCGAGTCCCTGTCTCCCACTCCGGTCTCAAGGCAAATAATGGCTTCGTTGATATACGGCATGAGAATTCGGTTGGCAAGGAACCCAGGAGCATCGGCCGAGATGGAAGCAATCTTCCCCATCCTCTTGCAGAACTCGACGGCCGTATCAAGTGTCTCCTTGCTTGTCTGTAGGCCGCTAATGATCTCTACCCCTTTCTGGACCGGGACCGGATTCATGAAGTGAGTAGAAACAACTCGGGATGAGGCCGAAGTGTCTTTAGGGTCGGAGGTGGTGGCCGCAGCAATGCGGGTAATAGAAATTGAAGATGTGTTGGTGGCTAAGATGGCATGAGAAGGAACGATCTTAGCCAGCTTGCTGAAGATGTCAAACTTGAGCTGCGGTATCTCGGGTACGGCCTCGATGACGAAGTCGACAGATGAAAAGTCCTCAATCTTGGTGCTAGGCGTGAGCAAGGAACGGGCCTGGTCGGCCTGCTCCTGGGTAATCTTGGACTTGGATACGTCCTTTGCGAGCAGCTTCTCTACCAAGACTGTCAGCCGGCATATCTAGCGAGTTTAATCACGAACAATTCATTGCGCACCGGCGAATGCAATGCCCTTGTTCAATGCTTGCTCAGAGGCATCGACAAGTGTAACTGGAACTTGCGCCTTCTGGGCGGCAACAAGAGCGATTCCAAGGCCCTGCATTTCACATTAGAATTCATGGACTTCACATGAAAAGCAGGATGACGAGGTACCATTTGGCCGGCGCCGAGGACACCGAGACTCTTCACATCGGCAGCACACTGCCTGGGGGTTGAGCTGAAGCTGCGCACATGGCGCAACGCCCCCAATGTTCTCGTTCGAAGAATTGAGCTGGCCATTTTTGGGATGTGAAAGGGGATTGAGATCGGTGAGGCCTTTGAGTCGGCTAAAGGAGGTCCATGAAGCTTATTAGGCGTGACATGACCGCATTCCGGGTAACCTCGGCCTATAGCCATGAGCCGGCTGCTTGTGAGTGAGTGAGTGAGTCCTGGAGCTTATCGGCTGCCGATAATCATCCGCTTATCGACCGCGTAAATTGGTCTGCCTCTACTGAAACGCGTCTTAACGAGACGCGTGTTTGTTGGAGGGGCTTGTACCTATTATGGACAGCTCCGTAGAGAGAGGACTGAAGGATTCAATCGCTCTGCGTTTCGCCGCCCTCAGTGCTGGTCGACGAGCGCTGTTTCGTGTTCCGTAAGAAGCTGCCATTATGGAATTGGCTGATGGCACGACAGATGTTGTCCATCCCGAAGTTCGGGCACACATTAGTAGCCTTGTCGCAGCAGTAAGTTCAGAAAGAAGCATGCACATGTCGCTTGGATTTTGCTCGGAGAGAAGAAGCATGCTGATGAGACACAACAGCTGGGAGGTGCGAGCACAGAAGACGATGGGCGATACCACCTGGGAGACGATGCACTCGAAGTTCTCCGCGACATTAAGCGATGGATTCGCTTTTACGACGAGAAGACCAACCGGATGGACGTTGCCCGCTGCATTCACGAAGCGAACTTGATCGAAGGCGACTTGTTGCCAATTTTGGCAACATGGCCAGAGAACGCCATCGATAGCAAGTACAAATCTCGGATCGCGCTGGCGTGCTTTGAGATCATGGTCCCTTTAACTTGGCCCCTGGAGCGCGACAAGGAGCGGATGACCATCAACCACCATCGCCACATGCCGGTGTTAGAGCTTGCCCAAGTTCAATATAAGAGGGCCATCATCAACTTCGATGAGGCTCGCATCCTTCATGCCGCCGTTAGAACGGCGTTGCCGTCTCTAGCGCTTCCTGCCGGTGATAGGACAGCACGAGACCAAGGCATCATAAAACTAGTGCTGTTTTTCCTTCGCAATATAGCCATGATCGCTCCTCCACCCAATTCTCAATACGAGGGCGATGAGACCCAAGTTTCGCGGTCGGCCACCATCGATGCTTTTTCATACCAGGACATTTTCTTGTTCATCCTCACCCTGGCCTCTAATATGGGCGACGATTTTAGGACAGAAGATACGGCTGTTATGGAGATTATTTACCACCTCATTAAAAGAGTCGATATCGAGAAACTCTTCATGACAGAGCAGCAAGTACAGAAAGCCAAGGCAAACGAACTTGCATCTCTGATGAGCAAGGAGTCCGCTATGCTCAAGGCCTACACTCGCAAGGGTCCAACCCGACACAACCGCTTCGGAACAATGATCTGGGTTAAGCGAGAGGACGGGAAAATGTCTTCTTTATCGGGCCAAGATGCGCTTGCTGATACGGCCACGAGGAACCAGAAAATGGACAACAATAAAGTGTTCAAGCCTCCTCGTCGAACAAAGAAAGAGAATAAGGATGAGAGGGACCTGGGACCACCGGCAAAGCTTAACGCGCGGGCAACCGGCCAGCTCCGCTCCTTCGTTGAAGAATTCCTCGACTCAGGTTTCAACCCTCTGTTCCAACATGTTCGCAAAACTATCGATCGAGAGGCGCCGCATGTAATGCAATATCACCGGAGGCAATTTTTTTATCTAGTGGCATGGTTTCTCGAGGCCGAACGTGTCCGACAGAGATTGAAAAAGGCAGCTGGCGCCAAGTCTAGCGACAACGTGTCTAGTTTCAATCTCGTAGCAGGCGTTCTAAACCAGGAGATGTTTATCACGCTCAACAAGGCGATGCACGAGGCTTACGAGTATAAAGACTGGCATGAGCTAGCTGCCGTGATGCGTTGTTTCACGCAGATCCTACTCACCGTTCAGGAAATGTCTGAAGGGGGCCGAGAAGAGGACGAGGAGATAGCAGAGAACGTTTTAAGCCGTCTGTTCTACGAAGAATCAACTCATGATACCATTGCCAACATAATCAGGACATACAAAGACCAAGGGTTCTATTACCTGGATGCTGCTACTGAACTAGTTCATAACTTCTTGCGCATTCTGGAAGCGTATTCAAAACAGAATACCGACATGCAGGTTCGCTCCCGCAAGAGGATAAGGCAGAAGAAGAAAAAGGAGCAGCAGCAACATCAAGAAGGCGTCCAAGACGGTGCCTTGGACGAAGACAATGACGAGTCGGCCAACGACGAAGAAAATGCAGAGCGCACTTCCAAAGAGCGCAAGTTTGACTTCCAACGTTTTGCCGCCCGCTTCTCGCCTCAGGGTGTGGTGGATACTTTTGTCAAGTTTACGCGATTCTACCGAGATATGGACGATGCACAGCTAAAGCGTGCCCATCGGTTCTTCTATCGTCTGGCTTTCAAGCAAGAGATGAGCGTCATGCTTTTCCGAGTGGACATCATACACCTGTTCTACAATATGATCAAAGGTCCTGAGCCTCTGGATACATCTTCCAGCATGTACAAAGACTGGGAAGAGCTCGTGAAGCAGATTCTGCGCAAATGCTTCAAGAAAATCGAACAAAGACCAGAGCTCATCATCGAAATGCTCTTCAGCAAGCTGCAAAGCACTGCTTTCTTCCTGGAATACGGATACGAGAAACAGACTGCCACCAGCAAGAAGCAGGCCAAACCTGGAGCTGAACTTGTTTTCAAGAACACCGAAGAGCTAGATCGCCAAATCGCCATTGTTGTTGGCGCTCTGCTCGACAGGAATGAGGGAGATCACATCAGCTGGGTCAAGAGTATTATTGCCGAGGCTGAAAGCGAGCGTCGATCTTGGGCTGCGGCGGAGGAAGCCTTGACTCCAACAGAGAACCCGTTTGAAGAGGCGACGAATGCTGGTGAGCCGAAAGAGCCGAGCAAACCTCCCCCATTTCGTAAGATGCCATACGTCCTGTTGTAATGATGCCGAAAGCTAACCCAAGCTCTAGATGTCCGCCCTGATAGCGACGCAAGACGTACGGCCAGATTCAAAAATTCATACCTGCGACTCTTGCTTCAGCTATGCGGGTTCCGCCTGTACGGTCCCGCCGCCGAAGAAACCCCCGAGTCTCTCTGGATCCTCCCGGAAGATGTCACAGCAGACTCTCTGAAAGATGCTCTGCATTTCATCAATCAGGCAGAGTTCAACCCGCCGACGTTTGACGATGGACAGCTGGCAGAGAACCAGCTGAAAAAGAAAACGCAGCCTCGGAAGAAGGCAGAGTACGACGACGATGAAGGCGATGACATTGACGACGAATTCTTATTCGAACCCGGAGGCCCAACCACAAGAAAAGCAATTGACGAGTCCGAGAGGCCCAAGAAGACGCGAAAGAGAAGACGACGAAACAGCCAAGTCCAGGAACTGGACGACGAGGAACTCGAGGAAAAAGCCCGCAAACGACGTGAGCGGGAGCGTGAAAAGGCTCGCAGGATCAAATCCGCCGTCTACGTCAAGGAAGGAGACGACGAATTCGACGAAGAGGAAGACGAAGCCTTCTTCGCCCGTGAACGCGAGATTGCCGCACGTGCTGCCAAAGCCGCGCAATCCGCTCGGGAACCAGACGCGGCCGAGCCAGCAAAGAAGCGCAAGCCTGCCGCGGTACTGAGTGATAGCGATGACGAGAATGAGGATAATGATGATGACGTGCTGGGCTTGATTGTCGATGATGATGATGACGAGGATAGTGGGGATAGCCCGAGAGATAGGGATGATACCCCCATGGCGGAGAGTGATGATGGCAGCAGGAAGAAGAGAAAAGTCAGCGTCACTCACGACGCAGTAGATGAAGACGTTGATATGGGTGAAGCCTCAAACCCCGAGCAGACCCAGCAGTCAGAGAAAGACATGAGGGAAGATGGCGATGATGTCCCTGTCATCGTGAGCCGCAGGCCGAGAGTGCGAGGCGGATTCGTCATAGACAGCGATGACGATGAGTGAAAGGGAAGTAGATAAAAGAGAGGACTACTCCTACGCTTCATTATACCACAAGGCATTGCGATGAAATTTTGGATACGCATCACGAACCCATACTAATAGGGAATTCATAATACCAAATGCATAACCTCGTATATTATATCCTTTCAAAGATCTCAGTAGCCTGTAGGCTAGCCTACTCCAGATTTTATCGTCTATCAATTAGCATTCTCCCAAGCTCCAGATATGAATCGTCCCCACAAGAGCCTGAGTGATCATGCAAGGGTATCAAAATTTGTCACCTCCTATTAGGACGGCACTTTTCATAGCTCTCATAGTAATCATATAGCATCCTGCTCCACGCTTTCTCTCTGTATGCGACGGGGCCGTTTGTCAATACTCCTGGTTGCCGTGCTCTGTGCGCTCTGGATCTGTCCAAGCTCTGCTAGGTCCTCTGGACTTTTGCGAGGGTTGCCAGGGCTCATGACCACAGCGTCATCCTGGTCGTGACTCCGTCGCGAGGGTGATGAGGACCTGCTTGTCACAATCGTATCATCGCCACTTTGGTCTCCGTTTCGCCGACTAGCATCGCCCCATGAACCGCCTATACCCTCCATTGTAAAGGCTGAGGCAGTCGGTTCGTCTAGCAGGGCCAGCTCTCCCTGATGAAAGAAAAGCGGTAAAATAACAGCGCGAACAGGGATGAGAAGCAAGATAATGATGGGGAAACCGACGGCAGCAATAGTTTGCGTAACCCCGAAGGTGGCGCCGAAGCCAAGTAGCTCTATAGCAACAAACAACCAGACGGCCCAGCGGCGTTTAATAGACTTTAGAGGGGTATTTGTGGGTGTGAAATTCTTGTCGCGAGCCAGGAAAACAAGTTTGGCGACGATGCCATTGGCTTGAAGGGCTTGAACGCCCATGATGAAAAAGAGGCCAGCCAACACACCATGAGGGACTAGATGAAGAACAACAAGAAGAGGACCCGTCATTGTGCCTAGTGTGAGAAGCCCCTGGGCTAAATTAGATACACGTTGCTCGACAACATGCGTGGTCTCAAAGACGTAGGCTCCTTTATCTTCTCCCTTCTCGTCTAATTGCTTCACAGATTTGGTGACGCAAAGGGACTGGGTATGAAATGGAGCTTGTGGGATTAGCCCATTAGGGAATGGCAGGCCGAGAATACCCGCCACTCCCGTGGTGATACCAAGAAGAAAAAAGTCCCAATGAAAGCCGGCCGGTTTCCTCAACGGGAACTCACTACCTTGGGCGATGAGAGATGATACTATGAGGTTTATCAGCGACTATTGCGTTAGACAAAGAACGGAGATGTACGGAATTCATACCGTTGTGATCAAACCAAAATAAGATAGTCAAAAGAACGGCAAATGGTAAAGCTATAAAAATTTCGCCTACACTCAAGTCCCAGAACTTAACGAGCCAGCCGCGGTTGCTAGTAGGCTCAAAAGCGATGCTCGTAGGAAGTGTTGCTAAATGAATCTCAGACATGCGACCGATGTGAACAAAACCAGTGAAAAAGATGAGAGTCAATGGCGTTCCATAGTCCTTGAAGAAAACCCGGATAGGGTGTGTGAAGAGGCTACTCGCTCCTACTATGCCGCAGACAAAAGCCACGATGAAGAGCAATGCCGCTACTACTATGGAGAGGTAGAACGGACTCGCATCGCCAAGTCGAGTGAGAACTTGAACACCTTTTTGAAGATAGATGCAAGCCACGTAGAAGCCAAATATGTCGCACGGAAATCGAGTTACCCAGCGAAGCCAGTTGCAGGAGTTTGTGATGGCAAGAATCCAGTGTAAGATTAGCGACCATCTACGAGTGACAATTGTCGTTAGTACGGAAATAATGAGAGACCAGGTTGTGAGACTGGAGCTTACATTCCTATCCAGGCCATGAAGCCTAGATAGTTGACGCCAGTTGGTTGCATAATATTGTATACGGTGCTAGGAGGATAATATTGCTTAGTTGCTTGAGGCCTTGTCACAACATCTCAATGCCTTGCTCACCTATTGAAAACAGTGATCGGACCTATAGAGGAGGGTGTTAGAGATGAGGGAGAGAGGAAAGATCTCTTTCCATATTGATGTAAGGGGAAGGACATACCAGTTACTCCAACAATAACAAGTGGCTGAGCGGAAAACACAGAGAAGACAACTGAACCGAGGACAGAAGCCAGTAAGACTTCATTGACGCCGTAGTTCGAATTTGTGTTTTGAAACATGTCTAGCGAGAAGGCGAGCGCAGGTAGAATGCTGTCAAGGCCGTTGGTCAGCATATGGGAACGTTGTGCCTGGGGCAGCCTTGGAGAATGACCAGAGGTAAAGAAGAAGGGTGATACATCGCGTACTTGGCAAAATACATAAATACGGTAGCGGGCACGACACGATAGTCCCACGCATCGAGCCAATCGCTCAGGTAGTATGGCGCTCTTCGACGAACATCATTGACCATGCCCCGTAATGGATGAATGCTCCACCAAGCTTCATCATTCCTTTGTGGTCGATGTGCTGTCGACACCTCGTCTTCCCGCGGCGTCGTTGCCATCGTCATGGCTGACGGCCCCTGAGTAGAGACTGCGTGAGAGAGAGGAGGAGCTCCGTTGTCTGTCCTGCTTCTGGTCGGCCTCTTTCAGTAGATGTTGTTACTGATGGACGTTTCCAGCGCCGTGAAACTAGTCCTCGTCGTTTACAGTGTCTTGATGCTGAACGACTTATCCCTTGAAGTTGATCACAAGAAGACCAATGGTAAGACTTTGTCGCCTAGACTTTACAGCAATGTCAGGCTATGGCTCGAGCTGGAGTAATAGAAGTCGAATCCAGGCTCAGGATAAGCCGTCTGTTCATGGCGAGGACAGTGCGCCTAAAGATGGGCGTGGTGATGCGGAAAGGGAGCGAAAGCTTATAAGGGTAAAGCTATAGAGGGTCTGTGAGGCGACAAGGGAGTCTTGTAGATGCCCCCTGGTAAGGTAAGGGAAGGCAGATCTTGCCATGCAGGCTCAGCCGGGAAAATTTTCATCTGCAGCCACAAAGACGTGTGGTTGAAGGATTTCGACTCTCTCCTCACCCTTACAGGATGGAGCTGGAAGAAAGATTATTTCCCAATTCTTCCTTTTTTTTTTTCCCCTTGGCCAGAGGACTACCTAGATTCGGATTTTGAGATCGGAAAGAGGCGTCAACGCTAATGCCAATTACGACAGGACTGCATCGCGCATTGGGAAGCCGAGACTAGAAAACATTGCCTATGTCGGCTTAGGTGGTAATTGCCTCTGATGCCGTTGCCGCATTTAGCCCCACAGGGTGTCGGTTTGACTTTTCTCCTGGGTACCTCTACCAGCTCTACTTATGTACATACCTTACGTACTCATCAACTCTACGGGCAAGAACTTCTAACGGGATGTGCTCTGTAAGGCACCTCCTTCTTTTTGATTCTAGGTACCTATTCAATCCAATGAAGTAAAAGGCAACTTGTCATAAACTCCATGCCTGAGTGTCAGGTAACTACATGGCCTTATAAGTGTTTTCTATGTACTGAGTGAACTTAAGCCTCGACGTGATATAAAAGTGCCGTGTCATCGAGGCAGGTACCTACACGCAGGAGTGGTCTCCGCTGAATGCTACAGCGGCAATATGGATAGCAGCATGATGATGAAATACGGCCGCCCCAAGTTGTCGGTATTTCCACCACTTGCATGAGGCAGTAATATCTCGTTCCGTCTTATCATGAAAAACTCTTGTCGGCAGCATCGAGACCCAGCGCCAAGACTTGCCCAATGTCTCGCAAATAGCCAAGAACACAAAGCGCATTGTTTAAGTTGGCCGCATATTCTTGATAATCATTGGGAGAACCTTTACCACCAACCAGCAGCAATCTCTAACAACCGTCTTGCCTCTTCCTTGGCATGGATGTATCTTGTGGCGGAGAACCTGATAACAGACTTTTTTTTAACATTCAACAGATACCCGGACTTTTATACCTAAGGTACCTCTATCTAGATGCGATACTACAAATTTGACGAGCCACACGGGGAACAATGCCCTCGCGAATCAGAATCACTCTTTCTCTATAAACAATTCCCTGTATTTGCCAAGTAAAATCAATCAATCTTGGACCGATTAATTCGAACGCCCAAATTCCCACAAGCCCGAGATTATGGACTTCGTATGAGACTTTCTCTCCCTCTTTCATGTCCAGGTACCGCTTCTAAGCTTCCCGTCAACAATTATATCATGTTATAATAAGCATCGCCACTTTCAGGGCCCCATAGCGCTTTCTTTGTGCCACCTACACGCTTTTTTTTTTTTTTTTTTTTTTTTTTTTTTTTTTTTTAGCGCCTCTCCAAGGGGGGAACTTTCCCAGCCAATCATCTTCAGTTGGCCTCGGCTTCAACTTCTGCGTTCCAAGCAAGGGAGCTGGTGAAAGACATCAGGCTGATCGTGTAGATTATGCACTGCATCCAAGCCGCATGCGCATCCTTGTTGCCTTTGTATGTCAGTAGTGGTACTTCGTAGTGATGGCAGCAGAAGCGAGAGTCCTCCACGTTGGATCTCATGCTTCGTACTTCGCTTAGGGTACCTTAGGTAGTTATCAGCTCTGGCTTTCTAAATCGCCGATGTTTTCTACTACCACAGTACCGAGTACAGAGTATGTAGAGAAATGTTCACACGGCAATCCCTCACCGTCGAAAAATACTTTCTTCATTTGAGCAAATGACGCTCTCCTTCTACACAATTTCCTAATCCTACCGATGCATCTACAATTCTAATCCAGATAAGAGTACACAGTGAGAGCTTGATAGAAACCCCCTTTCCCTTCCCGCATGACCCCCATATGATGACGAATGAATAAATACATACATGGGAGATGAAGCATCTCCCTGCTCATGAAAAGAGTTGAGACTCGTAAAATAAAACACAGCCTGCCATCACCTACTTACCATAGGGCAGCGTAGAGATACTTCCGCCTCCCACGGCAAGGCTGCTGCAGCCAATCCGGGCAAACCGTCAGACTCCCGCCAGCGCGCCCCTATCCCCATCTCCGTTCCCGTTTCTTTTCCAATTCACCCGCTTCATGACATGGGTTCCCCATCTTCCTAGCTTGAAGCTTGATTATCTGGCCAAATTTCGTACAGTTACACCCGTCGTTTCGCGACCCGCCACATTGTATCGCGTCACCTCACCCCGTTTGAGTCCTCGGAGATATCTCGAAACGCGGGTGCCGGCGCTGGCGGGTCCTTTGGTGTATCTGTCTCGGTCGGGAACGGCGGCGGAGAGCTCTCCCCCTTGCCTCCTCCGAAGAACTTCTCAAAGTCCTCGTTGTCGTCGAATGGTCGCTTACCGAGGATTCGGACCATGTCGTCGCGCGACAGAACCTCCTTCTTCAGCAACTCTTCCGCAATCAGGCCGACTTCCTTCTTCTTCTCCACCAAGAGGTTCCGGCACCGCGCGTAAGCTTCTTCCACAATCCGATGCACCTCTTGATCGATCTGTTGGGCCGTAGCCTCAGCAAACGGCTTCACCATGCGGTTCGGGTCGCTGTCAAAGTGCACGGGTCCCACTTTTTCTGACATGCCCCATTGAGTTACCATGTTACGTGCCATCTGGGTGACCTTCTTGAAGTCGTCGCTGGCACCCGTCGTCACTGTGGGGAAATGCAGTTCCTCAGATACACGGCCTCCCATGGTCATAGCCATCCGGTCCATGAGCTGGTTGGTGTTCATCAGGTAAGCATCCTGAGGCAGGTATTGTGCATAGCCAAGGGCACCCTGGCCGCGAGGGATGATAGACACCTTGAGAAGGGGGTCCGCATGCCTCAGGAACCAGCCGCAGATGGCGTGTCCAGCTTCGTGATAGGCCACAGTCTTCTTTTCCTCTGGCCTTAGCACCAGCGACTTGCGTTCCAGGCCTCCAATGACCCTCTCGATTGCACGTTCGAAATGTTCCATCTTGACGTCCTCTGCGTTTTCTCTGGCGGCTGTTCATGCAGTCAGTATCAGGAGCCTGGTCTATTCAATTACTGCCAACAACTACAGGACCAGGTACTTACCAATCAGAGCTGCTTCATTGACAACATTGGCGATGTCAGCACCCGAGAAGCCAGGCGTCAAGGTAGCCAGTCGACCAACAAGAAACTCATGATCCTCCTTGGTGACAATCTTCTTGAGGTAAACTTGGAAGATTTCTTTTCGTCCGTTCATCGTAGGTCGATCGATGTAGATGTGTCTATCGAAGCGGCCAGGTCGCATCAAGGCCTTGTCCAGGATATCGGCGCGGTTGGTGCCGGCGAGGACGACAACCTGTTCTCGCGTGTTGAACCCGTCCATTTCCGTGAGAATCTGGTTCAGAGTAGCCTCGCGCTCGTCATTGCCACCGAATCCGCGGCCGCTATCCATTCGAGCACGGCCGATGGCGTCAATTTCGTCGATGAATATGATGCAAGGCGCATTCTTCCGACCTTCTGCAAACAGGTCACGCACGCGAGAGGGACCGACTCCGACAAACATTTCCACAAACTCAGAGCCGCTCACACTGAAAAAGGGTACCCCGGATTCTCCAGCGGTGGCCTTGGCAAGCAGGGTCTTTCCTGTTCCTGGTGGGCCGGCGAGAATGGCGCCGCGAGGAATTTTGGCGCCCAGCTTCTCGAACTTTTCGGGCTGCTTCAAGAAGCTAACAAACTCCATGATCTCGGTCTTGGCTTCTTCCAGACCAGCAACATCGCTGAACTTGACCTTGACGGCACTCTCGGCATTGAATTTCTTGGCCTTGCTTTTCCCAAAGTTGAACATACCTCCAGCGCCTGCTCGTCCACTCATAGACCTCTGTGTCCACAGAATTAAGCCGATGAAGAGCAGCGTGGGCCCGAACGCTAGGAACATGTTGCCAATTGTGCTGCCACCCGTCTCATAGCTGACCGGTATCCTCTCCGAGGGGGGAATGCCCAGCTGGTCCTGAGCTTCTTCAAGTTTCTTCTCGAAGGATTCAACGGATCCAATTGAAAAAACATATGTTCTCCTCGCTCCAGACCCAGAGTCAGAGGTTGCCTGGGCAGCGTCGGGATGCAGCTCCACGCGCACTTGAGATCCATTCACAACCACGAGTTTCTGGACAAGACCCTTGTCTAAGAAAGCCTTGCGCATTTCCTGCCAGGTAATTTCTTTCTCCGAGAAGGGCCTGTTGAATGACTCGATGGCCCAAAGCGTGATACCAAGGACGAGACCAGTCTGGAGGGCGTCCATCCAAGAGTTCCGTTCGGGCTTCGGTGACTTGGGTCCAGAACCCTGCTGATGTGATTTTGAATCCTCGGATGTCTTCTGACCTGCACCTTCGTCCTTCTCTCCGTTTTCATTGTTGCTCATTTTAGGGTTGTTCTGGTCAAACATGCCACGCTTCCCTCCTTGTTGTTGTTGCTCAATTTCCCACTCGGCTACTCTCTCGGCCATGATGAAGACGCATCGCATCAGCCGTCCCTTGTCCAAGATGGAAAGGTTGCCTGGTCCTTGGCGCATCTTAAGCAGTATCTCTCGTATTTCTGCCGGCGCGCCGGTGTGCTGAAGCCCCACCAAGATATCCTTCAACGTTTGTCTCTGGCCTTCGGGGAGCATCTGCTGAAACGCCTCTAGCTGGGCTATCTCTTCCTTCGTTAAGCGAATCCAGCCTTCCGGCAGAGGCTGCTGAGGGGCCTTTGGTGATTCCGGTTCGCCATTCGTTTCCGATTTGCCCTCCCCGCCATTCTGGTCATTCGGTTTCTTTGCGTTGTGATTTTTGCTTTCATCCGAATGCGGGGGTTGGGAGGAATAGTACCGCGGGAGAATGCCGTACGGCGTCGTGAGTGCTCCGAGAGGCAGTGTCCGGGAGCCGACAGCAAGCCTCGTGGTCCTCTGCAGGCTCGCACTATTTGAGAACCTGGCCAGCCGTGCGAGCTGGCTCGACTGACGAAGATATCTTGACATGGTGGTGGGCGGCGGCGGCTTGCTATCTGCGGCGGGTTCGCCGGTCCTAGTTTGACAGCAAGGGGGGCAGAAGACAAGATTATCTCACCAGCTGCGCAGATTGCGCTCGATGGCTCCGAGGTAACTGGGCCAAGGCACAAACATGCGCTGATTGAAAACTGGAATGTTCCAACGCCACTGCGGACTTTTGGATGACACGACGAGATGCGAAGCCTGCCGGCGGACGATCCATATCTAAGTCCGAAAATTGTACGGAGTCACGTGGCGGGGTTCGGAGAGAGAGGTGTAGGGTAGGCTCCAGTCGGCAAATCGGGATTCCGTTACAAGAACTCAAAAATTTCTCTGTGCCTCCATTGTCAATAAGGTAGTTACCGTCATCGCTTTTAGTCGTTAATTTATATGACAAAATAAGCCTTGCTTTACTTTTTTTTTTTTTTTTTTTTTTTTTTTTTTTTTTTTTTTTATATTTGTTTTGTGATGTTTATATTTCAGGGTTTGTCTTCGTGTGTTGCATATGCAGAATCATGACAGTTGTGCTTCATCTGTTCCTCGAAAGTGTAGACGCCAGCCAGCCTGCGCAAGTTTCCATATAGGTGCTCTTAGTGGATGAATAATGCTACTACCCTACTTCGATGATGATGGATCTTACGTTCCCACTACCTCTTGTCGGGACGGCGTGCCTGGAACCGTCATCTGTTATGATGCTCAATGAGGCCTCTTCATCGTCAGCCGCTGCCATATCTGGCCAGTCCCGCCAAATCTCCGGCCGTGAAGTAGCAGAGAGAGAATGCTTAGACCAACAAGACAGGACACGGAGAGCTTGACTCTCATCTCCAATCTCCAGGAGCACTGCTTTTGGTTTGAGACGGCATGCAATATCCAGTAGCTTGGAATAAAAGACATCCTCGTGCGCCCAGCCTACAGGGACCGGCAGCGTGTCGCCTGGAACCAAAGCTAGCGAAGGCTCATACTTGCGAACGGAATGCCCAAGCTGGCCGCCTCCGTAATTCCACACCCGCCGAGAGATGTAAGGCGGATTCGATACCATTACGTCCCACTTGCGCCCTTCAAGTTCCTGAATGTCTGTATCTTTAAAGATGTCTGCTTGCAAGATATCGAGCTTGTGTCTTGGCAGAGGAGACGGAAGATGGCCATGTCTCGTGTTATGAGCAATGTTATCTCGAAAGAGGTCGACGGCCCGGGTAGAAATATCCAGCCCGAGAATATTCAGGGAATCAAATTGCTGATGGAGGAGTGTATACAGAAGCAGAGGAATACATCCAGTACCCGTGCAGAAGTCGACAATGCCAAGGCTCTGCCTCCCCGACTCGCCAAACTTGAAGGCTTTGGTTTTGATCCAATCTGCAAGGCGATATGTATACGCCTCAGTCTCGGGCCTAGGAATCAAGACGCCAGGGCGACATTTGATATCGAGTGGTCCGAATGGTTGGGACCCTAATATGTACTGTAGAGGATAGCCTCGTCCTCTCTTCCGGCATAGACGAGCGAGAAGGCCGTCTGTGCCGGTATGAGCAATACTCTTGACATGCTCTTTGAGCCATCGCAACTCATTGACGGCAGATACGAAATCCCGACAGGCAGGAAGCAGAACTGCGGCATTGACTGAATGACGGCTGGCTTTGCGGAAGAGCCATGGTGGAATTCGTGGCATTTGCCTTCAAATGTTGGTTGAAAAGAAACGTTGCATGGCGACCTGTCGAGGCGCAAATCAAACTACTACTAGGTACCTTAGTAAGTAGGTACCTTAAGTAGTACCATTAGAATCTGCTAGGTACCGGACTTCACTATTTGTACGGAGGTTCCCGCAAACTTATAGCGCTAAGCGCTAGTCTCTCTACTTCCACTCCGTTCCTGCCAGGCACGCACCTAACCGATAATTAACCGGGCGCGCTCCCCATCAAACTCGGCCCCCATCCTGCCGTGACGTGAGACTTTCGGACCACGATATTCACAGCACCCTTGAACCATGCCGACACGGGAGCTCTTCTAAATCAAGACTTAACCGGATTCTTTCTTTTTGGATTACCAAACAAATTTCTACTACTGAAAAGACTACCATCAAGTTGCTATCCTTGTGCTCTATCCTCCGTCGCCAAGGCGGCTGACCGGCGGCATCACTTTGGTCTTGTGGTTTGCCACGGATTTCTCTCCAACGCGTCTTTGAAACGAACCATCGGCTCCTCACCTCTCATCTCTGCTATCCACCAAAATGAACGCCCCAGATCGGTATGATGATTACTTTTTTTTTTTTTTTTTTTTTTTTTTTTTTTTTTTTTTTTTTTGCTGCTTGGGTCTCTCGGAATTTATCTACTTTTTATGTCATCAGTCTTCACTAAGGGGTCACGGCCGAAGCTTCATGAAGCCTCTGATAGTATGAGTCTCATATTCATAATGAGGTCTCATAATGAGGCCGAAGCCACTTAGTTCTGGGTCAAAATCATCATCAGAGAACTGTGATCCTTTGGTGTTTTGGCTTTGGAGTCGTATCCTCTGCTATAGTGTGCAAGCGCTCACTGAGCGGCAATGCCCTTCCGTCAGCTGGTGGTGCCTCGTCACTGCCGCTATGTCATCTTGGCCTCGATTCTGCCTTCTCTCCCTGAGCTACATTGACGAAGGAGGCTAAATGGTTCACTTCTATCTCATCCTTCAATACATCATCTTCTCGTCACGTCCCTCTTTCTTCGAACCCTCTTGACACTGTTCATTCTTATCAATCAACCTGCTGTATGGGTCACACTTTTCATCTTCGTGTTCTTCGCATCGCATCATCAAAAGTCATGGCTGGTTGCAATACAAAGCATGACAATCTTCAGGATCACCCGTTGCGTCTTCTACCAATTTCGCCTTTACTCTCGTACTCACGTGCTGACACTCTACTAGTTTCGAGCTCTTTATTTTGGCCGAGGGCGAAAAGAAGATTGAGGAGAAGGTGTATTCTGGTAAGTGACGAAGAGTCTGCCACGGGGATAGAGAAACAACCCTGACATTTCTTTTCATAGGAATGTCAAATACCTCAGACTTCATCCTGAAAAAGGAGGACCACACTCTGGGTAACCTGCTCTCTGAGCACCTCAAGGCTCACCCCAACGTCTACATGGCCGGATATAAGAGTAAGCCTCGAGAGCGACATCACTTAGCCCTGATGCTGACGATGCTGGCCAGTTGCTCATCCTAATGTTCCTGAGCTCTTCATTCGCGTGCAAACAGACGGAACCATATCACCTCGTGATGTGTTTACTTCAGTATGTGAGAAGCTCATCAACCAGCTCGAGATGTTGTATCAAGAATTCACTCGCGAGTGGGAATTGAGACGTATCACCAATACGGGGGAGCAGGGAAATATGCCAACCAATGGGCACTAGAGTATTTCACCGAACCGTCTCATGGACAGGCGTTAGAGGGACAGGAGATTTGGGACTTTGCTTTTTATTTTGGTTGAATCAGGGAACATGTGTTTAATAATGTTAGATAACAGAAACTCTGTATACAAGGTTATATAACATGCTAGCCAGAACCTGAGTGGTGCTCTGCTACCGGGAAAATAATTCCGTTACGCCCAAATTACCTTTGTTTAAGCGTCGTCGACGTGAATCACGCGGCAGAGCTCGACATAACTTTCTGTGGTGGGTCGTCATGACCATATGGATTGATATCGGTCTTTGCTCAAGCCACGGCGCCAAGCGGCCCTTCTCCTCCTGGGATCAGCTACAAAGGGGTGTCAGTATGCCTGGAATTTAATCAAGAAGGGCTTTTTTTGGCTTGTACCATGCAAATATTATTGCCGTTCAACAGAATTTTAGGCAGCTTTGTGTGGTTCCCAGAATAGTCGCTAAATAAATAAGCGTCAGTACCAAAGCTGACCCAAGTTCTAGAGTTGACACTTACAATTCCGTCACGTCTTCGAGCACCATGTCTTGGGAAAAGAAACAAGTCGTTAGAAATAGGTCCCATTACTCCTGATGGGAGGCGCGTCCACTTACTGACATAGTCGTCAAAGCCCAGAAGCGTACCGCTGAACTCTGCCCAAAAGCGTTAATGCTGCAGCCCGCACCCGGGGTAAGGCTGATGGTCCTCACCCTTATCTCCCTTCATAATCACCCATATCCTTGACCCGACACATTTGTCAATGAGTTCTAGGTTGCGTGTCAGTCGAAAGATGTAACGGGTCATATGAGGTCGCACTCACCGAGTGGGAGCAACTGTGACGCCATCTCAACCGGCTTTCCTCCGTCTGTCTCCTTTTGTGGCAGCGAAAGTGATACCCGAGTCTATCTGGATGGAGCAGACGCACTTGGAGGCTTGGATTCCGATCACCCTTGTACAAAATTATCCCAGCCTGAGCACTTTCACTTCTGTCGAAGTCATTGCTAGCAGGCATGGCGGGCTGGGAGGCGCTAGACAGTTTAGAGACACAAAAAATACCTGACCCCACAATGGACTCGCGACGATGACTAATCGTACACCAGACCGGTGCTGCTCTGCGTAAGGTACCTTATGTTTGTACCCTGTGCCTGGGACGGAGCAAGTTCGTCCAGAGTAATAACCCCATACTGTCATATCGGATTTGATACTGCTCGCCTGTTGGCTTCAACTCACTGCAGTTAAGCGCGCTGACATTGCAATGTTGCAGCCTTAGCGGCCAATCAATCATCGATATCATCCTCAGCCTCACTCCTCGCTCACTAGAGTCCGCGCTGTTGCCTGGTGCCAGGATCCTTGATGTCTGCTGATTGATCATTGGTGCTCGTAATGGACTGCTCGATGTTACGTGACCCTGCTCATATATGATCGCCGACCAAGCTTCACGCGTGAATCGCCTCCTTCGACCTATGCATTCGTGTCTCGTCACTTATGCATTGAACTCCTCCAGAAGGCCCTTGACGAGAGCTATGAGCTTCAATCACAGGAGTCAGCAGCTATGGAGCTCTAAGCTCGGCATTCGCTTCGCCGCCAAGCGTGAGCTTACGGCCGTGCACCATGAAACAGATGCCTCTCGAGCCCTTCATACTTCCGCCCCAAACAACAGCGAAAGTCGCAGCGATAGCATCTCAATTTCTACACAAATAAGCACGACTGCGTTTGGAGTAGTCCAGGGCTCGTCAACAAGTTCATCAGGCTCGAAACCCGTCGCCGTGTCTACAGTTCAGTTGAAGCCTACTATCCAAGAACCAGAGCCTCCAGCCAATGCACAAGAAAGCGCATCAGGTCCCAGAACCGAAACAGGAAAGGATGAGGCCGGTAAAGAGGAGGCCGTCGAGCCGCCGTCGACTCCTCTGGAATTCAAAATTTCCAGAGAAAAATTCCTGGCAGCTCGTGCCGCTCCTCCAGACTCTCCCCGCTCCTACTGGTCATACCGCATGTACGAAAGAGCTCGCGACGATGGCTCGGTTGAAAAAGTCACGGTCCATTATTGCTGTAGTACATATACCATGGAACGTGTCTGCAAAAGGTATTTCCTCGACGAGACCGTGATCGGTCTCGATTTAGAGTGGATGTACAACGTCAGGCGGGAAAGCGGGCCGCGGTCAAATGTCTCCTTGATCCAGATTGCCAGCCCCAGTCGAATTGCTCTATTTCATGTCGCGCTGTTCCCTAAAGATGATGACCTTGTAGGGCCGGTATTTCGCAAGATCATGGAAGACCCTGCCGTAAGCAAAGTGGGCGTGAACATCGGGGGAGATTGTACACGCCTCAAAAACTTTCTGGGCGTTGATGTTCAGGGCATCTTTGAACTGAGTCACCTCTACAGGGTCGTCAAGTACTTGCCACAGAATGAGCCAAGGCAAATCAACAAGAAGGTGGTTTCGTTAGCTACCCAGGTCGAAGATCAGTTGCATTTACCGTTGTACAAGGGTTCGAACGTACGCAACAGTAACTGGATGAAAATGCTAGACGATTCGCAGATGAGCTGTAAGAAGTCTACTGGGTGTACTCAAGTTGGATTTGAAAAAAGAACTGACGTCTCGCAGACTCTGCCTCGGATGCCTATGTGTCCCTTCAGCTCTACTACGTGCTTGACGAGAAGCGAAAAGCCCTCGATCCTTGCCCTCCTAGGCCGTATCATGCGGAGCTGCGGCTACCCATTCCTCTCCCTCAACTCGCAGTCACCGAAACAGACAATGTTAGTGAGGATGTTGTCTTAGTGGACACAACCACGACTACGAGCCTAGCAGATTTAGCAGCTGCCACCTCGAAGCCTAAAAACACATCTTCAAAAGCTCTCAAGCCTTCTAAGTCTTCTAAGCATGAGCCGAAGCCTCAAAAGCCAACTCCTGTGGGAGGCGACGTCAAGGATGCGCGGATCACTGCTGCAGAGATTCAAGCGCAACAGTATCGCTCGGCCAAAAAGGCACCTTTGTCAACCAGCTTCTCAGCCCTCAGGACATATTACATCTGGCGTCAGAATGAAAAACTCTTGCCCACGGATATCGCAAAGCTCTTGCGCGACCCACCGTTGCAGACCACCACCGTTGCAAACTATGTGCTCGATGCTATAAGAACAGAGGATCTGCCCTATTCTTGCACCAGACTACACAAAGAAGTCCTGCCTCTTATTGACCTGTCAAAGCCATACTTTGTGAAGTACACGCCGTTGGCTCGGGCATGCTCTAGGGCGGTACTGAATCTGACATCCTAAAAAGACTTTGATATTCTTGCCCTCTCTTTTATGTTCAACTAGACCAGTATAGATAACGACAGATACCAATATCATGCGGTGCATTGCTTTTTAGAAACCTTGGTATTATTTTACATGCGAGATGAAAGAGAAAAAAAAAGGGAAAATCTATGAGGCCAACAGTCTAGTACCACGATTTATCTGCACCTTCTTATCCTCGCCTCCGCTTACAATTCCCCATGTCTTGTCCCACGCCACGCTCAACACCTTGGCTCCATCTCCAGCAGGAGGCAGCTTCTTACCCTTCAGCCACTCTCTACCAATGGTATAGACGGGCTCGCTGACGCTGCCGCCACCCTCCTCAGACGTCGCAGGCCGGACGCTGCGCAAATCCCATACGCGGCACGTACTGTCATGGGAACCGGAGACCAAGGAATAATCGTTGTCTGGACAGGGGGCCACTGATACCACCATGTTGACGTGTCCCCTAAGGGTCATCGCTGCAGTCGCGGCAGCGGACTCTCTAGGATCTAGCAGCGTTATGTGGCGCGCTGAAGATCCGGCCGCCACCAAAGACGTGCCAGGGAGCGCTGTAGCACAGAGGATGGGGTGCATAGTAGTTAACCGGGAGACCTCTCGCTGCGTCGTGAGATCGACCGTCTTGACAGTGTGGTCCATGGATGCAGAATAGGCGACGGTGGAATCCTTGGGGTGGAATATGGCCGCAGTCACCGGCTCGTCATGCAAAGGAATCATGGCTAAAGGTCCACGTTGGGCCGTGGAACCAGCGTTGGACAGCTTAGCCCGTTTCGTGCTGTGGGCTGATGGAAGAGACTCGGGGTCAGCTTGGGGCGCCGTCCGTTTGGAGGCAGACCACAAGCCAACACGGCCGTCTGAGGACGCCGTAAGAATGCGTCGAGTAGAGCCATTGACGTCGAGGCTGTTGATGTTCTTCTCGTGTCCCCACAATTCCATATTTGGCTTCAGGCTGCCAGAGAAACCATCATCCGCCTCCTTGTAGTCCCAAACCATGACTTTCCTATCGAGGCCAGCCGAGGCCAATTGGGTTGTTGACAGCCATCGTACAGCGTTGATGCGCTGGGTGTGTCCTTCGCCTTTGCCGCCGGCAGAGACAGCAATTGTCTTTCCGGACGGATTCCAGATCCTTACAAGCCCGTCATAAGAAGCACTAGCAAGCCGATCGTTGACAGCGCCATTTCCAGCAAGCAGACCGGCGGGAGATGTTGACGAGAGCACGTCAACACCACTGACCCAGTCATCGTGCTCAAAGCTAGCTTCGTAGACCGGGGGGAGTAGACTGCGAACATATTGCAGGGTCAGAGTTGTCTCGTGGGAAAGTCCGTTGGCGTTGAGGTATTCTTCGATGCTCGTTTTCAGGAACGTGCCGTTGGCGAGGAAATCGAGAGGTATCGGTGATGAAGTGTCCAACATCGACTCGGAGTTTAAAATGCGGGAGAGGCCATAACGCTTGATGTCTAGTAACGTGTTAGTAAAGTACAACAGCCCATCAATTTTAGATGACGATGAAAGGATGTTGGAGAGAGCTGACCCGCTGGTACAAGCAATTGCTGCTTGGACTCCGGGAGGACGAGGTCTTCCTCGGTGGTGGTGAAGATGACCTTCACCTGAGCAGACGAGGCGTCCATTGTGAAGAAGGGCCTGGGATTTCTTGTTCCCCTATATGAGCGGCGTTGTGCGTGACACAGATAGCAATATGTTTTTGTCTTGATGAATGTAAATTCGTGCTCGCCGTATTATCGCTTTGGTGCGGATAACGGGCATTGGTGTGCATGGGACGAAAGAAACGTCAAAAAATTTTGGGATGAGCGACGCAGCCTCGTCAGTGCTGGATCCACTGCGGGGTGCATTGTCGAAACCAACGGCCAATTAAAATCACAGTTAGACAAGGCTGAAAAAGCGCCTAGCGCACGCTAAGCTGCATCTAGACCGCCTAACTGAAACTCAGAGACGCACCAGCATATCAGACGGCGTGCGTGCAGAGCAATCGGCGTGGGTGAGAAATAAGGCAGCCAGAGACATGATGCGCTGCTTACTTCTCCCACGTGGCTATGGTATCCCAAATTATCTACACGGTTACTCGGGCATATCCATGCTCTTTCAAGATTTCGACTAGCGCGATTTGTGCCGAGTGGATAGTCACAGCCTGTGCTTCATATCAACTAGCACAACGCCTCACGGTACGAAAGGCATCAACACCCGCCATTATCTTTGGGCCAAAAGCACAAATTGTAAATTATAGGATGCAATTGACGTGCAATTTCAGCGTCACTACTTGTGCTTAGAGCGTTCATTGCCACCCAGTGTAGGGCCAAGGCCAAGGCATTTCCCAGTTGCGGCAAATGTGTGTGGAGTGCGGCGCGGCGACGGAAAATGCGAGAGTGACGCTTCCTCTCCTCCCATTGGGGACCGGCAGCGTGGGAGAACTCGTGGGAGAGTCGTTGATATCCATCGTAGATGCCATTCAGATGCAAAACACGAACCAATCCCCATCTCTCGTCACTTGAGCTCGATCGGCTCCCCCGCAATCCATGGCGTCATCCCCACACTGCTAAGGTAGTGCACAAGGTCAGTTTGCACCTCACTTCACCTCCTGCCGGCTGGCTTGACCCGCCGGCTGAGAGAGTATTACTGCGTTATGCAGGGACATTGTGAGCCAAAAAAGACGTGCGCTTGCTCCGGCCGGCAGAAGCAGGCTCGTCAGTGGCTCTGGGGTTTTGCGGGTGATGATGCTGAGAGGCGCTGTGTGGCGGCCACGCCAGCCGAGGAACCATGCAGCTGCTAGCGGGTGGTTCTATGGAAAAAAAAAAAAAATTTGGCTTATTATGTACTATATGAAGTTGGTTACGCCCAGGCAGGGTGGGGGGAAACGCAATGAAGCAAAAAAAAAAGGGCGGGATGGAATTGAAAAGATGGTCAAAGAAGCGCAGAGTGTTTCGAGCTTCAGCCCAAACAAACAAGATGCACTTAGATAAGCCCATGCCCAAGGTTCCAGATGCCTTCTCCCGTTGATCCGCATGCATCGACTGCAGATACAAAAGGCATACATGAACACACAGGCGCAGTAACAGCTGTGCATTTGCACTGTTAGTGGTTTGGCACAACTCCAAGCTCCACCTTACGGCCTTCTTGCATAACCCCAGACCCGCATATTGGAGAGGTCGAACCAAAGGTCCCCACTTTCTTTGTTGCACCCCTCCAAAAGCTTCAGTCCAAGTCCCTCATCAAGTCCTTCTCCCCCTCTCGGCCTGACTTGTTTTGCTGTCGCTACCACCCATCTCGAAAGCCTCCGACTCGGACTCAGCTGTCCTTGAGACTCTACGGAGCCTGCCGCCTTGATTCCCGGGCCCAGCCATTGTTTTGCCTCGTTCCCACGCTTAGTACAAAAAGCCCAGAACATCCCCCACCACGCTCTAAGCTCTGACGCCACCTGAACCAGAGCTACCAACTCTATCGCACCACTACATCTCGCGCAGAAAATCTGGTCGAAAAAAAATTCAAGCAGAGGAATATCTCCTTCCCTCTTTTCACCACAGGTACAGGCGACTCGCTTCTTTGACAGATCTTATAAAAAAGACAAAATGCTTACAATACTCAGCTTTTAGCTCGTGCGAACTCGCACAGCCCTAATACCTACGTCATCTGAGTTGTCCGGCCCCCCTGGTACAAGCCTCTTCACCGGAGCTATCAAGCAAAACTCAACTAGCTGCCAGACATTGCCAGTTCAGACGACGCAATGGCTGCCGACGGAAACACTGTTCGTGATATCAAAAACCACCTTCTTTTTGAGATTGCTACCGAAGTAGCTCATCGAGGTGAGTTTTCCCCGTCGCAAACACGGCGGCCACCGCACCGCGTTCCTGCCCAACACCAGCTCGAGACAGAGCGAAAAAGCGCTCCCACCATTTCAACGTATTAATAATTAGCAGTCGGTGGAATCTACTCGGTTCTCAAATCCAAGGCTCCGGTAACCACGGCCGAATATGGCGATCGATACACGCTTATCGGTCCCCTCAACCACCAATCGGTGCGCCCGCCACCAAGTAATTAATGACTCAAAATTGGGCATCAACTGACAAAAATTTGCAGGCCGCAGTCGAGGTTGAGGAGATGGAGCCCACCAATAAGGAGTTGGCTGCTACCATGCAAACCATGAAGGATCGCGGAATTGGCATGCTGTACGGCCGATGGCTCATTGAGGGGGCCCCTCGGGTTCTTTTGATCGATACCAAGACGGCATACAATTACATGAACGAGTGGAAGTCTGACCTGTGGTCCGTCGCGAGCATTCCATCCCCACCTGATGATGAGGAAACCAATGAGGCCGTTGTGTTTGGTTATCTGGTTGCATGGTTCCTAGGAGAGGTTGGTGCTCGCCTTTCGTCCAATCCCCTATGAAGTCACAGCTTCTGCTTCTTCCCTCCTTTCCCCACGCCACCTAAAGGGTGCTAACATACGATTTAGTTTGTATGCCATGAGAAGAGCAAGGCAGTTATTGCCCATTTCCATGAGTGGCTAGCCGGTGTCGCCCTCCCTCTCACGAAGAAGAGACGTATTGATGTTACTACCATCTTCACGACTCATGCCACCCTCCTGGGCCGATATCTGTGCGCCGGTTCTGTAGATTTCTACAACAACCTCCAGTTCTTTGATGTCGATGCTGAGGCCGGAAAGCGTGGAATCTATCATCGGTATTGTATTGAGCGTGCCGCCGCTCATTCTTGCGACGTCTTCACCACCGTATCTCATATCACTGCCTTTGAGTCGGAGCATTTACTGAAGCGAAAGCCTGACGGCGTTTTGCCTAACGGTCTCAATGTGACCAAATTCTCAGCTGTTCACGAATTCCAGAACCTGCATCAGCAAGCCAAGGAGAAGATCCATGACTTTGTCAGAGGTCACTTCTACGGCCACTACGATTTCGAGCCAGAAAATACTCTCTACTTCTTCACTGCGGGACGTTACGAATTCCGGAATAAGGGAGTCGACATGTTCATCGAGTCCCTTGCGCGTCTCAACCACCGGCTCAAGGCGTCCAACAGCAAGATGACCGTTGTGGCCTTCATCATCATGCCTGCGCAGACCACATCGCTTACTGTCGAGGCTCTCAAGGGTCAAGCCGTCATCAAGTCCCTAAGGGATACAACTAACATCATTGAGCAAGCCATTGGTCGACGTATCTTTGAGAGATCACTCAAGTGGCACGAGGGAGACCCAATGCCCGATGAGAAGGAACTCATTTCTGGCCAGGATCGAGTCCTCCTTCGTCGGCGTCTTTTTGCCATGAAGCGGCACGGACTTCCGCCAATTGTGACTCACAACATGCTCAACGATAGCGAAGACCCTGTCTTGAACCAGATTCGTCGGGTGCAGCTATTCAACCACCCGTCTGACCGGGTCAAGGTTGTGTTCCACCCAGAGTTTTTAAACTCGGCCAACCCTGTCTTGCCATTGGATTATGATGATTTTGTGCGTGGTTGCCACCTGGGCGTCTTCCCGTCGTATTATGAACCTTGGGGTTACACTCCCGCCGAATGTACAGTTATGGGTGTTCCTAGCATCACTACTAATCTTTCTGGTTTTGGATGTTATATGGAGGAGCTTATCGAAAACTCTAGCGATTACGGTATCTATATCGTGGACCGGAGAATGAAGGGAGTCGAGGACTCGGTTAACCAGTTGTGTTCCTTTATGTTTGATTACTGTGGCAAGAGCCGGCGTCAACGTATCAACCAGAGGAACCGTACGGAGCGTCTCAGTGACCTGCTTGACTGGAAGCGCATGGGCATGGAGTATATCAAGGCCCGGCAGCTTGCTCTCCGCCGAGCGTATCCCAACTCGTTTAGCGGCGATGAGGAGGAAGAAGATTTCATCCCAGGACCGGAACAGAAGATTTCAAGGCCGTTCTCCGTGCCCGGCTCGCCTCGTGATCGGACTGGCATGATGACTCCTGGAGATTTTGCCAGCTTGCAAGAAGGACGAGAAGGTCTGAGCACGGAGGACTACGTAGCCTGGAAGCTACCGTAAGTATCTGCCTAAGTTTCTTCCCAATACTTCTCTCCATCTGCCTTTCTGTTTTTTTTCCTTCCAGGCAGTTTAGGAATCGCGCGGCTAACCGTTTTGATCCAGGGAGGAGGAGGACCCCGAGGAGTATCCGTTCTCATTGACTCTCCGAACAAAGCAGCAGCCGGGCGGCGTGAGCCCGCAAACTCAAGCTACCTTGAACGGCAACTAAAGCAAAGCGTTTCTCATAAGTAGCATGTATTCACAGCCTGCATTACTTCGGATGAAGGGCGCCCTTGACAATGGGTTTTTTATGAATGAATTTTTTTTTTCGATACGTTTTGCTCTTCCATTCTTATGGTCATAAGTTTAATGGGAGCAGACAGATTGGGTAAATAAGGAGAGAGAGAAAAAAAAAAAGCGATTGAGATTACAGCGGCACCGTGGGAGGAGTGTTGTGGGGAGCTTTTAAAGTGGAAGCAGATATGTGTATCGAGCCAGCTACCGGCTTGAGGAAAAAAAACAATATTGATGTTGTAACACTGTCGGCGTTTACCTACCACGTGCTCTTCTTGTCATATTATGAGGGCCTACCAGATGAACTAATCAGGGGTCTGACTAGCAGTCGAGACACGTGCTCTGGTGAAAAATAAGATATAACGGCGATCCGTTCAGCTCCAAAGTGTTGGGCGGCTCAAGCCCAGCAGTGGATCTTAATTTAGCAGTACTCCGTAATCTCTACGTGACTCTGAATGGGAACTACAGTAGAAAGGCACCGGACAACACTGCTAGCACCATCAGAGTCATTGGCACCATGGCACGAAGGCACGAATGGCGCCGTCGTATGAGTGAAGCCGTCAAGCCATCGTCAGTTGTCGAATGAGAATCACGCGTTTTCTCCAGACTAGGGGGCAAGGTTCATCGATACTACTAGTCCGCAGTGGTAGTAGGAAAAAGCGAAGAAGCGAGAATGGATCTCTCTCTCCCATGGGGGGGCTTTGTGGAGGAGAGCGGGAGAAAAAAAAGGCGGTGATGCATGTTGCGGGCTTGCCTTGCGAATCTCTCTCTGTCTCATTTCTTTTCGGCCCTAGCGCCATGACGTCCCGTAATGAGTCGGATCAAAACGCGAGGAGGAAATGGGTTAGAGCGGTTGCTAAGGCGAGATGGCGTCAGCTACGTACAACAACGAACGGACGGGGATCAAGGGCATGGGAAGTGGAGAGGGTGCTCTGAGGATACGAGACGAGACGAGACGAGACAAAGGCCGAGGCGAGGCGCGGCTGAACTGGCGGACGCCAAGAGATGGAGGCGGGCTCGGAATGCGGTGAGAGAGGTGTTCTGCGATGCTTCGGTGCATACACCGTATTTTGGCGTTTTGTTGGCCACGTCCAGATATGGAGCAGCTTTGAAGTGCTAGCTGGGACGATTGCAGTGAATATTTTATTTTATTTTTTTATTTTTATTTTATTTATTTTTTTTTAGCTACCTACCTACTTATTTCTCCGAGCAGCATGATTCTATCGTGGCGTGGGCTCTTAATAAGGAGAGATTGACGAGACATTTGTAGAAGGAGCACAAACAGACGATTGAACCTTCCCACTCGGGGCCCTGATGAATTTAGATTGCGTAGAGGTGATTGCGCCCATAATCCCCGCATCTCATAGCCATTCACTTTACGCCCTACCCTTATCTCTCTGTGATTCTCTGCATCTAGGGAAAAATAACAAAAGGCCAACGCAAAGCAAAAAAAGCTTCTCATGCCCCCCCTGACAGGCAAGACAAGCAGCCAGCCCGTCCCTCTCCCCATCTTGCCTCATTTGGATAGCTCGAGTGGAGAGAAGGGAGCGCCAGCCGCGATAGCTAATTTCGGTAGGTCGCTCTGCTAGCTGTTTTCCTGCGTTCTACCTGAGCGATCCATGGGCGCTGTTCTCAGGGGGCCATGTATCTCACAGTGCAGACGATTTTTTTTTTCTTTGTCTATACACTCTGCTTGATGTTGCGGTCAGAGGTCGATGGCATCGTCTGGACCGTTGACACGAGGTGCGGAGTGCTTTGCGATATATACTCTTGATTCTTGAGTTTGCATCGAGCTACCTTACTCAGCAAGACTGAAGTGATTTAAGATGAGCCAATGTTAGCAGACGACGATCGATATAGCTAGTACGAAGTACAGGTCCTCGCAACAATGGATTGCCAGAAAATGGCATTGTTCTGGTTTCAATTGACGAGAGATTTGCGACCCGGATGCCACCACATAATCGCTGTCTCTCGCTTAGTCCTAGATCGCCCATCTCGCTTCAAGATGGCAAATGCCGTGGTTTGCAATGCAAGACCATTCTCAATTATGCCACTACTGCTAGCACGGTCCAGTCACTATGAACTAAGTAGGACGATCAGCGGCGCGTTCCTACACAGTAAGGTCTGTCAAATGGCCGTGCAACACCCTGATTATCTAAGACAGGGTAGCAACCAGCACCTTAACAGCGTTGCAGCGCTCCTCAAATTCGGCCGAACAGCACTGAGGCTCTCTAACAAGAAGGTCCTACCACTCATGATCGGCTCCAAGACACTTACAACGCCAGCGGGCATCGTCCTCCACCGCGCTAATATCAGCGCAACCTGAGATGGTCTCTTTTTAATCCAAGAGGGAGTTATCTGCCAGCCGTCACAGCAAAAAAGCAAAGATATATAAGTCGTATCGAGAAGGATGAAAGAAGCAAAAAAAAAAAGCAAAAGAACTACGTCACAAGCGAATGGCACGCACGTAACCGCTCCTCTATCGAATATCACCATACAGGCATATGTACCCCAAAAAGGATGTCCTGATGAACATACATACCAATCTAGTCTCGCCAAAACATGAGCCGAGCAGATGCCAGCAAACACGCATCATGTCCTGATATAGACGGTCGCACATCCACGCCGGTCCCAGCACTCGGCCCCGTCTCATCTACCCGTCAGCAACCCCTATCTCTGCTCCGTACGGTATTAGCTACCTGACCTGCCTACCAAGCCCTCGTACGAGTAGCATCCTGAACGGAGCACCGTCTAACCAGGGGCCGTCGCCCTCTCCGGCCGAGAAGGCAGTGATACGGACCATCCCGCACAATACGGTCGCATGCCCCGTTTGGCAACACACAAAGAGGACAGGGGAGGAAAATGCCTAGGAAGAAGCTTACATAGCCCTTACCCTCTCGTTTCCTTTCCTTATCGTCCAAGCCCCCCCATAGCCGTTGCCCTGCCTCTGTTTCTTGCTCTCCTCTCGAGTACGAAATACCTGCAGTGCGGACAAAGAGACGCAGGAGCACGGAGTGCGTGCAGCGAACCGCTTGGATACCTAAGGTACCCAGCACACAGTATCAGTACATGTACCTATACCGCCATGCCTTGCTCGCAGATGCCCGACATTCCTCTCCCGCCATACCGCCGCTCTTTGTTTTGGCTCTCTTCAGTCTCTCGCCATACGTGGAAGCTCCTGTTCATGTTGACAGGGCCCCAGGTACATACATATGTACATGTATGTACAACACATCAATCTTCAAACTCCACAATTGCAAAGGGTAGGAAAAATAGAACACGCACATTGCCCCATCATCACCATCAATCACCTTTATGCTTGTAAGAGTCATTGGGAAGACACAACAGACACCTACAACCCTCCAATCCTACCGACTCAAGAGCAATGTCCAAAATATACTATAAGCCTCAACTTTCGTCTTAGACTATTCTTACATACCTTAAGATACCTACCTCACCTATACCTTGGATATCAACATCGCAAGTAGTAGTATTTAGTAGAGACGAACTACTATCTCCCTCCGCATCTCCATCAGGTCCAAATTCCCCCACTCTGGGCACCTATTCCGTCCTCCTCCTCCTTCCCCTCTGCTGTCCCTGCACTGCTTTCCCGTCTGCGTTAATAAGCATCTGATCTTCTTCTACACTGCCGACACTGTGCACCGTGTTCCTGGCCGACCGCCTTCCGCTGCCAGGGATGCCAATGCAGGAGTTTTCTCTCAGAGCGACCCATTGCCATGGAACCCCCCCCCCCCCCTTGGACACACCATTACGACCTTACGGAGTATTAGCAGCTGTCGGTGTAGAGTGCACCTTGACATCGACGCACACACACACACAATCACTCGCACAAAATTTCAGTTTGCAATGTGGAAAAAGGAATGCTTTGGAAATTGGATGCGTGGTGTCCAAGGTAGTTTCTTCTTCTTGGTACTATCATCACTACTTGCGTAGGTAAACTAAAAGCAACACGTATTGGCATGCTGTGCGATGATCGCTGCCATCTGCCTCCCCATTCCCAAAGAAAAAAAAACGCCATTGGAGGAGGCGACGCAGGCCCCTCCGAGAGCGTCATATTCACATGACGAGCTCTCTCATGTAATTCCCACTAAACGCCGATTGTGCAGTGTGCCCTACTTTTTTTGTTGTGCCATACAGATATGCGCCGCCCGTAAAAAAAAATGAAATGAAAAAAAAAAAATGAAAAAAAAAAAAAAAAAAGATTCCAGCACTGTCATCACATATTCCTAAAGGGGGAAAAAAAAAGAAGGAAAAGGAAACCGAATGAGAAATAGAAAAAAAAAAAAAAAAAAAAAAAAAAGAGCCCAGCCGTCAAAGTGTTCATAAAGGAATGTGTGGATACAGTGAAAAGAAGAGAACAAGCTGGTGGATTGAATGGAGCGGTGTGTGTGGGTTCATACTCTGATACTTCGTCGCCGTGTTAGGAAACCCTGGCGAATTCGTTTTGTCGGTGACAGGGGTGACGAAGCATCGGTAACTGGCGACAGCGTCGCGGCTGAGTAGCTGCTCGCCCTCCTGGAAGCCATCGTTTCCTGGTAGGCGAAGGGCAAGGTCGGAGTCATGGTGCGCGGAGTGCTAACGTGGTTTTCTGCCTTGTCCTCCCCGACCTGCTCCATGGGGCTGGTCTGTATTGACAATGCCTCTCGAGAACGGGACGCCGATGGGTTCAGGTTAGGCCTGCTACGCTTTCTGACCAGGCTGAGCGTCCTCTTGAACATTGTCGCCGTCTTGCGGAGCTGAGGTTCGGGCTCTTCCGGCTCCGGTTTTGATGCAAAGGGATCCACGTGGAGGAATGAATGCGAAGTCCGGTCGAAGCTGACCGGGGACATGATGCTACTTGAGCGGGGAGGGTGCTGGAAGACCATTGAAGCTGACGACGTAGAGCAAGCAGAGCCCTTCCGGTTGCTCAGAATGGGTTCGGTAGATGTCCTCGTGAGCTCGCCGCCGGAGCAGTCTGTCGATGAAGCGGGTGATGTTGATCTCCGAGAAAGCTCGACGATGCATGGCTTTCCCGAGAAGACGACTGAAACGATCCGGGCAATGTCCTGGCAGGTTGCTCGGTGCTCTGGCGCTTCTTGTGCCTGCTCGCTGTCGGAGCTGTAGTCGCAGTCGGAAAAGTCGTCGGCCGAGGAGGAAACGTCCTCTTCTGATGAAAGGTAAAGAATATGGGGAGCGGCGGGTGTGAGAACGGGTCGATCCTCTGCGGGAGCTTTCTGAGGCATGGTCGACAGCAGCCTCGAGGCCCTCAGGGCGCTCCTAGCAGGCAAGGCAGGCGCTGTTGAAGGTGGTGCGGCATCAGTCTTGCTGGCTGCCAACACGTCGCTGTTGGATTGGTCCATCTTGGTTTCGCGGGCGGGCGAAGCAGAAGAGGTACGAGAGCTGGGAAGCGCAGAGCTTCTATATGATGATCTTGTGTTGCGATCCTGCCCCTCTAGAGCATGGTCGTCTGGAATGAAATCGGCTTGGCCCCTCGAGTGATCCACCAACGACATGACCAAGCGAGAAGAAAGAGATAAAGAGAAACCTGGGGTGGGGAAGCGCGATGGTCGTAAAACGGTATTCGATTCTCGCCGTCTGATTCGTGCTTGTCCAGGGAGGGTTTTCGAGACAAGTCGAGCGACAAGTTGTGTGAAGCGTTTGAGTGGGCGAGAAGAGAATAAGGTAGGTAAGGATAGAAGAGAGAGAGAGCGAAGGGAGAGACTGTAGTGAGAAGAAGAAGAAGCGTTATGAAGAAGGTGTGGAAGAAGGGAAAAAGGGCGCTGGAGGGAGGCTCGAGAGGAATGCTTTGTTCTCGTCGACCAAGCGCGCGAATATCTAAGACAGACTGGAAAAGGTTCCTGTCGAATGGGGGGAAAAAAAAAAATGAGAATAATATCCAGTCTCTCTCCGCGCGCGAACAGGAAGGGGGGGCAGGAGAGATAAGTATATCCGTCCAAGGCATGGCATGGGATGTTCCACCGTCTAGCACGAGGGCTACCGTGCCGTGGTGGAAAGATGCACTGGGTACTTACAGCGAACGGCGCCCGGGCCCGCGATCCACTTGGAGGCATCCACTGCGAAGCCCACTTCCAGGGCCCACTCCTAAGATCCTGGCAGGGGTCAAAGGGGGGCCCACCGGCTTGCTACCTGTGCTCAACTTGTTACGGAGTCCTGGACGGAGCTCTCTACTGGCACTTGGTACAGTAGCGGGCAAGATTTTGGCGTGCACCAAGTATTTTGATGTTATGACGAGGAAGCCTGCTGTGCGCCACAGATTCAAGCCAGGCCTGCCAGCAAGCTCGGTTTCAAAGGCCTGGCGCAACCCGGCCAACCTGGGCATCTAGGCAAGGCAGGCAGGTTTGTTACGGAGCGAGCAGCTCCTTCTGTCTATTCGGCTCGACACGACCATTTCGCTTTCCCCATTCGTCATTTTGCGAAATATGACTGCAACAGATAGATTTGCTCATGTTGTGCGGCTTTTATTCTCTGCACAAGTCCAGTGCTGTTCTATCCCTACCGGACGGCTGAGCCCTTTCGTCTCGTCTCATTTCCTTTTTTTCCCTCCTCGTACTCTCTCCGCAATTCCAGTCCCGGGCGGTAGGCGGTGGTGGCTTGCCGCTGTCTTTGGCCCGTTAGCGGCGGCAGCACCACCACCACCACCACCCTCACTCACTCACTCACTCGCTCACTGTGCCCTAACAAGTCTCATTGGCTCTGGCCCAACCATTGGCCGCAAATAACCTTAGTACTCTACGTGCCTGTATTCCGCTGCATCTCCCCCCAGCCTCTGCAGAAATACCATCAAATCAGTCCGACACAAGTGCCACATTGCCCACTAATGGCTGCACATCAGCACCAACTGCCGCATCGGCGAGCGTTTTTGCCTTGCTCCCAGGTCCAACCTCTTTTTGAGTCCATGTCATGACGCTTCCCCAGCCCTCCATAACTGCTCAGGACTTACGCATACGCACATACCTACGTATCATCACTCGATATGACTACGAACCATGGGCATCATTACCTGGTGCTAGTAGTATTGCGCCACGCAGATCCTAGCCGTAGCTCTGCTGATCAACGAAACCGCTGGTACCTCGTCCTACTACATGTACCTAGTAGTAATACTACTGCTATTTTACTGTGTGACCCCAAACAGTTCGTCCCTCGACCCTTACGGACCCTCAGGATCCTGCTCCATCCTCGCCCAAGGGACCTTGGTATACCCTTTGCAGTGAGCATGTACATACTTACATACTTACTACACGCACTAGCTTCCAATCAACACACGGGGTTCAGACTCTTCTCCGCCGGCGCCAGCACCATCTCGATGCCCATCTGTCCAGAACGACGGGCTAGCCCAGGGGCCGTGAGTGGGCAGAGAGGAACCGATGGAGGGACGATGCCAGACGCACCAGGCGTCGACGTGGTGACCAATGCTCGAGTTGATTGGGCGAGCCACCTGGGGCAAACAAGGTCGATTTCCTGCTAATGAAGCGCACTTCATGTCAAAGCACAAGAAGCAGCCTAGCCCACATCCCTAGCGGATCATCATCTTGTCACGCGGTGCCAAACGGTGGCCTAACTGACAGGTCCCTGCAACTGAGCAAATGGCACGGGCTATCGCTCTCTTTCCACTCCGTATTGCTGTTTGCTGATCATTCGAGAGCAGCTTCTCGAATAGACTTGAACCCCTCCCAGTGACAAGCCTAGCATTCGAAACGGTTCTTTGGGCAGTGTTCGCGAGCCCATAACTTGACAAAGCACGCTCGCTTACCAGACGAAGTCGAGACCATTGGGGGGGGGGGGGGTAGTAGGATGGGATGGGATGGGATGGCAAGTTGCAGCGTGGCCAGAGCGCGTACCTCTAGTACCTGAGCCTAGTTGCTGTCTCACATCTTCACTACTATACCTTATCTCGTGGCTGGAACAAGCAGCACGTACACAGTCGTGTTCTCAATTTTTGCCTTTTTTTTTTTTTTGTCTTCGGGACGTTCCAGCCACAAAGTGCGCTTCGCACGTTTTAATTTCAGCGCCGGGACGCACAATGACACGATATGCCCACGAACCGTCCCTCTGCGTGCCGGCGCACCGCTTCTACGCAGGGCGACGAACGAGATGCAGCGTGGCCAAGGCTTCGGTGCAGGCGACTTTGAAATTGTGTGGCTTTTCGTGCGGACAGTCTTCTCCGTGCCTTGCCATGCGTATGCGTACCGGATGCCCTAAGGCATGATGTTTAGGGTTGATCGAAAAGATAGGAGACAGACAACACGCGAGTAAGTGCCCATGAGGTTGCGTCAACCGCCGCCCCTCAGAAAGGCACCGGGACCAACGCTTGGTCTCTCTTTCGTGCTACCGTAAGTAGGGTAGGTAGTATACGTTCTATGCCCTTCCCGAGCCGAATCATCGAATGAATCCATCGTGTGGCTGCAATGCACCATCGTCGCATTGCTCGCCAAGATTGGTCCAGCCCTCCTCCTCCTCTCCCTCTTTCGCCCTCTGCAGTCTTGCAGGCTAATGAGTGTGCATGCTCCATCTCCCTCTAGTTCAACGCAGAATCCCCCGTGCCATGAAATTGACAAGACAAGCCGTTCAGGGCAAGGCCTCGTAGCGCCCAGGCTACACACCCACTTGCCTTCGCTGGCGCCTCTCCATTGGCATCGGCATCGTGCCGCCCAACCAGCCGCGAATCATCGAGTCGCTATGACACATGGTGCCGTGCACAAGAATCAAGCAATTTTTTTCCCCTCTATGACTCCGTACACTGACACAAGTGGGCAGAGACGGCATAAACCGGGGGCATGGAGACGGGCCCCTGGACTAGACCGACTTTTGCCCACTGGCCAGGAAAAAAAAAGAGTACAAAGTTAGGGTACGGAGAATGCCTCCCGCTGATATTAGTGGATTACCCTTTTTGGCTCAGCTTTTATTACCCTGTACTCGTAGTTGTTAGTCAATATCTGGTGTGCATTTTTCCCTATACCCTCCCTCTGCTACAGGGAGGGGGAGGGGGAGAGAGAGAAAGAAAATGAGCGTCTATCATGTAATATGGTCACACAATGCTCCCGTGCAAGAAGGTAGAATTGATCATTGTCCCTTTTTCTCCCTCGCGTGAACCGAGATCGTTCTCTAGCGAGCCCCTGATTCACGCCTCACGCCATCGGGGTCGCACCAGATTCCACGGGCCATAGCTCCAAGGCTACGGGGTATAGTGACACCATCAGTAACCTAACGTGCCGCAGTGATCGAAAGACTTCAGTTCCTATATCCGTTTGTAAGAGGGTGGGTGAGCGCTCATCATTTCACTCCTACCCACGAACTTCATTCCTTCCCTCTAAAGTCTACCTCTCTAAGCCAAGTGTTCCCCCCCTTTGCCATAGCGCAATGTATCCCTTTAGGTATGCGCCGGTGACAGCTAAGTCGCGTACAAGGATCATAGCCAATTAGAAGGCACTACATAAAGGATATATTATTTCACTAGCAAATTGGCTAATGATAGAAATACTAGCAATTCAGACCTTTATAAATAGCTATATTATAAGTATCGCACCCCCATCTAGTCTAAATAGGCCTAGCTAAAGGCTTATTAAGGCTATTCCTACCTATTTTCTATAAAGGCTACTATACCTAACTTTATAACTATATCTCGCTAATGTATAGCCCTTTGCAAGCTTAGCAATAGCCCTATTTCTTTTAATTAATATAATTATACTATAAAATAGGTATAAATTTATCGCTAGCTTGAAATATCTATTATAATAATCCCTTTTTACTATATATTTTATAGAGCTCTTAATAAGCTATTGCTATTATCTCTTTTAGTTCTTATAATATAGCTATTTTAGTATACTATAGAATTAAAGAAAATAGCTATTTATAAGGGCTATTTCTAGTAGAAATAACTATATAAGGGCTTATTAATTACTTTAATAGAAGTAGTACTTATAATATAAATAGCTTTAAAGCTAGTTACTTTTATTAATTACTCCTATCTTATTACTATAATTAGTAATAAGAGAGGGAATAGATAATATTTTCTTAAAGATATTATTAAATTTATATTTTATTAGTTATATTTAAGGATATATTAATATAAGCTACTAGTAGTAGACTTCTATATATTTATTGCTAGAATAAAAAGTTATAAGGAATAATATAAGAGTATTATTCTTCTAAGCTATTTAATTAATCTATAATATATTAGCTAGTAATTTACTAGGGAGTTTAATAGGGCTAGACTTTTTTATTTAATATTAGAATAGCCTTAAGTTTATTCTAATTCTAATAGTATTATCTACTATTATTATTTAACTTTACCTTTATAAAGGGCTTATAAAGGCTATAGTTAATATAATAGGTGCCTATAGCTATAATACCTTATTAGCAAAGGATCTAGAAAAGTAAAGGCAATAAGAATAGGTTATTTAGAAAGATATAATAGCTAGCTTTTAGTAGTAAATTTAATAGGGCAATAACTATAGATTATATTAGATTTAAGGCCTTAGACTTATTAGTAGTTATTTTTCTCTTCCTTTATAAAGGGCTAGCAATAGGGCCTAAGGTAGTATAAGGTATATACTAAATCTATTATAGAAAATACCCTTATTAGGCTATAATCTAAATCTTATAGCCTATAGGTATAAGTTTAGTTTTTATTATAACTTTTTCCTTTACTTTACCTTTAAAGCTATTAATATACTTATCTATAGTAAGATTTATACCTAGCTACTAAAAATTAAGGGAAGTCTCTTATAAATACCTAGATTACTTATTAACTTATTAGAAGGTCTATAATTAAAGGTATCTAGTAGTAGTAGTATTATTATTATTATTATTTTCCTTAAAAGGGTTAAAGGGTTGAAAATACTAGAATAGAATTAAATAGTAGTTAAATAATATAAATTTAATAATAGAATAATCTAGATACTAAGATTTTACTTTTAAAGTTATCTAATAGTCCTCTACTTAATTTTCCTTATAGATTCCTATATAAATAATAATATTAATCTAGAGATATACCTCTTTAAGAAAAGTCTCCCTCTATTAGAACTTTTAAGAGTATTTTTTAGCTAGACCTTCTAGCCTAGGCCTAGGCTCTTAATTTATATATCTAACCTAGTTATTTACTAGGGAATTAGGTATAAAAAGCTAGAATAGTAATAATAGTATTGAGGGTAATATATAGATAACTAGGTTATATTATTTAATATATAGAGGTTGAAATTAATAGCTATATAAGGGCTCTGGGTTAAAGTTTGGCTAGTATATATTATTAGAAGGCTATTCCTAGTATAAGTATTTATTTTATATAAGGAGATAGCTATTAAATTTATTATAGGCAATTAGTTCTTATAGTTCTATTTTAGTATCTCTCTAGAATTGTATGCTAGGTGTTTAGTAGGGAGATAGTTTAGTTAGTATCTCTGTACTAAAATATAGCATCTGGCGTGCAAGGGTATATGGGTCCCGTAACCTTCCTGTTACCGGCGCACACCTAAAGGGATGATATAGTCCATGCTTGGGTAGCCTTGGGACCGTTTTTTTTTCTCCAACATCTGCCGCAATGTGCGACTCAACCAACGCCACCCGAACGACACAGGAGATAGCCGAGTCGGCTCGCGGGCGGGCGGGCGGCAAGGCTGGGAACTTGGTCAATGCCGAAGAAGAAGAAGAAGCAAAAAAAAGCAAAGCATGAGGAATCAACCCCATCTGACAGCTTCATCCGCGACGCGCAGCGCTTCAGGATGGCCCACGTTCCGTGCGGCATAGGGTAGCTCACCTGCAAGAGAGCGTTGTGTGATGATAGTTCGTCCGATACAAGTAGTTTCACACCGGATGTCTGCATCTCCGAGCGCACGAAGCGCTTTGGTCGACAGCAAGTATTGACAGTGAAGCCGTACTGTATGTGCAGCTTGTTGGCGAATCTTCTGACGTTCGTCGGGCTATGCTTGGGTCGCGAGCAACAACCATCTTCGGTTGACGCTGAGATGGCGGACATTCAGTGGCGACTTGTTTTTTCCACTACAACCATCATCACTGCTAACTACCTCGCCTGTGCGATTTTGTTGGCGCCGCATCACAAGCACACTCGAAATAGCAATGCCTCGTAATCTATCCATCTCCATAACTGGCGTCATGGGCATCTCAACGGCTACGCTTTTCTTCCCCCCCCCCCAATGGCGCCAGGGTACCTCGTAACCCGCCTGCGCCACACCTTTCAGAACCTCGTATACCTGTCAATTGTGGAGAGCGGCCGAATGAGCCACGGGGACACCAGCCACGGACAACCCACACACATGACGTTTACCACAACGGTCTAGCGGGGTTTCTCTTTTTAGCAAAGGTGGTGCTAGAAGGCTGCTCGAAATAGAAACACGTTGAACCCTCTTTTTCTTAGTACTAGTAAGATTAATAGTATGTCAGTCTGGCGCATGGCGCGTAGCTGAAGAGAGGAAAGTCGGTTCCCTCTTTTCCATCATTGAACATGGCCAGTGATCAATCCTTCTCCTTCACGCAGAGGTGTGCATCGCTTAGACCAAAAAAAAAAAAATCTTCAGGGAATCACTGTTAAGAAACCCGGCCGTTTCAACCACGGCCACGAGCGTTTCAATCGAGCCCGTGCTCCCCCCCCCCTTCCCCCACAGCACGTGTCGTTTGACGATTGTTTCCTTTCCAAAACGCCAAGGCCCAAACAAGCTCTGTTACATGTTTTAGGCTTATCCCATGTTATCCGCACCCTGATGCAAGGCACATGATTACAGTTATTTGAATCTTTCTTTGCGGTAAAACATTCATCACGCTGCTCTCTTCAAGATGGTTCTCTGGCTGTTTCATCGCCTCCTTGATGGCTCGAACATCTCAAACGCCATTTCCGTACAGTATCACAGTATGGGTGGTCTAAGAAAGTGACTTGCACCAAACAAGCCTCACCCTTTAGGCTGCGCCTTCAAAACTCTAAACCCTAATAGAGCCCGATTAAGTCATCTTCCGAGATGCCCAAGAACGAATATGTGTAATCCGTTCCTTTTTTTACTTTCACTTCCTCCCATGACATGTCATTCTAATCCTAATTCGTCGGGCTCCCTCAAGTGGGAGTATGGTACTAGATAAGCACATGGCGCTGTCATAAGCTTATGTAGGCCATACCATGGCGATGCAAGCCACTTTTCCTGCTCTCCTCCATCCTGTCTGATCTGAGCCACGCGGAGATCCATCGTCAGATGAGAACAAGAGTCCACTCCAATAGCTATTAGCTGCCATGACTGGGACAGAAGATGCATTGCCCGCCAACGCTAGTGACATACACGAGGAGAGGGAAAAAAAAAGGTAGGGAAAAGGGATAGGTAAAAGACTATTATTGTCAAAGCCCACATTAGAAGTATAAATCAGTTGGTACCCCCCAAATGCAAGCCCAGATCCTCACTTTGATTTCTATATTACAGTTTGTAACCGAGAGGTAAAGGAAAGGAGGAAAAAAAAAAAGGCGAAAACAAAAGCCCAAATGCCATTCATTAATCATCATGTCTGCTTGCTCCATGCTCGCTTGCTTCGTGACTTGGCCCCCTTGTACTAGAAACGGCCACCCGTCGGAGAAAGCGGCTGCCGGCGTAGAGAGTCTCCCCCGCTGCTATGTGGCCGCCACGAGTCCGACATGGCTGATGGTCTCCGTCCGTGCTCGTCCGTCTGCCCCGGAGTCGGTGGCAGAGGCAAGAATAGGCCGCTGCCGTCTCCGACCAGGATGCTGCGCCGGACCTCTCCCCGGTTCCATCCCTCCCCGGTAACATCTGCCGCCAGGCCGTAGCTGCTAACGGGACGCCGCAGCGTGGGCCCTACGGCGGTTAACGCGTCGACTTTGCTAAAGTTCCACTTGCCGAACTCGTCAGTCTTGGTGTACACTTCAAGGGCATGGACCGTCGGCGGAGGGGCTCTCAAATGCGCCGCAAATGGATTATTGGAACTGAACCGATGCGCTGCCGGCGCACGAGAGGCAGCCTGTCGAGCAGGCGGAGAGGTGCTGAACGGGTTGGTGGGAGCGGTCGGCGAAGTGGGTAGTGCTGGGTGGCCCTGGTTTGCGTTGTACGACGGAGTCCGGACGTGGCCTCCTGCGAAGCCGGCATTGGGAGGAGGCAAGCCCTGAAGCTGTTCCGGAAACGACTCATCATGGACGTAGAGCCTACGCAGCTTAGACATAGACCCTGAAAGGACGGACGAGGCAAGGTACGCGTACCAGCTGGCCTTCATGCTGGCATACGCCTCTTTCTCAGACTCTGTCGAGATCTCATAGCGCAGAATCTCCAGACTCCTGGAGGCGAGCAGCCCAATCCCCGCGTTTTGAGGAAAGGCCTCGATGACCTTGGCCTGCATGGCCAGCGTCTTCAGACAGGGTGCCATCGTCAAGATCTCTTGAAGTCTCTGCGGATGGACGCCAGTCTCGATAAGCGTCAGGACCTTGAGCGTGTGCTGAGTTTCGGGCCAGGCAAGATACTCGATGAGGCCGGCCGCCGTGACCCGAGGCGTGCCCTCCAGGACGAACTCCTCCAGCGAGGGCATGATAGGCCCTGCCGCGGCCGCCAGTACCTCGTCGGATATGCTCTCCGTGTCGGTCATCTTCAGAGCCCGCAGATTCGGCAACGTGCTCAGCACCGCTCTCATAGTCATGGTGTCGACGCTGATGCCGTTCAGCTCTAGGACCTCGAGGCGAGGCCACACTTGGCCCGTAGCCAGCGCCGCCAAGCTCCGTTCCGAGCCGGCATTGTAGGTCATCTTCCGAATGTTGGGACATCGGGCCTGCACTTCAAACCGCAGCGTCGAGCTGCTCGTCTCATCCGAGAACATGCCCTCTGGCAGGTCGATGTACTTCAAGTTGGGGAGCACGGCAATGGTCTGGGCCAATTCGACCTGACAATACTCGCGCACCTGGTAGGGTGTCTTCAGAAACTGCACCTTCTTCCCGAGACGGGTTGGATCCTCGCGAACCGTGCGCCGAAATAGCCTGAGTCTTGCCTGGGCCGGGTCCTCGGGAATGGCGTTTCGGTCGAACCTCGTCTGCTTCCGCCTCTCGGCCAACCAGGCCTCGAGCTTGCAGTAGTGGACCTGATCAATGCGAACGCTGTGATACCTAGGATAGTTTTCGGTTAGGAAAGATGCATGAACGGGCACCGCTAAGCGGGAACAGTTTCATATGCCACTCACAACAAGTTGATGGCAGCTTCATGCCAGGTCCGATTCACCTGCGAACAGTGCGCCAGGTCGCGCAGGTCACACAGCATGCACCCGTCGTCGTTTCCGCTCTCCTCACACGTGTCGTAGCTCTCATCGCGGGCATGGGGGCAGACAAAGGCAAACACCCGCTCGAGAACCTTGGGCGGGAGGATAGAGACCAGCTGACTCGACCTCACGCTCGGGGGGAAGAAAGGTTGCCTGCTGATGTTGAGGGGACGAAGCAGCTGTGGAGGGGTTGAGGCGGCCTCTTGCTTCTTCTTGTCCTTTCTTCGAAACGGCAGCCGCATAGTGGCAGTTATGACGATGGGGAAAGATTGTTCCCAAAACAATTGATTAAACAAGATCGAAGCAGCTCGTGTGGTAGATGGATGCGAGGCGCGTAGCGAAGGCCAGGAAGAGACGAGCTTATGAAGGTGACGCAGTAAAGCAGATGAAAGGAAAACGAAAAAAAAAAAAAACTGGAAAAAGAGAAAGAAGGAAAGCTAAGAGCTGAACGCCAGGATGTCTAGGAAAGAAATGTGACGAGAAGCGAGGCTTGGGATCCAATAATGCTGCTGCTGATTCAATTATGTTTCGCGCATCCCTTGCAATTGTGCCCCGCGAACAATCAACGAGGCTGAAATTCGGGGTCCCTCCCCCAAGACCCGCGAGAGTCAGTGGCTGCAGGGGCGGAGGAATTGGCGAGGCCTCTTCGCAGACAATTGAATGGTATCCGAGACGAACAGAGACTCGAGAAAATGAGGGGATCTGCAGAGATATGCCGGGCTCTGACCAACGCAGGCGCTGGGCGAAAAGGCGAGTAGACAGACCGAGTTGGGTAGAGATGGGGGGGATTTGAATGCTACCAGACCGATTGGCGGTTGTGACTTTTTTTTTTTTTTTTTTTTTTTTTTTTTTGACGTCGCGAGCGTGTCCTGAAAGCCACAGCAGCTGGTACCCGAAGCTTACAAGTGCTAGACCCTGTTGGAGCACAGCGCCTTTGGGTGATGTCTGGTGCTGATTATTATCCGCCACCGCGGCCACCACCTCCTGTGTGTGATTGACAAGCCCGAGTCCTCCTTATAGCGCCCTTAGTTGATGCAGAGGCCCCGTGAGCAGAGCAGCCGACAACCGACAAAAGTTCATGTTGGCCAAGACTCAGCCGCGCGAGAAACTGACAGGCAACTGATAGGCTTCTGAGGGGGGCGCTGTTTTAGTGGTGTGATGCCCTGGGCCAGTTGCTTCCTCCCGGCGCAACGTGGACGATTTTAGCGCCGCCCTCAACGTGCTGCCATTCATCAAATTCGTAGCGACTTCCACCACAGGCTGAGGAGCCCGCGACCGACCATCCCGCGGGGGGGAAATTTAGGCTCTTGGGAGGGTGGTGGCCATTGCCGGGCCTTGCTCAACTCGTCTGGTGCTAATTTGTCTGCTGGGTGCTCCGTGTCTTTCATTTCACGCAAGTGTGTGGTAGCCTTGACGTGAGGCTCGGCTCTGGCTATGGAAGCCCCTTCAGCGCCAATCAATATCCTCGCCTTGCCTTGAAAACCGCAAGCCTTCCTCTCCTTGCATTTCGATAGGCTCATTAGTTTAAAAATTGAAATTACATGGGACACGACCGTTGGTCGCTGCATATGTCTGACGTATTGGCATCTTTTCTATACCTGGTACCTTATGTATGCTGCACAAGATCGAATCAATCGGTATGCATAGCAAGTTCTTGCCATTTCGCACAGTTGTCATGATACACATTGCCAACTTCATATCTGCGTAGATGCAAAACTTCCAGCACAAGCACAGATTCAAACATCCCATTACACTATTCCGCACCGCTCCCATCTATCTACTACCCTTTCCCAACTCGTTCTCCTGGTCTAGGAGCATGCCAGGTGTATGAATGATACAAACAAGTATAGTACATGGATAAAAGTAGAATGCGATTAAAAAAAAAAACAATGGGCCAGGTTGGCATGACTTCCTGACCCGCGATGCTGCCGTACAAATGCAGCCTAACCCACCCCGAGGCGTCGTCTCATAACAAAGACGCCCTGCCTTGCCCTGCGCCCCCGCCAGAGCGTTTTTTTCGTTTTCCCAGATTAGCCATATAGCCCCCATCATCAACCTCCTGTTCATCATGATTGCAAAAGACATGTTGTCATCGCTAGTGGCGAGTCATATCGGTTCACTTGTAGACCCAAGCTCTACTCAGAGCAAATGTCCCTTGTGTCCAAAATAGAGATTAAAAAATTGTAAACGCCCCTTGCCAACAGCAAGGGTCCCAGATTCATAAAAAAACAGAATGCTTGCTGCCATCAGACAGTTGAAGCCACAGCCATCGGAAGTCCATCATGGTCGAGTATGTTAACTCGCCCAAGTTGAACATCCCCGACGGCGTCATGTGTGGTGGGCTTAAGCCTTGCGAGACCTGGTGGCGGTGCCGTTGGTCTTGGCACCGGTAGTAGTACCGTTGGACTTGCCGCTGGCATGGGTAGCGATGTGAACGGGGTCGGGAAGAGGGGCCTGGCTCATGCGGCGCAGCGACTTGCGAGTGGTGGCCTTGCCATCCTTCTTGTAGGTGGCGAAGTAGAAAGAGATGAAGAGAACCAGGTAAGAGCTGAGGATGCCGATTCCGGCAAAGGCAGCAAACTCCTCACCGGCACACTTGCCAGCGTTAGGCAGGTAGGGGAAGTAGGTCGAGGTGAAGTAGGTGTAGGAGGCGAAGTAGACGAAGCCTTTTTTTTTTGCAAACAAAGTCAGTCAATGGCCAAGAGAAACCGCGGGGACATCAAATCACTCACCCAAGTCAATGATGAACTGGATAATCTGAAGACGAGTAACCCACTCCTTCCACCAGATGCGAATGCCACGTGCGCTCTGGAAGTAGTACCAGTACATGACAACGTGCACAGTCAGGTTGAGGGTAATGGGGACCCAAGAGACGGAAGTCAGGCCAATCAACTGAGTGTAGCACAGAAGAGCGGTGGCGCCATGGTGGTAGCAGTGGAGGAAGGTCAATGGCTTCTTCTTGAGGAAGAGGAAAACGGTGTCGAGCAGCTCAAGGTACTTGGTGAGGTAGTTGAGCTAGAAGAGCAGACTCGTTAGTTACCGGACAGTAAAAACTGCATTTGAGAGAGGAAAAAGAGAGTTAATTTTTCTACTTACGTAGTAGAGAACAACCAGGGGCTGAGTCCAACCACCCTCGTGGTGGCAGATGGCGAAAAAGATACCCTTGCGGACAACAATTGGCAGTAGCTGCTCGATGAAGAGAGCCAGGAGGAAGGCACTGATGGCGGTCAAGTAGAAGTTGTGGATAAGGAAAAGGGCCTTGAGCTTGAACGGCTCGCGGTTGCGCATCAACTCCCGACCGCCGAAGATGATGATGTAGTAGACGACAATGAAGATGGACGTCGACTTGAGCGTGGACATGGGAGTCTCGAAAGGCACGAATTCGAAGTCATTGGCCGAGTAGCCAACAACGGCCGTGAAGAGCTTGTCAAAGATGGGCCACAGATGAATGCCGAAAGGACGATCGAGCGTCGGCAGCGGCAGCTGCTCGTAAAAGGTGGCGGGAGCCGTAGACATGATGGGCGAACTTGCACGAGCAAAATCCGGAACAGTCTCAGATGGAATTCAACGTCTGCTGGGAGAAGAGGAAGGGTGAATGTTAAAAAAAAAAGATGGCAGCCGCTCGAGAAAAAGGGTGAACACGCGACGCGACCGAGCGATACGACCCTCCAGAAAAAAGTAGTGATTGATTGCAATCTGCAAAGCGATCGAGGCAGCGATTGCGCAACGAAGGAACGACGAGAAGGGGAAAGGAAGTAAGTATTAGGGATTAGACAAGCCAACCAACTCCAGCGACGAACTCAATCGCAACTCTCTCGGCGAGGGATGGAGGAGGGAGAAGGGGGACAGAGCGGCAAGAAGGAGGGCGAAAGAAATACTTAGTACGGAGTCCGGAGGACGGCTAGTGCTGCAAAAAGTCGGGCTACGTAGTCTCTTTCTCACGGCAGAATCAATGGGCCCGCCCCTTCACCACCCAAAAGAACCATCCCCTTTTTCCAAAGTGGGAATCTGGCTGCGCTGCACTTGGCGGTGTTGCCCAGCATTTTTTTGGGGGGGCTTTTGGGCGCATGTGATTGGGCGCTACTGCTGGACCGACAGCCAATCCGCTGCTCTGCTGCGGAAAGTCTCGGGCGTGCTCACGTGATCTCAACACAAAGGACACTGCGCCTTGGCTGAGGTGGTAATGGACAGCTTCTGAGTGCCTACTACTAATAAGGTAAGTACCTTCGTACTGGATACCGTAATTTCGGCGCTGCGCGGACGCCGGGAGCGAGGTAGGGGGTACGGCCGAATGCATAGGAAGCATGCAGGCAATTTGGACGTTGTTGAGCTTTATATTAAGCTATATATGTCAACAAGCAGCTGAAATGAGCTGAAATATCCTTTTTGAGGAGGCTCATGTTTGACTGGTTGAGCCAGGTAACATGGTGTACTCCATGTACCTAAGTACCTTACTTAGGTCCCGTTTGATTATCATTGCCCGCTGCCCATTGATATCTGTACGGCGAAGTAGGTACCGTGTACTTTACACAACACTCAAGCGGTCCAAGGCACTATCCGTAGGAAGCATCCGAGGTACGCGAGGTAGGATCTGACGCAATCGCGGTGCAGTTCGTCTCGTGGGCAGCGTCTCCAGGGCGGATCGAGAGGGCCTTCCTCCAAGACCCCCCCGAGCATGTCTAAGGTACGCAGACATGATAGTGTCCACAGGGAATACCTATCAGGTAGGTGACACGGAGCGCTACCACGACTTTAAAGCGTCAAGATGGCGATTAGGTCGTACAAATCAAAAGACATTCTCCCATCTATAAGTACACAGCATTCTGGCATACATTCAACATCCCATCCGCACAAATAGGGTTTGCCAACCTGTAAGTGAGGACGCCCAGATAGCGTCCGTCTGCGCTTCCGCGGAGGTTCGGTATTGGTGCTGCGCAGTGAGCGAATGGAAGCTGGCCTAATTGAAAGCTTTCGATAATTCAGACCGTGCACGCGCAAAACTGTGCACTGTACCTTCTGCCCGGCATTGCCCGCAAAAAGTGCCCCGCCAAAAATGCAATTCGTACTGTGCCGTCCCGCTTTGCCGGGTAAATCAGGCAATCCATCTGCTTAGTCATTGGCCGGCCCTCAGTCGATTCTTTGCTCCAAAACACCTCTGCATCACCAAAACGGTACCAAAGCCCAAAGGCCACAACCACCAGTCGAAAAAAAAAACCACACCCCTCCGAGGCCCTCTTTGCTCGCTGCCCTCTCCGAGTCTCTTCACCATGCAGTCCGCCGCCCTGCTCCGTGTCGCCGCCCGCGGCTCCTCCATGGTCCGCGCCACCGCCGCCCGTCCCGCGCCCTTCGTTGCCCGTTCGGCCGTCGCCGCTGCTCGTCCTTTCAGCGTCTCGACTTCCCGGCGAGCCGAGCATGCTGAGGAGACCTTTGAGGAGTTCACTGCCAGGTGAGGTCTCGCCGATACAACATCACGTTTTGACTTTTACATGCATGGCGAGGGGAATTGGGCGATGTGCGCTTGCAAAGGGAAAGAAAGAGGTGGAAAGTTAGCTGGCGTTGGCATCGTTGGAGGGAGAAAGAAAAATTTAAAAAAACAGCGCTGGCGCTCCCGCACCTCATTGTCCTCTAGATGCCATGCTGTCGTCAAGCCAGAGGTCCAATGGCTAACCAAGCATAAATTTCGCAGATTCGAGAAGGAGTTTGACGCCGTGCAGGACGTTTTCGAGCTCCAGGTATGCCCGCGGGTTCAGCTGCTCCAAAAACATCGTATGATTTGCTAAGGTCATATTTTAGCGCAACCTCAACAACGCCTTCGCCTACGACCTCGTCCCTTCACCCAGCGTCGTCGCCGCTGCTCTCAAGGCCGCCCGGAGGGTCAACGACTTTGCTACTGCTGTCCGCATCTTCGAAGGTACGCCATTGTCGTCTTCGTTTTGTTGAATTGAGTCATCATCGTCATCAAGTCCGGCCCACGTCTCCACCTCGTGAGCGCCACACGACAGCTATCCAAACCGCAACCCTATCTCATTATGCTGGAGCGCAGTCGCTCGCCTGCTCGCTGTTGTCAATCTGTCTTAGGACTCCGTTTGCTAACCTGCATATTCTATGCTCCAGGTATCAAGGCCAAGGTTGAGAACAAGAACCAGTACCAGCAGTACCTGGACGAGCTAAAGCCTCTGCGGGAAGAGCTTGGCGTGCCGCTGAAGGAGGACCTGTACCCCGAGGAGAAATAAGCTGCTGCTGACCGCGAGGGATAAAAGGGAGCCTGTTCAAAGTCTTGTACATGATATTACATCTGGAGGGAGGTGTGTAGTAAGGGAAGCTAGACGGTCGATGGAAGGGGGGGCCGGTGGCGGCATCCCGAGCCCTTGTGTTATAAGTTTGACGAAGCATGTAGTGTATGCTGCTCTACCGTTGTTTTAAAGAATCTACGGGGTAAAAAAAAGAAAATAATACGTCTCGCCGTGCCACCACCTCCTGTTATCTACTGCACCGTCACCTCCTATCACAAACTAACATCCAAGTCCACATTCAAGTTCCCTTCGTTAAAAGCGCGTGCCATTTAGACCTGCATCGTGACCCATGACATGATGCCTCGAGTGTCCATCTTTATGTATACATACCCTTGTGCCTTGATATACCGACTCCCCCGAAATAAAGCAAAAAAGGAAGTTGAAAAGAAAAAGGTAGAAAGAATCAAGAATAAGAAAATCAAGAGATACCTCCGGTAAAGAACGGAGCCCGCAATACTACCCTCTCCCTTGTCTGAGCACCGGCTAGATTTGTCATGTAAACAAAAGGTGACGGATATATGTACGCCTCGGTCCTCAATTCTCACTTAAAAACCACCCCATTACTCGCCATATCCACTCCCTTCTCATCACCCTCTCAGGTGGTCCCATCTGCCGTTTCCTGACTGCTGCCCATAGAACTGCATCCCCTCACTGCTGGCTCCTGCGGCTGGGCTGGCCCCCCTACTAGCTGGGCCTGCGTACGGTCGAGCAATGGTTCGCGGACTCATCATGCTCATGCGTGGACTCCGCGGCACACTAGACTGCCGGGTCTCTCGCCGTCCGTTCTTGAGTTGTCGGAGCTCTTCGCGGGTACGATCTAGCTCCATTTCTCTCTCTCTGACAAGGGACTTGAGTTCCGCAACCTGCTCAAGGTATATCTTCACCGCACTTTGCTCCTGGATTTCATGGATGCGAACAAAGTTTTCTGACGCCTTCTTGCTCAGGTCATCGTTCTGGCTCCTTAGCTGGTTATTTTCCGCCTTTAGTCCCGAGGCAGTTGAAGCAGCATCCTGATACAGGTCCCGAATATATTCCGCGTCCTTGTGGGCATTTTCCAGTCGCTTTTCAAGGAGACCAACCTTGACCTGTGCCTCGCGCAAAAGCCTTTCGCTCCTTGCCAAGGGCGTATCCTGCGGATCAGAGGCATTGGGATCCTCAGTTAAGCGAGCCACGGTAGCTTCTAGCTCTAGAATCTTCTTCTGTGCTTTTTCAGCCTCTCTCTCTGCCAGCTCTGCAGCAGACCGCATGGCAGCCTCAATCTTGCGCTTCTCAGTCTCAAACTGAGAACGGTCCTGTAGTGCTGCGCGCTGTGACTCATACACTTTGTGAGTCGTCCTTTCATACTCCTTGATTCTCTTCTCAAGGCCTGAAATGACCGCTCGATATTCCGCCTCGCAATCGTCAGCATCTATGCGACGCTCGAATTCCGAAAACTAAGTCTTGTCAGCCAATCCGCAAAGAGCCGCGCCTGATGGGTGAAGTTTACCTTTGCAGCCAACGCCTCTAGAACTGTCAAGGGAACATTTACCAGCACTTCCGGTCGACCAGATTCCTTGCTCAGAGCGACAGAGTCTAGCAAGGTGTGTACCTCATCAGGTAATGGGGGCACGCCAGTTCCAATCGCTATTGGTGCCTCTCTGGTAAAGACTACGCGAGGCCTCTTGTTATCCGAAACATCAGATTCGGCCTGTCCAATCACACGAGGTTAGCCATGAATTTGTTGGTTGCATTATCTCACAGCGAAAGTCATCCTTTCCACCCCCCCTTCCCCCCCCCCCCCCTTTTTTTTTTTTTTTATAAGCTTCGCACAATGTTGATGACTTACATGTTTACGTTTATTGCGACCAGGTTCCTGCTCATTCAGAGGGCTTCTTAGCATTTGTGATCGTGTTTGAGAAGTGAAATACACATCGAGAACACTATCTGGGATAGGAATGGGTTCCCATAGGGGTGCTTCATCTGGTTCTGGACCGTTCGTCAAAAGTTCTGTGAAGAGAGCCGCAATCTCGTGTGGCTCTTGATAACCTCGCTCGGGATTGACGACTAGGTTCCGGGCGCGCACAATTGCAGAGACCAAGACGCTTTTTCTTTCTAACGGAGTCAGATCATCAGGCAGATGGATGTCGATGTGTTCGATGGAATGAGTTGTAACTAATATCAGCACAAGCTGAGGTTTGCTGCTGCTGCTGGGGCTGGTAGATAGTTCTTGCGCGATAGAAGAGTGCCTAAAAGAATGGTCGAATCCAATCACGACATCGAATTCCCGCGGATCAACGTCTTCAGTCGGCAGGGCAAGTACAAGCCTGGCGTTTGAAGCATCCAAGGAGACGCTCGATTTTCCAGTCGAATCGCATTTGAACGGTAGTTTGAGAGCTACGGCCAAGTGCGAAAGAAGCCGGAGAAGCTCTCGCGAGCGAGCAACAACTAGGACGCTTGCCCTGTCCCCAATACTACCTAAAAACTCAAAGAGGAAATTGAATTTTGGGTTGGCATCGCAACAGAACTTGGCTTGCTCTGTGGGAGGCAGTTCTTCGAGGCTGGTCCCTACGATGTTCTGAGGATAATCACACAAGTTTAGCAAGTGATTGAACAATAAATCGATACGGCCGACCAGTGACGGATCAGGCTCTGCGTAGTCTTCGCCGCTGAATGCCCTGTTGAACTCCTTGATGGAGTCCTTAAACTCTTTGATTATATCGTCGTAGTGCGGACGAAGACTTGCTTGGAAGGGAAGAGTCACTATGTGCTCTGTGGTTGCTAGTAGCTGTTGAAAAGTTGTCTGAGATGGCGAGGATTCGGCGGTGCTGTCTTCGCTGTGAGGATGTTCCAAATGTGCATCGTCAACAGAGTGGCCTTTCGTCAGGGGATCATCCGGGCCGATGAGGGAGCCTAGAGGAGCATCTTTGTAAGTCGGTTCAGGTTGGCGGCTTATGTCGGCCAGTGAGACGGTTGAATGTTGTGTCTGTTCCATGTCTGGAATCAGGGTTGGCGATAGTGGCGCCGGCGCCGACACAGGCAGCTCGAGCCCCGTCCCGACGAAGGCCGGCCCGAATATGCTTGCTAATTCTGTGGCGGCAGACCTCCGAGGAGCTGGGATCTGCGCTTCAGCCGTGGCGGTGGATGAGGGTATATTGCTCTCGTCTTCCGCCGCTCTAGCACCTGTAATGGCATTTCCAGGGGATGAGTTCCGTTCCGCGGTCAGGGGTCGAATGTTGGTGTGTGAGTCGGATGAGTGCATAGGCAATTCAGTGTGTGCATGCGTTGATATGCCTTGGTGAGCTGTTCCGGCATGGTCCCCCGGCTCATCGGCTGCGTTATGCACGGGAGGTGCCTGAAGTGACTCTGACTGACCGACGCTATCCTGCATGGGTGCAGGCCCAGTAACGAAGTCATCCAAGTTAAATATATCGGACATCTCTGCGCCCAGTGTCCGCCTACGCCTTGCGTCGGCCTCCTCAGGGGTCTCGTTCTCCATCCTTTGACTTTTATATAGTTTCGATGGAATGGCCGGTCTCGTAGATGAGGCTTTGTGCGCTTCTAGAAGGCCTGACAAACTTGCCGACGCTGATGGTAATATCAAGGAATCGGCAGTCGCCGATTGCTGAGGTGACGTGGTGGTGGTAGGGTATAGATCCTCCGCGCCAGAGGGCTGACGGCGAATAGTTTCGGACTTGGACGGACTTTCCTGACTTCCACTTTCAACAAGAGGCTGGGACGGTGAGCCGAGCTCGCGAGGGACTATCTGAGCAGCTTGGGAGGCCCTAGGGTCCGACACGGAAGGGCTGTTCGTATTGGTGACAGAGACGGACCCACCAACAAGATGAGAAGGTGATTCTAAGATTCGGCTCGATGCAGAGCTCTCTGGGGGCTCCAGGAGGAGAGATAATGGTGGTTGTGTGAGAAATCGTGGGCTCGCGTCTGACTGCGTGTGCCCAGATGATGCTGGCCTCGGTGATGCTAGAGACTGAGGTACTAGAGGGGCGGATGTATCATCCGATGACGACTCGAACGGAGTTGGGCCTTGAGACTCCACCGGGTCCTTCAACTGATTAGGTTGGCGAGAAGGAATAGTAACTGAATTTGCTATCTCATGAGAGTCTAGGACACGGTCCTGGGGTGCCTTGCTGGGGGAATCGAGATTAGGTATGGATGAGCCTTGTTGTCCTTCCGTTGCTTCCTTGGAATGCTGGGATGTTCCTTGGACAGGATCCTCGTGAGAATCTGGAATGACGCGGGGATGAGATTCGGTAGAGCGATCCTGAGGTTGAGAATCGGCTAAAATAGAGGGGGACGCCGGCTGTAGTGGTCCGCCTAGAATTTGAACCTGGGACCAGGATCGGCTTGTGGCTTCTTGAGAGTCGGGGACCGTTCCTTGGCTGTTTCGTATGAGGGAAACGCGGCTATCTTGGTTTTCGAGCTCGGCTACCGACTGCCCCGACCTGTTGCTTGACTGCGAGCCGAGGACACTCAAGTATTCAGCCGTGTTGAGATCCGAATTCTTGGGAATCTCTACCACCAAAGACGTAGCTCCGGGACGATACCCTGGGGTGTCTACGTCAACCAGATTAGGGAGCTCGGAGGGCGTAGATATTGAAGGTGACGATATCAGAGATGCTGCGGGCTCGTCATAAAGAGACCCACAGGTGTCGCTCCTGGGAATTTTACGTGGTCGAGCAGGAGATGAAGTGTCAGAAGATGAGGCCAAGGAAACAGAGCGACGGCGCTTCTGGAGTGAGGCGTTAGCCTTCCTCTGCTGTCGCCAATGGGCAGGCCGCGGGGGCTGACTCGTGTCGCTCTCTTGATCTGAGACGGAATCCTTTTGCTCTTGATGCTGATGCTGAGGATGCTGAGGATGCTGATCTGAGCGTTGCTCTGGGTCTTGCTGATCTAGGTGCTCTTCAAGCCGTGGGTGAAGAGCCTGCGGCTCAGGCTGCTTCTCTACCTGCTGCTCTACCTGCTGCTCAGGGGGCTGATCTAGAGACTGCTGTTTCTGCGCAGGACTGTCTTCTCCGAGACGCTGAGCTTTTAGCTGTTCCCATTCCTCTCTGGCAGTAGTAGTGACCTCGGTGCTCTATGAGAGTAAAATCACGTTAGCAAAAAAAACAAGGGCTGGACTGCATGTGTGTAAAGGCATGTAAGCCGTGAGATTCATGTCTCTGAACGAACCCAAGTAGGATCATACGCTTTTCCGGTGACGATATTATCGTCCCAGTCAACTAGATATTCCACGCGACCGTCTACGGTCCTCTCATCGAGGATGCGCCTGATGGTGTACCAGCCTGTGTCTTGGGCAGCGGTCCGCTTGCGAGTCTTGGGCTTCTTTGCGGCGCCTCTACGTGACCTCGGCATTGGCTTGAACAGAAAACAGCGGAGAGAGTGCGATGCCTTTATCGCTGGGGATGGACGAGCAGAACAGCTTCCAGGCACAGAAGCTGCTGCTGCGAGCCGGACGGCCTCGGGCGTGCACGGCGCTCGAGGCTGGTGAGAGTATGTAAGTCGAGCGCGCGGCGGCGATTGGAGAGACGAGGCTGAGGTGCGCCCGCGGCCCACCAACGACGACGATTTGAGAAGGTCGGACAGGGTGACGCTCCAGGAGTGAGTCGGTCGGCCGGGGGGGAGGGGAGCTTGGTTTAGCTAATCACGTGGAGGCGCCAGTCTCTTTAATTTCAGCGCGGGACACGGAGTAAGACGGTTGCTGGAGCCGAAATCCGTGGGCTGGGGATGGCGGGGCGAGGCGAGGCGAGGCTGATGGCGCACACTCAAGCTACCTAGATGCAGTGCCGGCGCGTTGTTGGACGACAAGGGCTAATCTGATGCTGGTCTTGACTTTTGCGAGGCTGTGTGTGTGTGTGTGCCTCGAGCTCGTATCGAGATGATGGTGTCAAGGCAGAAGATTTGAGCCCGTGAAAGCGATTAGCTAGAGACGTAGAATCTGAAAAAGAAGAAGGTCGAATAGAAAAGAAAGAGGGAGCGTTGGCAAAAAAAGAGGAGGGTCAAGATCTAAATCGAGATTGAAGAGAGAAGAGAAGTTGAAGAGAAGATGAGAGTCCAAGCAGAAGGTGGAGGAGGAAGTTTCGCGTTTGGACCTCAATTGCTTCACTCTGGTCGCCCGGCCCCTCCTGTACGTACTGCCGGCACAAACAACTTGTGCTTGGACTTTGTCAATGGGTATGTGCATGTATCATCATGTCTGAAGCGCCAGGGGGTCTAATGCTGCTGCTGAACAAACAATGACTCCGTGCTATTTCCTTCTCATCTCTGCTTGGCGTGCACAGCTACTCATTCACTTTGTCTGCCGTCTCCGAGGGAGGCCATGATTCAGAAGGCGACTACATGCCGCGTTCCCCAGAACAAAAAGTTCCTTAGGGGTCTTAGGGTTAAGTGAACCGTACAGAGCAGACTAGGTAAGTATCCCCTTGGATGTGATACCTTGATAATTTGTTGATGAAATCATGACAAGAGATTAAAAAGGCGTCTATAGTAACCTGATCATCCAGTTGGATCTCTGTTGTCCAGCGTACTATTAACACGATGAAGACTGCACTGCTTGATGATCTATGCTTCAGCGCACCTACAGTGCACGGGAGGCCCTCGCGAGCACTACTACTATTATCTCCTCCCCTTTGATCTTACAGAGTGCAAACATAGCACATCAAACTCTACATGTACCTGAGGCAGTTGGAAATCAGCAGATGTCGCAGGCGCTCCTTACCTGTGGAATAGCGGCATCATTTCTGATCAAATGCTTTACACCTTACATGTACTGCCGTATAGAAGCGGATACGATAGGTACATTGTGAGTACCTAACCTCCCACAATCTCTACTGCGTCGTAGACTTCTTAGGAGATCCTACACCCTAGCCATGCATCTACACTCGGTAGTGATACAGCAAAAAAAGGCAAGTTATAATCAACTAGACATATTTTTAGTTCGGCTATGGAGCCGCAGTGGCGTTGGGATGCATTCCCGATCAACCTTGGCTGCATGAAAGCCGATGCAGGTCTGCCGCCTCCGGCAATCGAACAAGTACTGAATGACCAGGATCGCGTACCCTATACCGGGGTATGTACCTTTTGTCATCAGGATCTCGGCAAAGTTTCCCCCCCCCAAAACGTCACCCTGGCTAGCGGTGCAAACGCGCTAGAAGCCGCTCATGGCTATCGCATTTTAGCCTTGGCTCCGTTCTCACTTTATTCTCACCTCTCACAATCCATGCTCTCCTCGCCTCTTGGACAACTCACTGTTATCTATTCGTCATCACGGTAATCCACGATATGCATCGCCACGTCAGTCAAACGAATATATGAAGTGAATGATATGTCGACGCGTGAATTTCAGCGCGTCCACAGCTCTCAAGATGGCCGCCGCCAACTTCCCCATCCAACCAGTAATGCGGTTTGTAGGCCCCAGCCAGCCCGTCAAGAGGCCCAAGGTACGTACACGTGCTCAGCTACAGGTACCTTACCTTACCTTAGTTATACCTGGTAGTAAGGTAGCTGCATCTTGATGTCTATCAGCAGCCACCAAAGGCTCACGATTCCACAATCCCAGGAGTTCTGCTGCTTTTCCTATGACGAGAATCATGAGTATCGCCCTGACGATTCCTCTTTGAAATATTACTACACTCCGGAGCTTGGAGCGGACCTGTCTCAGGGCTTCGATACCTTTGTGAAGCATGACGATTCCAAGCCCGAACATCTCGATGGCTTACTCAAGGCCATCATCTCACACGAGCAGGAGGTTGGAAGCAGAATAGATGCGAATATTGTCACATGGAGAGGCATGATGACAAAGGTATGCATCCATTCATCCCACTCCGGTAAATGTCCAGGTCTTGCTTACAACTGATTGATACCTGTTATAGATAATGGCTGCCCCTTTTGAGCAATACGATGGGTAGGAAAATATACTCCCCCATATGACGCAGGTTATGAAAGCACCTATCTAACAAAAAAAAAAAAATGGTAGCTTTGAGATGAATGCTACGTTGTATCAAGTAAGCATGACAATTCCGTCCTGACCGTCGTTCATCAGCGCTCTTACTAAGATGACACTGGATAGGGCACTATGTAAGTTCATATATAGTGAATTTAAGAAAAGCAGATGCAAGTTCTGACTACGTCAGCTTCATTGAAGAGAATCATGCATACAAGATGCAATCGAGGCAGAATGAAGGTCGTGGCGGACCCAGAAGAGGACCGCCTCTGGAACTCATGCAATATTGGGGTAAGGCATAAGTCAACATTATACTCGATACCGGTCGCCCTACTGACTTCTTCTTTGTTTCCATATAGGATACAAATTCGAAACGTTGTCGACCCTGCCTGCTCCGTGGGGAGAGACATCCAGAGACTACATCGAAAGCCGCCCAACTCAAATCGTCAACAACAAGGAGCAATACTGCTCCGTTGTCCGAACAGGTATCGGCAAGACCATCCTCTGCCTAGGCGGAGAAGTCGATGCAAGTAAGCTTACTTTCCTTTGAAGCTAGCTCTAGTCAGAGTGTTGTTCGCCGTATTAACAATGAATACTATTCGCTAGTATGGGACTGCAAACCCTTGGAGAAGGGTAGTCCCATTAATTGGGTCGAGCTTAAAACCACCGCTGAGATCCGCCACGGCGGCGATATCGAAAACTTTCACCGCAAGTTGATGAAGTACTGGATTCAGTCCTTCCTCTTGGGCGTCCCCAAGATCATTGTCGGCTTTCGCTCCAGGGATGGCATCCTCGTCGATGTCAAGGAGATTGAGACGCACAACATACCTCACACAGTCAACTCGCGGCCTAACGCGTCTTGGAACGCCGATGTTTGCGTCAACTTTGCGGCTGCTTTCCTCGAGTGTAAGCTCTTTCAGTTTTTTCCCCTCTACCTTTGGCTTCTACTAAACTCTGGACATAGGGCTTATGCAGGTCATCAACGACGAAGGCGTCTGGAGAATATCTCGACGGCCTCACTCGCCCGTCATTGAAGTTTACAAGGTGGAAGAAACAGGGCACGGTGAAATCTTGTCTGACGAGTTCAAGAACTGGAGGATCAAGCTTGACCTCGGCTCGAGCGGCTCTTGAAGACATGCGTAAATATATCTATATACGGGGATGGATCTAAAAGTGGTACAGATAGCGTTGCAGCGAGACGGATGGTTGATTGCAAAGATACAAAAATCCACACGTAATTATAGTACTAATATACTGTTTGACAGCTTTTTAAATGGGCCATCTCTAAGTTGAACCGACCGACCGCGGAATATCCTTGCGCCATGGTGATTTACACGCTTCCTACCAACGCCTATGCCAACCGTGACCCCCAAATGCAAAACAAGAAAGACAAGACCAAAGGTCCACAGACGAAAGGCTATCCACAACTTGGAGTATTGGTATCTCCCAACTCCGAAAGATTCAACCTCAAAACGCAAAACGGTTCAGGTTGTCGCAGATCACAAAACACAATCGTCTTCTCAGATACCCGCTCCTCACCCCGTGACTGGTGTTGGTATGCAAATTCATCAACATATCGCACATGAAATCGTACAGCCCCAGTTCGGGTTTCATATCACGAAAAAAAAAAGAGTCTCTCATGCTCGTTTGACGAGTAAGCTCGTCCTCAAATCCCATCATTAGGCAGACTGTCGGGCGCGTCTGGAGAGAAAATTATATAGCCGGCCATCGGATCCGAAGACCATCTGCCCACCGGTTGTACAGCACGTCAGACAGCTGCTTGCAGTGCTCCATGCCTGATGGGGCTTCTCGCCCGGGATACTTTTCCTCAATGGCCGGCTTCTCCTGTTCTCTAAGGGAGCCTTTCGATACCGGTGATTCTAGCTGTCGTCGACGATGGCTCCTGAGGTGAGAGTTGGTGGAACTCAGCACCAGCTTTGCAGGACTGGCTGACGGGGTGGAGTTCTTAACAATCACCGTTCCCTGAGGGGTGCTATCGCTTGGGGCTTTTGACAGAGACTGGCGAAGAAATGCCGTGTTCAGTTTGTTATCCTGACTCATGGCGTTGACAAGGTTGCTCATGAGATGATACGCTCCTTCGGGATCGACGGCGTCCAAGGTCGCGAAAGCATCAGACAGCTTGGCCAGCGCTTCACGTTTCTGCGCTGTCGACGTTTGCGCATGAAGCTCTGCCATGGTGGGCTCTACCGCTTTAGAGTACAGCCTTCGACCTAGAAGAGCCTCTTTGCTGGAGGGTTCAGCCGATGAAAACCTAGGAGGAGGGATATTCTCGTCGATAAAGACATCATCTTCGGGAGACGCAGCTCTACTCCCACGGGCGCCAGCCGAACCGTCTGATGGGACTCTCCGAAAGAGGCGCATAGTCGAACCCGAGTTGCCAAAGGAAAGATCGGGTTGAAGTGGTCTCTTGGGAGCAATCACCGAGCCTCGTGGTGAGCCATTAGAGTACACTGAGGGAACTTGGATAACGGAAGGAGTGCGGCGGACAGTTGACTTCCGAACGGTGCTGACAGCCGGAGACGAGGAACCCAAAGGACCATCACTGACGTCCAACTTGCGCAATCCCTCTTCTACAGAGAGTACAGAGGACGACTGCTTGCGGTGCTTAACGGTTGGCTTCTTTGGCGGAGCTACTGACTTGACCGTGTCAAATACCCATGCCTGGTCATCGTCCTCTTTGGCCGATATGGTCTGCAGAGTTTCCTGATAGTAAATGGGATGCTTCTGCCTGTTCTGGTTGGCATCCCACATTTGCCTGTGCATGATGAGTTCTTGAAGTGCCTCAACCTTGCCGGCTGAGCGAATGAATTTGTGCCGCAACAGCTCTTTGGCAGTGGGTCGACGATCACATTCTTTGGTGAGACAAAGAGCAACGAAATCTTTAAACTCTTTGCTGAAATGGCCTTCGAGTCTGGGCGGTGGATTCTTTGGGATGTGGAAGAGCACCTTCATTGGATGGATATGGCACAGAGGCGGTTCTCCATTTGCCATTTCCATGGCTGTAATACCCAAGGACCATATATCCGCCTTGAAGCTATATCCATCTTGTTGGATCACCTCGGGAGCCATCCAAAAGGGGGTACCGACAAAGGTGTTACGCTGAGACTTGATGTTGGTGAGCTGAGCGGCGACACCAAAGTCCGCCAGCTTCACCTTGCCCGTGTCTGAAAGCAAGACATTGGCCGCCTTGATATCACGATGGATTTTGCCTTCATTATGCAGATATTGGATTCCATGCAGAAGCTCACGACAGATGATGGCAATGTGTGCTTCACTGAAGGTTCCTGGTTTCAGCTGGAGAGAAAACATGTTGGTCAGGATTACAACTCGCCACGGCTCGAAGTGGATGCCTTCAAACTTACTAGATCGAGACAGGATCCGCCACCCAGGTATTCCATAACGATCCATAACTTGTGTCCTCGAAGGAATGAGCTTTTATACTGAGTGACATAGGCACTGGCGCAGGTGCTGAGAACAGCGATTTCAGCCTGGATGTCTTGAATGTCATCGTCGCTGGATTCAAGATCAATCTGTGGCCACGTTCAAGTTAGTTGAGGGAAACAATGATTTTCATGTAGCTGCAGACGTCATAGAGTTAGAAAAACAAAAAACTGACATGTTTTATAGCCACCGTCTCCCCTGTGGTCTTGTCGATTCCTTTGTAGACAACGCCGAAGCTCCCACCTGGGGGTTGTGTGTTAGCCCAAGATCATCCACAACGAAGTTCAAACTGCAACACTCACGACCCAGTTCCTCAAGCACTTGATAGTGCTCTGCAAGACTCTCGTCGGCCATGTTGGCGGATATCGTGCGATGGCCCTCTCTGTCTTATCCTCGCTCCCCTCTCCCTCTGCGGTGGATGATGATGTTTTTCTTTTACCGCTCTTCTTATATGTAACCCTTTCTGGTCCCGACGCTCAGATGGTACAGGGGTTGCGTAGGCTGGGGACTGGAAATTCGCCTCTGTCCGAGATTGATGGGGCTTGCCGTACAGTCAAACCGATCGAGGTCAAGGGCGATCGGATCAAGGGAGTCGACGGTAGTTTAATATGCAAGTCGTAGCGGTAGTTGTGCTCCGTAGTAGCAACGGCAATATTTTTAGGTGCTTCGCGAAGCTCGCGGCGGGTTAAATTAAGATGACCAGCTGGACGGTTGTCCGGGGCAGTGGAGCCAGAGACAGCTAGGGGGAAGGGGTTTAGCTTTTGTTTACAATGATCCGCTTTGGGATAGCTTTTTTGGGCTATATTCTGCTGGTGGGGGTGGGTGTGTCTCTGGTGTCCTGGTCTATCAAGGCCGGCGTCGAGTCTGTTCGAACGTTAAAAAGAGATGAGACGCCGCCGATGAGGACGATTTGGTGCATCAATGCAAGGTACCTAAAGCAGGTGGTATGATAAGTAACCTTGAAGTGCTTGCAGCTGAAGCGCCCAAAAGACGGGATCAACAAGATGCAGCTGCTGGGTTGGGGACATGTGGTGATTGCTGTCGCAACGACCAGATGCACGAAAGCGATGCACCTCACGCATTCCAGCTGGGCTGCATGGCAGAGGTACCGCGCAGTACGTAGAGGCAGGAGGAGGAGGGAGGGCCCAGCAACCTCAGCGCTACCAGCGGGCGGGTCTGCTGCAGGGCTCGGACTGGTAGTAGCGCACCAGTGGTAGGCAATGATGTAAGAATTGACAGAGTAGCGCCCTCGTACTCCGACCAGCGGTCAAGAGGTGCGAAGTACCCATGGCCGTACCCGCACCGAAAGTACGGTAATTGCAAGGTATCAAATCCCATAATAAGGGACATGCAGTGCCGGTATTAGGTGGTAAGTACCTACTGTCTGGTGCTAGATACCTACTGGGTAGTAGCGCCCGTCCACACAGCGCCCTGCATCGCTATGGCGGCTCTGCTGCAGGCTGTCGCCATGGTGCCGGCCCCAAAGCTTGGCTCGCCATTGGCGGCAACATGAACCCTCCTCTCAGTTGCTCAGAGCCAGCACAGGGCTTTTCAGCGCAATGCAGCTAGCGCCATCGCATCAATCGAACACAGCGCATGGCGCTAGGCAACGAGGGGCCGCTCTCCCTTCCGCCAGCCACTGCCTGCGCTCCGGGCGCTGCCAATCGGTCGCCACGGCAACGTCGCCGTGCCCCTCTGTTGTTCCAGCGGGCTCCAGCGGGCTCCAGCGGGCTCCAGTGGCCGGGACCTGTTGTTCGGCCAGTGCCGTAGCTCGGGGAGATGCTGAGAAGCGGACCTCGAGCTGCGTCCATGCCTTGCCGCAATCTCGCTTGATGCAGCAGCCCAATCCACGCTGACATAGCCTTGCCAACATCAAATCTCTTTGTGCAACATCCCTTGCCCTCCTGCGTGCTTTGTACTTGCATGCCGACTGCCTTACCTACCTATTACCTTACCTACCTACGAACTTTACCCACCTACCTTACCTTGTCTTGCCTTGCATTGCGCCTATAGGAGACCGTGGCCCGCCTCCAGTGCTGCTGGATAACAAGGTAGAGAGGTCTTGGCTGGAACCAGCTGCCAGCAACCTGCATTCCGTCCTGCGAAGCAACCCCCGTTGGCCAGCAACAAGAGCCCAGCCCAGGGTGTCATGCTTTTTTTTTTTTTTTTCTTTCTTTTTTCCTGTTGAAACCGTTGGATCGAGAATCTCAAACATGTACCGTTCTTGATTTCGGCTCTTAGATAACATCACCCTGATACCCTTTTCGACACCGCGTTGGTCGGTCTGATCCGAGAACCGCCAGCCTGGCTTCGTTTGCCTGAGACGGCGAGGACCCGAACGCGTTCTACCCATCAGCTGCCCACAACTGCTACACGACACCTTCGCTCGCCAGCCCAAGGGAGTAAACAACAACTTCTCTTGATTTTTTTTTCTCCCGCCCTTCCTACCTTTTTGTTCCTCCATTCTTTGCTTTGTCCTCCTCTTCTTCTGTCGCTCGTTTGCTCATCATCTTGAGGCCGGCCAATTCACCGACACAGGCGCGGCGCAACCATTGGAAATATGGCGCTGTCACCGCCGCCGTTACCCTCACGGTTTCCATGCTGGTGCCGGGCAGTCTATTCCTGGGGAGGCGAGGTTTGTCATGTGCAAATGCGGCCCCAATTCTTTTTTTTCCTTGCTTGCTGATAATTTTGCGCAGTCAAAAACCGATCTTGGGTTCATCGAAGGCGACTTGATTGAGTGTCTGAATGCGGGAGACGGCTCATGGTGGGTTGGCAGGCTGTTTCGAGACCGAAGGACCGTTGGCTCTTTTCCATCCAACTTCGTTGAGGTGCTGCCCGAAGACTTTCGTCCAACAAAAACACCAAGCCCCATACCGTCCAGCTTTGCGTCCGGTTCAAAGAGCGTGCCGCAGAAATCGAGGACCTTCCGGAAACCTTTCGAGGCCTACGCCAAGGCGCCCCATTATACGACGGCGAAACAGCCGGAGACCTTTCGTGAGGTGCCAAAGTCGCGTCCGAAGGAGCAGCCGTCCCGGAAGGCAACGACGGCGTCCCGCTCAAGGGAGAACTCGGTCACGAATCCAAATACCGCGCTGGTCCTTGCGAGGAGCGTTCACGAAGACATCGGCCGCGTTCCTTCACCATCCCCGGTCCGCGGTTATGGATCAAGAGCACCCTCACCGGCGCCATCCATCCACCGCCCGCCCAGTCGCCTGGAGGCTGTAGAGAGGGCCGACTCGCCACCTCCCCCGGCACCTCCCCCTCACAGGCACGTAGCGCGATCAGTTTCCCGCGAAGGCTCACCAGGCTATCACACAATGTCAAGGCACGGCTCCACTGTCTCGTACAACCCACCTGAGATCCCAGGGACCGGCTCCAGCGTCTCGTACGAGCCCTACCGCCCCTCTCGACGTCCTTCCAATGCCTCATTCACCGATGTTCACAGCTTGACGAGGCAAGCCTCATATGCTTCCTACGACGATGCGGCCTATGGCGCCCGGTACGACGGATATCACACGCCCAGGGGCGGCGCTTCCCAGCGGCCGTCGATGGAGGGAAGCCACATGACACCCTCGCCATTACGTGAAGCCATGGACGGAGTGATGCAGCAGCTGGATCGGTTGGAAGGCATAGGCGGCAGCAGAGAGATGGAATCGCCTGAGCGATCGTTCGATCCTTGGTCTCCCGAGTCTTTCGACATGGTATCGCCGCAGCAGAGACAAAAGGCACGAGAGCGCGTCAGGCCGCTGACATCGATGGGTATATCCAACGTCGATGAGGGATACGAGACTTGGAGTGGAGGGTCCTCCCAAAATGCTTCACATCAGGAGGGATACCGTGAAAAGCCCTACGATCTGCCTCAGCTGAGCAATTATGTGGAGAGGATGGAAAAGCAAATCCAGAGAATGCACCAGCACAGCGCAAGCATGCCGACGATGGATCTCAATGACGACAAGCCTCCACCTCCGCCACCAAAAGGACATCATTACCCACGCCCAAAATCATCTGCGGGATCGACTGTAGGCGAATTGGTGTCAGTGGATAAAAGGGTCCGAGGGCGGAAATCAGCACATGACGTTGGACCTGGCCTCGAACGCACCTACACAACGAAGACAACCTATACGAATGCCTCAACCGGTAATCAAAGCAACAGTAGTTCTTCGACCCAGAGCAGCAACAGGACGCTCTGGAGCGGGGCTTCCGCTACTGCACTCAGTTCCACGAGTGCCGGGAGCATGGTCCGAACGACGCAGCGCACTCAGAGTTCGCTTAGCATGCGCAACGATGACGGAGACCGGCCAGACTCCCCGTTCACCGGTGTGACTTACCATAGCAGCCATGCTAGCAATTTTGCTGGAAATGGACTCTCTCGACCCATATCACAAGTTGGCTTTCATGACGATGCCACTCCCGGACTGGGCGGTCTCGTTCAGCCCAAATCACCCAAGCGGAACATCTTCAAGAAGATCTTCGAGTCAGCCAAGACCGGGGTCGCCAGCAACCGTGGAAGCATAGCCACCGGCCATATGCCGACCGTGCGGTCATCGCCGTTTGCTCGCCTTCAGCAGCCACACTTGGTATCCCCCGGATCGAGCATGACTTCATTAAGCGGCGCGCGTGCCAGGCGCGATACCGCCAGAGAGATGGGGCTCAACGGTGGCGTTGACTGGGTTCAAGTGCGGCGGGACGTCAACCGTTCCAATTCCATCAGCAAGATGGAGCGGCACGAGCGAATGGGCCGCTGCGAGATGCAAGAACACCCAGCCATCAACCCGGTTGACGAGCTCTACAGTGCCATCGAGGGCGACGAGGGAGTGGACGGCATGCCGGTCGAGAAACCTGAGAATTACCACATGATCAATCTCGCCCAAGTAGACAAGAACTCCCGCTTCATCAAGGAACCACCTCCGGGGACGACGGCGGCGACGCTTGCGCAGACGTACGTCTGCAGGCCGTACAGGAGCGATCTCCAGCGACTTCGAGCCATATTCACATGGGTTGCGGAGAAGATATGCTGGGAAGAGGACTTTGAGGGCGAGCCTGATACGGAGCGGACCATCCAGGCCAAGAGAGGATGCGCCGAAGAGTACGCGCTGCTTGTCATGGAAATGTGCTCCGCGGTGGGATTGCAATGTGAGATTGTGAGGGGGTACCTCAAAGCCCCGGGCGACCTGCCAGACCTCAACATGATGCCCAGATCCAACCATTGGTGGAATGCGGTCATTGTTGACGACGAGTGGCGCATCATCGACGCCTGCCTGGCAAGCCCCTCGAATCCCAAACGCAGCCTGTACTCGAGCATGACCGGATCTTCGGCAGATTTCTGGTGGTTCCTCACGCGGCCAACGGAGATTTGCTGGACGCACCTGCCAGAACACAGTGACCAGCAGCACATCGTACCTCCGGTAGCCTATGAGACACTGCTATACCTGCCGTGCACATGTCCGGCCTACTTCAAGCACGGCATCGAGCTGGTGGACTACAATACTAGTCTGACCAGAATAGAAGACCTTGAGATGGTCCACATCAAAATCAACGTCCCGAGCGACGTCGAGATCGCAGCTGAGGTGGAGGCAAGGGCTTTTTCGAGAGATAGCGACGGTGACCTCTTCGAGAGCGGCGATATCGTCAAGAAGAAGGCGCTTGCCCAAGCCGAGTGGTTCAGCGGCGTGAAGCGGTACACGGTGAAGGCATTGCTGCCCGGTGACGAGGGCCAGGGCATGCTCAAGATTTACGCCGGGAAAAGGGGCCTGATGCAAAGCATCAAAGACATCCCCCACCCGTTAGCCTTTTCTTTGCCCATCATTCACACCGGCGAGAACCCGCCCTACGAGTTCGTTACAAGGCATCCAACGCCCCACGCGCAGCGGCACGATATCTACATCGTTCAGCCCCAATGTCAGCAGCTGGCCTTGAACAACACCTTTGTCTTCGCCATCAGACAGCATCCAAGCTCGGTCTCAATCGGATCTCAGTCGGCTCTGACGCCGGCGTCGAATCCTGGGTCCACGAGCCCCGTCCCCTTTGCACGACCGGGATCCGCGATGAGCGCGAACGCTTCTAGTGCGAGCGGCTCAAACCCCAGTTCGGCCAGCGGAACGGTTTCTGGGAGGAAGCCCGCTAAACTAGCAATCCAGACACCAGGAGGCAAGATTCTTCGTCTTATGAGGAAGGAAGAACGTAAGGGAATCAGCGTCGGCTCAAGGACCGCAGGAGAGGGTGAGGAGGTCAGCGATGGCGGCACATGGGAGACGATCATCAAGTGCTCTGAGAAGGGCGTATGGAGGGGTTTGGTGTTGGCAGACCGCACCGCGCGATGGTGCGTATTCGCTGAATGGGTTTGCGTGGGCTGAGGGAGAGCAAGGGCACGTTTCACTCGGCCTGTCGTGCTTCCACCCTATGCGCTGGGGGGAAAAGGGCGGTAATTTTGGGTGGTATATGTTGCATATGCATGTCACGGCGTTTGGCTGCGAAATTTTTTTTTTTTTGTCTCAAGACCACCAGAATTTGGGTCCGTTGTCATGCGTTAACGTCATGTCGCTACGCTCGCAATGTTTTCATCATGTACGAAATAACTTCAAAGGCGCGGCAGGGGCGCCGAGGATCCAGACTATTTGCAATCTGTTCTAATACAGGCACGCCACCGCGGCCGATACTTGATACTTTTTTTTTTTCTTTACTCTTTTTTTCTCTATGCGACGTACATGATGCCCAGTACAAAGGCCTAATATGTGATGTAAGTACCCTAGAATGGCGTGGGCAAAGTGCCTGTCACTGTTTGCTTGTTACTGCTCCGGACAGCAGCCCAACGTTCTCGTGATAATTGCGGCTTCCATCATTGTTGGTGTTCTTATGGACTGGTCTGTCTTGGGGTAAGAAGCAGGTGCCAATCGAGATATATTAGTGCACGAATACAGGAGCAGGTACCTCCAGACGTCTCGAAAGGTACACTACCACTACCCTCCATCAGAAAAGGCACTTACCCATCCCTGCCGAGTACAGCAGCAGGCTGGTGCGGATTTGTGAAACCCGTAGCCGCTCGCTGAGCCAACTAGGCGATAAAAGTGAGCAAGCTTTGGCGCGCGCGGCTGTTTCGCACAGTGAACGTGTTCCGCATCCGCTCGACGTCCAACCCTCGAAACTTTCAACATCCAACTTTTGGGCCTGGAGAAGTTCAAGGGGGGTTTGTCGCTTTCTCGTTGGATCCTTTTTTTTTTTTTTCCTTTTTCCCGCATCACGCGACGTAGGACAACACGGGTCCTCGAAGAAAGAAATTCGCCCTGGGCCCCGGTCTACAACGACGACGCGCGCTGGCTGAGCGCCGACCTTTCCCAACCCTCGACTGCGCCTGAATCGCTCGCTCAGCCCGGCGAATGACCTCGACGAGGAGGAAAGCATGAGACTTCGCTGCGCCGAGCCCCGTCCTTGTATCAGCGAGTACATCATCAGATGCTGACAGTGCGATGTCGTTCCGGGGGACGCTGCCTTCGGGACAGGCCTTTCCAGGCCAAGGCGACCAGCAGCAACATCTTCACCACCAACAAATGTACGGGCACCCGGTCGGGGGATATCACTTTCAGCCGCAGATTCAGCAGCAGCAACAGCAACAGCAGCAGCATCAAAATCAGCAACACCAAGCGTCGTACCATCATGGCCAGCAGTCCATGTATTCCGGCGGCATGGGTCACGAGCAGCAGCAGCAGCAGCAACAACAGCAGCAGCAGCAACAACAGCAGCAGCAGCAACAACAGCAGCAGCAGTACTACCAGAGCCCACAGCCTAAGCATGGCATGTACATGCAGCCTCAGCAGTTCCAGCAGCAGGCGCATCAGCCGGCGATGTCGCAATATAATGTTGGCTTCAACAATTTCACCGAGTACGATGCCTCGGGCGCGGGCAGAGGTCACCACCTACAACCTACTACGAACCAATATCTGCCGCCGAACAACGTCTGGCAGCAGCAGCCCATGACACCGCAGCCCTTGCAGCACCAGCCTCTTCCACACCCGTCGATGCAGCCGATGCAGCAGCCTCATCAACACATCCAACAACGTCACCAGCCCTCTCCGATTTATCACACTCAGTCGCCTGCGCCGTCCCTTCCACCCCAGCCTTCACCCAGAAACCAGGTACCAACTCCACGGCCGCCTCCTACTCCGCAGTCGCAACACCCCCAACCATCTTTGCCTCAACTGGCGTCGCAACAGGAGCAAAAGCCGCAGTATCAACAGCATCAACAAGAGCGGCAACAGCATCAGCAGCAGCAGCAACAACAACATCAGCAACAGCAACATCATCATCAGCAGCAGCAGCAGCCGCCACAAGCACCACCACCACCGCCGCCTGTTGTATCTCAACCAGATCAGCGTTTTGAGCAGCCGCAGTTCGACTTGATTCCTGAGCCGCCGCCACAGCAGTACCAACCTGAGCCACATCCAGAACCTCAACAGGAGCAATTGCATTATGTCAACCTTCAGGACATTCAAAAACAACCCCCGATCCCCCCTCTACCTATAACACCGGCCAGTTTGTCCAACACACCGGCTGTCAATCCAGAAAAGACTATAAATTCTGTCGGCGCTACGCAGTCACGCCCTAGCGCCACTCCTGTCAAGCAAGAAAAGCAAGAAGATGATTCTGTTGGAGCTCGGACATTTCAGCAAATTCCCGACGCTCGCATTAAGCGCAGCCCGCACTCCTCGGTCACCAACTCTCCTTCAGTGTCCGTGAGGTCTCCAAGCATCACCAAAAAATCACCCGCGGTAACACCCAAGCCTCGACCCGTAAACACAATTCCGTTAATGGTAGCCATAGCGGAAGAGTGTCTAGAAAAGGCGCGCAGTGCCTCGCACGATGTAGCCATGGGCCTATGTTCCGATCAAGTGGATGAGTACCAGAAGCTGATAGCAACAAGCCTGTCATGTCTCGAAGCTACTCTTCAAAGCGGCCAGCTCGCGCCGCGAGAGGAGGCGCGGGTAAGATTACGATATGCGACCCTCTTGCAGGAGGAGACGGAGAACTTGATGGAGGCAGAGACGGCTCTAGCCAAGGGTATTACGCTTTGTGATAAGGTGAGTGAAGATGAGCGAAATTGCTATCCTCTCTTTTGCCCTGAATCGTACGACTGACAGGGGCCTCTTTAGCACCGTATGCTCGATTTGAAGTATTGTATGCAATATCTCATGTTGAAGGTCCTGTTCCAGAGAAATCATAAAGCAGCATTAAAAGCGATAGACGGCCACATTTCTAACTGCGAAGTGTAAGTGATATCTCTTTGCTTTTTTCTTTTCGGCCTCGAGAATGAAGGCTGACGGAAATCCAGATATAAGCATGTACAATGGTATTATGCGTTCCGCCTGTTAAAGGCTTCCTTCTACCTCGATATCGGCAGCGTCTCCGACGCCGGCGTACTCGATAACATACGCTCTCTTCAAAACGTTGCTAACACTCGCGGCGACAATGCGCTCTCCGTTCTTGCCTCCTTAATAGAAGGCTTCACCCTCCTCAAGACCACCAAAGATGGTAACATGGAGAAGATCCAGGCTTGCATCGCTCAGGTCGCTAAATTCCAATTCGACCCGACGGTGCAAATTACTCAGCTGACGATGTTGACGTTGCTTCTGGAGGTCACCGCAAGTCTACACCAGCAAAATCCCGATCATACGGCCCAGAAACTACGGCAGCTTCAGACATGCCTAGACGACTGCGAGGGGTGGCATAACGTCAAATCGGATTTTCTGGTGCCCATCAAGAAGGAGCCTTCTGCGGCAAAGACCGTGAGCGAGGACACGCAGGCCATCTTGCGGATGGGTGAAGGAGAGGGCGAGTCAGATTCTCTGGTCATGATGTTTATGACTAAAATGGAGTTGAGATCGCTCGTGTAAGTGTCCCAGGAGAAGAGAAATACTTTCCATTTATAATTCTCTCTACCGGCAGAACGCTAATATTCGTTCCAGGTTTACCATCAGCGGTCTAGTCAACTTTCACAAGCCTTCCTCACAAGGTCGCAGGTCTACGGAGTTTTGGAAAGAAGGGTTAAAGATACTCGAAACTTGTAAGTTTTGACATTCGGCATCGGCATATATTCATCAATTCGACATACATAACCCACTGACACGTTCCTTATAGGGGATTCTTCCACCGCTGGTATACCATACGGTACTCCCGTTCCTCTCAATGTGGCAATCAGGCAGCGAGCCTGGCGGATAGAAGCTCAGGCCTATCTGACCGTTCTCCTCGGCCTAGTAGCCGCCAGTCACTGTCAATGGACGACGGTGAAGCAAATGGTTCAAAATCTTCAGACTCTTGTTTCGCCCTCGACACAGCCCACTGTGAGACTACTCTCTCTCTATTTAAACGGCGTGTATTACCAGGGAACTGGCAATCTCAAAGCGGCCCTCGAGATCTTCCTAGACAAACGGTTTGCGGTCCCCCATCATGGTGGTACAGGGACCAAGGCTGGGCAACAAGAGATCGCTCTTCTCGCTGGCCTGAACAGGCTCTGGATTATGCAGCATCCATCTTGTCGAAATGACCAAGAAACGCTGGATCTGATTGAGCAGCTTCAACCTCACTGCACAAACCACGCAAACATCGACCTCCGAACGGCCTGGCATAATGTCATGGCAGCCTTAGTGACCGACCCCCCTCAGCAACTGAACCAGCAGAAGCAGCACATCCACGCCGCCATGGCAGGCTCTAAAATCACGAGCAATGTGCTGGGCGCTTCCGTTACTCTCTGCATCATGCGCAGCCGTTTCTTCGAAAATGTCATTGGCGAGCAGGCCTTGAAGAGCGCCCGGGCGGCAGCCAAGCAGGCGCAGAGAAGCGGCAACGTGCTGTGGCAGAGCGTAGCGGACGGCATGCTGGCGCAGTCGTACGAGGTGCAAGGCCAGAGGGACGAAGCGAAGCAGGAGTGGGACAAGGCAACCGCGGAAGCTAGAGATGCATTTTCCCGGAGTCTCTGAGACGAAAATTCCAGAAATTGGGGCGAAAGATGACGAGAGAAGAAAACCGAGAAAACCAAAATAGAAAGAATGTTTTTTCAGTTCTTGCGAATTATTGTTTTTTTTTCGGGGGGGGGGGGGGGAATTCCTCTTCCCACGGGAGGGAGGCATTTACAGGCATTTGCCTCCCATTTCCCCTGTTTATTGCTCTTGTTTCACTAGAACTTGTTTCTGACCAGCAGGGAATTGGATGGCTATACATCAACGGATACTGGTACATATGGGAAATCTGTACGATACCTGACCATAGAACATGGTCATTATACTTGAGGAGGGCTGTGGGGCATTGCTAGATGAACAGAGTCCTCGAGGGCGCGTGGTTTTTCAGACGATTCCTCGCCCCCTTTTTGTAACCCTCGGCTTTTAGCATTCTGTAATATCGTGACTAATTGGCCTTTTGGCCCTCCTCTTACCTAAAATGCATAGTCCATGTCCAAACATTATGAAATTCTAGATATTAAAGTATTGGGAATGACCGTAGCCTCACCGACGGCCAAAGCCCGGCGGCGGCTGGAAACCTGGGGGAGGCATGAAGCCAGGAGGTGCTGGAGGTGTTACTGAGGTTCCCGGAGGAGGCACAGGGAACCCCGGTGGCGGGACTGCTGGGAAGCCTTGAGGTGGAGGCACTCCCGCGGCAGGAGGGCCGACAGATGGAGGGCGGAAACCGGAGGGGTGGAAGTCTGCTGGGTTTGTGTATCCTCCTTGAATCTGCGGAGGCCGTGCGGGCAGGCCCGAAGGAGCTGGTGGAAGAGGAGTCGGCCCCCGTCCAGCGCCGGGGAAGCCATTTGGGGGAGGAGGATGACCGGCACCAGCAGCGTTGTAGGGTGATGGTCCGCGCGGTGGAGGTGCGAGAGGGGTCGGCGTATTGGCATGCGTGGGCGTACCGAGCAATGGCGGTGGTACGCCGACGGGCGTCCCGGCCATGGCACTTGGATCAAAGCCAGCTGGAGCAGGCGGAGGTGCTGAGGCAGCGGCAGGAGCGGTAGCCGGGTTCATCAGGAACGCCTGCGGAAGAGGCTGAGCCTCGGGAAGGATGTTTCTTGACTTGGCCTGGGCGGCCAAGGCTCGTTCGGCGGCATCACCATGTCTCTCTCCCTTGCCGTCCTTCTTGAAGGCATACTGCACGGAAACCTCCTTGCTGAGGATGTATTGGCCATGTAAGTTGGCAATGGCGGCGTCGCTGCTCTCAAAGTCGCCAAAGCTGACAAACCCGAACCCTTTGCTCGCACCGTTGTCCTCCCTAGCAACTTTGGGAATGCTCAGCAGCGGGCCGAAGCGACTGAAGGTGTCGTAGAGGATCTTTTCGTCGACCATGGGGTCCAAGTTTCCGACGAACAGCTCGGCGCCCACCTCGGCGGCCTTTTGCTTGTCCGCGCTGGCCTTGTTGACGCGGAGGGATTTGCCGTAGAGTTTGACGCCGTTCATGACATTGGCGGCGTACTCGGCGTCGGCGGGGGTGCGAAACTCGACGAAGCCGAAGCCTTGATGGGTCTGGGTGACGCGATCACGAGGCATGTGTATGTTGTGGATGGGGCCCATCTGTAGCATGATCTCGTAGACCATGGCGGAGGTTGCACGCTCGTCGATGTTGCCAATGTAGACGGTGGCCTCTTTATCTTGCTCCCTGCGGTGGTTGGAATGCACAATGCGTCAGTTGGTTGGACTCATGAAAGCGACCTCTCCATATGCAAAGAGTAGCTGCTTGCTAGGCAGCTTGCTGGAGACTTACCAATGCCTATTTACTGCCATTTTGACGGTTGTAGGCCGAAGCCTGACGAGAAACGCACTGTGAAAAGGTATATACTTCGCAAGTGCAAAGGAGTGAGGTCGTCTGCGTCTCGGTAGTGGTATCAAAGGAAGGAAGAGAAGCAAATGGAAAGCCGCCTCAATGTGTGGTTCGCGTCTAATTGCAAGCTCAGGATGAAGCTCGGAAATTTCGACCACTGAAACTTGGCTTGGCCGTATCTCACCTGTTTATCGATCAGCCGGGGTTGAGCCGGGGTTGATTTGACGTGCGCTATGCCGCAAAGGGTAATGACCGCATATTACCACATGCAGCCGTCTCGAAATTTCTTAGGCGGGACAGTTCTTGAGAGAAGGACGTCAAGCTTGGAGACATCAATTTGCGCACACGCCGACGACATTATTTCCATCGAGGACCTTGTCTAGTCGAACTCATCGCCTAACGAGATACTACCAGTTCTCTCTCCCAAGTCGAAAGGATGTTTGCACTCTCGGAAGAGTCCAAGGTACGGAATACGACGACGCCGCAAGCAGGAACACCGCAGAGAGACGAGAAGAGTTAGAGAAACATGAAGCGACTGGTCTAACTTATGTGTCTACGTATAGGAGCGCATTGCGAAGCTCATTGATATTTCGCGTGTCGCCATTCACTAGTATGGTTCTCCTTGTCTTGCATATACTCGTGGAGCATTTCTAGCTAACTGCTTCGTTCTAGTGGCTATCTTCCTCTAATCCTCTACCTTGGTATGCGATACTGAAGCCATAGAGCAACACATGCACGGCTCGATACAAACGTAATCAAAAGGCGAAGACTAACTCTTCGTTTCTCCATCCAGGCTACACCCGCAGCGACCCTCGGCCCTCAGTCATCCGGTACGTTGACCATATACACCACGAAGATGTTTCAAGACGCATAGAATATACATGGCGCTAACAAGAATGATGCAAACAGCCTTCTCTCTCCTCTCTCTTAGATACAGGAGAGTAGCCAGGCGTTTGATGGACGGAGGTCGAAAGCAGTTGTACGATACATGATTGCCAACAAAGCGATTCAGAAGAAGGGAAAGGCGACAAAGAAAAGAAGGCAATGAAAGGGAAGCTCAATGCCCAGCATTCATGGCGTTCGGGTACCATCTCTTGAAAAGGAAGACGGCACATGCAAGGCAAAAAAAAATTGGCCGGCGGGTCGGGGACATTGTGATACAATATGACGCCCCGGAGGGGGAGCACACGCACCGATGCTGCGATGTACCAATTAAAATGTATTATCCTACTCCATACTCCGTAATTGGACTTGGTAACCACTCTGGTAATCAATCAAGTCCATGGTTTCTTTATGAGCCTGCTTGTGCAATAAGTCGCAGTGTATTCCGCCCATCGCTTTTATACCGCTCCTATCGGCATACCCTGGTAATATCACAAGCCATATCCAATCACACTCACACACACCCGGGAAAAAAAAGGACAGTAAGTTGCAATTGGAGACACCAGCTACCATCACCTACCCATCCACCAAGAAGACAGGTTTATTCGCTGGAACAGCATTGATTTTAACAAGTAAATAAAAGACAAATTCAAGTCTCCGAAAAGGGTCCGACCAGCCCGCCGCTACCCGCCCGTGACCGGCTCTGACTAAAAGGCAAACAGAAAAAAAAAAGAGGCCAACTTTGGCGGCGCTCAAACCGCTAGAGGGAAACGTAACACAACCAGGTCCATATGAGCCTCGAGCATTCGCCCATCAATTTCTCCAAGCCCGACGATGTGACAGGCCAGAATCCAGACACGAACAACTACATGCCCGGAAGCGAACATGCGGGCCTTTCTCCCGCCGTGGTTGAGTCGATTGCTGGCCTCAGTGCCGGGACGGTCGCGACGTTAGTCGTGCATCCGCTTGACATTGTCAAGACTCGCATGCAGAGTAAGACACACTTGTGCAGTTGCCCTTGTTCTCCTTGCCGCGACGGACCCGTTTTGTCTTGCTTTTTCATCTCTCCCTTTGCTCTGTCTGTGCGATGTTTGCTGCCTGAATGGAGAAGGGATATAGCACCTCAAGGGAAGAAGAGATGGTTAGAGAGTCCGAACAACGAGAGTGATTAGAACAGAAGGGAGAAAACAAAGAGAAGAAAAACGGGAACATAATACAAGACATTTATGCTAACAAGGCCATTGTTACAGTCAGCACAAGCGCCGCAAGCGCTGCTTCGCACGACCTCTCAACAGTTGCCATGCTCCGCTCCCTCACCAATAACCCCAAGCCTTTCGCATCGCTCTACCGCGGCCTGGTCCCTAACCTCACGGGAAACGCTCTCAGCTGGGCGTCCTTCTTCTTCTTCAAGTCGCGCTTCGAGGAGCTTCTCAACCTGGCGCGAGGCCATGCTCGATCTACGCCGTCCGACTTCTTCATCGCCAGTGCCCTTGGCGGTGCCGCCACATCTGTAATCACCAATCCGATATGGGTGGTCAAGACACGCATGTTGGCGTCTGACAAAGGCGCGCAAGGCGCATATCCGTCGATGTGGTCTGGCTTCAGGACGATATACAAGACGGAGGGTATCAGGGGCTTGTACAGAGGTTTGGGCGTCTCCATGATTGGCGTCTCGCACGGAGCAGTGCAGTTTGCCGTGTACGAGCCGGCGAAGAGGTTCTACTTTGCGCGGCGGCAGAGGATGGGCACGGATAACGGTCGAATGACCACCGAGGCCACCGTTGTGATATCCTCGGCCTCCAAGCTCATAGCTGGGGCTGTCACGTACCCATACCAGGTTCTCCGGAGCCGTCTGCAGAACTACCAGGCTGATGAGAAGTTCGGCAAGGGCCTCAGGGGGGTCGTTCAGATGACGTGGAGACAAGAGGGCATTCGGGGCTTCTATCGCGGCTTGATACCTGGAGTGGTTCGGGTCATGCCCTCGACGTGGGTGACGTTTCTCGTATACGAGAACGTGCGGTATTACTTACCTCGATGGATGTCGTAAGGAGTCAAGATGCCATCATTGAGAATACTTTGAGCTATTTCACGATGAATGCTACCCGACTGCGGTTGTGATTGGTGTTTGTTTATAGGCGAGCATATTGGCGTTCCGAGAAGGAGTCATATAGAGATATGGGTCTGAAGATAGAGTTGAGCAGCTAGCAAAGAGATTATAATACATTATGAGATAGAATTATGCTATGCCATATTTGGTGGTGATATATGTTATACCTGGAAATATGGAGCATCAAGGTTAGAGCCGACTTCATATTCTAAGCAAGAGACGACTTTTCTTCCACGATTCAAATACAATGGAATAATCATCCATATTTGACTCTTCAATGTTAGGATTACGATACCACACTAACCAACATACCGTGGGAATGCGAAGGGTGATTTTTAACGGCCCTGTACAACAGTCCACTACTATATTAGCAGACGTTCTATCTTATGCATCCTCATAGCCATCATCACCACAAAAAACTTACCCTACAAGTGCGGCATGACTCTTTCATCCCCAACGTTTCTCAGCATTAGACAAGAACGTATTTGCCAGCTTAGTAGCTTAATGTGGCTCCAGCAACCCACGTCTACAAACTTGGGACAAAGCCCCGACGGCGAACCTGCAGCTCTCCTCTTGCAACAGCCGAGTGGCGATACCAAGAGCCGAGAAGAGGCCTCACAAGACGTTTAGCGACATGACAAGAATTAGCCAATTTTACGACTTTAATGACACGTCGAAGCCAGCATGGAAATGAGATTTGAGGGAAATAGCGTCACAGAAGCCATTATCCAAGATATCGGGTCGTCTGCCCACTTCACGGCGTCATACATGGACAGGTCCAGCAATCTCTTTTTTTTTTTTTTTTTTTTTTCGCTCAGCCTTGTTCTTCCGGACTCTCAAGCATCCGTCCGCGATTGGATCCAGGCACGCAGGCCCAGCGATCCGGTCGACGCAGCCAGGATCAATGGCTGCAGAACAAGGCACAAAGCACACTCCCCTCCTCTCACGCGCGCAGTCCACACGGCAGTAGTACATGCGGGTGAAACATAGTCAAAAGTCCGTGCTTGGCGGCATCTTGGTCCGGAGCAAGAGAACGGAGTCTGTTGGTAATAGCTCGCTCAATAACGTGCCGGCTAACACGCACACGCCCAACTCTAGGCTGCGCCGGCCCTCTTGAGGAATCCTCAGCCAGCAACAATAGTTTGCGAGGTGGAAGAGGCATGGGACAAAAGAGGCAAAAGTGGGCATCGGTGTTAGTGGTCGAATTTGACAAGTGGGCTCGCTCTCTTTCTGGTAAATTGGGCGGTGGTGATCATCCCAGATTTGGCGTCAAGAGGTCCGGGAGAATTAAAAGAAAAATATGAGATCTGATATATGAGCGCCAGCCCGTTGGTCATTTTGTCATAGACTAGGGGCGAGTAATAACGAGACAGACAGTTCTCATCGCGCTTTAGAGGAATGGAGCAGAAGCGATGACCGGCGCGGTTCCTGAGATCCGGTCTATGGCTCGGGACAGGGATTGGTGGCACCGCAAGGCTAGTGCTGCAGCAAAAACACCATCTCGACATCAGAATAGAGCCGCGGCCGGCACGGCTGTGCTCCCCCAAGGCCGGCCCGCCCTTCCAATGAAGCCGCAGAGGCGCAGAGGTCGCCGAATGGAGGTCTTTTTCAGGCGCGATTGTGGCCGGATAGGGTCGGAGAGAGACGCCACCTCGGGGGGAGGCGTTCTGATTAGCTGCTGCAGCAATGTAAGGGAGTCTCAAAGAGGATATAGAAGATGGGGAAGAGGAAGAAAGGGGGGGGGGGGGCGGAGGAAGCGATTTTCTGTGAGAGCTAATGAGTTAAAACCTGACCAACGGACGGAAGGAACGACTCAGCTGCATGAGGAGCACAGAAAACGCCACAAGCAAGGAACAACAGCTCCGCGTCCTCTCAAACTTCCCACCCCCCCAGAGGTGTCTATCTCCAGAGATACGTTGCGAGACAGAAGTGCCAATCTCGAGAGGGTTGCCAAGCAGTAGCTGTCTGCAAGGTAAGTGGCCGTTTCTGTACGTCCCAACACTATAGACTGGGATCCCCATGTCTGCGCTGACACAAGAAGAGAAGAGGAAGTGATGAATCAGCGCAACGAATCCCCAACTTCAACCGCAGCTACCACAATTTATTTCGGAGACTTCTAATAACTGATTGGTAGAGCTTCGACTACGCTCGACTGGCGCCAACATGTAGTTTATAACAGAACGGAGACTGCGAGAGGCGTGCATTCGAAGTCGTAACGGGAGTGGTGGTCTGTCCAATAGCCCAGAGAGCAGGGAGATGAGGACAAGCCTGCAATCGTGGGAGTAGCCTTGAGAGATGGCAGCCCCTAGCATTGGCCCGATGGTTTTGAAAGTGCTTTTTGCACTCCTGTCTCTGCCATCGTCATCGAGATCTCCAGTGAAACAGCACAGCGCCCAAGGGTTTCCCCAATTTTGAAGGAGATGACGCATCATTATCCGGCCTACGATATCCACACGCCGCTGGCTGCTCGAATATCACTCAGCTATGCAAGTATGCATGCATGCCATTATGCACGCAACATGTAGGAGAGAGACTTTGAGTGGGCTGCAATCAGCAGAGAATGATGAGCCTGAGACGGAGGAGGCGTCGACAAGGTACAGGGCCGCAACGTCGGATACAGCGCCTACGTCCCGTTTGGCCAATGGCCTTCTCTGGAGATGGGGTGCATGAACTGAGATATATATAGGTCCATCCATATATGACAGGCAGGTAATGTGATCCTTGGATTGCTGAACATGTTGCCACGTATGGGGAATCTAATCAGATGCTGATATGGGAGAGGTCAGGTAAGTGGGCGTCCTGTCAGCCGGACAGAGCCAAGTCTCTAATCAGAAGCTAACCCGAGGTCATTATGACATGCGAGCCTTCTGGGTTTCAAAATGACATGCTTCATGTGACTCTTGTGTGCGTCTCTGTGTCTTGAATCAGCGGCAAGTCAGTTGATGAGGGCGACACGCCATTTGCTGGAAGAGCGTTCGTCGTGGCAGCTGCTCATAAGAGCCCAACATCAGCCCACAAGCGGGGAACCACGAACAACGGCTCCAAGCTACGGGATGGATAACAGCCTATTGACAATATATTTGGTACTTGCGCGAAAATAAGAAGTCCCCGAGAAAAGGAAGAAGCCAGTAGAGGAGTCTCTACAGGACCACCCAACAGAGAGATGGGGGCGAGATGTATATTCGGGAGTTTCCAGTCCAGGTCTCTGCCTACATTGCATGTGGCTAAGCTGCCACCGCAAATCATCTCCCCAATGAAGACGAACGCATGCATATATTTGCTAATAAAAGCGTCTTTACGGCAATAAGACTGGGGGGCACTTTTGATTGAGATGCAAGTCTTACAGATGCCCGAGACTAGACTGGCCCCTACTCCCGGGCCGGTTTCCTGCAAGCTGCAGGTCGAATGAGAATAGATGGGCGTCTTTCTAGGACCAGGTCATCCATTTTCTGCCTGTGGAGTTCGCTGTGCGGCTTCAATTCGCTTTCCTGTAAGAACTGCCGGGTTGTGGGATGCCACCCGGCAACTCGGCTCGAGTTTCCTTCCCAGGCAGTTGACTCCATATCATGGTGTCGCGGTCGAGATGTCTGCTCGCAGCAAGCATGGCTCGGCCGGATAAGTTTCTCCTGCGAGGCGGGGATCACTTCGGATGGTATGCCATGGATATACGTTATGGCTATGCATTTTAAACCTGAACACATAACCGTGTGGCAATGGACACGCCACCATGAGTCTGGTTGATACCGCTACTCCCCCCATAAGCAGCACAACTCAATATAAGAAAAGAGAAGCTTGATGTGATGCTATTACTATTACGAGTGTATTGACACGCGACGATCTTACGTATAACGCGTGATCGTCGGCGTCAAAGTGTTAGTCTTGAGAGGGTATGGGACAGGTCAGCTAATTTTTACAGACAGGAAAACATGAGGATCTTTTCTTACATACAAGAGACGCTGTGGCGAATATCGAAATCATGTGAATAGATGATTGGCGGTCTGTCTCTTTAATCGCTTTGGATTGTTGTGTGATTAAACAGACCGAACCAACAGAATCCGCATGTACACTGCATATTCCTCACATTTATGACCATGCTCAAGAGGCTGGAATTACACAATTATGCGGTTTACATACCAGATATGTGTAGTTTAAGCTCTACCCATACGAGCTGTTGCAACTATTATGCCAGAGGGCGAGTGAAGTATTAGACAGGCATGTCTGTGTGCATATCACCATCTCTATATCAGGTAGTATATGACTTCATAACGTGGTCAGATACTCAAGGTGTTCAGAGACACGATACTGCAAGATTTTTATGCTTGCAGCTGCATCGATACACGCCCAATTTCCTCCGTCAAGCAGCGTCCTGTCATTTCCCTTTCAGCCCGTGCAGCCCGGCTCCGGATGTTAGACTGATGATGTTTTTCTTTTCTTCTAAATCTCTTACAGCGCGCATGGACCGATGCAAGAGCCATCTACAGCACGCGTTCCTGCATCATCCAATGCAACAGAATCCCAAGCCATGACCAAGGAGCGGCCCCTGATCCGATGAAATGGGGACTTCATCGCTTCCTCATGCGTAGATTTGCTCCCGGCGCCAGACTTACGACCTGCAGCTCGTTTGAATGAGACACCGATGCAACAGAGCGGAAAAATTAAAGGAGTCTTACTCAGTGCTCCATTGTCTCCTGACTGTTGACTGCTCTCTGCCATCTGCCGTCTGCCCAGGTGACCCAACAGTTCGCATGTAAGAGAGCTTCTTTCCGAGTCTCCTCCAAGTCATCGTTGCAGTCTAGTCCCAGTGGCAGTGGCAGTGAGCTGCTCGATTATTCAGGCTCCTTGTCGTCCGCTATTGCCAGTGCTCGCTTAGACGTAAGCCTTTCTCGTGCCTTGCGTCCAATACCATTACCCATTCCGTGCGAACACCCCTCCCGGATGAGCCGCAATGCATCCAAGTGGATGAAAACACCAGACATCCTACAGAGTGCAGCGCACCCCGAGATCTTGACAGTGCGGCTGAACACCCCGCCCTCGAGCAGATCCACTGCCGCAACCAGCTGCAATGCAACTCCATGATGCCCAGAAGACGGCATGGTCTAAAATTGGATGAAGAGAGTCAGAAAGCGTGAGAGGTTTGCATCTTGCATACTCAGCACGACGGCGCGGCACTAAGAGAAAACACGATACAGTTGTCAATGCAGGGTCATCATGGCCAGCCAATACCCCGTGATGGACTTGCCCTCCCGGAGCAAAGGGGTAGAAGGGCAGCTAGTTGTTCTCTAAGTTTGATATCCTACATATAAGATCATGTTTGCAAGGACAAGGGCAGGAGGGGTAGTTCCAGTGCGGCGCGGGGAGAGGCGGATTCAGAGACCAAAGGAGAAGCTTGATCCTTTAGACCGACACCATCTTGAGGTCGTAATAGGAAAAACCAAGCAGAGGAGAGAAGGGAAAAAGAAAAGAAAAGAAAAAGAAAAAAAAAAGACTCATCTGTTTTGGCTGCCCCTCAGTCTCTTGGTAGCAACGGCAAGTGTATCGGGCGGGAGCCTCGAGATAAGTGTGATTACCTCCCTCTGCGAATGAGGGTTAGGTGGAGGTCAGATTCCCAGCAACTGAGACACCCCCATCCACCGTCCCCTCACGTAAGGTTAACCTCCACCTACATGTACCGCGCGAGATCACGAATCCTCATAAGTATTGCTGGTGAAGTGGCCCAGCAGCAGTAACCACGGGAATAATAATGGCGAGAACATGGATATGATGTATAATATTGCCTTATGGCGCTCGCAACCTGCGCTGTATATGGTAGTCGGTTTCCTGTCTTCACATGGTGTTCAGCTCCGGAAAATTATAACATGGGTTTCATACGGAGTTCCCGACCATGGCCCCCAAAAGACCATGAAGGAGTTTTCTCGTTTGTACAGCTCCCAAAAGCTGGGCGAGGCAACATGACACGTCTCCCCGATCTCCAACTGGATCAATCTGCGCAGCTATCGAAGACGCGGATGCCAGATAGATTAACTGCGTGCTGAGCAATAGCCCCTGCAGCATTTGTCACTACCGCAATTTATCCTACCAACTTGGCCGGCCAACCAGGGAGCTTCAAGCAACCCGAAAGAAAATTATATGTGACAGAATTTTGAGCGCACTCTCCTGGCCCAGTCATTCAGGTGACTTTAGTTCATGCGTAACAATCAAGCCCCATGGGTCACCAGGGTCGGTCCTGCCAGCCAGCTTCGACTCCATCTTGCTGCCTAAGGAGGCAGCTTCGTGTTTGTCATTCAGGGAGTCTGGTCGGGATACGAGGGTATTGTAAATGATTTAGTATCTCAGGGGAGTGTTCCTAGGTCGCTAGAGGAGGGACGCTTTGGGAAATCGACAGGTCTCATCGTGTGTCTCTTTCAAGTACGGAGAATGCGCGTTCGAATACTGCCAACTTTGCTGTATATGGGCTTTCCGTGAGTCGATGCGTTGACTGACACCGGACTCCGTGCGGAGCGTACATCATCAAATACCAGATGTACCGAGGCTAGTCATTGTTATAAGGAAGCGGCGCTTGTAATGAGGGGAGGGCTTTGCCCTTTGCGCCGTTCGTTCGGGAGCATCCTTCTCTCACCCCCCTTTTCCCGCCACTCCTCTCCACGAGTAGTCAGTAGTGGCGCCTCACGAATTTTGGCTTCCGGGGGTTTAATGAATACCTTGACTTTTGCAAGGAACATGGCTGCTGGGACGTCCACAATAATCTGCTTCGACAGAGTCTTCTCATCCCCGAAGGCGCTTGGCGCCTTTCAAGGCTAGCTGAAGGATCGCCAGAGTAAACGAGCTTCGAGCGCTGCCTTTTCAGCACCAGTGTGCTCTCTGTGACGCCGTGGCTCTGCTGTGTCCGTGCGGCGCATATTCTTGTGCAATCGAACACGAGTAACCAGAGCGTCAGCCAATTCGCCAACTACCTAGGTAGGTATAATGATGCCTAAGCGTCGCTTGCAATGACCCTACTCATCTTGCTTCCAGCGCCGATTTGCCATCTGCTTCCGGTGGCATTCGTGACTCTCTACCCAATAGTGGAAATTGAAAGTCAGTCTCTGGGCGCAGGAACTCCAAAGCGACAGCCTGTCGACCAGGTACTCGGGCCGCTGCCCTAGCATCCGAGTTCCTGGCTGGCATGTCGCACCTCACTGAGAGCTACTCTCCAGCCCCGGTACAAAGTCTATGACCTGCTCGACTAGGTAGCTACCTGTAGGTAGCTCTGACACCGATTGATCTTAGTTTCCGTGGTTTTTATCTTGGCGAGTTAAATGCAATCCGACCTAGACCTAGTGTTGGAAGCTCTCCTGCCCTCAGAGATATTCCTTCCATGCACCCAACTCCAGACGTCTGTACTCTGAATGAGGGAGCCTCAGTCGCATCTATCGCATCTCATCTTCTCCAGGCTCCTAGCAAGAGTCTCTGGCGGTCCTCTAGGGGGGCTGGCCCACCCTAGAATTTTAGCTAGCCAGAATACCACCCTCTTCAGCGGCTCTCTGACCTGCTCGCTGTTAGACTTACACATTTCGCAATCTTTTTTTACCTAGCCGCGAAAGCAGGTTTCAGCGATGACTTGCGCTTACTGGAAAGGGTCGTGGCATGTGATTAGTTAGCTCAACACAGCCGGCTGGTGACGGGAGCACTGCATCGAGCATGGCAAAAGCAGATCTCCCACAGAAATACCCCTCTCATGTGGCCGGACGTATTGGCCGCTCTGCCGCTCTCCATGTTAGTCGTCTAATGGTGGCTTGCATGAGCCCACAGCGACAGGCAAGGCGTCCCATCACGAGATGCAGAATATTTGTGGCTCTCTTTCATTTTGCTTCTGACGACAATGCTGTGCTGACTTTGCGACTCCGCGCCGAAACATGCCATCTTAACGATGACCAGGCGCAATTCGACATACGTCGTTTGAGATGAAGAATCCAGTACAAAGCGGGAACGTAACGAACCCAGGATATTTTGTCATATCTCACGTGCAGCGCTCCTCTTCTCTAGGCTTCATCGCACGCCAAAGCTGCCGGTTGAGCTCAGTAATCGTACATCTCCCATGACGGCGCTGAAGGAGGGGATGGCGCTAGATGATATCTACCGTCAGTCTAATTTCCAGCTAAGAAGGACTCAGGTTGCTCATTCCTGACCTCCCTAGGAAGCGGAAAATCCAAGTGATAAAGGGACAATATCGTGGGCTGTATATCAGGACCATTTCTTTTCCTTTTAGAGCTGATAAGCGACGTCTCCAATATGCCTCAACGCCCGGGGCTCATAACTGTGAGTGCATATTTGCAAAAGAGACTGAAACCAGAAGATTATCATCACATGTGATTTTTTTTTTTTTTTTCACCAACCTAAGTAAGCCATCAACGTGGCATCTCGTTCACTGCCCAAACGCCCATCATAGCTTGCGCTGCACCTGCCCGTTCTCTTCAGCAGCACGCACCCATGATATCTCATATAGATTAAAATACTACCTTTATCTGCCAGCCAATGTGCATACATGCCCAATGTAGATTATCCTTGCCGAGCCCCGCTTCTCTGTGAGTCCTTCTCCAAAGGGCAATGCTTACCCGGGCAGTCACCCAAGTATGAGGGCAGGAGCGAGCGTATCGCAGTGAAAGAAGCGCTTTTGTTTCACACCAAGGCGGCCACTAAGACACACTACTTCCTGCCGCGACTAGCTGGTCTAGCCTTCCGAACCAAGGAACCGGTTACCAGCCCGTAGTACAAGTAGCATCGCCCGGCTGCGAGATGCTTATTTCCCCGGCCTTTGGTGCGCTGATCTAAACCATCTTTGGCAACGCCTTTGCTCTCCCTTGCCAACTCTTCGAGCTGCTCGGATCCAGCAACATCCGAAGCGGTAGAGCCGCTAGCTCGGCAAGCATTGACCCGAGGATATGGATCATTGTTAATGAAGGCACTGCGCGATCTTGTTGTATGCAGCCTCGAATTGCAATACTGCCTGGGTGAGGTGAAATGAAGCGCCTCGTGCGCCCTTTCGCCACGCGCGTAAGATGTTTTGAGGCTTGAAAAACACGTACGCAAGGTCCAGTAGAACTTGGAAGTTACTACACCTTACCTAGGTACCTTGCGTACTTTCCCAGGTTGTCTGCCAAGGCACATGTACATGTGTACCTCTTCATATTACTCATACGATGCTATGAGCACAACGTCGTGATGCAGTAGAGAGGATGCCTTACTCAAGTAAGACTATTTGGAACTTTGCTCGGGTTCCCGTCTCTGATGGGTAAATAGCAGGAATAGAGAGGCGGAAAGTACTTGAGCGGCGTCATTGTGTCTCATTTGTGCCGTTTGTGACAGGCAAATCCACAACGTCACTCCGTAGACTGGTTGAGATATGTCGCTTCACATACCTGCGGAAACCGATGACGATGCCGTACATTTGACCTCTAGTATATGTGCCTAGCTCAGCTTTGATGCGGGAGTGATGCACAAAGAGCCTGGCGCACATGCTCCTCCATCATGTAAGACAGCCTCACTGGAGCGAGATTGGCAGCCAGCCCAGAAAAGGCTTCGTGCCTGGCGGGTAGATCAGTCAATCACCCGTGTTCAGGCGTCGAAGCGGTTTGCGGGAGGGGTGCGGATAAGAACGACTTGTGGAGTTCTCCGCACTCTAACCTCTGTACGAACATCCTTGAAATGAAAGAAGAATAAAAATAAAAATAAAGAAGGCGAGAAAGGCCTAATGTGCTACCTGGGAGGTAGACACTTGAAACCGGTGGAGGAAGAAGGTCAATCTCTGTGGTTCATACGGTAGGCTATGCAGGCGATACGTCAGATTTTTGCGGAGAGTAGTGGCTAAGGCGTGCTGCTGTTGCCGCCTCTCATCGCATCTCTGTACGCGACTTCAATTACGCGCTCTTTATTTCCCAAAGCAACAGGTCCGATCTCCAGGAGCGTTCTTATTGTCGGGCGACAGCCTCACTGAAGACCACCCCCACTTTGGCTAGGATTGTTGGTCCAGCTGTGCGGTTCAATAGGAAACTGGGGAGGTGATGGGCCATGACAAAATGGTGATCACTCACTCCCCGGCAGAGTTTCTCTATTGTTCCTTGTAAAAAGGGCGGGAGAAAATGACAGCAAAGCAGACGATGAGCGTGGGCGTTTCGAACTCTTTCAAGGTTCGCTTCAGCCGGTGCTCCTTGGCCTTGTCACCATCCATCGCCCTGGGGGAGGGCATCCCTAGTAGCGAATGCCCTGGATTGGGCACAGCTTGCGCCAAAGAGGAAACAGAGGCTTGAGGCTAGGGGCGGTCGGCTGTCGCAAGACCGTCAATCCTATGGTCCCCAGAAAAGGCTCGCAAGAAGCAAACACTATATCGGACTCCAGTCCGAAAGTTTTCGGATTTCGGGACCAGGGGGTCATTTGTTCTCCAAACGCGGCTGCGCACAATCTAATCTGGACAGCCCTGCCCACCCGCCACCAAAGCCATACTAGCCCATGACCCTGGCAGCCCGGTCGGCATGCCACATATCTTCTTCGATGCGTGACCTGCACTCCGGACTAGGCAAAGTTGCTACGGAGTACTCCGTACCTGGTGTAACGGACAGACAAACAGGTAAAGAGCCCAAGCCGTTGCTTGCGTCCACCCTTCGTTTCCATTGCTGCCGCAGCTGCGGCAGCTGTGGCATCGTCGTTCGGAGTAAATCCCCATGCAAGAGACAAGATCAGATGACATGGGGGTTCCCCTTCCGTGTCTCTGAATCATGAATAATGACCGACTGGCTACCGCGCCGAGAGAAGAGAAGACAAGAAGCTAATGAATCTGAGGTGTACCCCCGCCTTGACTCTGGCTCATAGTGCTATGCTGTGAATGAAGTGCGTGCCGAATTTGGATATGAGATGGTGTGCTTGTAGGTTGAACAAAATGTATGTTCATTGCTACTAACACAACGTCTCACACGGGCATTTCTTGGAGCATGGACGCCTATGCATAAGGGATGTGCAAGCACCTGTATCAAAGGTAAGTCAAGGTTAGTAATAGTAGGTAGGCTGGTGCATGGAGGGGGCCTTCTCCCAACAACCAATCCTATCACCACTGCTTGTGGAACAAACCATCTTCAAAAGTGACTTTTCCCATCCTGCAAGCCCATCCAGCCTACTACATTATTCGCCTCAGCACCCGTCCCAGGCCACAGCTGAAGACTCCGGGAACACCCAGATTTCGCCCCAGCTTAAATGCGGGCGACAGAAGTAGGATGGTGCTTGGCGGCCAGGAACATGCGTTATCACAAAGCAAAAGTCAAGCATCTAGGTTAGGTAGTTCGACAGCCGTGATGGGGAAGGTGGGGGAAGGGAGGAAGGAGACAAATAAGGAAAAGGGGGAGACTCTGGCTGTTAGCCAATAGAGGGCCAATCCAGACATTCTTGTCTGGTCACTTCCTGCCTGTTAAGATGCTCCGGTACGTCTGTACATAGAGGTACGAGTACCTACTACGTAGGTAGGTAGGTAGGTAGGTACCTAGGTAGGTAGGTAAGGTATAGTAGTACGGGAAGGTGCTACCTCAGTGCTGTCATAATGAAACAAGGAGCAGAGTAACATTGAAGGCCCGTATATCATCACTGCAGCATCATTCTGCGGCTTATGCCTGCCTGTCGGCACCTGCTCCCCTCGGCTTCGACATCATCAGGGCTCATCATGTCCTGGCTTAGGCAATGCTCCGAATAAACTCCGCACGGCCAAGCAAGATGAAGCACAAATGGCGGCCCTCGTTCAAGCAAGATGGACTCGCATGGGCGTTCTTGCGAATCGTGCTTCGCGGTTGGAAGCACGTCGTGGGGCTGCTGTCCGGCTCGAAGGAAGGAAAAGAATAAGTTCTACACGTTCTGGCAGCAAGTGGCTCTGCTCCGTATGGTGGAGAGAAAAATGCCCCCAGTCTCGGACCCTTCGACATCGCTGCAGGCACTACGGCATACTTCATACGGAGTGCGGCCTAGGAACGGTGTGAGTTGGCCACGCTCCATCGCAGGCGAACCTCCCAACCCCTTTTGCTATTGCCATCAATGTGATAACGGGTCCCTAAGAGCACACTTCATCACCGCCTATCAACGACCAATGGGACCAACTTAGGGGAGAATGACCCAAGGACCTCTCGAAAAGTTGGACCTGTTTGGCTACTTCTCTTGCAACGTCGCAGACCTGGACGAGCTGAGAGAGGGCCCGAAAGGGTATCGATGATCATGAAGGTGCCCTTGCAGATGCACAAGGTGGTACCATTGGTACTAATGATGGAGCACTACTACCTACTAATCTATGCCTGTTTCCTCAGCACCTTATGTACGGAGCACGCCCGAAAGGCATCGCAGTCGCAAAACCACTCTCCCCAGGTGATGGGCGTTTTGAGGCTAACTGAGCCATCGCAGTCACCTTCACTTGGCTGAAAACCGAGTCTCGGAGCGGACCACGACCGGAGCCGCGCACACACGCGTACATATACTCGCGCCTTGTCTCCCAGAGTTTAGTGCCCACCTTGATATTTTACAGAGGCAGCCCTCGTGACATCGGTGACCAACCGGGATCAATCCCCTGGCTAGGATCTTAGACCCATGTCAGGCAAATCCTTTTTGGGGGGGGGGGGGGGGATGCTCATAAATGCAGGTTGATCGTGTTCCAAGAAACCGGGACTTCTGGTGGTTTCCCCCGGCCAATACTTTACTTTTTGCCACGGTTTTATGCAATCTGCATGACATTGTGCATTTATGCGCATTCAAAGCATGGATAACAGGTTGTGCAATACGAACCTGCACTGAGATACACTCAATGTTTCGCACTTGCCTGCCCGCGCACTGGGCTCGGTTACTGTCGTATGAGTATTACTCGTCATGAGCGTAATAAAAGGTATAATCCTAATCGTGAAACGGTGATATGAAGCCTTCTATTAATAGATGGGTAGATTGGCGCTTCTCGTATGCAGTACTGCTTGTACATCCAGTGCCGACAGAATCCTGGGTCAGCCCTAATACGACGATGGTAAGAAGCGTGACGAGGCCTTCACTATGCTAAAATGACGCTGGGATTTCCGAGCATTGTCCCAAGGCGACTACCTGACAGCGGTTGGTGCATCTGCTCATAGAAGTAGGGCTTTGATCAGTCTCGGCCGGGTCATGCTATGATTCGCAGTGACAGAGAGAAACTCGGTCCTCTCATCGCAAAGATTGCAGAGTGGGCTCCAATCAAGCTCCACGCTAATACCTCCTACATGAACTTGTATCTAAATTAATGCAGCATGCACCAAATAGCACACCGCGCTGCACGATATGGTGGAGACTCTCCGCCGGCAAGACCAGGAAAGCTGTTAGAGCTAGAGAGAGATGCGTAAGAGGGGAAAACGATTGACAGGACCGGACTAGTGGCTAGGCTGATCGAGAAAAGAAGCCTAAGCCAAGTCGGACACCCGTCGAGGATTCTTTAAACAGTGCCCTTCAGCAATCGGCCCTCAATCCAGTCGCTTGTCGCTGTACTGTTACCTTTCTGACTGGGCGGCCAAGGTTGTCGTGAAATACTACCCAATCCGGATGGACTCTCTCTCTCTGGAAGAGGCCCCTTGCCCTGTTAAAGCAGCCCGAACCTTGAAAGCGATACTTGTACTCCTTGTCAAGGATTGACGACGGCAAAGAAAGGTGGGAGATCCACTTGCGGCGTGCTGAGCGTCACAGTCCACTCTTTCCTTCCATTGCCTCTACTTTTTCCTTCGCCCGGCTATTAATCGAGAATTTGCGAGATGAGGCCCCCTTCCCTCTTCCTATCCTCCCCCCTCCTCCGAGGCCTGACGGGGAAGGGGAATTGGGGATCCACCTGGTGAGAACGTCCGGAGCGGCGAGTGGCCTGACAGGGCTGCTGGCTACATTCAAGACATGCAGACAACACGCAGCAGAAGAACCCGAAGACGGCCACACCTGTAATACTCGGTTACATGGAACTGACCTCATTAGGTAGCAGGCATACTCCGTGCATACCCAGAGACCGGTTCGAGCATAAGAGCTCGAGGTCCGTCCCCTGAAGATGGCTGTGCGAACGCGCACATGGGGCTTGACAGGTATACCAGCAGCCGAGCGCTGGTAGCTTGCCAGGTCACTAGCAGGTGATCGCCGGCTCCGCCTTTAGGGCCAGAACGTGCAAGGCGCATTTGTCTACGTGAGGGTTCGGGTAGACATGTAATGCGCTGCTGCCGAACGGCCCATCCGCTGCGCAGATGGCTCGGACAGAGCGGCATAGCTCGGTCTCGATGGAGGTTTCAAAGCCGAACCCGTAAGATGCGCACACGAGAGCCATGCAGTGTCCTCCTCAGACAAGAAACAGGGTGATTTGAGCAAGCGTGGCATCTCTCGGGGATGGAGACGAGCGTGGAAAGCAGTCTTGCGCTGGCAGCTTGGCGCGCTACAGTCATGCAGAAGAAGGCTGGCGACTGCGGCTGTCCTTCAGATCCGTGGCCAAATTGACAGGTCTTGGAAAAGAACGCCCAAGCGGTTCTCTCTGACTGGACGTCGATTTTACTACGATACGTCATCCATGGAATACAGATCCCGCCGATCAAGTCCTCTATGGATGTTGGGGATGCCGAAGCTGTCCCCTACGTCCTTGGTTACCGAGACCGCGGCGGGACGCTTCAGAGTACAATATTCTACGTCAATCTTAATGACAGCTGGAGGTTAGGCACCATGGAATCTGGTGGATAGTTGGTGCTGTAGGTCAGATGCCTTGGGCGAGTTATATGCTTGTACTGACCTTTTGATGCGGTGGAATTCATTTAAGCTACCAGGGAAGGAGGTCTTTATGATGCTTCCCAGAGGTACCTTGAGCAGTCGGTGCTTTGTGACGAGTAGCTGTCTGAACCCCCCATGCCGCAAACCTGGTATTTGGTGCCACCCAACGAAGCTGGACCAGCAAGCAGACCAAGGCCGTACTTTCATGCAATAGTTTTCTCATTGCGTTAGCTGCTTTCGTGCAATCCATCTACACTCTGTACCTCGTACAAGGAACAGCTACTAAGGTACCTACCTTAGTACTTAGTAGTAAGGTAATGGCTGCGGACGCTCTTCATAACTGCCCTACTTCCTGTGCTTTCTGGTAGGTACTAACCCACCTTTTTTTTTTTTTTTTTTTTTACCTCAGTCCTAAGTAAGGTATTCTAGTTGCATCGAGGAGCAGGGATCCCCCTGGTTTGCCAAAATGGCCCCTCCCGCTTGCTGCAGCCGGTCTACCTACCTAGCAGGTATGTTAAGCAACCCCCGGGGGTATGCCATCAAGAGAGCGCAAAGCCATCATGTTTCTTTCGTTCCTGGCTGGCTCCCGCCTCTTTCCAAACCCCCCTCCCCTTATTGGCATTTCGGCTTCCTCTTTCCCCCCCACTGCCGCTGAAAGGCATGTACGGGGATACTTCGTTCCTGCCTATGCTCCCAGCAGTCTGGCACCAGCTCTCGTTCCCTCCCGCATCCTCCCACATCCCTCAACGAAGCTCCTCCAGCTAAGCAACTTCATCCTCTGCATGGGAAACGTGTTGCTCGCTAATGGGCATGAGCTGCGTGCCAGACTAGAGTGAATGCTACCACAATGTATCTCACGGCATTAGGGCTCCTCTCGTCTTCTCTCTCTGCCAATCTCTTGATCCACACTCACGGCGGTTCCAGGCGGCGTTGAGTCCAGGATGTGATGCCGTCCCAAGGTCGCGGTTCACACCCCGGGGGAAGTATTGAAGTCTCTCTCCCCTTCTCCTTCTCTGCTCTGGTGGCAATGGGTGCAATGGGTTGAATGATGGCTTCGTTATTTGCATCAGCAGTCTAGAACACAACCTGCTCTTGCCGAGCCACAGCCTAGGGTGGCCAATTCAACATCCAAACATGTCTCGGACTGCTTGGAGGCGGCTGACCACACTATATGGAAGAGACACTGGGCGACCTCGATTGATGCCCGCTGTCTTGTGCAGATTCGTGCTGACATTACTCTGACCGCGGCCTAGTACGTGACGATACTCTACCCCCGTCAGGCCTGTTGCTGCGAGAGCCGAACGCAGGATCTGAGGTTACAATAGAGGCCCAACTGAAGAGATGTGACAGGGACCAAAGTCTTAACCTCTACTCTTATAGGCAGCTGTGGGCGTCCCGGCGCCCACTCGATGTATGCTGGTCATATTCTTAAGGGATTCTTGTTGATTTGGGCCCATGCAAGGTGCCTGCCGGCGATGCCACCAGTTTAGCTGCGAATGAGGCAAGAGTCCCGTATGGCCGGACCAAAATCCTGGTATAAGTCTTTTCGCGTCTTTGAACGATCCCCGTCAGACTGCTCTTTCTCCCTCTCTTCTCTTTCTTTCTTCGTCTCGCCACTTTGTCTTGACAAAAATAAGAAGTGGCAGAGCATGGTATATACGGAGCATATCCTCATCTGGATCCGCTAGCTATCAGAAGCTTGCTCATGGACCCCCATTCATAACCCTGCAGCACTACTCGCACCCCCTCTCTTCTACTTTCACATATCAGTCACTCAGCTAATATGGGGTAAGCTGTTTTAGCTCCCATTTTGAAGAGGAGGTGGGAAGGTTTTTTTTTTTGGGGGGGGGGGGGGTGGTGAAGAGCTGGTAGCCACCCTCTCGGACGCTCACGCCCATCCACACACCCATGCCTGGCTCAGGGCGGTTGCTGCATACAAGTGTACCTGTATGCCTGGTCAGCTGCTTTGTATGCTATCGTTTCGCTCACAATTCATATGCCAGCTGCTGTGCATCAACTTCTCTGCGGCCTTTGCCTTAGTGCTTCTGCTCTGGCAAACCCTGTACGAAAGTACTTTGCACCCGGCCTCAACCACTGGCCCTTGTCACATTTTCGCCTAAGATCTCCAGTACCTCTCTGGCGATTGGCTTCCCTATACGACTCCCGCTCGTCTATCAACCTGGCATATTGTTCATCTCTTCCTTGATGCCCCCCTCTACTCCGTATATATATCATCAGCCCAAGTTCTCCCACCCCGGGTCCCAACTACATAAATCCCTTGGCCATCCCTCCCCAGAATATCCTCTTCTTCCCCTATAAGCTTCATAGAGGTCTTCTTTTCTGAACTCGTCCATCAGCCAGCCACCTCAAGAGCTAAGTGGAAAGGCGCTGCTTGACTTTGGGGTTTGCGTCGACTACGTCCTCTGCCGCAGCACTCATTCTTTTCTCTACCTAGCTCCTTTCCCGTCATCCAGCTTGCTAAGCCTGCCGCTGCAAATCTACAAATCCGCAAGTAAACAATGGCTCAACCGGCTCAATCGGCTTCTGCCAACTGGAGCCGCTGGCGTCAACCAATCCCCCAAAGTTTTTCCATGATGGATACACCGGGGTTCGCGCCCTTTGACTCCAGAGCTCAAGCTAATACTCAACTGCAACGTCAAGCGTCTGCCCAGTATGTGGTAGACGCAAACTATGGTCAACATGCGATGCCGGCTGTCTCAGCTTCTCAGTACCACCACCAGAGCACGTTTTCCTATGCGCCATACCACAGCCCACCGCCGTCGACTCCTCTTGGCTCCCCATATAGGTCTGAGTTCCCCGAGTTTTCTGCGCCCCGTGTCATGGTCTCTACAATCGACCGACGTGGCTCCCAGCCGATGAATGAATATCGTCCCCATTCACCCGTCTCTCGGAAAGGATCTGTTTCTTCGACTGCTGCCAAGCCCTCTGTCCTCTCGAGTCCTATTGCGCCAAATCCCATCACACCAAACTCCATGATGTCGAGCCCTGCTACTCCAAGCTCCCTCGTTCCAAGCCCCGTCATCAAATCCAAGACAATCACTTACAACGTGACACTCAACCCGGCAGATAGGATCAACTTTGAAACTGATGTCGATGAACTCATGAAAGCTATCCAGAGAGCGCGGACGGATGAGAGAGCTATCAATCTTCAGCAGACTCTGACGCCCGTACAGACGCCTCTGCATTTGTCTGAGTACACACCTGCGCAAACGCCCGAGAGCGGCTCTTCAGCTGCTGCTGCGGACCTGGTGAAGGCCAAGAAGTCCAAAAAGCAGTGGGTATGCGATGGGCCGAGCTGTGGCAAGGTCTTCGTGCAAAAAACGCATCTTGACATCCATCGACGTACTCATACTGGCCATAGGCCCTATGTAGGTCTTCAACCTCCTTTTCCTTTCGACGTTTAAATACTTATACTAGGCAGGTTTGCCACAAGGAAAACTGTGGTTTGACATTCTCGCAGCGGGGAAATCTTAAAGTAGGATTTGCTCGAAACCTTTTCTTTCCATACGCCCATCCACTAACCGACTCAACCGTTTAGACTCACATACGTCGTCACACTGGCGAAAAGCCTTACTCATGCAGTGTCTGCGGCAAGCTCTTTGCTCAACGAGGCAATGTTCGCTCTCATGAAGAGACCCACAAGGGTCTCAAGCCTTTTGTTTGCCGGCTTGACGATTGCAACAAAACTTTTTCTCAACTGGGTAACATGAAGGTATGGGCTCAAGAATATGCATAATATGCGTTTACGGGATCTGACACAAGTTCTTCCCAAAACAACAGACTCATCAGAACAACTTTCATAAGGCAACGCTTCAGAGGCTTACCGCACAATTCGCACAATTTTTGGAACGGGGAATCATCCCCGAATCCCACCGCGATCTTTTCGATTATTTTCAGAAGCATTACAAGAATAGCAATAAGGGAATCAAAGGTCGAGGTAAGGCTCGTGCTGTGGCCGCTCGCAAGCCTCAAGACGCCGCGTGTCGAGCTGCTGCACTTCCTCTACCAGCAATGTCGACCAACTCCGCTGCAACCCACTTTCCCCCTGGAGTCTGCATTCCAACCCCAAACCAGATGGTGTCTAATGGCAGACTCCCACCATATGATGCCAGCCACGGTCCCGCGAACGCTGCAGGTCATGTGTCGCGTAATCCTGTCTATGGCCTTTATGATCAGCAGCCGCCTCAAGCCTTATATGGTTTGACCCGAACGCGAGAGGTGGGCTCTTCCAGCCACCTCTACTGAAAAATCGCTACAGTGTGACGCTTCGTTCGATGATGACTTCATGATACAACGGAGATGCACCGGCAATATAAAATAAGACTACGACTTGTACGATAAAGCACTCAAATACGAACAGTAAAGGAAAAAGAAATATCCTGCGTATTACATCTGTTGGTGGGGACGAAATGCCAACATACTGAAGACATTATACTCGGTGGCTACCTGATTTTTAAGAAACAACAAAAGTTAAGCGAAGGGACTGCTGGCGGCATATCAACCTCCTTTTTTGATTTTATAACGATAACATCGAGCTCTGTGTTTGAATTTGGTCGACTACCGGCTGCATCGGAATTTTTAACTAAAACCTCTTGGCTGCTCAAAGGGAATGGGCGAGGTTTTTTGAAATTATGTGTTACTGGGATGCGAATGTATTCGGAGACATTCTCTTCCTTGGAGGGTGGGCTGTCTGATTTATTCAAGTAATTGCTTGCTCTGCTTTCCTTCTTTTGGCGGATGGCGAGATGCTTTCTTTTGTTCTATGAATTTTCCTTTGTTCTTTCTTTGGTTGCAACTGCTGTAAGTTTCCTTGATGTTCGTTATACATCAGGTTACGCGTGGGAAGTAACGCATGTAAGCTTTGTTGTTTGATTATGCGAGACAATGGTGGAAATTTTGTGAGCATAGACTTGCAGATTCGAGCCATAGCTTTTTATTTGAAGAATTGAAGATAGTTGATGTTGAATGTCAGCGTGCATCCTATGTCGGTTGCCATGAAGTTTGAGTCTTTTGGGGATGGCGACGGTTTCCCCCATTGCCCAGTCGGGACTTGGTACAGTTTCGCATCCTCCGTTTTGAGGAGCATCTGCAACGTTTACGTTTGGCTCATCCGGACGCCTTGACGCCTTACACAGGTAAGCAATCGCGTACGTACATGGATGGGGTCTGTTGAGCGAATGGCGATGCTGCACTTGTTTTTCTTGGGGCCGGGGTGCATGCCACGCGGATACGGTCCGGGAGTTCCTAGTATGCCTGAGATGCTGAAACAAAACGCCCAAGCACTCTCAACTCGCGCATGCATACCAGCGCAACATAGGCGCCTACCTAGGTTCAGTATGTGATGCATATCAAGTGCTACCCAATGTCATCTACTACCTACCTTACTGGGTACCCAGCAGGCAAAGGTAGCAGCGAGCATGACCTTGGAACCTCCCAAACCGGTGGCTATCCCCGTGTAATATCGAGTACACATGTATGGACATGCACCATGCATGCGCACTGCCTTACCAAGAGCTCTGCGTTGTGTGTGCTCGGTAATCACATGGGGACTGCCCTGAAAACTTGTTTCTCTTCCAATGGCCATGGCAATGGAATCGATGCTTTGCTGGCGCCATTCAATCAATGCCGGTGGTCGAGATCGCTCATGTACAGATGTATCTGAGACTTTGATGGAATATCGATGGTGCTCGAATGATCAATCCATCGACTTGCGTTGCCTTTTGTGCACATGCTAGATTGCTTGACGCCATCCTTAACGCAAGTGTAGAGTAAGCCATACAATGGATTTTACCACAAGTTCCAGGAACCCGGAATTCAGCCCATGGTCAGATCCTTAAAGATCAAACGCATGAAAAGAGACCAAATTGTCAGCCGCAGAAGCTAGAGAAAGAGGCGAGAGAAGAGGAAAGAGACGCAGCCAAGCTACGTAATCCATAGTGCGGAACAGATCCCTGCCATGTGCGGGCGCAGACCAGGGATCCCGCTGAAGAGTGCTGAATAGCTGAGCATGGAGATGTGGGAGGAGCAGGCGAATGAGGCCCTATTCGTTGATTCCGGGCTGGGGGGAGGGGTAGGAATTGGGGGCCTTGGGATGAAAAGGATTGGAGCTTGCAGATACGGAGTACAGGTGCACTTGAAGTGATAATATAACCACTACATGAACGAAAGAGTAAGAATAAAATGACGAGTTTCTTTCCTCTTTCCAAAACGATGTACGTTGCCAGATATCTCACGTGTGCCCCATAACGGTAGCCACACCGGTGAGAGCTGCACGGCACCACTTGCATGAGTGCTGCATATACAGCAAAGTGAGGCGACCGAAATAGTGGGGGGGCGAAGTTATTGAGCTCCGGTCGATCCCAAAATGAGAAATGCAGATGGGTGCGATCAGGATGCATGCTATGTGCGTATATATGTCTATGTTCGTGCTCGTTTGCGTACAATGGCGTGGTATACTGTTGTAAATAGACCATACACATCCTCTTTAGCCGTGGTTAGACGCATGAAGAAGAACTGCAATTCTGTCAGGTCGCGGATACGGCACCCAGATGATCATCCCACGCCGTGTTAGACCACCCAATTGTCTGGCGAGAGGAATGATCTGGTGGGTCAATTCGAGATAGACCATGAAGCTTGAGAGCAAAGGGGGAGCGAGAGAGGAAAAGAGACGGAAGAAGGGAAGAGGGGCGTGTGGGCACCTGGAAGCATGGTTATAAAGAGAAGATTCAGATACATGCACATCCTCGCTGCGCGTGTCTACACGTAGCTTTGCTGCAGGCATTTAACACATTGTTAAGCATGCGCTATGCTCATAAACAAGACTGTACACCAAGAACCTGGTCCGATTGTAGTAGATGCAGCTGAGTCTCAACCAGCCTGCAACGGGTGTCTGGCTGCATCTGGGCCACGTCTTGCCCTCCCTTTTCTTTTCACCGCTTAATGTAGGTCGTGTATGAAGCTTCCAAGACTGCAGCAGACCTCAGTAGAATATGCAACATGACCAGGTTGGGCCATGGTCAGCAACATTTGAGCATTAACGGCACCCCCCAGAAACAGCGCGTGTATTGATGACGGCTTGGATGCAAGGCTCACCGCCGTGACCACGTCAACAGTGTGCATTGCAAGATGGAGAGCCTGATACTCAGCAGTTGGTCACAGTGATCTGAAGGAAAGTAAGCGAGTATACGTATGCATACGCATCTTGTTGATACTAGAAAGCGTGCTCGCCGACGTGTGAGTCTAGACTCTTCTCCAGAACAGCTGCGGAGAGAACAACGCAAGCCCGATGATTTGAATCGAGAGTTTTGCGGGAGCTTGGGCATCAAGTGACGCAACTAGATGGACAAGATAATCACCGACAACCTTGACAGAAAAAAAAAAATCCGTTCGCCCAATGGCTCTTTGACGTCTCTCTTGGGCGTTTGCGCCCCTCGCGCTCGTGTAGATAACAGTGGGGATTGGAGGGGCAAGAACCAAACTTCAAGATCAGAAGATTGTTTCATACGACTGAGAACGAATAAGGACAGCGCTAACGGCCACAAGGGGCGCCTACCTGGCGCGTACTCGTGGCGACTAGCTCGAAGAGAAACGTATAGGCCTTGTCTTGGGGGGGTTTTTTTTTTCGACGAGCTATGGCGAGTTGATGGCCCAGCCATAAAAGATGCCCCTTTTAGATGAGCCACTGTAGCCACGTTGTTTTTGGTGTGCCTAGAGCGCTCCTTGCTTCGTAGACCACCAGCCTTCACAGTAGAATTCATCCATGGTAATCCGCCCGAGGCGACGCTCTGCTAGTCAATATGGCCCTGGCTGATGTATAGCAGGGACCGATAATAAGTATTCCGCATTATGCTCTAACCGCCGTGCAAGGTTGATACGAATAGGATATTGTCGCCGCTCTTCAGCTCATATGCTTCTTCTCCTTCCAGCTCCCAGTCCGCGTCATTGATCAATACTAGGATTCCTGGACGTCTATTGAAATCAGCTTGGATGCCTCGCTGCACAAGGGCAATTAGGATGAAAGTAACAAGCTGCGAGCATAATGTACTTTGTATGAGAATGGGCTATCCAAAGGCCAGGGGCCGATATATCGGACGCCACACGGTCCAGAGGAGATGCAGATGAAGCACGAGGCGCCAAGTAAGTTAGCTGACGGATGGGGACGCATAAACATGCTACCCAACCACGCAACTATTCCTCACTCTACACCAACCGTACGGCTATATCGGTCGTAGAAGCAGGGGATAGGGCTCTCCAAAGGAAGTCCAAGCTCCCCAAACAATAAGCTATAGGGCGAGGGATGAGACATACAGGTGGTCGTCTAGGACAAAGAGCTCCCTGCGTGTGTCCTTCATGACATGCTCGCAGAGATGATGTATCAGATAGGCGATGGTGGTTGGCTTGCCATCCTTGTCTTTGGCAGGTAAGGAGAGGCTATGACGGCGCTGATCTGAGAAGAGCATTTCAAGACCCCCTCTTCAGAACGTAACGACATTTTGATGTCCGCGATTAGCCTCCTCATCTCGTACGATCAACAGGCAGGGTAAGGGAGAGGGAGAGGGCAGAAAAATTCGCTCAAGCTACCACTAGTAGCTACGCCGTCTTTTCGCGGGCCCGGCATGCCGCGAGGGGTCCATCTGGAGGGAGCGAAGGATGTGACAGAGCCTGCGTGCAAAGGAGGGATGTGAGAGACGTGGGGGGACAGGGAAGCTTACGAGAATTCAACGTCTAGCGAAAGATTTTCTGCAACATCGGTAGAAGCCATTATGATGTTGCGTGTTGGCCTGGCGCGACCTTGGCTCCTGGGAATCGATTGTTGTCAAGGCTTTGACTGTCTTGTCTCCTCCTGAGCTTAGGGATTCTGGGTTTCAGATTTTACACTTTGTATCATGGGCAGCTACGACCGACCAAAGATGCGCTTGCAAGTGGCGGCCGGGCGGCTTATCATAAGCCCATTTCCGGGCTGGTCCGCTGAATTAGCCCCGGTTTGCCGCTGTCAAGGACGCTGTAGAATAGAAGCCTTGAGCCCCCTGTAATCGTAGACTGAGCTCCCAATGGCCAGTTATATTAGCACTAGAGTGTCAGTTCTGACACGCAGAGGGAAAATTCATGTGAATAAGAGAATTTCAGTCATGGATCTATGACTTTTCATCTGGTGATTCTTAGTGTTGTATTCAAGTAGAAGATAAATGCCCCGTACAATGTCTAGTGTTTTTTCTTTTTCATAGCTACAGCACCTCCCAGCACAGTTATATTATAGCTCTTCTGAAGTGGTTAGCAGGTCAAGTTCTTGATAGTACCCAGCGACTAAGTACTTCCGTACCACGCGGGCGCCAAAACCATACCAAAAAAAAAGTCTGTCTTGGGAAACTTCTGCAAGTCACACCGACCCTGTCACGTGGAAGCAACATCAAGGTCTCGATGAACGCCCAGTCAACACGCCCATAATAAGCGAACTTGGTGACATGAGCTCAAAAGGCTTCTCAGTAGAGCATTTAGCTGCCGGTGCGAATAGACAGACTGCCGTTGCAGACTGGAGTCGGACGGGGGTGCTGGCGTATGGGGCGGATTGTAATATTGCTCTGTGGCACCCGGCTGTGAGTTTCCCTGAATCTCAACATAAAAAGCTGATCAATCAGCTTTTGATTTATATAAATAAGGAATAAATCTGACTCTAAGATTTTCTAATCTAGGCCAACCCCCCTCGGGGTGTGTATAAGCTCTTAAGCGGACATAAAGAAACCGTCAAAGCTGTGACGTTTCTCCCCGAGCTCGACAATGATGTCACAACGTACTTCATCAGCGGTTCAGATGACAAGACGATAGTCGTCTGGAAGTCCAGTGATGATAGGCAGGACTTCCAACTGATTCAGTCATCGTCTGAGCACACAGGGCCTGTTAATTGTGTTGCAGCCTTGAGAGTTGCTGTTGCTGCTGGCCATGCAAAGTGGATAATTGCGACAGGAGCAGCTGATGCAACTATCAAGATTTGGAGTTTCGAAAATGACCAGCTCCAGTTACTGCAGTCTATCGATTCTACGCCGAAATACTTTCCTTTGTCGCTTTCATTAAGCGCTCTCGGTGCCGACAATGACGCCTATATGCTTGCCTCTGCTGGCACAAGGGATGTCATCCAAATTTTCACAGCCGAGGCAAGGACGGACGAAATTCGCTTCAACTTGCAAGCAACGCTCAGTGGCCATGAAGGTTGGCTAAGATCTCTAAGCTTCGCAAGAGAGACAAACAGTCCAGGTAGTGATTTGCTGCTCGCTTCAGCCAGCCAGGATAAGTACATCAGAATCTGGAGGGTTCATCAGGGCCAGGAACTTCCCGCCCTAGCTGCTGAAGGCTCAGATCCTCTAAGCGGTGCTTTTCTGCCAGGAAAATCTCCGTCAAACAAAGCCCATTGGCTCAAAGTCTCCGAGAAAGACTTTTCTGTCACCTTTGAGGCTTTGTTACTAGGTCATGAAGACTGGATATACAGTGCAAAGTGGAACGCTCAGGCAGATGGCAAACTACAGCTCTTGACTGCTTCTGCGGACAATTCACTGGCCATCTGGGAAGCCGATCCAAGCTCCGGTATATGGGTCAGTATGGTGAGGCTTGGAGAGATCAGCAGAGAAAAGGGCGCAACAACGGCAACAGGAAGCACTGGTGGCTTCTGGACTGGCTTATGGTCTCCTGACGGAAGGTCGGTGGCTTGCCTTGGGAGAACAGGCAGTTGGAGGAGATGGGAATACGATTCCTCTACGGATATTTGGCGACCTTGTGTCGCTATTTCTGGTCATACAAAGGCCGTTACTGGCATCTCATGGTCCAAGGATGGCGGCTTCCTTCTGTCCACGAGCTCAGACCAAACAACTCGACTTCATATGAAGTGGAAAGCTTCCGGTACCTGGCACGAAATGTCCCGCCCCCAGATCCATGGCTACGACCTTAACTGTATCGATTCTCTCGGCACGACCCAGTTTGTTTCTGGCGCCGATGAGAAGCTGATGAGAGTCTTCAGCGAGCCCAAGGCCGTGGCCGCCATGCTCAGTCGCCTGGGCGGAATCGAAGGAGCAAACATTGCAGATATGCCAGACGCCGCCAACATGCCGGTGCTGGGCCTGTCCAACAAGGCCATTGAGGCCGTGGACGACGACCAGGAAATACAGCCGGTGGACGATCGCGATCGGGACGCCATCGACCCTGCCTCGATCGTCAAGAAATCATACTTGGACATCGATCACCCGCCATTCGAAGAGACCCTGTCACGACACACTCTCTGGCCGGAGACAGAGAAGCTCTACGGCCATGGTTATGAGATATCCTGCCTAGCCACCAGCCACGACGGCAAACTCGTAGCTAGCGCCTGCAAAGCCAGCTCCATCAATCATGCCGTCATCCGCATCTTCGAGACGGAGAAGTGGACTGAGCTCCGGCCGCCACTGGCAGCCCACTCGCTGACGGCCACTCGGCTGCGGTTCTCTACTGACGATAGATATCTCCTCAGTGTCGGCCGCGATCGTCAATGGGCTGTTTTTGAGCGAAGTGCTGGGGAGGACGGAGCCATCCAATACCAGCTGCTACAGTCCAATGCAAAGGGCCATTCTAGGATGATTCTCGACGCTGCATGGGCGCCTTATTCTTCGGTCCCGCTCTTTGCCACGGCTGGCCGAGATAAGCAGGTCAGAATCTGGTCTCCGTCGAGGCAAGACGGCGGCGAGGGAGCCAAGCCGCAATTCGTGCAAGCCTCCGCCTTGGCATCCGACGGACCAGTTACGGCCGTAGACTTTTTGACACGACGAGTTGGCGATGACTACATTCTTGTGGTCGGCACAGAAAGCGGACGCATCAGTCTATGTAGAGTATCCGAAGACGGTTCGTCGGTGTCAGAACTGCCCACTCATTCCGAGTAAGTCTGCCTCCATTCAGCCCTCCTCCTCACTCTCAGTCAGTCGTTCATTTCCACTAATTCTGTTTAGACTATTTCTCCCTAAAGCAGTACTCCAGTTGGCATGGAGGCCAGTATGTGATACTGATGGCGTGGCCAAATATGAACTTGCCGTTGCCGGAGAGGATAGTTCATTAAGGCTATATGGCTTTGAAGAGGAATATCTAAGAGGGCAGAAACAAGTATAGGCGTTCAAAGACGAATCATATTTCCTTTTCATAGACGGTGAACATGTGATCCACTTATTTCCCCAGTATCTATCAGCAACTTGTGGTGCATGAAGAACGCAGAAATGTCCATATTAGCCCATGGTATGAGCGTATTATATCCTATAGTATTAAAGCCACGCAGGCCAGTCGTACCATGATGTTTCAGACTCGCCATACCCAACGCCTCTGTAAACGACCAGACAAATCTTGCTTTATCTACAGCTTCCTTCTTTCGCTGTCTATTAAGTCGCGCGATCTAGTCCGCCACGCATGCTTCAATCGTCCTCTTTTCTCTCCCATCCAATATTATATTATTCATGTTCCATAAATTTCATAAAAAAAAAAACGCCTCTCGCTGATCGTTCAAAGCTCCCTCACAACCGCTGCCGCGGCCCCCTTGCCAGCCGCCAAGGCTCCTCCAAAGACATCTCGCGCCGACGCCGCAACGTCAATCGTCTCGCCATTGATGTAGTACCACGCGCGGCCGGCCAGAAGGGAGATGTGATGCGGGAGGTAGAGGATTGCGGCAATGGACGTCAGGCTAAGGAGCAGAAAGACGACGGAATCTAGTATGCCAGGACAGCCCCTCGTTAGCGTTTGCTTTCCTTAGCATCAGTTGTACGTTCTGCGGGCGGGATTGTCGGGAGTGACAACCATCGCTTCCGCAAGACTCACCCGAAAGGGGTAAGGGAGAAGAGACTGGGGGCCAAGAGGGAGACAGGGCACGGGGGGGAAAGAAAAGAAAGAGGGAAAGAGAGGATTGACATACAGAACGCGAACTTCTCCCACGGCGTGAACAGGTAGACACCGAACGTCACTTCCAGTTGGTAAATCTTCCTCGACACCATCTCCCGAAAGCTCAGAGCCGAAGCCGCCATTCCGAATCGATCTATGCGTATCCACTCCTTTCCTCTGCTATAGCTCGTCGCGCGTCAAATTGTTTTCAATTCGGGTCTGGGAACTTGGCAGGAATCGTGCGCTGACAATTTGAGATCTGCGGTTCGAACGTGGGTTGTTTGGCGTAACTGGGCAAGGAGAAAAAAGGCGTATCTAGAAAATGCCCCAGGAGTTGAAATGACTACCGCCTTAGTGGATGGGCGCCCTGCCGCTTATTTTCGTCGTACCTGTTGCTGTTTAAGCTTTAGTGCTGCCTTAGTACAGCTTAGAGGCCGCTGAAGGAGGCCATCTAGTGGAATGCAGAGCGCTAGCCGTGGCTAACCCGGGGCGAGAAGCAAAAAGTACCAAGTATAGCACATGCTTAGTAGTAGTACATGTAGCGCAGGCCATTTATGTGTGGTAAAGAAGGTAACTATGTCTAGCAGCTACATACTATCTCCTACGGAGCACCAGACGTCTTATCGTGCTCTCGGAGACCAGACCTTAGATGACTATGACCAAACCACCACCAAGTATTCCTCGTTGCTATATAGGCTCCCTTCCGCAAGCTCACCATGTCCCGCTTGCTAACCCATCCACTCCTCACGTCTCTCTTTGTCAAGCCTTATACGAGGATCCCATCGGAAACTCACCTCTTCAGAACCCTCGGGGCTACCACTCTATCCAAAAACCTTCCACCCCGTCCCAAACCCCCACCAGACTCCGAGATCGAAGAATCCTATCTCAAGGGCAGCGGCCCCGGCGGCCAAAAGATTGTACGTAGAGCATGTCATTTCCGTCCATGGCAATTATACACGTCTAATCATTAAGATGCCGTCCTAGAACAAAACCAATTCCGCAGTCCAGCTCAAGCACATCCCCACCGGCATCGTCGTCAAATCCCAAGCTACTCGATCGCGCAGCCAAAACCGCAAGCTCGCTCGGGAAATCTTGGCGCAAAAGGTGGACGAGTTCATCAATGGCGACCAGAGTCGCTCGGCTGTTGTTGGTGCGATAAAGAAAAAGAAAGCTGATAGTGCGGCTAAAAAGAGCCGACGAAAGTATAGATTATTGGAGGAGGAAAAGGCTGCCGCCGAAGCCGCCGCCGCCATTGGGAACAATTCAGCATCAGTCGCCCAGCAGAGCAGTGATGCGGAATATGATACACATAATTCTAGCAACGCCAGTGCAGGGGGTGGTCATGAGCAACTTGAGAAAGATTCACAGAATAAAACATCGTGACGAATTGCTTGATGCGAAGACCTTGAATTGCATGGCAAAAGTGAAGAGACCGAACGGTAAAGTCTCATCCCATAGATGATGCCGTGACAAGTCGCCCATACCTGCTCTACTCCGTACGTAATATATATGCACATGCTGCAGTAACTATACCGGGCCGTCACTTTTTTTTTTAACGAATGTGCACAACATTGCATTTAGTACATCTAGACCGGAAAGCGAATAAATATTTGTATCAACCTAAGTGTCTAACCCCCTAGACTCGCGTTACGCATCCAGCCAGCTGCCATACACGAGCCGTTGTATCCTCATCAGAGAAAAGCCAACGCCCACCCCTTTTGACCCTGTCAAAAACTTTTCGTAAATATGAGACTCGATCGCGATACGCGCGAGACCACGGAGGCACTGCATAATCCGCCACCTCCACAGACTTGGCATGAGTGGTTGGCGGAGTATGTGAGATACTGTCCTTGACCCCATGTAGCTTCTATAACGCCCCCAAAGTTAGCTTTCTTTCTTTTTTCTTTTTTTTTTGTTTCAAGACAGCCATACATCGTATGGCTTGCCGTGTCGGCGTTGGAGCTTACCTTAGAAGCACTTGCGGTGGACGATGGAGGGACCGCTCTCGTCGTACTCCTGCTTGGAGATCCACATCTGCTGGAAGGTGGACAGGGAAGCCAGAATGGAACCACCGATCCAGACGGAGTACTTTCGCTCGGGAGGAGCAATGATCTTGACCTTCATGGAAGAAGGAGCAAGAGCAGTGATCTCCTTCTGCATACGGTCGGAGAGACCAGGGTACATGGTAGTACCACCAGACTAGAGCGAAAAAGATTACATTAGCGTCATGAACGCAAGTGCTAGGGATTGAAGAGGTGGGAAACATACCATGACAATGTTGCCGTAGAGGTCCTTTCGGACGTCGACATCACACTTCATGATGGAGTTGAAAGTGGTGACGTGGATACCGCCGCTCTCAAGACCAAGGACAGAAGGCTGGAAGAGAGCCTCAGGAGCACGGAATCGCTCGTTGCCAATGGTGATGACCTGACCGTCGGGAAGCTCGTAGGACTTCTCCAAGCTGGAGCTCTGAGCGGCGGTCTGGATCTCCTGCTCGAAGTCGAGGGCGACGTAGCAGAGCTTCTCCTTGATGTCACGAACGATTTCTCGCTCGGCGGTGGTGGAGAAGGTGTAACCACGCTCAGCCAGGATCTTCATCAGGTAGTCGGTAAGATCACGACCAGCCATGTCAACACGAGCAATGGCGTGAGGAAGAGCGAAACCCTCGTAGATGGGGACAACGTGGGTAACACCGTCACCGGAGTCGAGCACGATACCGGTGGTACGACCGGAAGCGTACAGGGACAGGACGGCCTGGATAGAGACATAGAAAGCAGGGGCGTTGAAGGTCTCGAAGACGATCTGGGTCATCTTCTCACGGTTGGACTTGGGGTTGATGGGGGCCTCGGTGAGCAGGACGGGGTGCTCCTCAGGGGCAACACGCAGCTCGTTGTAGAAGGTGTGGTGCCAGATCTTCTCCATGTCGTCCCAGTTGGTGACAACACCGTGCTCAATGGGGTATCGCAGCGTCAGGATACCACGCTTGGACTGAGCCTCATCACCGACATAGGAGTCCTTCTGGCCCATACCAATCATGATACTGCATATTTGGTCAGATCCATGCTGCTCGACACCGCGACCAAGAAAAAGGGAAAAAAAAAAAAAAAAATTATAGTCGAAAATGCGGGAGCGTCCTATCAGCAACTTACCCATGGTGACGGGGCCGTCCGACAATAGAGGCTATTGGCGCCGTTAGTGTTAGCAATTCTGAACTGAAACGTGCGTGGTGGCGCGACGCCCGACAGCCCCAAAGCGCATAGCTATGGTGGGCAGTTCGGAACGCTGGTAAAGGGAGCAGAAGTGGGGTACTCACGGAAAACAGCTCGGGGAGCGTCATCACCGGCGAAACCGGCCTTGCACATACCGGAACTGCATTCATGTCAGCTGTCTAATTTCTAAAACGGATGGGTAACGAGTGCTGTTTGATGGGCTGAATGGGCAAGTTGTCCTTTTCAGCGCGGCGTGGTTGGCATCGGTGATGCCTCCTGGCTCGACGACAACTTTGCTCAAGGAGGGAGAGGGGGGGAGAGGATATGATGTCGGTGAGACAATGGCGGGGAAGCTTACCCATTGTCGATGACGAGGGCAGCAACTTCTTCTGTAAAGCCGGAAGCCATAAGTCAGTCAAAGAGTCTCAATTCCACGATGGTGCACCATGGCGATGATGCTCGATTGAGTCCGGCGCCACAACACCAAAGCTTGGGTTGGACGCGGTGCTCAGCGGCAGGTGCACGTACCCTCCATTGTGACTGATTAAAGTATGAAGCTGATGAAAAACTGGTAGTAAATCCGAAGAGAAACAAAGAAGAAGCTCGCGCGATCCCACGATCTCGAGAGCTGGCTTGAAGGGGGCAAGAAGGAGGTAGATGTGAGGAAATATTAAGGTGACACGCAGTCGAAACCTGTCGATTGGGGGGTGGGTGCTGTAGAAGAAGTAGAAAGAGTGGAGGGGGAGGAAAGGAGGGAAGTATGTATCTCCGCTGCCACGATGGGCACACAAGTTGTGGGCGGGACAAAGGCCCGGTGGAGCACCTGGAGGGAGGCGGCGAACCAGGGCGAGACCGCCTTAGCACAAAGTACCCGGGTGCAAGCCCGCGGCTGGGAGGTACATTTTGGCGGGCCGGGGAGGGGGGGGAAAGAAGATGAGAAGAGAGAGCACGGAGCACGGAGTAGGTACCTTGCCCAGGCAAAAAGCAGAAGCCTTGGGAGGGAGGGTACTCCATACACTCATGGCCCAAGGTACCGCCCACGGAATACGGAGGCACAGGCACCGTGGCGACAGCAAATGGGCACCCAAACAGGGGATAGCAGAGCTGCCTGCCGCTTTAGCTTATTGGCTCATGGCGGTGGCTGTGGCTGGGGCCGACGCATCAGCAGCACTCCCACTCCCATTCAGCAACGACCTTTTTTTTTTTTTTGCGCTGCTGCTCCTTTGGCCTCCCCTTAGGTTCTCCTTTAGGTCCCCTTGGGTCGCTATAGTAAGGTATCGGTGGGGGAGGGGAGAGGGGCGGGCACCGCCAGATCAACGCCATCGTCATCACCGTGTCCCCAGCGGGAGCTGCAGCGCTCCATCCATACTGTACTTGTATGTACTTGCGCGCACATCCACCGCCAATTGGTGCTTAGCAGTTGCTAGCTGGAGACATAAGCCCGCCTGATCGCTAACAGAACGGTCAGAGGCGGACAATCGAGCTGCGCGGATGACGCCGGACGACTAGTCGAGGCAACAGGAATTTTGGTAGGGCGAAAAAGAGAGGTTTTTGCCTGGCAGTGGTACGTGTCTCGATACGCAATCCCACCCTCCAAGGCTGAGAATCTACGAAAAGCTAAAATTCTTTCTTTTTTTTAAAAAAAAAAAAAAAAAAATTCGTTTTTGATTGGAAAGGCATCTACGTAAGAGGCACCGCACTGAGAGGCATAGGGGAAGCAGGACGCAGGCAGATGCGAATAGGCAGGCAGAGCTTTCCACAGATAGCGCTGCGGCGAGAGGCCAAACAAGGAACATGCACTCTGGGCGGGGCACTTTTGTGAACATGAAGCTCAGTGCCATACCACCCCCCCCCCCCCCCAAAAAAAAAGGAACAGTCCCTCTATTGCTGGTATGGTTGTAGCCAGGCTGATAAAAGGGGTTGCAATGTGTGGCTAGTAACTTGAAGTTACCTTCATGATTTTCACTAGCCCAGCGAACTTCACTACTGGGAAAATTCTCTTTTCTTGGTAGCGTGCCGAGGACTCCTTGATCCTCCTTCCCATACCCCCTTCCCGAAAGCATTTCATTAACGGCCGCTCCGTCCAGGGCCGCACTGCTGGGATGAGGCTCTAGCCCAAATCAAACTCCTTACAGGCAGAGAGATTAAGAGACCATCTACAGAGTCGTAGCCCCCTACTCCCTACAAAATACTCCTTCGAGTCTTACATGTTGATTCTCAGCCTCGGAAGGCAACAGCATTTCTTCGGCCTTTTGTCTGTCTAGGCATCTCAAATCTTGAAACTTCCCCAGGAATTTGAATGCGTAATCCGGTTTGCCATCTAAGCAGCATCAGGCACGAGTAAGCAGAGCTCACACCATCAGTACAAGCTGATGACGGCCTTTAGCCCCCTTTTTTTTCTTTGGTATCAAATTTCCCCAGCCAAGCTCATTTGGCCACGCCAACACGTCGCTGTGCAGGAAGCGGAGGAGGGGGGACACACGACAAAGTCTTGGGGGCGCCCGTTGCGGCTAGCCCCCTTGCCGCCTCAAGCTCGCCGGCCCCAGCTGTGTTCCCTGCAAGAGCCAGAAGCCTCGTGTCTAGCATTAGCTTAGTCACGTGAGGATCTGGATAAATCCTCTTACAGCGCCATGAACTGTGTAGGGTACCAGACGTCGAGATTGTTAGCTTCGTAGGAGTGTGCGCAAACGCTCCCTACTTTGCCCACGGCGTAGCTTGAGTGCCGGATCAAGATCCCTCGGGAGATCTAAGCTGCATGGCGCGTAGCGCTGCATATGGCTAGCCCGTCAAATGCACAACTCCTTATTACACGGGAGCTGTTACCGAGGCTGTGAGGATGTCCGGGCTGTTCAACAGCTCTTAGTGCTAAATGAGCTGTAGAATCCAAGTACAATAGGTAAGGTATTTAATTACTTAGTATAGGTAGGGGTTTTGGTCTGGCACTAAGGTAGCCATGGACATTGCACCTATACCACCTTGTCTGCTCTCGATGTCATTTACCGTATGCAAAGTGTTTCTTAGGCAGCCGTAGGAACCAGCTTCTTCCCAGGCAACTCGTCTGCCTGTCCAGTCTAAACTACTACTGCTTTTTATCCCCCTTCGCTGGGCAAAAATCGGTGCTACCCAAAGCATTGGCCTGATATCCTACGTCATTCGTCAGATCTCAGAACCCATCTGGCCGGTGAGATTCCGTTCTTGGCGGTGTCAAAGAGAGAGAGGCCGGCCTACAGTTCTCCATAAAAGAATGATTGATAGGGGTCCTATACGCGGTATGCTGCCCATTAATACTACCGATATGAAGCTGTGGTGATGTCTAACCTTGCCATTGTGGTGCATTGGAAGTACATACTACTAAGGTAAGCATTAAGCTCGGCCCAAATCAGGCATCGATTGAGCTGGTACGTACCACATACGTATAGAGTGTAACCTTTGGGTGATGGGATGAACAAGTGGGGTGGAAATAATACTTTTCAGCAGCTCTTTCTCTGAAATGTTCACGACTTCTAACGGCAGCCCTTCACCCAATAACGCAAAGTAATTAGCCTCCGGGTGTTCCTAATCTTCAGCATGAAATTTGTCGGAGATTTGGTCCATCAATAGTTTGATTGCTATTTGAGGCTTGACGATCAATCGCCTGGAACTAATTAAAGCAGACGTTGCAGTAAGGCTGTTTGTACCAGCTTCAGGCTACACCTGCTAGTCTCTTTTCGGCCTAGGGTCTTCCTGAAGCTTCCAGAAACTGCATCACCACAAAACGAAAATTCAAGGGTCATTGAAGAAGCTCAATATTAAAACAAGGGACGACTATTACTCTTGTCACCCTCGTTGCTGAACAGGAAAAAAGAAGACGATTTATCCACACATCATTTTCGCTAAACCACGAGATAAATTAAAGACATGGGCGACAAGCGACTCAACGACCTCCTTCGATGGAGCATCGAGAACAGTGATGCCAGCAAGAATGGCCCCTCCGCTGAATCCCCGGCACCACCTTCCACCAACCTCACCCCGGAGATCATGGCCGCTCTGATGGGCGGCCCCTCCGATGCCGAACTCATGAAGGGATCCATGGAAATCATCAACGATCCCGATGTCAGCCTGGAGAACAAGCTCATCGCCTTTGACAATTTCGAGCAGCTCATCGAGAACCTCGACAACGCCAACAACATCGCCAACCTCGACCTCTGGAGCCCGCTGCTTAGCCACTTGGACAGCGCTGAGAGCGAGCTGCGCAAGATGGCAGCGTGGTCCATCGGCACGGCTGTCCAGAACAACGCGCGTACGCAGGAGCGCCTACTGGCAATGGGCGGCTTGCCTCGGCTGGTTGAGCTGGCGCTCGGGGAGGACGAGGCCGAAGATGTTAGGCGCAAGGCCATCTATGCGCTGAGCTCGGCGGTCCGGAACTACCAGCCTTCTATGGATCTTTGCACCGACGAGCTGAACAAGCGAGGGTACAACGCAGCCAAGGTTGACGCTGCTGACATGGACGCCGTCGACGGCGTAATTCACGGTCTTCGCGAGAAGGCCAAGTCCAGCGCTGCTGCGTCTTCTACGTAAGATGAAGAGCACCATGACATGATGTGATACACACAGCCACACACACACACACACATACATATATATATATATATATATATACAAAGGAAGCATTGGGCGGAGTTGAGGCGTTTACAAGGGCTTAATATAGTCAACATGATGGGGAAATGCTACATTCGTAGATTCATCATTCTACGATAGTCATACATTGTATCTAATGGTCATGGGATTTAACGATACACGTGTTATACAATTTTTTTTTTATACTTGTCCCTCCTTTTTCGTCCTTTCTCTTAAATTATCCACCACGAAAATCTTGGCGTGGGATTCATCAATGTGTAACCTTTCCGTAAAATGGGAATCCTAGTGCCTCCATAAGCAACCTGCCTTGCCTATCGGAAGTAGCAGATGTGTGAATAAAAATGTCGCATCCAGGCATCAACTTGGGAGGATACATCTGTTGCCTAATGTCAGTCGTCAAACGCTACGGCATCCGATGCCTGGTAGAGTACTCACATCGTAGTTGAACTCAATCTCCGGAAAGTAAGCCATCCAGGCAGGCTGCATACCAAAGGCAATGTTGCCCGCACTGTCACCGCTTGAGGCCTTGATACCGGGCCAGTCCTTGATCTTGGGCAGAACCAGGGTCACTAGCTTGTCGACGAAGTCGTAGGCCGCGCCTCCGCGCAGGGTAGTCTTGGCACCGGCCTTTGATCCCTTTCGGACTCCCCAGTGGATGACGTTGTGCTTTACAGTCGTGACCTCAGGGAACTGACCGCTGATGGCCTGAACCACAGCTCGAGCAACATGAAGATACTCCTTGTTGTCGGCCGCCAGAGGAGCATACGAGTTGATGGTAACGGCCTCGATCTCAGGAATGTTGTGCCACGTAATATCCCGCTCTAATATTCCAAGTCTCGATGAGCCACCACCCCTGGGTCCTCTGCTAGGTCGGTTCTTATGGTACGGCGAAGATCCATCCCATTGGCGCAACAGTCCCTTTTTCGATTCGGTCGGCACAGTTCCGGGAGGGACGTGGTTGTAAGTCAGAGTCATTAGGTCTGGCGCAATGGTGCTGTCGTATGTGTGCTTCAAGCGAGGAAAGCTAAAGGGCCCAGGAGTGAAATCGCGAGCGGTGGGATCGGATGATGGCGGCGCCTGAATCGGATGCAGAGGGCCGCGATTGTACTTGGGAGGGTGGTACTGGTATCTAGACAACTTTCGCATGAGCAGGGCCTCACTAGCAAAGGGTCTACAGCGCATGGCACGTACCGGTTGCCGGGAAGCCTTCTCTCTTTGGAGTCTTGCTTTTGTGATTCAGTAAAGGCTTTGACGGTGTTCGCATCAGGCGGAGGCGTTGAAAATGAGGATGTCGACTCAATATCGGCGAGAGGGTCGTCCTTGACAGACGCATTCTGCGCTGCTCCGGATGAGGCAAACCTTCTTGCACATGGCTGCACAAATGAATGAATTGACAGCCTTTGTCTCAAGCCTCTTGCTAGGCGAGCGCCTTCTCGAGAAGCAGTCATTTTCAAGATTGACCAAAGACTGTGACGACCTTGCTTCTCTTTTTGCTTCTGCACCACTATCTCGAGCCAAATGGGATTTTTCTAATTGTTGGAGTTTATCAGTTCACACTAGCCACAAGCTAATCCCCGCCAGGGTTGGCGCCACACGACTGCGGTTCGTAATTGATGTGGCGGTGCACAACACCTCGACTCCGTAGAAACGTTTCGGCTCCTCAGCCTTACAGAAGCTAGGCACACCTCATTAGGCTTGGTGGAATTGCGCGAATAAGATTGCAATATGAATAGACATATCTTGTCCTTTTTCTAATGGGATACGCAAGGCCATGGTATCATTAACGTAATGACTATGTCGAAGCTGCCAGACGCGGTTCGAAGCTCATCGAATGCTCAAGTACAGGTACTAAGCCTGCCATCCGCATACAGTATCTCTTGTAGTATAAGTCATTACCTAGAAACGATCTAGGCAAGAAACACCAATTGCCAGTCGAGATTTATTTAAAGTTCAATTAGCGCTGGTTATTTGTCCCATTAGAAGAAGCAAAGCTGGAAGCTACGCTTTACTCGAGTACCTTCTGTACATCTCGCAAAGCTGCTTCGCAGCTTTGCTTGATAAGTCATTACCTGGAAAGCAGCGGCATCTCCATTAAGGTGGCATCTCCCACCAGCCTGGCCTGATGTGCGATAGCCAGCTGGGCGATAGCCAGCTGGATATGTAGCAATTTACATCGAATCATGGAACTATCAGCTGTCTGATGACAAAACCAAAAGTAAAAGCACTTCAGGGCCACATACAGGCTCGACTTTGCTGTCACACTTTGAATATTCTCACTGTTTCGTTCCACTACGGTGTCTCCAGTAAGGTTGGTCATAGGTAGCCTTTTCGCCGGTACAATGCGTTCATGTCACGCCATTAAACTGAAGAGCTGCTGACAGCGACACTTGTGTATCGAAAGATGCCCCCAGTAACAGCAGGATAAAGAGTGACAATGCTTGTCCGCATTCACGGCGAGCATTTAGCATTTCCCTGAAGCTTTGCGCCAGCCCTTCCGTTCCGGCATGACTACGGAGGGTAATCATTCCTGTTGGGAGCAGACAGCTGCGAATGACGTTATTTATTATATTGAGCTGCTAAATCCGTCTTGATTTCAGCAGCCTTCGAGAACGCGTGACGGACAATAAAAATTAAAGCGGCCAATGTCTAGTAGTAATGTGACTTGGGAATCCAAAGATGTTCACCAAGACGTCCTGGCAAAACAGCTTTGTATTACCGTAATTTCTGCCTACGCTCTTCCCTCGCTTCCTGCTTTTTTCAGGAGGTTGAGAAAAGACTCGACCGCTTGACAAAGTACCTATAACATGACTGTTGGTCTAGTGGGGTGAGCACAGGTGTTCGGGTCTGTGTGGACGCTATTACTATTCCTGCAGATGCACCAAGCCCCAACACAACACCGTCTGCCTTGTTCACTCATCGTCCAATTACGTAGGCATTCGTAGACAGGCCACGAGGCCACCGAGGAAAGTCAGCTTGGCGACGCACGGGAACCGGGAGATGGCTCAACCGGGAGATGGCGAAAAAAAAAAAGGCCATGTAAGTCTACTGGCAAAAGGGCTGGCATCACCACCGTCGACGCTTGTCCGAGGCACCCGCATTTTGGCTGCCTGTAGACGACGAGTCCAGATCGAGGGGACCCTGAGGCCCAAGATCAGACCCTGCCTCTGCTGGCCAATACACCGTCCACAGGGCGCAGATGATTGGCATAACGCATGCATGATAAGGTTTAGCACAGAAGCATAGGGACGTCAACCGGGGGGGTTCCCTACGGACCCAGCTGCGACATTATGGGTACTATTGATCACCTCAATCTATAAATCTCTCAAATGCCACCGCGAGGGATCGGGATGGCACGTCGCAAGGAGCCACTCTCAGGCAGTGTCACGCCGCGTTGTAGCGCTTCTTGGGCGCTCCCGTCGTCCCTCGCCCACTATATTTTGCCCTGGCAGGGTTCTGGATCCACCGGGTGTCCCGCCCCCGCCACTGCAACAGCAGCAGCAGCAGCATCAATCAGCCAGCAACGAACCTCGTTCCTCAACTGGCACCAGACCACGTCCGTGCCATCAGATCCTGTGCTATCTTGAAACTCGAGACTTGCTTCATAACTACCTTACCTACCTACCTTACCTACCTACCTTACTTACTGCCCCAACCGCAGCCGCAGCGCAACCACCCGCCGCCATCTTTCTTCCTCCCACCGTCGTGCTGGTGGAACATCCCATTTTCGAAAAGCCTCGTAACCTTAGACCTTTCCCCGCGACCACTTATTCGCGTTTCACCCACGTCTGTGGCGCCCTGTTTTGTCGTCGATCCCGACCAGCTGCTGCGAATCGCCAGATCACCGATACGCCAAAAGCATCGCCTTCCAAAAGAGAGAAGGTAACAATCAGCACCGAGCAAGTAGAGAGGAAGGGCTACAAGACGAGAAAGAGAGTGGCCGACGCATCCAACTAGTCCCGCCGACGCCTCGTTCTCGACGCATCTCGCCCCTATAATGGGGGCGTACTACACGCCTCAACTCTCGCTCAACGCCGCGAGAGCTTGGTTCCCGCCCTCTCTCCGCCCTCCCCCTCCCACTTCGGACCCGGCCGCGGCCCGCCAGGACGCCAAATCATGAAGGAGTTTCCAAGGAAGTTCCTTAGCCTGCGCGACAGGAGCGCTGAGCACCATCGCAGCAAGTCTGCCCCTCCTGCAAACAAGGTAAACTAGCACCTACACAAAGCACAAGCCATCATGTTGAAGATGGACCGTCATGGCGGCTGCACCCAAAGCACCCAGAGAGAACAAGTCATGGCTCACCAATGTTCTGCATCACTGGCAGGCCCGTCCTCTCTCAGCGGAAGCGTTTCGATCCATCTTTAGACTCGATCAGTCGAAACAAGCCTTACAGAATGAGTCGGAAGCTTCGAAAGAAGCCTCCCAGGTGTGTTGCGCTTTCGCCGCGGCGGCCCTTTCCTTTCCCCTCTTTCCGTCAAAATGAGCAGCGAAATGTGCCTTCAGGTTGGTCATAGCTGACATTGGCATTGCTTAGATCGAGGACATCCAACAACAGTTGGATTTGTTAAACATTACGAATATCACCGTCGAGCATATCCGAGATGTTATGGCCACCAAATACGCAGATGGAGACACGCAGCGTACTGTCGAGCTTATTGATATCGAACAAAAGTCGAGCGCCGGAAGAATCTTACCCTACGACCCAAGTGTTCACATGGTTGGCGCCGAAAATCGCAGCGCTGTTACCTGCTATATAGATGCTCTGCTCTTCGCCATGTTCTCTAAGCTAGACGCTTTTGAGTGTATGCTGAAGAATGACTTTCCTCCAGACGATCCTAGGAATAAATTAGCGCTCTTGCTGCGAATATGGGTCAACATGCTGCGGACTGGCAAGCTTATCCGTACAGACTTGGTGAGTAATGATAGCGCATCGACCTTGTGCAGATTTCACATCGTGTAGCTAACAGCCATAGACAAAACTAATACAGGATACCATGGCCGAATGTGGTTGGTCGGATGCTCGACTGCTAGAACAACAAGACACTTCAGAGGCCTTCACCTTCCTTACAGAAAAGTTAGAGCTGCCACTACTATCCCTGCAGGTCGATCTCTTTCACCAAGGCAAGCAGGACAAAGACGATCACAAGATTGTCTACGAGAGATTGCTGAATCTGGGCGTGCCGTCGGATGCCGAGGGGAATGGCGTGAAGCTGGAGGACTGCTTGGAGGAGTATTTCAATACCCAAGTTGACGTGCTCCGGGACAGCGAGGAGGCCAGGAAATCGATTATAGAGGACGGAACGTCTAGCACGATTGCCCAGTTATCGGTTTCGAATCCCATCAGATTGGTTAGAGACGAGGAAAATGGCATATCGCCCACAGCTGTGACATCGTCTCCAATCGAGATGTCACCCTTGACGCCGTTGGTGGATAACCCAGTGGCAAAGGATGAAGACAACGATGAAGCTTCGTCATCGGTCCAGGTCAATGGTTTGAACCAAGGAAGCCTTCAAGAATCTCCATCGGCCGGACCAAGCGACCAGGCAGCTACTTCCACGGCGAGCTCGCCTTTCAGAATGGCGGCAAGGCATAGGTCGACTAGCGTCATCCAACGGGTCATGCTCGATGAACAGGGACGTCCAAGCAGCTCCGAAACACCCATGATACACAAGAGGAGAAGTGGAAAAGGCTCGACTGTTGTCAAAGCGGTCACAATACCTGCGTGGCAGTTTTTCCGATTGATTCGTAGGTCAATCCCTCATTCCATCTATGCGTTCCACCACTAACGTTGTCTACAGCCTGGCACGCCGTCAATAGCACGGAGCCTCGGAACAATGTCGAGGTAGCAATGAATTTCGATCAGCGCCCAGTAGTTGGTATCTGCCTGAAGCGATATGCCATGACCGAATCTGGTCTTCCTAAGCGCCATAATACTTACATTGATATCCCTGAGAGCATGCGGCTTCCGCACTTCATGCTCGCTGACGGACCGCACGTGGAAGAGGAATCCAACGGACTGGCGACGGAGTACAAGCTCGTCTTGCAATCCGTCGTCTGCCATCGAGGCGATTCTTTGCAAAGCGGCCACTACATCGCTTTCGCCAGGATCGCTCCCAAGCTTCTCACGGATAATCGAAGACATGACTTTGATCCACCACCAGACTATGAGGAAGCTCAATGGGTAAAATTTGACGATCTGGAAATCGGTAACCGCGTCACGTTCGTCGACGACATCAAAGAAGCTTTGAAGGTGGAGATGCCGTACCTGTTATTCTATCAGATCGTACCCATGGTCGACGCGCCCTGTCCTTCGACAGACGGTAATGGACCACCCTCCTACAACGAATCAAAGAAAAGCCTCGATATACCACCTTCGGTGGCTAGCGATGGGACACCCACCAGCTCAACCCAAGCATTGGCGGCACATTCCGAAGATCAAGCCATGGCATCGACCAGTCGCTTAGGGCAAAGCAAGCCGCCCAGCATCAGGCTGTCTGCCGAGGTTGAACGACCGTCTCGCAAATGGCTCGAAACCATGAACAACACGTTTAGTTCATATGTAGAGTCGGCTATCTCACGTCGTCAGAGCGTGGCGCTTACTGACTCTGCTGCGCCAACGCCGTCCATGACTCCAGATCCTCAGTCGCCGGCGATGATCCCTGTCGACGAGCCGACGACATCAAGACTATCGCGCGCTGCATCACGTTTCAATTTGGGTAGACAGAGCCGTCCGGCTAGTCAATCGGGTGAAGGCCGCATCAGCCTTACCATGAGCCGGTTTGGATTAATCAAGACCAGCAAAGAACCGCTGCCCGAGCCAACGGCGTTGAGCATCTTGTCTGCCAACTCTACCGGGCAGCTCAGCCCTCAACCGGTTTCACCCATCTCACTCGAGAAGCAGCTTCACCAGCCGCCCAGCAATGAGAAACCAGACGGACCTGAAAAAATAGACAAACACGAGAAATCCGAAAAGAGCGAAAAACTAGAAAAGCCTGAGAAGCACAAGCATAAGAGGAAGAAATCGAAAGAGAAGAACGAGAAACAGAAGACAGGAGACCAGCCAGAGCGAGAATGCACCGTCATGTGAAACCTTTCCTCCTTTCTTCCTAACATTTTTCACTGTTTAAGGCACAAGGGCCACAGTACAGTTCAAGAGTCGGACAACATTTGGTGGTATGGCGTGGCCGCCTTAGCTTGGCTATAATTTTTATCATCCCTTGAAGGGAAAAAAAAAAGCCAAGCTGGTCGGGGTATCACATGCCCTAGTAGGCAAATAGTGAGAGGTCAGGATGGATATTTTTTGGATCACCAGCGGCTCTGCGGCTTTTTGCGTTGATGGGGAAAAAAAAACCAACTTTTCACAAAGATACCACGGCGTTGATGCGATGCGAAGTCTCCTCTTCTCTTATGCGGAGAGGAGTTGACTCGGAAACTTTTGTATTTTAGGCAAATGGGAGAAAAAGAAACACTAGCTTGGCAAGCAAGCAAGCAAGCATGATGAATTTCTTGCGTCTTCATCAGTCTAGACACCTTGATCACAATATAGCGTGCTATCATCAAAGATATTACATTCAAGCTCGTCATTTCTTCTATCTCTCTTGTACATTCAGCATGAAAAGCAGGCACTGAGACTAGACCGTTCGCCAACATGCCATACCGACTCCCTTCTCCCGTTTTGTGTCCCGCAACGCAGCCATCCGATCCAAAGTCTTGACAGCCACCCCAGATACTCATGTATCACCTAATCGTCCCAAGCCCGCAACGCGTAGCACCGGTCTTGGAACGCCAATAAATATACACAGGAGGCTAAAATGCACTACAGGCAATCTACAAGAGACTGCTTGGGGCCGATAAACCCCCCTCAAAGACGTAAAAGAGCCACCGTCATAAAATGCCGACATAGAGTCCCCCCCAAACTTTTTTTTTCTTTTTTTTTTTTTTTTTTTTTGGTCATACCAAAAGCCGTGGTTCCATCTCAAGACGAGAGAAGAGCTCACAGAGTCTATCAAAAAGAGGGGGGAGGAGGTTTGCCTTTTTTTCTCCCGTCGTTATGCAGAGGCGCAGACCAGATGAGAGAGACGACATCATAACAGTAGTGGACCTAAATGTTTTTTTTCCTTGTGCTTCCTTTTTTCTTAATGCTAATAAGACAGTCGTGATTGAGATGAGGATATGAGACTCGTCTCCGGTGGTCGGCAGTCCTGCTATTTTAGTTGTCTAACAACCAAATTCCGAGGATGGAACCCGTGAGACGCTGGACCATGTTCCAGGCGTGGCTTTTAGAACGGAATGTTAGGAGGAGTCTGGCTGCCCAGAGCTTCTTGCTGGTCCTGGAGCTCTTCGGGAGCAGCCTCAATCGAGACACCGAGGCCAAGCTTGGCTTGTTGCTGTGCGGACAATGAGCCTATGTTATAACAAGAGTGGGATCAAGAATACGATTCAAGACTGGACAAGTTACGTACCGTGAAGTGGTCGATATCAGCAGCAAAGGTCATCATGACGGGAGGAGCGACACGCTTCTCCAGAAGGCAACTCAGCTTGCCCTTGGAATCAACCTGCGCTCGGAAGGTGGACATGCGGAAATCGTACTTGGCGCCAATGGTGGTAACGCCTTCCTTCTGCAAACCGCCGCCCATTAGACCACCAGCAGAGGGGACGAGACCGAGGCTCAGATCAACACCGGCCTGGACCTTGTCAGACAGCTTCCGCCAGTATGAGGCATTGACAGTTCCCATGGCAGCCTGCAGCTGAGCGCTGGCGACCCACTCGGGAGTCTTGTATCGAGCACAGTAGGAGACAGCACATTCGGGGCCTTGAGTAAGAGCGGGGCGTTGCCAGAGGGTTTCCAGACCGAGAGCGAGCTTGGGGGTGATGGACTGGAGGTAGCTTCCAATGTAGATGCCGGTCACTCCACCTTCGAGGAAAGAGGGGTTCAGCATCTTGAGAGAAGCACTGAAGTCATCGCCGGTATACTCGTGTTCGAACTGAGCCATGTCCTGGCCACCGGGAGAGATGGAGAGTTGGGACTTGGATACCAACTTATCTGTCCATCGGTAGTTGAAGCGACCAGAGAGAGAGCCTTCGTTGTCGACGTTGCCTTGACAGAAGACCTAAGATTGTTTGATGACACAGGGTTAGCGATCTGGGGGCAAATGACGAGCAACGCTTCTTTGTGTCGAAGTCAGCAACCCATTCAGCGCTGCTTACCTTGCCCGTCCCGTACATGGCAGCAAAAGTGTAGGGGTTGATGCGCTCGCCCATTGCAAATTGATGAGAGACCTGGAACAGCGGCGCCATGCTGAAAATCTTTGTCAGGTCGGCACGGATGCCGGTGAACATGTAATTGTTGAGGAAGACATCGCGCTGGACTTCTTTGGACAGGGTCTCTATCGTGCCAGGGTTGGACAAGCCGAGCTTCGCTCTCCGCTCAGAGAAGTAATTGACCGCATCTCCTATTGTGGCGGCAACGGGGTTGGAGAATATGATGGAGCGTAATGTATCCACGGGAGTGGCCATGATGCCGGTAGGTTATGGCTCTGGAGCCGAGCCGACGGAAGACGGTGGGTGATGAGAAGAAGAAAGTCGGGTCGCTGCTCCGCCGCTGCGCGGGTACTGGAGGTGCAGGCACAGGAATTTATTGAAAGTAATCTGTCCAAGACCTTTGGGGTGGAAGCCTCGGTCACAGATGTCCGGTGATCTGACGCAGTCAAGCGCAGTGTCGAGCTCCAAAGGCGGCTAATATGGAATGGAGTCGTTGAGAATAATTTTCTTCGACCCTCAGTTAGCCTGCGGGAGCTGCACGAGCCACTTTGTGACGCTGCCAAGTTTGCGTGCGCCTACATCAGCCATGTTTTTGTGAGTCGGGACTGCGATGATCCGCGCCGGTGGCTGCCGGCACGTGGCTAAGTCATACTGGTATCGATGTACTGCTGTCAGCCCGGTACCTTTTCTCTGGTAACTCCTGTAGCGGCTGCTCCATAAGGTACGTTTGACAGTGCTTGGCCGTCTGATTTCGGCGTCCATTTCAGTCAATGCATATGCCAACGTCGCTGATATCTCGTGGCCCTCCCCGAGAGGAACCGCTATTGATTTCTAGTCTATTGTTTAAAACCTGGATATTTAGCTTGTAGCAAAGCACCTCTTTGCTACCTTCGCCGGCGGCTACCTACCTTACCTATGGTAGCGAACTTCAAGATTTCCGCGAGGATGGCGGGGTTAGCAGTACATCAAAGCCAAGTACTGCTGGGAGCCTGGTACAGCTTACAACCCAGCGTTAGGAGTATCCGGCCCATGGCTGCATTACCCGAGGTACTTGGCGCAAGTACCCTTCCGTGAGTGCCCGTTGTAGTGCCCCCCTTGCATGCATGAACTTTTTCCCCTAACAAGCGTCTCTTTCTCTTTGCCATACCGTCATAATTAATTGCTACTGCAGAACGATACCCTAGAGCCAAATCCGTTCGCCTCAAAATATTCTACCAACCAAGGGATTGCAGGCCAACCTGCTTCCTCGTCCCTTTCATACTCTTCATCGTCATATCTCCTAAGGCAGCCAGACCTGATCGACAACGAAGCTGGATACTTAGTAGCATCTATTTTGTTTACATCACCTCCTTGTCTGGGTCCTGGGTCGTCCTATCCCGAAAGCGGGGCGCGAGGCTACCAGTTCAGGCGAACTTCAAGATACAGAACCACACCGCATCGAAGCTTGCCCAGATCTCTCAGCTTTCAACTCCCGCACGGATTATATCATTACTTCTTTTCAGTGAAACCGGAATCTAGCAGGAGTCTGTTTCGGCCATCAATCGAGACCCGAGCACGTGTGCAATTTGGTACACACATCTGAATCTTCAGGAAGCTCAGCAGAGTTACGGTCTGTCACACTATCGACTGAGCATCGCTCCCGGAAGACGCGACAATGGATACTCTACTGTAAGTGTTGAGCTGGACATTAGTACTGAAATACTATGCCAAAATCACCTGCTATAAAGGCTTGAATATAAGAGCTTGATGCCGAAAGCCCTCCAGCCTTTTTATCCCGTGTTTCATCTTGAACCTCCCCTTTCTCCCTGCCCGCTCCCTTCACCTGGCCTACTTCGCCTTATTCATCTACACTATGTGATGTTTTAAAGAAGGTGATATATCAGTATTCGAATGGCCATCTCCTTCTCCTTATCTGTGTCTCCTAGTGGAAAAAAAAAAAGATGTAACAGGTTGAAGCTGATATAGAGGTCTTTCAGGACTGCCGAGATCGCGGCAAATGCCCCTCGGTACCGCCGGAGGAGCTCGACCTTCATCGATAGTATCCATGATGTGTCAGAGGATAATGATATGGCGCCAGCTCAGCTATATAGTACCATGTCTGGGCGGCTTTTCCACTCTGGTCGTATCACTATCGTTATGGTTGGGCCGCCTGCTCGAGGCAAGACGTAAGTTGAACGAGCCCATATTCTGCTGTATTTGCGCTTATAAGTGATCCATGACAGGCACATATGTGTATCCATGGCTCGATACCTCCAGTGGCTCGGTGTCAAGACTCGAATTTTCCACCTGGGCGACTACCGTCGGGCCACCATCGGCCCGGACGGCTCCCTTCCTGAGGACTACTTCTTCCCTGATGCCTCTCCGTCATCCGTCATACTCCGCCAAAAGATTCTAAAGAAGTGCCGTGAAGATATATACGCATGGTTGAATCACGAAAACGGCCAGGTTGCCATATACGACGCGGTGAACCCTACCGCCAATGGAAGACGTGCCTTGGCCAAGGAGTTTGCGAAACACGACGTCCAGGTAGGCTGTCGATGCTCTTCCTGAACGAGTTCCACATGACCTAACGCATTTCATGTAGACTCTATTTATCGAATCGTTTGTGGACGATGAACGGATTTTGCATGACAATGCCATCAATGTAAAGATTTCATCTCCTGATGTGAGTCTCTTAAACAACCTTTCGTTATGTCGCCCCTTTCGACTAACCAAGATAGTTTGCCGGAATGGACCCTGAAGCCGCAGCAAAAATGTATCTCAAAAGAATAGAGATGAGGATTCCGGTATTTGAAACCATGAACGAGATGGAGCTCAACTACATCAAAATGATCAACGCCGGGGAGAAATTCTTCTACAACAACGTTAGCTTCAACTACTTGTCGCACAGAATCGTCTTTTACCTCACCAACCTCCATATTAAGGCACGCACCACTTATTTTGCCCGTGCGGGGACGACGGCAGAAGAAGACTCTTATAAAGCCGATGCAGAGCTCTCGGAAGAGGGCAGATACTATGCTCAGAGGATGTCCGAGACACTCCTAAAGCACCGTGAACAAGAAAGACTAGACCTAATTGCAAAGGGCGGACCAGACAACCCTCCTCGACCTCTCTCTATCTGGACATCCACCCGTCTCCGAACAATTCAAACTGCTGACTACCTAAAAGAAAAGGGGTTCAAGGTCCGTCAGCGCTCACAAATGAGTCAGATAAACCCCGGCGTCTGCGAAAAGATGTCAGAACGAGTAATTCGGCAGATATATCCCGAGGAAGTTGAGAAACACGAACTTGACCCCTATCATCATCGATATCCTCGTGCAGAGGTAAGTCGTGTCCGATCCCGCGGCTGTAAGAGCAAAGAAAACGCTAACCAAGATTTGCAGTCTTATCACGATCTTGCTGTCCGCCTCGAGCCTATCATCCTAGAGCTTGAGCGAGAACAGAGCGATCTCTTGATCATCGCACACGAATCTGTCCTCCGCGTGCTGTTCGCCTATCTCATGCACTGCTCTACCATGGACATCCCCAATCTCAAATTCCCGCGTGACGAGATCATCGAAATTATACCAGCCGCATACCAGAACGAAGCCAAGCGCATTCACATCCCCGGTCTGGATCCTAAGCTGCTCCCCGGCTCTCCTGATGATCTCAAAATACCTGGTAGCCGGCCTATGAGCCTACCTGAGAGTGCACAGATGACTCCAATTCCGGGCGGCTTAGGCAGTCCAGCCGAGCCGTTGGAGAGACCAGCAGAGAAGGTAATCAATACAGCCAAAGATCTGGTTGCGGACAAGATTCACGACGAAATTTAGTTGGGGGAGACATTACAGCCTACGATTATAATACCATTTTTGCCCCAAAAAGAACGAAATGAAACCGGACCTGCGAGCGTCTGCTCTGCCGTGATGTAAAGTTTACCCTTTAATCTGTGACCCCTAGTATTTTGAATAATTTCGCCAGTGTCTCTTGGGTATTCGGCAAAAAAAAAAAAAAAAAAAAAAAAAAAAAAAAAAAAGGCACAGCCCTTCATCCATCTATTAGATTCGGCGCCTCCCACCAGCTCTCGATCCTCCAGCTTCCTTTGCGTAAAATCAACTGTCCGCAGGATTTGTCTGCTTTCTTGCATTATTTCCATTGGATGTCAGTCTCGGCTCGCCGCATACCAACCACCAAAGAGCCTAGACCCCTGAGCATGGAATCAAGCGTATGATGCGGGAAAAGGGAGCTAGCTGACTGGTTGCCTCTTTGTTCGCATGACCTTGAGACACGTGTGTCGAGTTGGGGGCACCACCCTATCAACCTCTTTGGCTGCCTCGTCGCGGTCTGTTTCCGTAAGATGATGCAGGCGGCCCAATGTGGTCAGCCACACCCGATATGCGGAGGCAATCTCCTCGTTTCCGCCTGCCATTGCCTCTCCCGGTCGCCTGGGCTTGAGCATGTGTAGCTACTTACTTTGGATCATGTCTTTTGTACGAAAAGACTGTCGTGTCTGATTGCAAAACAGTGTAGTGACGCCTTTTATACTCATACGAGTTATGCATGTGTATGACTTTCCGACGATGGATGCCCAACCTTGACGGTCACTTCCATGGTAGAAAGGGGCAGCGTCAATTTCCATCCAGGCAAGAAGTGTGAGATGTACATGAAGTCAACTGACTGGAAAGGATGTGTTACACACAAAGGTATATATCCCTCTCTTTTTCTGTCAAATCGCCATTAGGTAATTTCTGTACTACCCTCCCTCTCTCCCCTTTAAATTTTCTACTGGGTTGTCGCCGCACGCGAACGGGGATATCGAACGATTTTGGTCTTTGCCCCCCCCCCCCCCCTCTGCTAATACTGCTTGGATTTTGTCGCCATCGGGGATTCACCCTGGTTGATCCTCTTCGTGGTCTCAGGCATTAGTGGCTTGGAGCATCGTCCTTCGGATTTGGAGGCGATATCGGAACTTGCAGACAAAGAATCAGAGACTCTGTATGTACATATAGCGCGGTGATACTTTTGTAGGTAATCTGTGGCTAAATCGGCTCTTTGGTGATATTCCCGGCATCACTCTTGTCTGCTTGGATAGTCATAAAGATCATCGCTGTTCTCTCTCAGTTCATGGGCCCATAACGTCAAAACAGAGAGCATTCCATTGATCTGAGCATCAGTAATTTAAATCCAGCTCCCTATCTCGATAGACGGCAGAAGAAACAGAGCCGCCATGGTAGGTAGCTGCAAAGGCCGCTGCGGGTTCGTACAGAATGAAAGACAATCGTCCATGTGGCACAGAGGCCTTTTTCGAACACCTTAAGGCGGCCAAGATGCGTTTGCATGTTACTAAGCGGTCTTTCATATGTGAGCATCCATTTCGTTGATTTGCGCACTTAGAGATACCATACCGGCGTTCGAACTAGGCCAGCGCTCTTGGTATAAGGTTACTTCGATGTTGTTTTCACTCGGAGATCTGAAGAGGTGGTAAACGGCATTCTCTAAACCTGAGTAGGCTGGTAAAATCGGCAAATATGCTATTTGCTGCTAACCACCTACTTCTTGCTGTAGTGAAATCGTGTCTCACGGGATATCCGAATGGCCCTATCACTAGATCTCAAAGGAACCACCCGTCCTAGATCTGATGGTCTTGTACCACTTATACCCTGTTATGCACGACTGCACTCGTGTAGTACGCTTAAGTCGATGTACACGCTAAATTTGATAGATCACACAGTGTATGAATGAAGCCCGTGGCCTTTGCCTTAGTATCTGCTATGATGTCTAGACACTCCTTGAGCAGCACCTGCAGGGAAGGTTGCCCTGAGCCACAGTAAGCAGAGCAAACGCAGGTCTTGTACTATTCTTCTTGGTTATCATTCAGATCCAATGTATCAACTTGAGATATACATCTGGCAGCGCAACTTGAGAGACCACAAGACTTAGCTTGGCGGAGCAACCATCCCTAGCATATCGTTTTCTGAAGGAGTGGGAGCTGAGCTACTATTTCGTACGGCCGGCTCGATATGACGGATACGCTGAAAGCTTTGGCAGGAAGTTGCAATAACATTCGGCTGTTGCTTGGCTCTCTAATCTTGTTAAGTTGTTCGAAGCGAGTCAGGATGTTACGGCTCTGATCATAAGTATGTGGGCCAGGATCCGCTGACGGCTTCTTCCTTTGCTCCTTATTGCTCTAACTTATGGTCCAATTTGGATCCGCATTGCTTCCTTTGAATGAATGGAGTAAAGTGCCGATGCCTGATGATGCAAAGGCGCAAAGGGTGGCAGATGCGAGACAGGTAATCAATTATGTCTCGCCAATAAGTCGCTAGAAGCCCGGTTTATCACCATGGTGTGTATAAAGCACTGTCAAGGGGCGGTGATAGAGACTACAAATGGTAATTCATAGACAAGAAAAGCGCATAGTTGCCGTGAGGGCAGCTCAACAGCTTGTTGATGTGATGTAGCGTATGGGAACGTGTCGTTAGCCGTACCCATGCCATACATACCAATACCTGCTCCTGCAGCTGCACAACGCCGTCTGACCTGGCCAGAATAAGCAAGGGGCAAGCTGGTCCTGTGAGTGTGGTCGATGAACTTGTCCAATAAGAGGAAGAGCGTTATTTTTCTTTTCTCGGAGAAGCATATATGTTTACAACTTGCAGGAAATTGTTTCCGCGGCATGGTCCAGTGAGCGAGGCAGCCATTCGGATAGAATCCTGAGACGTTAGAAATACCCTAGTTCGATGATCCTTTCAGCAGTTGCTGTGCGGTTCGATGCCGTAGCGAGTTTTTGGGTCATCATAGTGTGCAGCCTTTTGCCAAATGAGCATCAAAATGGATATGAGCCTAGAATGAATGCGTAGCAAATCTCTAGGGTCGTGCGACGATGATGTGCTGAGTTATACCGGCGCTGTACTCTCTGCTATTAGATGGTACAACCCCCTTAAAGCAACCAGGAAGGCAACATCTCCAAGAAGATTCGAGGACAGCCGTCGCTGCGGGAGTCGCCTGTCGTGAGTATAGCCAGCTACAATACCAGATCACTCGACCGATAGGAGAAAGGCAAAAAGGCGATGCTGCAATCAGATCCTCTGTTTCACTGCCGCGTAGGCTGTTACCATCCGCTGTTGCACCGCAGCCACATTTGGATGAAGTCCCGTACACGCATCTATGGAGATGATTTGTCGGCTAGATTAACAGGGGCTGCTCATGGTCTCGTGGTCTTGGTGTGGGGCCATGTTTTGCAAGCATGGAAACGAAGAACTCCATCCTCATAGTAGATCAGCAATTAATAAGGCCGTGGGATGTGGTCGAGATCCTGGCTCGAGACAGAAGTATTCGCAGGTATACGTGCAGATGAAAGTTGTGATGGCTCTAGGTGATGACGTAGGAAGAAGTAGGTCCTTCGGTAGGCATCATTGTGTCAATATAGACACGAGCCTTGGACATCATCAAGTGATATACATCATTAACGTCTCTAGTGAGGTACCGGCTCCCTAAGAGCGAAGACAGATCAGTCCGTACCTGGTGATTGCGTGCAACAACCAGGTCCATTAGGTGCCTCCACTGCAATATCGAGTATATGGAGACCGCGAGTAGCAACCGGTGCTACATCCGCCGAGCACAATTTGGGGTGAATAGGACAGGGCGCCACGTTGCAGCTCATCAATTGACAACGGCTATTGGCTGCCAGATATGTTTTACCTGTAGGGGGGGGGGTATTGGGCAGCTTCCTCTGCCAATTGAGACGGCTGCTGGACGGGTAAATGGGGTTGTTCGGTCATACACTCAAAGCCCATTAGATATCTGTCAGAACTCCACAGACGCAAACGCACTCCTCCTGTCTTGATACTAATAGTAGTATGCGTGACGATGGAGAAGTCGAAATGGAGAAGTAAAGCTCAATCCCTTAGCGTCGCATAATTTTGGGTCATGAGACCCTGATTTATTTTTGGGTTCTTTTCTTCTTTGAAAAGGGAACAATTTGTTTTTTCTTTTCTTTTTTAAGGTTAAGAAAGAAGGGGTAAGGACTTTCTGTGGCTACATAGGTATCGTCCAACAGTGAATCTGTTGTATGAAAGTTTCGGTCAATGTTGAGACTGGATGTTCACTGTTATCCTGGAAAATAAGCTGGCAGGCATCATCAGTGTCCGACGGAGAGAGCTCGAAGAAGCTAATTCGTCCCCTTCAAAGTGTAGTGGGCGATGGAAATGCATGTTGGCCCACTAGCTTGGCCAGTAGTGTTCGTCGTCCAAATGACTTGGAGCATGACGTTGAGCCCCAATGTGACCAAGACGAAAAGGACCTAACCCTAGTACAGGGGGTAATGCTGGCGTTTGCATTATCCTACGTGGGCCCTCGCCGCATCAGCACATGCAGAAAGAAGGCCGATTGTCCTCATTTCCGCAGCCGCAATGGTCATTGGCGTTCAATATCCGCAAGGGGGACCTTGGAGTGTGGGATTGATTCCTCAGAGAAGCGTCTGCTGAATATCGATCCTGAGACGCGGTGCTCTCGAGGCGTTGCGATTGGTAGATGTGGAAGTACTGACGGTATGGATAGCTGAACTAGTGGGTTCATCTCGAGAGAAATCGCCGTGGGAGGCTGGAGCTAACGAGACCCCCATCACTAAATAAAAAAAAAGTATGGAGAAGAGCTTCCGAGCAAGCGAATACCATGCCTCCGGTGCGCCTCCATAGCTGAATCTGGCCATTTGATATCGCTGGTGGCAGCGTCCGGCTGCTGGAGGCAAATCATGGATCAAGTTCCCAAAAGGAAGACTTTGGGGGAAGGGGGAGGGGCGAGGAGGGGCCGGATGGACGTGCTAATGCCATGTGCTGCAGCTCGTGAGGGGAATGGAGGGGAGTTGTAAGCACACAAACCTGGAGCTCCCGGTCTCATGGGCTTTATCCACGGCGACCATAAACGGCGAGGATGCTTTCTTTCGAGGGAGTGCAGAGACAAGCAATGTGTCGCTCCACCATGATAGGCGAGGCCTTACGAATGTCTGATATGCCCTGATCATTTGCACCTAGTCTGCCTGCAAGCAGGCGCAATAAAGGACAAAAAAAAAGTTCTCTTGTCTCCCAATCCAACCCGATACCGTGAGTCGTGTGGTGAAAACAGCTACATATTGCTCCACTTGGCTGCTATAGATCAAAATTCGGTCTCACTAGACAGAGAGAAAAGTTAGAGAAGGACGCGGCAGGGGCATCGCTTTTTGCGCACATGTCCTACTTAAACTGGACTCAGAACACCAACGACCATGCATCACCACCTCTGAACTGACAGCCAAGCGGGTGCTAGGATTAGGGCGATAATGACGGTTTACTCCTCCTGATGGGCACAAGAAAGTAAGTAAGTGCGTGGCCCGCTAACAAGGCCTTGAGGGAAGCAAAGGCATCATGAATGGCATTGGAAGTAGTCCTTGCAGTGACAGACGTATGACGGCGGGTAACGCCTCAGGCGGGGGTTTTCTCTCTCTTGGATCACACGAGTATTACATGTTTCCCCCTCCGTTGACTTCCAACCAGGCCGTGGCGGCACAGCAATGCGTTTGACGTATGTTGCAAGATAGAAACCCAGCATGCTTTCTCATGACGACATTGCCAATTCTAGCAGTAGCCATTGGAATGGTTTGCCATCACGCAGAAGGAACAGCTTCCGTGTTCCCATTACGGTGCGTTCCTTTCGGCCCCTTGCTGAAACTTGGCGTTTGATGCTGGCGGAAAATGATACAAGTCACATCCTTGCTGGCGCATGCACTGCTGCACCGTACTACATATCTACATGTAGTAGCGCAAATGTGCGTATGAATGCAATGCGGTGGTAAGTGGTGAGTGAGATGTAGACGTCGCTACAGCCTGTCCGTTACTGATGGTACGTGCACATGCAAGCACCCGAATCTCTGCGAGAAGCCTCTAGGCAGGGTGGCTCTTCCTGCATTCGAGCTGACTAGCGGATTGAACTGAGTGAACATCGTTGTTTCAGGGACCTAGGTCGGGGTGAGCCTGCTTAGTTGTGGCCAGTCCGCGTAGTAACAAGTGCCTCAAATGGTGTGGCCTCTCCTACTTCCATGGCAAGCGTGTGAGGTCATCGTCGAAGGTTCTTATTTTAGATGACATGCTTGGTGGTCGATTCCTGCAGGGACATGCTCGAGAGATAGATCAAGGCGAAAACATGCGGACCGAAAGCAAACATAGATGGCCGTAGTGGGCAATTGAGCCAAATGGGAACATATTAACCGGTATATGACTTGAATGATATCACAGGCAATATGATTGGAAGCATCGCACCCTTGGAGCAGATTGTGAGAATCCTGACGCATGCACACTATATATGCATGGCGAAGGTAGTATGAGCGATATATATAAACATGGCCTGAATATTTCGGCCGCAGATCGCAAGATTAATCACTGCTGGCTGCGAAAATCTCGCCGCAGGTCAGCGAGTGGTAGCGCGCTCTGATGAGGAGCACTTGAACAACCTCTTGGATCGGCAACCTTGACAAAGAGTCACGCTTCGCTGGGAAACCCCCAGAAACCGTATCTGCGCCTCCCAAGTCAGCTAGCTGGGCGGAAGACAGTAGTGGCGTTTGGTGTATGTAATGAAACAAGGAGAGATAGGGGGGAGTGTGGTGGCGGTAGCAGGAGCCAAGTGAGGGGGGGTGCATCCGTCATCAGCAGCAATTGACTCCACGGCCGAAGCCAGTGGCTCCCTTCGCATTGTCTCGCAACGATGCGATGAGAATCATGAGAGACGCAGCGATGGGATTGAGCATCATCAGGCATCTCGACCGTCAAGTGACCAGCGGAGAGCGACGCGTTTGTTTGCTACCCATAAAGAGGGCAAAGATCGTAAGCGATTCGTGCAAGGCTCCTGCAGAAGAAGAGCCAGAGGTTGTCGTTACCCAGCAGCAATAAGGACGGTGCTACCGGCACATCAGGCCACAGGTTCTTGCCACCCTATTAGGGTGACGCCTGAGCCATATCCATATTCGGATTCCCAGGCTTCGTAAGGCGTAGGTGTCGGAAAGGGGGCTTCATCACTCTTACCTTGCCTGTCTCCTCAGTACCTGCCTCAATGCTTTATTTTACGAGAGAGGTATCTGGAAATGAACAGCTGTCGGTGCGGGCTCGACGCTGTTGATGGCAAGGGACGGCTTCTGTTTTAGCAGCTCGGCTCTCGTCCTCCATCTCCAGAACCCTCAAATTGCTGTGGCTCTGATCTGGCCCCAAACTGCGCGGACACAGCTAGAGATGGCCTCTACGGGGGCTAGTGAGCAGAGGTGGCCACTAAGAGAGGCTCAGGCTTGCATGGTTCGCTGCACGGCTTGTCTTTGACTTCCGCTTGCCGAGTTTTAGCGCCAGGTGCCCGTCTCAAAAATGAGCACATGAGCACATGAGCCCAACACTGCGGGTCCTCTGGCCAGAGATCTAGCCAGTCCTAGAACCATAGCCAGGTTGCAGCACTGTCAATTTACGCCAAGAAAGGGTTGAGGAAGAGAGAGAATTACGGCTGGTACTGCATCGCCCGGTGGAAGTACCTACGGGTAAGCTGAGCAGGGTACCGAGTACCTGCTGCTAGTAGTGGCGCCTTCGCGAATTAAGCGCGTCCTGTCTATCAAATTTCTTTCCTGCAATTCGTACCAATGTACGTACTGCCTGCACTCTGTGCTCCGTGCTTGAAGTCACCCGCCATCGCGCGCTGTTTTAGTAGGCTTAGGCTCTTCTCCTGGGGCAAGAACTAGCTCGCAAGATTACCTCACCCGCTGCTGCTCTCCTGCACCCAATTGCCATCCCATCTCGTACTACTACCTACTGCTACTGCGTAGCTGCTCCTGCCTTAAGCTTGCCCACCTCTTCTCGCTGCTAATTCTAACCATTGACTGAGCAAAAAGAAAGAGGAACCTTGAAGAGCATCTCCCGTGTCATTCTCTTTCCATTTTCTCCGTTTCCTGGGCATACTCTTCTCTCCACGAGCCCTTGTTGTGTTGTTGGCATCGTCACTCTCCTCTCCCAGTGGCCTCTTGCGTTTTCGTGCGTGCTGTGTTGGTCAGGTGGTGTACCTGAGGTAGCCTCGCCCCGTCCTGCACACCCTCGCTGGAGACTTTTATTACCGCGCCTCGCCCTCCCCTCCTCGACTTTTTTCTACCTCACCTTGAATCTTTCTTTACACCGAGCAGACAGAGGCACAAATTGTACTGTACGTTTACCGCCGTGAGGCATATGACTCCCTTCTTTCCTTGCACAGCCGGTGCATGTTTCCTAACTTGGAGAATGCATGGCTTCTCCTCCTACAAGATTTGATGAAGAATCTGTCGGGCTGATGATTAAAAGAGCCTCAAGAGCTGTGCTGCACCGTGACCTCGACAGCTGTGAGAAGCAGGGTGCCCCGCATTGCCGCAGAGCGTAATAGTGCAAATCGAGAGTACAGCGACAGAGCCAGTCCAGCGCCGCAACGCGACAGAGGACCTATATCGTCGAGCCCTTCGCTCTAGCGTGCATCTCGTATTCGACAGGCAGATTGCGACACTTTATTCTTTATTTCTTCGATTCACGCACCGTCCCTTTTTCTTTCCTTCTTCGGAGCGCTGCATAGCGTCTTCTTGCAAGACACTGCAAAAGAGCAGATTCGTGCCGTCAGCAAACTCGCGCCGTGCTCCACAGCCCTCCGTTCCGGCGCTTTTCCCCCCGTTCGAGACGCCTGACGTATCCCCTCCACCAGAAAAAGCCTCCCGTTTCTTCGCGGTTGTACTCCTGAGCCGCCAAACGCTTCCTCCGACACACTACGCAGGTAAACGATAGCAAAATATTGTTTCTCTCGCAGGCTTCCACATACTCGACAGCCCTCTCGACGTTTCGATTAGAGTCGCCTCGGGCTGTGAATTTGTGTCTGGTATGTCGATACTTTCCTTGGTCCCCGTGGCAGTCCCGCGATTGCGATGCTGTCAAAGCCCTCATCAGAGTCGCTCTTGCTCCTCATAGCCCCTTGCCTTTTCCTCGCTTGCTTTACTGTGCTTTGCATTTCTCTGCTTTTTACAGATGCGGCAAGGCACGACTTCCATTTCTCTGTCCCTGCCTTGTTTTCCCCCGCGCTCTTGCCCTTTACCCCGTACCTCTCGTCTCCTGCTGCCTTGTCGCTTGTCGGCTGTTGCATGTCACGAGCCCACCACGTTAAGCACCCCGCCCTGGTCCCTCTAAGACCCGCCTCTCTCGCTGCCCAGCTTTCTCGTGCCGCTACACCAGCCAGCCCTTTTGACCTGTGGAATTTTCTACACCCGCCGCCGCCCATCAGCTCCTGATTTGCATGTACCTACCTAGCAGCTGCTTTATTCTCAGGAGGGGTATCCTTCACTTCTTTTCTTTCCTTTCTTTTTTTTTTCTCTCCCTTCCTTTTTACTCGTCCTCACAATCATACCGCCTGACGCAGCCAAGCATATCACCTGTGTTATTCAGTCTTTTCCTGGAGACTGTTTCTATCAGCCGAGGTGCCTCCGCTACTGTAACCGCGAGCTGTTGACTGTTTGATCGCTGGTAAAGCTACCAATTTTTTTTATTTTGCCCTGCGCGTCCGCCTGAGTTGGTGCCTTTTCCCCTCCGCTGTCCTTCCCTCCCCGCACTTACCACCTCGCCCTGGCAGCAAGCGTGTCACCACAATTCGGGCCCTGCTCGCACTCAATTCTGATTGCCGTTGCATTCTGAATTCTTGACCCCATCGATATCTTCAATCACAGTGCCCTTGACTATAGGTCTACTTTCGTATCGCTAATCCTCGATTTGTTTCTTAGTCACTCCCACTGCAAGTACTTCGTTGCCTGTCTTCCTAGCCGAGATCTTGCAGAAGTCAGTCGGCCTCATCTCCTCGCCGTGATAGCAACAACCGCGCTGCAGCGACCCAGATCCGCCTCTTTACTGGCGAAATAAGAAAAAAAGTTATCGCGACTTTTCGCCTCATCAAATCCCCCCATTTTCTATTTTCCTTTCTCGTTGCGCCCACCACGGCCTCCTCTAAGGCTTGTCCTTTGTTATTCTTCACCTGCCTACAGCTTGGGTGTTTCCACATCAATTTTCGATAGCATTGGCGGCTCCGTCTGAACATATTTGCCCCCCCAAGATGTCGTCCCACCGGCCTACTGCTTTCAACAGCTTGCGGATGGGAGGTGAGTACTTCCGTTTAGATATGCATCGTTCCCAACTCATGACTAATGCCGGCTATAGAGGTGATCCGCGAGAAAGTTCAAGATGGCATCACGGGCGAGACTAGAGATTTGCAATATACTCAATGCAAGATTGTCGGAAATGGCTCATTCGGTGTTGTCTTTCAGACCAAACTCTCACCATCCGGCGAAGATGCTGCCATAAAGCGAGTCCTCCAAGACAAGCGATTCAAGGTATGAAGCAGCTTCTATCTATTGGCAAGGAGCACCTTGTGACTTATCACTGCGGCAGAATCGCGAGCTTCAGATCATGCGAATCGTCCGGCATCCAAACATCGTTCAGCTTAAAGCCTTCTACTATTCGAATGGCGAGCGTGTATGTATCGTGTAGCTTGTACTTTAAGTTTGCTCCTGCTAACCGTCGTAAAGAAGGATGAAGTGTACCTGAACCTGGTCCAGGAATTTGTGCCTGAGACGGTCTATCGGGCCTCACGCTTTTTCAACAAAATGAAGACTACTATGCCTATCTTGGAGGTTAAGTTGTACATCTACCAACTCTTCCGAGCTTTGGCATACATCCACTCTCAAGGCATCTGCCACAGAGACATCAAGCCCCAGAATCTTCTCCTCGATCCGAACAGCGGAGTCCTCAAGCTGTGCGACTTTGGCAGTGCCAAGATTCTGGTAGAGAACGAGCCTAACGTTTCGTATATCTGTTCACGGTACTATCGTGCACCGGAGCTCATTTTTGGTGCTACGAACTACACCACCAAAATTGGTAAGAGCCATTTGTTTCAAGACCGTTTACATGTGGCGCTAATGTAATAAAAATAGATGTGTGGTCGACGGGATGTGTCATGGCCGAACTGATGTTGGGTCAGCCGTTGTTCCCTGGTGAATCCGGTATTGACCAACTGGTTGAGATCATTAAGGTGCTTGGCACCCCTACTAGAGAGCAAATTCGTACCATGAATCCGAACTACATGGAGCACAAGTTTCCACAGATCAAGCCGCATCCCTTTAACAAGGTCTTTCGAAAGGCGGATGCAAATGCCATCGATCTCATTTCTCGACTGCTTGAATACACGCCAACCGAGCGTCAGGCTGCCATAGATGCCATGGTGCATCCTTTCTTTGACGAACTCCGAGACCCGAACACTAAGCTGCCGGATTCACGACATGGAACAGGGCAGCTGCGAGATTTGCCTGATCTCTTTGACTTCACGCGCCATGGTAAGTTCACCTTGGATACGCCGTTGCTGAATTATTAGCTAACATCATCTCAGAGCTCTCTATTGCCCCAGAACTTAACCACCAGCTTGTGCCCCCGCACATGAAGCCCATTCTGGCGTCTCGAGGACTTGATATTGATAACTTCACGCCGATGGCGAAGCAGGACATGCTGGCCAAACTGGACTGAGCTGCATACTGGCCGCACGGAGTTGGCAGGTCACTGTTCTACTCTTTGAAGCGCTTGGCAGCTCGGAAACGTAATCTCTGTTCCTCTCCCAGTATAGAGCACTGGTGGTGCCGAGGGCAATGGCTCGCTGCTATACTTAGGCCATGCTGGGTGACTGGCGGGTGAGATATAGTCTCGATGCTTGCCGTGTTGAAGCCCGCGCACTCAGCATGAAGGGACGGACGAGGTAGAGTTGTGTGTTGGAGAGGTGCGTCGGAAACTGTCTTATTGGCAAGGGAGGTGGGGGGCGTTTTTTTTTATTCCCTAAAACTTCGTTTTCTTGGCAGGAGCAGGGACTATCCGCCAATACGAGGGAGGTTGCGTTGATGCATTCGCAGGGAATCGCTTTTTTAGACCACGTTTCGATGCATGGACAGAGCTGGCTGTTGCTTCTTTTTTTTTTTTTTTGTCGTTGTTGTGTCATAAGGCTCAGTGCTATGGAATGGAAATGGAGCGGATTATTAGGTCGACGGGTTTGGATGTCGACCTTGTGTCTAACATCAGTGTCTCCTTCATCGCCTTTAATGCATCGGCGTACACGGAGACGGAGGTCTGGAGGGAAACATTGAAATTTGCTGGTCGAGATTTGATATCTTGGATCGCGGGAATAGAGTCCCTGCAGCAAAGCCCGGATGTCGCAGACAATGGATGGGGGGAAATGAGCTTTAGCGGGACGTCATGTCAAGCATCGTGCATCGTTTAAACAGACGAGAAAAAAAAAGGGAATGGGAGACGGACTGCTACTGCGACCAGGGGATCGCTTTAGGAACCTCATTGGTCTGGCTGAGGGGTGATTGTATCGGGAACGAAAATTCAGCACATGTATGAGAAAAAAAAGGTGGAATTCAAGAAAAATTGCTAATAATCAGCTGAAGATTGAAGAGAGCGATACACGCCCAGCTACAATACTACATATGAAGGAGTAGAACATTTGAATTACCTATAAACTAATACAACGTGCAAATGCCGCCGATGATTGACAACTCGTCTGCCATGACCTCTGGCGACTTGCTTAGGCCACGCAAATCAAGCATCCTGAAGCGCCTTTTGTCTATGATGGTCAGGCGGTTGCGCTTGTGATGGGTAGAGGTGTGTGGCCTGAGGCATCAAGGATGACTGGGGGTTGTCTGCAGGTCGCGGGTCCACTCGCTCGCAGGGAATACTTTTGATAGCGCTGAGGCAGTCGCGCGCGTTGCTTGCAGCTTTTCCCGAGCTTTAAGCAGCTACAGAACAGCCTTCAACAGCCGAGCCATTTGACTCCGCTGCAATATCAATTGGCCATTTCACAGTCGCTTTGTGCTTCTAACTGAGAGTCGGAGCTATGGCAGACTACGATAGGAGACAGTCAGGTCACCATAGCCGCAAACGAAGATATAGAGGTTCGTCACTCCAGCAGCCCGTGGTTCCCCAATTCTACTCCGCTACACGTTCCTGAAAAGAAGCTGAAAGCTCATTGTAATCATCTTTAGAGGAGGACGATCATTACGATCGCAGACATCAAAGGAGACGAATCGATTCGGCGCCTGTGCCTGTGCGCCTTCGAAGGCAGCTTCTCGGCCTCGCCGACTCCCCTTTGCGACGATGGTCTGAAGAAGTGCAGTCAATCGCCCGCTTAGTAGCTGATAACTACGAAGACGAGAATCTGCGACTCACATTTGTGAGCTTAGTGTTGCAGCTCCTGATTGAGCAACCACTGAAGACTCCGTTCGTGGCGGCTGTTGTGCTGGTCGCAAATACTCTCAAGCCCGAGATAGTCGACGCCGTTCTCTCGCCAGTTGCTCAGGAGACGGAGGCCAAGGTTGCCAAGGGGGAATGGAGAGATGTGAAGCTGTATTTGAAATTCTTGGCATGCCTGCAGTCGTGCCTCGAAGGCGACGGAGTATACCCGCTGCTCGAGGAACTCTTCAGTCGTGCGGCTGACTTGCAAACCGCGAGCTCCGAGGATGTAAGTCAAGCAAATTTTGGGTTTCAAATTCCCCGATTACCATCTAATGCTCTATAGACCATTGGCACGGAAATCGTCAAAATAATTCTGCTCACGATCCCTTACATTATGGCTGCAGCGCCCGGGCAGTTCCACCAAAAGGCGGCCGATCTCATGGACAAGACTGATATCATCGCATCCGAGCCCCACGCTCTGCAAGCGTTGGTTGATCCCTATCATCTTGATGGCAATAGTGAAAGCCCATCAGCGTCTCTGAGTGTTTGTATGCTTTTGCAGAAGCAGCTGCAAGCCGAGGCCTCCAACAATTGGGAGTTGGCCTGCATTCCTCGGCCCTGGAACATGCCTCTTGAGGAGGTTGAGTCTCAGGACAAATTGGCCAATGCGCCCAAGCATGCTCTGCCCGCCATATCCATACCCGCAACGGTAACTGCCGGTCCTCGGCCGCTTTTTCCTGAGGTCTATTTTTCGGTTTATGCTGACCAGGATGTTGAATCCGTCCCCTCAACGGCCAACTTGGCGTCCTCCTTGATCCGAGATGGCCTCACGGATACGATTAACAGCCTTGATTTCAACAGAAATGCCACGGCGAGATACTTGATAGACCTGGACTGCTATTTTGCGGACAATACATTTGTCAAGCGTGCTACGCCTTTTGACGACTTGCGCAACATAACTCCCGGCAAATCGACGTGGAAGCCTGAAGATGTCGCTGTCGATGTAGTATTTGCGCAGCTCTTCCAGTTACCCTCACCGGAGCACAAATTGGTTTACTACCATTCAGTATTGACGGAGGCGTGTAAGCTCGCCCCAGCTGCCATCGCTCCCAGCTTGGGTAGAGCTATCCGCTATCTGTACAGCAATTCTCCTCGGATGGACTTGCAGCTGAGCTTCAGGTTCCTCGATTGGTTTTCTCATCATTTGAGCAACTTCGGGTTCACATGGAAGTGGGCAGAGTGGAGCGAAGATTGCAGTCTTTCGGACCTTCACCCGGCGAAATGGTTCCTCAACGGCGCGCTGGATAAAGAGATACGGCTGAGTTTCGCCCAGCGGATTCAAAAGACCCTTCCACCAGAATATTTACCTCTGATTGGTCCAGAGAAAGAAAAAGATGTTCCTGATTTCAAGTTCAATAACCCTGGTGAGTGAAATCGACAGGCACAATCCCCGCCTTACACAAATACTAATAGGTTGCCTTGACAGATACGCCATTCTCCAGCGAGGGCCAAGAGATCAGCGCTTTGCTCAAGCGGAAAGCATCTGACGAAGAATTGCAACCCATTATTGATAAAATCCAGTCTGAAGCTCGCGAATCAGCGCTTGATCCGGTCGTGGCAAGCACTGATGTCTTCATGACGGCCATCTGCTGGGTCGGATCAAAATCACTCAGTCACGTCTTGGCGTGTATTGATAGGTCCAAAGGACGACTACTTGATGCTGGTGCTTCGTCTCCTCAGGCGCGAGCTCAGATTCTCACGGCCGTCATGGCGTACTGGCATGCGCATCCCGGAGTCGCCCTATCCATCATTGAGAAATTACTCAATTACTCAATCCTTACGCCTTCTACAGTGGTGAAGTGGGCTCTAACGGCCGACACTCCCACCAATGGTACCAACGCGGGCGATTCCCTTGCACAGCCTCATATCTTCGAACTTGTCTTGAATACCGTGACCAAAGTAATCAGCAGAGTCCGTCAGATCCTTACATCCCCTGATTCGGATGAGGAGACTCGTAATGCTGAGTCCAAGGCCCTGAGAGATCTCTTCATCACCTTGAACGACGATCTCAAGAGCTGGGCGGGTGGCAGCAAGGATGAGTTGATGGAGATGGGTGATGGCTCGAGCGAGCGTGAGGCCTTGATCCGCAGATGGGGCCAACGATGGCTTAGGGTATTTAATCGATTGGCGGCGATTGAGGAGGCCTTCATTATCGAGGCTACCAAAGAGAAAGTCACTTCGTCGAACGCAGTCGATGCAGTATAGAAGGCTTGGATCGGCGATGCTATCATGACGTGATGGCCTTATAGAAGAGAGATGGTGGTTGCGGAGATTGAGAAGAGGGGAGAATAGGAGCTTGATGGGAAATATTCTGATGCTATGGGGCATATATCTGTATCCCTTCTTACGGATACATGAGTTGGATCTACAATGTGCTTATATGGTAAACCTTTTGCCATTTGGTGAGGTCATCCCGAGCCAGAATTCCGCAATATTTCTGAAACGAAAAGGAAAACATAATGTACATGGGAAGTGCTCAGCTTTTGAGACGATAGAGGTAGCTTTGGTTTTCTTTTTCTCTCGTTTTTGTTGCATAATAAAAAGGTGGTTATATATACGTGCCAAGTATTTGACTCGCGACTGTGACTTCTGACAAGTTTAGCAAAGATTGTTTCTCTCTCCGCTGTGCCAGAGCCCATGCACGTTCCGACTAAGATTTTCCTTGTGGTAGAAAGCTTTTGTGCAAGCAACTTTCGCATGAGCGACCGTCTCAACATTGTTCATTCCCCAAAGTTATCCCAAAGTTATTTATCCCAAAGAAAAACATCTATACGGTACAGACGGTTCGTATAAAGACCATTGTGATATACACAAAGCGATGGGTAAAAAATGCAATCACATCATATCTCAACCGTGACTCCTTTCCGTTACCGTAGCCCCTTTTGCCCAATCTGTCATAAACCGTCCTTAGACTACCACCGCAAGATCGTATCAAAGAAAAAAAAAATGTACACGTAGATTAAAAAAGAAGAAGGTAAGCAGAAAATGGAGCAAAGAGGCCAAGCTAAATGCGAGAGGGAAAGGAATATGTATACTCCCCCTGCCTGTCATCGTTAGAGCAAAGCCTAAAAGGAGAGTGAAAAAGAGGTCAATCGTCCTCGAGCCGAAGCGTCATGCTATCAGTTTCCTCTTGATCGGCTCCGGAATTGTCCCACCCTGTAGGATCGACTGCTGGCTCTGCTGTACCTTTTCGCCCATTCGCTTGAGCTTCTCGAGTAGGTGACTGTAACAATGTTAGACTTGCGATTCTATCAGATACGGGCTGGGGCCGGCGGCGGAATTGGTCAACAAGTTGCCGAAATGACTCTTTTGCAGATCCACTGAGATCCGGTACCTCGCTGGCTGGCGTGCTTGAAGATGTGAAGGCTTCTATTGTCATGGGATTTGAAGAGTGAAGTGACGGAGCAGGGGCGGTTAGTAATGATGGAGAGGTATTTGTGGCGGGAGTAGAGCTGGGAGGGGAGATGACTGCGTTTGCTGTGTTCTGATGAGAGGGGTATTGAACGAGAATCAGAAAAGGTGGGAAGTAGGCGTACTTGATAGGCATGTGGCCGCGGGTGCTTTCCGTCACGGCCAGGTTGAGTCTCTTAGTCTGCTGTTCATGCTCTTCGAAGTGCTGTTGTATCCGAGTCTGACATTCCACGACATCGCCCCCTCGCACGACGTAAGTGCAGCCGTCTTCGTCGCAAGTCCATGTGTCGTCGGGCCCTCGCGGAACGGTGGAAGGTATCTTCTCCGTTCGGATCACAATTCGGATCGGTTCTTCTTCCACAGGCTGAGGCCGACCAATCAGGCTTGCAATCTTTGCCGAGTTCGCTTCGACCGAATCCCTCATAGAAGCGTCCTCCACATCCTCTTCTTCCCTGTCCGAGAAGTAGTGTGACCGTTTTAGGCCTGAGGTTTCGGAGTCCAGCTCACTTTCATCCCCAATCTCAGCATAAGTTCGCTTCTTAGAGGAAGTTACCGTCCGCAGGCCCGATGTCTTGCCTGGTCGTCGGCCTGGCCGCTTGACTGTTTTGCCGAGGTGACGAGGCGGGTCGCTGGAATTCGCCGTCCCGCTCTCGTATTGGGAGGAATCTGCGTCGATGGCGGACGCCTCCGTGGCATCTGATTTCTTAGACTGGCGTTGAATTGCTTTGCGCGGGACTAGTCGGTAAGGGAAATCTGACGGTTTGATAGCGCGTGGTGAGAAAGGCCGTTGTGACAGGTCTTCGAGGTAAGAGTAAAGCTGGTGCTTCTGATATTTCTCCTTATCAAGCGCCTGTAGTAATGCAGCGGCATTATAGTGCAGGACTTCCTCGACAGGTATCCTGTGGGATCCTACAGAACCATCCTTAAAATTGGGGAACTTGTAGTCAAAGTAGAAATTGTTTAGGGCATTCATCGCCGTAATGCCGCGCTTAGAACCAGCTCGCTTCTCGTATAAACTCTCCACGGCGGCGAAAACTGAGGCAAAGGGAGAATCATCACCGCCAGCTGCGCTCATGACGGCATCGGCGGGCTGAGTGGGTATTGCCATGAGCACTGCTGAACGCTCGACCTCGTCTAGGCCATTCCCATCTTGTTGGGAGGTAGAGCTCTGACGTTTGGGCCTCTTGGATAGCTGAATCGAGTTGCATTCCACTTCCTCTGTACTAGCGCTTCTTGTGATGCGGTGCAAAGACCTATGACTACTTGGTACGGGACTTGGTGCCTCACGGGAAGGACTGCTTGCTTTCCGAGGATTCTTGAGCGCCACTTCCAGTTTCTCCATGGCATCCTGTATGAAGGTTAGCGCCAGCCATCCGGACGACTGCTTGATTAGAGGCAGTGAGACTTACGGCGTGTTCTTCTTTGAACCACTGGTGGAATGGAGTCGCCTCCCAGTTTATGAGGCCCGTATCTTCCTGTTTGAACTGGCAGGCGAAAAAGGGAGCATGCTCAGCGCATCGCTCCACCACCTCATTGAATGTTGCCCCGTCGCCAACATTCATGGCATACTACAAAATTGCCCATCAGCATCCTCCAATTCCAAAGACCGCAGTTCCTTCACAAGTTCAGTAAATTTACCTGCAGAAAATCATCGCGAAGACCGTCCAGGCGGTTAGAAGGCGGTGCCTCTTGCGAGAGATCAAAGCGTTTTGTATTGTATATATCCACCAAGTTGTAATACATCGTCGTGGCCTCGCACATCTTATTGAATATCGAGCGATATGCTTCGGACGGGCTGATCTCGTACCAGGCTCCTCGACCTAAGACCCAGATGATGGGGCGGGAGCCAGGTTCTTCTCCGATCGAGTAAGAGATGCAGTGACGGATTTCTATCGGCGTCGAGGTCCTCACCCTCATGATGACTATGGCTGCTGTCAGAAGTGCTGATTTGACGCATGTCGAACGCCCTGACAAGGGACGTGGGCAGAGATGACTCACGATGCGCCTTCTGTGAAGGGTCGTCTATGATTAGGTGGCCTCGCACGATGTACGGGCCTCGGGTGACGACATTGAGAGCATTCTCGAGGGCTTCGCCTTTTCTATCGAAGACGGTGGCATCACGCAGCTCAAAGGTAGGATAACTGTTCTTGGAGACGTCCTTGGGTTGCGATCTGACGACCGAAGATTCTTGCAGCCATCGTATCTTATCACCATCCACGGTTTCCACGCTGGACGTCGACGCCCGTCGCCTCCGCCAACTCATGATGACCTGTGGCGGCTGGTGACCATAAGACGGCAGATTCGATGGCTCTTGAGAATGGCTTTCTGAATCGCAAAAGAAAGGCGGCGGCTAGACGGCAAGCGTTCTGTCGATGATGGGATAGTCGGCCGGTCGGTAGTGGCGACGATCGTGGGGGATGCGAAGACGTGAGATTGCTGGATGCCAACCCACCAAGCCAACTGTCTTTGGCGGGAACAGGCCTTGCGATTCTTCTCTAGCTTAAGGTGTGACAAAGGAGAACATTGAAGAATGCAGCCAAGAGTCAAGTGCTGAAGAGGGTCAATCGTCAAATTCGATGCGTGCATAGAGAGGATCTAAAGTCCACGTCGGAAGAGTCGCTAGAGTTAGTACTACAGGTAAGGTACTTGTAGCGTCTGTAGCGCCTCTGGTAGGTTGCAGGTGCGGCTTACAGGCGAAACACGACAACGCGCTACGGCGTCATAGCGAGATTCGCGATTTAATGGATGAGTTCGCTGGAGCTGCCGCCTGGCAGAGTCTCGGAGGGGCAGCGGGTTCGTCGCGCCGACCAGCAGCGCGGTGTCCCCCGGCCAGCCCTGGGGGACCTGGGATGAAGGGTGCAGTGCTGTTGCACGACCCCACTAACTTGGTAGTGAATACATACATGTATCCATGTCCCGAAGGCAGACTGCCCTATGCTCGCGCAAACGGAGTCTTCTGTACTTTTCATGCTGTAGATAGGTACTTCCTAGTGGACCCCTTCCCATGTACCAAGTGCTGGCGGCTCCCCAGTCCCTCGTAATCTCTTATCTACCATGGCGCTAACGGGATTTTTTTTTTTTTCCTCCCATCTATCCAGACCATTGTCCAGAAGGCCGAGTCGCAGATTGGTGGCCGGAGGTGAAAGTGAGATCGTGGTGAGAAACTACAGAACTGCAGCTTCCCTTTTGTATTCCCGACCTCTTCCCTCTTCTATTCTCTCTTTTGCCGTTGCCCTCGTTCCTCATCCTCTCGTTCAATCCAGGCCTCGTATGCGACGGCTTGGTAAAGTGCTATCGACAATGGCGTCGGACGTCGTCCGGGATGGTGTCTTTGGTATGCATATTCCCCCCTCCCACACTTTTGCGGTTGGGCATATTCTATGCATGCTCTGGTGTTATCGATCGCGGAACTGACCGAGCCCTGCGTTTCTTTTCATAGCCATCAACAAGCCTTGCGGCCTCAGCTCCGCCCAGGTTGTACGAGAATGCCAGCAGGCATTCAACCCTTCTGCCTTCTTCAAGCCCATGATCGAAGCGGAGAAAGCGCGACGGCTTAAGGAGTCAGGTGGTCAGTTCATGCGGCGCAAGGCTGAGAAGAAGGCTTCTCAGGTCAAGATTGGTCATGGAGGAACCTTGGACCCCTTGGCTACTGGAGTGCTGATCCTAGGCATTGGGTCCGCGACGAAGCTACTGCCTCAGTTTCTCGACTGCACCAAGACCTACGAGACCGTTGTCCTATTTGGCGCAAGCACCGACACCTACGACCGAGTGGGCCGTGTTCTAGTCAAGCGACCCTACGATCATATTACACGAGAAATGGTGGAGAAGGAGTTGAAGGGTTTTGTAGGAAAACAGATACAGATCCCGCCTCTATACTCGGCCCTCAAGATGAATGGCAAGCCGCTGTATGAGTACGCGCGCGAGGGGAAGCCCATACCCAGGGAAATCGAGGGAAGAGAGGTGGAGGTGTTGGAAATTGAGCTTGTGGAATGGTACGAGCCTAAGAAGCACAACCATCGCTGGCCGACGGAGGAAGCTGAGGCGGCTGAGCGCAACCTTGCCGAACAGGTCTGGAGGGTTAAGAAGCAGCAAGAGACTGGTCGGAAGCTTACGCCAGAGGAGAAGGAGCAAGATGACCAGGCAGTGGCAGCCCATGAAACCTTCAAACGCAAGTTTGAAGAGCGACAGGATGAGCTTATCAGGGATGCGCCGCGCAAGAAGCAGCGCCCCTCCAAGCACTCCGCCATGATGTCTGGTGCACTTGGCCAACTGCCCCAGCCAGTCTATTCCAATAAAGGCAAGAACCTAGTGCCTCCATCACCTGATGAAAGCACGCCTCCGCCATGGAGCGATGAAGGTCCTCCTGCTGCTAAGATTAGGCTCAAGGTGACTTCGGGCTTCTACGTTCGAAGCTTCTGTCATGACCTCGGAGTCAAGCTGGGTTCGGCGGGTCTCATGGCAGAGCTGGCGCGTGTCCGCCAAAGCGATTTCACCATTGGAGGCACGAATTGTCTTGAGTACGAGGATCTGGCCAAGGGTGAGCAGGTATGGGGTCCAAAGGTCGCCGATATGCTCGCGCGATGGAATGGGGAACCTGAGGGGCATTGGCCTGGCCCGCAAGCTAGCGCCTCCAAACCAAGTCAATCTCCTGATAAGGCTGAATCGCCCAAGAGACAGGAAAAGCAGGGTGCAGACGCAGTCCAGTCTCCTACGCGACCGGAGAAACGATCACGGTCACCGTCGGTGAATGGTACAGCGTCACCAGCCCGTAAGGTCCAGGCCAAGGGCGAAGGGGAGAAGCCAACACGGCAGACCAACGGTAACAAGACGCCAGCAAAATCGGATGATGAGAAATCATGGAACGGATTTGATGATTAAGGAACATGCTACTTATGAGAGGAAAGGCGGGGAGCGAAAGCGAAAGCGAAGAAGCGTTGCGATACCACACGACTGATCAGTCCCGATCCTGGGGACGGCAGCACAGCCAATGTGGTACATCCACATGGGCGAGTATTTTGTGCCTTCTCTTTTATCTTTAAATGCAATTGGGGGCATCTCAAAGGACGCATAGACGTTCGCATAGAGTCACAAGCAGCTATTATCGGGCGTAAGGGCTCTTACACAGTATCCAGATCATAAACAAGACACAAATATCCTAACTCTTTTTTCACTATTTCCCGTCGACTTAAGTGACCAACGCTCTATAAGAGTACTTTATGCTATGACATATTTCCTGGCCCATGTCGTGCCCAAGCCTGACAAACTCCCTGATTCTCCATGACGCCGTTCGCCGATGCGTGGCAATTCCAATTTTCCCTTTGCAAAGCCCAGTGATCCACGGATATCTCTATGCTATCATGAAAGACAAACCAATGCTACGTTATTCCATCCTCATCTTCATTCGAGCGTCTCGGATGCGAGTGAAAGAGCTGCGGCATCATATCCTTCAAGCAGCAGGTTCTTCACCTTTTCGATCCGATGCATGGCCAGCTCTAACCTGTCTAGCCGCTGCTTCTTTTCCACATCTCGCTTCTCTAGCTCGGATATCCTCTGCTCCAGAGTCGCTCTGGCGCGACGCTCCTTTGCCACCATCTCGTTTGCCTGCTCGAACAGGGCCGCACTCAGTTCCTCCACTTCTCTGCTCGTCGCGCTGAGTCGTCCTTCTGCTGCACGGCGCAGTGCCTGTTCCTTGTTCAGAGCTTCGAGGAGGTCTTCCGTCGTGCGAGCTGCTGCACTGGCCGCCGACTCAGCAGACAAAGGCGATGCCGTTGCGAGGACGTTCCTTGAGGCCGGGGGGCTGGCGGCCTGCGATCTGCGCGAGTATACCAAGGAAGAGAGCCTCGTGGCGCCAGCCGAGAAGAACGAAGAGCGGGTGGGACTCTGTGCTGCTGCCGCTGCCGCCGCCGCCGCAGGGGGCTCGGGCGATGACGATGAAAGCTTGGCTCGCAGCTTGGACAGCTCCGCTTCGTACTCCGCCCAGCGGTCGACGGCGGCGGTGGCCTTTTGGTTCAGCAGGCCGACTTGCGTTTCGAGCTCGGCGATGCGTGCTTGGGCCTCGAGCAGCTGGGTTGACGGAGGTTCGGCGGCGTGTGGGGGGATAACGAAGCCGCAGCTGGGACAGCAAGAAGGGCTAGGATCGACGAGGAGGGATGTTGTCGCTGCCGTGGCGGAGGTGGCAGTGGCCGTCACGACCATGGTGGACGACATGATGGGCTGGGTTGAGTTGCCGGCTCTCAATACGCGGTGGTGATGCCGTCACCGTCTTCGAGGTGTTGAAAGGATACAAGAGGCTAGGTACAGTATAGCATTAGTGCCCTACTTTATCGGAGTGGCCTGCTACAGTGCTAAGGTACCTTGGGCAGTGGCAGCTTTTGAAGAATCAAGCACACTGGCGGGGTGACTTTGAGGTATGTCGCGTGTAGGCGGAGCAGTGACAAGCAGGGGAGGGGCGCAAGGGTGACAAGGACAGGCCTGGAGAGGGGGGTTCGAGATCAATGGCCATCTTTAAAAAGGGCCAATGCACACCAAGGGGGGGTTGGAGAGAGACAGGCACAGTGTTGACAGCGGCTGGGTCCGCCTACTCGTTGCCGTTTATTTTTGGGCCTGTGGCTGGTCCGTTTCAAGCCACCGCAGCAGCTCTTCCTCCTATTTTGAGACGCCGGATGGATTTCGATGTCATAATTAGCAGCTTGGCACTGCCGAACTCTCCTCCCCTACAAGGTGCTAAAAAATCGACACGATATATGTAAAGGGAAAAAGATCGCTCGAACCCGTCTCAAATGCAAACACGTGATGTCCTACATTCAGAGCATCCCAAGAACTCAATTGATGCGACGCTGTTGCTGCCGCGGCTACCTGCGGCAATGTGTATAATGTACAGGGTATAAAACTGCGACTTCTATGAGGCAGAGACGAGCATAGCGTGTCCATATCCGAACTTGAAAGCATATATCCGCGGCCATCAACCAGTGTAGCTATATATGCAGCGCGACCATTTCTTTTTCTTCTCATCTCGTTTCTTTATTCAGGCGTGGTCCAAGCCATGCAAGCCGGCGTATGCCGTATCGTCTTTCCCTACTCAGTACTTCCAATCATTCGCCCGGGCCTATTCAGGAAGCCAAAGCGACGGACGGGGTCCATGGTGTAGACGAGATTTAGAATATGTCTTGGGAATAATGGGGGTCGCGGCGATGTATGATTTCTGCATCTCGCAGCGGTAGCTTCAACTTGGCTTGGCCACTTTTCGCGGCTCGCTCACCCCGGTCTCGGGATCCTTGAATTCTTTCCAGCTGATGGGAACCATGTCATTTCCAACATCGCTTGTTGCCATAATAACTCCCAGCTCATTGGATGCTGTCGAGAGGTAATAGTTGGCTTGATCACCCAGAGAAATCTATTTATGGCCGGTCAACATCTGTAATCGGAGCTTCTGTCAAAGAGTCTTTTTTCTTACCACTTGAGCGCGCACAATGTCGCCAGGCTTGAACGATTCGTGAATCTTCACCTTGTCTTGCTCCGTTGCCCTCACGTCCTGCACCCTGATCACACCCTGCCACTCCGTCTGCAACACTGTATCACCCACTTGCTGGATGACCACAATGGCCTGCTTTGGCATGAGGCGTACGACGCGCGCCAGCACAATGTTGCCGACGTCCGGCAGGACTTCGCGCTTGCGGCCGCGCCTAATCACAGAGATCGTAGGCACATCATCTACAGTCGGAGCCGTGATCTTGTTCAGCCGCTTGGCCGGACCAGGAGCCTTCGCTGGTGCTACGACAGTGACATTGCCCAACAACGACGAAACAACGTTGCCACCATAGACATGCGTGCCTGGACCCGGAGAATACTTCGTAAGGGGGCCCAGGACGGTGCCCGGTATAGCGACAGCAGGGACGTTGTCGGTCGCCATCAAAAATTCGACATGAAAGGTCTGTGAAGCGGCCGCTTCATCAAAAGTCACCCAGTCATGTTCCGTACAAGAATGAACAAGTTCTTATCACGATAAGGGTCACGTGGTATAGACGAGAGCAGTCTTGTTGTCAGCTGACTAATCTGCCTCTGCCCCGTATTCGGGCCCGGCGTGGGCACAGGCGGAAGGCGGAGCCAAATCAATGCAATGCGAAGCGTACCTACCTAAGGTACCTTAGGTACCTACCAGGCCCGTACGGAGTACGGAGTACTAAGGTAGCTAGGGAAGGTTCATCCCTTGCTCCATCAGGCAGCGGGCTTCATCAGTCTCTACAATTTGCGGTCATGATCCCATTTTTTCCTCTCATACCCGCGACAGATGGCTCCGGTATCTTGGGAATATCCCGTCCAGAATACGAAGGACAGGTGAAATGATATCCCGACAAGTGTTCGGGGCAAGGTGGACAAGATTCATGATGCGTTGTCCCAAAATCACCGATGGCTAACGGCGGATAGATCCATTTTTTCCCAGCTTACGGAGCGCTCATTAGGTGCTTACTCCTACCCGCGCGCGCGATACCGGGTAGATCAAGCCCGATTACATACTCCGCAATCAGAAACAAATACTCGAGTACTGTACCTTTGAAAGGAGACGGGAATCCTGCTGGGGTCCATGAATGATGGGTGCCACGTTGAGTAACCCCAGTGAATCGTCGCCAGTTCTGTCGAGACCTCGAAACGATTAATCGGTCGGACTTCGCGAATCCCGCTGCCGATTAAGTGGACTCGACCCATGCTTATAAAGCGTCGTGGCTGATTGGCGTTTGGCTATCGACGCTCTGGAGGGAGCACTAATCAGTTAAAAGAGGCTGGCGGGTACGGATTCCGGTTTGCGAAAAATCGCGGTGTCCGGCATTCAATATCAGCCATGTCCACAATCCTTCAATAGTGGTGGTCCATCTTTTCGTTCTGTTGCTAAAAGGCATGCCTCGGATGCTATCTCCGAGAGACTCCTGAGCCGCCGGCACCGTTTCGGCCACTGCAACGCAGCTGGCATTTTCCATAGGTACGGAGCAGGATACCCACTTCCCTGTACGATCCAGCATTGCTGGTGTCGGTTGCTTCCCGAATCAAGATACGAATGCGAGCATCTCCTCACCGGCATTATGGAGTGCTCATTCCATGATGTATTGGCTACGCTCCCTGGAATTCACGACACAAGATCCGGATCAAACCCCTTTCAATTGCTAAAAGTCTATTTCTGAAAACCTTGTGCTGTGACAGTGCAATTGTTCGTTCCGGGATAATACTTACAAACGCAGTTTCTACAATAGCACGTACCACACATGGGTCTCCATACGGCATGATTCATCATGGACGGCGTGGGTGGCAGCCTCAATTCATGAGACAACCAATCGGGAAGCAGCTTAGAACTTTGCATCAAAGCGGCCCATTTCTCCTAGCTCATATCCAGCTCCTTTGTCCTTTGGTATTGAGTACTTTGTACGCCACCACACCCCAAGCTGCCTAAAAGCACCGGTGAAAAAAAGAGTCATCGGGCTTCGTAGGTGCCGACCTGCTTGCCTGGTCTTAGCTGCAAGTGTTGCCCCCCTGCCATAAGATCTCGACAAGACGTTGAACCCAGGTGGAGCAGGCCCAGAAACGAACGGGTTTGGTGCTCTCGTTTGTATGTATATGCACTGCTTAGCCCTGTCCATTGCGGATTACAAACGGACACTATGACTACCTCCGTAGGTTGTCAATATCCACTCCAATCATGTATGGCGGGCTATCGCTCCGCTTGTTTTAAGCGTTTGTCGCCCCGGTTGAGTTGGTCCTTTTGCGCGCCGACTTACCTCAACTTGCCTTTCAGGAGGGCTCATCAATACTGCGCGCCGTATCTTTGATATTTCTCTTTCTTTCTTTACAGCTCATAATATTGTTTCTGATTGGGCTGCCTCGAATCTACAACATCGAAGGGAAACGTTGTCTCATGAAATCGACATCGAAAGAACGTCTCACTTAAGACTCCACAATTGACTAGATATCGTCCCTTGCGCCACCTGCTTTGCTGGATGAGATCCGGCGGAGCTGTCGCTCTGGTATAAGCAGCTTCCCCTGCGCGAACGGCGACAGCACCGCGCCGAGGCCTGTGTTGCCATGGCAGACTCCGGTATGGAAAAAGACATCCAAGCGTCCGCAGCTTCTCCCAACGGCGCCGTGATCAGCATTCCAACCCCTTCGGACGTCCATCATGATGATTCCGACGGCGAGAACGCTGTTCACGTGAGCGAGGAAGCCTCCGATGAAATTGAAAAAGTCGAATCCAAATCCGATCGAGAAGATGAGGCACCAAAGGAGCCACTTGCAGCAACCAGAAGCTACGCTACCGAGGCAAGTGTAGCTACGATGCCTGCGGTGAAACAAGAGCCCAAGCCATGGTATAAACAACTAAACCCAATGCGCTGGGGTGGCATACCCGAAATTCCCAAGGAGCGTATTGTGTCAAGAGAATACCAGGCCGGCTTCTTCAGCAAACTTACTTTCCAGTGGATGAACCCTCTCATGACGGTGAGTTGTGCTGCATTATAGCCGATGCTGGAGCCTCGATTACTAACGATGATCCATAGACCGGATACAAGCGCCAGCTGCATATGCAAGATATCTGGCTCGTTAACCCTGACAGAGCAGCAGAGCCAATGACTCTCAAGGTCAAAGAGGCGTTCAAGAGGCGAGTTCAAAATGGACAAAAGCGACCTCTACTTGGTGCCTTACACGAGACGTTCATGTTTGAATTCTGGCTCGGCGGGGTTTGTTCGCTGATCGCAACCATTATGCAAGTCTTGTCGCCCTTTGTGCTTCGCTACTTGATCCAGTTTGCAACCGATGCCTACGTGGCCCATGTTAGCCACACTCCAGGTCCGCACATCGGCCGCGGCCTTGGCTTGGCCATTGGGGTTACTCTCATGCAGGTCGTACAAAGTCTGTGCATTAGCCACTTCATCTACCGAGGTATGATGATGGGAGGGCAGACTCGTTCCGTCCTGATTGGCATGATCTACGAAAAGTCCATGGTGATCTCGGGCCGTGCTAGAGCTGGTGGCACCAAGGAAACCCTGATGCCCGAGACGGGTGAGCAGGAAGAGAAAAGCAAAGGCAAAAAGGAGAAAACGGACGCTGGCAAGAAGAAAAAGGGCAAGAAGGGGGATGCAGCGGGCCAAGACGGCGTAGGTTGGGGCAATGGTCGCATCACAAATCTGATGGGTGTCGACTCCTATCGTGTTGACCAAGCTTCTGCTCTCTTCCACATGACGTGGACTTCTCCTGTCGCCTGTATCATCACACTTGTGCTTTTGTTGATCAACTTGACTTACAGTGCCCTGGCTGGTTTTGGGCTCCTCATGGTCGGTGTTCCACTTATCACGAAAGCTATCCAGTCTCTCCTGCGTCGTCGAAAGGCTATCAACAAAATCACAGACCAGCGAGTTTCACTCACTCAAGAAATCTTGCAATCTGTCCGCTTTGTCAAATACTTTGGCTGGGAGAAAGCTTTCATCGATCGTCTTGCCCAGATCCGCACCAAAGAGATTCGATCTATTCAAATCTTGCTCGCCATCCGCAATGCCATCAATGCTGTCAGCATGTCTATGCCCATCTTTGCCTCCATGCTGTCCTTCATCACTTACTCCTTGACCAATCATGGCCTGGCACCTGCAGAAATTTTCTCCTCTCTGGCTCTGTTCAACGGCCTTCGAATTCCTCTCAACTTGTTGCCCCTTGTCCTAGGTCAGGTCATTGATGCCTGGTCCTCTCTGCAAAGAATAGAGCAATTTCTTCTTGAAGAAGAGCAGGAAGAGGATATTGTGTTCGATCCTGAGGCAGAGCACGCTATCGAGCTTATCGACGCGTCTTTCACATGGGAGAGAACCCCAACTAAGGAAACCGATCAAGGTGCTGGAAAGGGCAAGAAAGATGCTAAAAAGGCCATCACCTCGAAAGAGAGTCCCCAATCTGTATCCGGAGATGATAACGCAAGCACGCTCGTAGAAGAGCGCGAGCCTTTCAAGCTACAGGACCTTAACCTCCAAGCCGGGCGAAACGAACTGATTGCGGTTATTGGTTCTGTCGGCAGTGGCAAAAGCTCGCTGCTTGCTGCTTTGGCCGGTGACATGCGGAAAACTGCCGGCGAGGTTATTTTCGGGGCATCCAGGGCCTTTTGTCCTCAGTACGCATGGATTCAGAACACTTCGGTTCAGAACAACATCATCTTTGGCAAGGACATGGATCGGGACTGGTACAAGGAGGTTATCCGAGCGTAAGTTTTACTCTTCATGCCCTTCTACTGCATCTATCGTATCGTCAATTCTAACTAGCCTGTTTGATAGCTGTGCCCTCCAACCTGATCTCGACATGCTTCCCAACGGCGATCAGACCGAAATTGGTGAACGCGGCATCACTATTTCCGGTGGCCAGAAACAGCGTCTCAACATTGCACGCGCCATCTATTTTGATGCCGATATCGTTCTCATGGACGACCCTCTGAGTGCCGTTGATGCCCATGTTGGCCGTCATATCTTTGACAATGCTATTTTGGGTCTTCTCAAGGACAAGTGCCGCATCCTCGCTACGCATCAGCTTTGGGTCCTTAGTCGTTGTGACCGGATTGTCTGGATGGAAGGTGGCAAAATCCAAGCCGTCGATACTTTTGAGAACCTGATGCGAGATCACAAAGGCTTCCAAGATCTGATGGAGACCACCGCTATCGAAGAGAAGAAAGAGGACGAGGAAGATGATGACGCCAAGATGAAGCAGTTGGTCCAGACTGACACTGCTGAAGCCCGTAAGAACAAAAAGAACAAGAAAGGCGCAGCTCTCATGCAGCAAGAAGAGAAAGCAGAATCTAGTGTGCCCTGGTCCGTCTATGCTGCATACGTTCGTGCCTCTGGCAGCTTGTTAAATGCCCCCTTGGTCATCGCCGTCCTCATCTGCTCCCAAGGCGCCAATATCATGACCAGCTTATGGCTCTCATACTGGACTTCGGATAAGTTTGGGCTGTCAACAGGCCAGTACATTGGCATATATGCTGGCCTAGGCGCCTTCCAGGCTCTGCTCATGTTCCTCTACTCCGTCTTGCTGTCCATTCTAGGAACCACTTCCAGCAAGGTCATGCTCCGAGATGCCATGTTTCGAGTTCTGCGTGCGCCCATGTCCTTCTTCGACACCACACCGCTGGGCCGCATCACGAACCGCTTCTCTCGTGATGTTGATGTCATGGATAACAACCTTACGGATGCCATCAGAATGTACTTTTTGACGCTCTGCATGGTCACCGCCGTGTTTGCTCTGATCATCTCCTATTTCCACTACTTCGCTATTGCTCTGGTGCCACTGTACTTTTTGTTCATTGGAGCCGCTTCCTACTATCGCGCTTCTGCTAGAGAGGTCAAGCGCTTTGAATCCGTCCTTCGATCTACCGTCTTTGCCAAATTCGGTGAAGGCCTGACGGGTGTGGCTTCGATTCGCGCTTATGGCCTCAAAGATCGGTTCGTCAAGGAACTCCGCATGGCAATTGATGAAATGAATAGCGCTTACTACCTAACCTTTTCCAACCAACGGTGGCTGTCGCTCCGGCTGGATTTGATCGGCAATCTTCTTGTCTTTACCGTTGGAATCCTTGTCGTCACGTCACGATTCAGCGTCAACCCTTCTATCGGCGGTCTAGTCCTCAGTTATATCCTGTCCATTGTTCAGATGCTCCAGTTCTCCATCCGCCAGCTAGCTGAAGTCGAGAACGGCATGAACGCGGTGGAGCGTCTGCGCTACTACGGCAATGAGCTTGAAGAGGAGGCACCTCTACACACCATCGACGTCCGCCCGACTTGGCCGGAGAAGGGCGAGATCATCTTTGACAATGTCGAGATGCGTTACCGAGAGAACCTGCCGCTTGTTTTGAAGGGTCTTTCCATTCACATCAGGGGTGGCGAGCGAATTGGTATCGTTGGACGTACTGGTGCAGGAAAGAGCTCTATCATGAGCACTCTGTTCCGACTTGTAGAGATTTCAGCGGGGACCATCTCCATCGATGGCATAAACATCGCTACTGTCGGTCTATTTGACCTGCGCTCCCGCCTTGCCATCATTCCTCAAGATCCTACACTATTCCAGGGTACCGTTCGAAGCAACCTTGACCCGTTTAACGAGCACACCGACTTGGAGCTTTGGTCTGCTTTACGACAGGCTGATCTCGTCCCCGCTGATGCCAACATGGAGGATCGCAAGACTGACGCCTCGCGCATTCAGCTCGACAGTGTTGTGGAAGAAGACGGTCTCAATTTCTCCCTCGGACAGCGGCAACTTATGGCCCTTGCCCGTGCTCTTGTACGCGGCTCGCAAATCATTGTCTGCGACGAGGCCACGTCTAGTGTGGACATGGAGACGGACGACAAGATTCAAAGGACCATGGCCACGGGCTTCAAGGGCAAGACTCTCCTATGCATTGCACACCGGCTCCGCACCATCATCGGCTATGACCGCATCTGCGTCATGGATGCCGGACGGATTGCCGAGTTGGATTCACCGCTGGAGCTGTGGAAGCGAGAAGGAGGAATATTCAGAAGCATGTGTGAAAGGAGTGGCATTCGCGTGGAGGATATTGAAAGCGCTAAACTCGAGTTGGATCAGCTATCTGCTCCCAACTCATGACGAATGATACTCCTCTGCCCCTTTTCTCGTCCCCCTTCTCATGGTTGAGAGATGAGAAGACGCAAAAAAGAAGACAATGGTCTTTGGGACAGTTTCCAAAAGTTACATTTGAAAGAATGAGCTATGCTGCATAAGTTTTTAATGTCATTCCATTAGTGATTAGATTGGAGGCCGTGGGTTAGAACATTGGCTGTCGTCATTGCGCTCGCCTAGGAGTAAAGAGTCTACTACATAGAAATAATCATTTATACGCGAGTTATGATCATTTGTTGGCTAACTGTAGAAACCTCGGCCTCAAGGCATCGTGATATTCAGCACGGCTGTGCACAGTCATATCAAGAAGCGACATGGTATTCTCATCATGAAGTATAGTTGGTACTGTAGGATATCATACTTGTCATCACAAACAAGATTAATATTTACTTGACAAGGAGACATGTAAGAAAAGGCCACCAAGTTGACACAAAGACGCGCAATCCTCCGTCTAGCTAATTAGCCAAGAATTCTATTACCCCCCCCCCCCTCCTTTCTTTCCTCCCCTTCACGCTCAGCCTATCTGCTGCTCTGGTCATACAACCATGATAAATGCTACACGCGTAAATAATTGTTCAGAACCATCGCCGCTCCCGGAATCCAAAACTTTCATAAACAGAGAGAGACTGAGGATCCTGTTGTGCTCTGTAGACAAGAAAGAAAAAAGTTTTCATCTCCAAGAAAGCAGAAATAAAGGTCAAGTCATGTACTGTTCATCTCCAACGCCACAAACACCTAGTTCTTTCAACAGCACTATTAGAGGACTTGAAAACCTACGTGTACTAGGAATAGCAATAACAGCAAGCAGTCATCATTGGCAATATGCTAGAATAATAATAATAAAAAAAATTCAACGTTGAACTTGATTGTGAGCATCAGTATCGGCTTCGTGGACTGCCGCTACCTCTGGGCCCAGAGCTGGGAGGCATTTGAGGAGGAGGAAGGGCGCCAGGCTCATCAGCGAGCAGGTCTTCAAGATATGCGCTTGGAGCTCGCTGACCCGGCTGGCGGCCGTTGAGGTTGACCGAACTGCTGCTCATATCCCTTCGAGGTGTAAAGTGAGGGGAGTCTGGAGGCGACGGACCCATGAGGGAGTTCCTTGAGCCGTTGGGGTGGCTCATCGAGTCGGGTCGCAGGTTCGTCAAGCTGATTGAAGGGCCCTGATGCCCGCCGGTAGATGAGTTTCCTGCAGCGTAGAATCCAGACGGCAGGAAAGTTGAACCACGGCCACCTGGAACGTTGGAGCCGGCGGCAGTAGGCGAGAAGAAGAGGTTGGACTGGCTGGGAGTGGCAGACGGAACCATGGTGTTTCGGTTGGTACGACGGACACCACGGCCGGCAGGAGGCGGCGCAGGAGAGGCCTGGTCAGTATACTTGTAGAAGGGCGCAGGTGGTGCCGGGAAACCGGCCTTGCTGGTGGCGGCATGTTGGGCCAAAGCAGCACGGCGGACGGACCGATGGAGAAGAAAGCTGACAATGACACGCCAGAGGAGGATGCCGAGGCCAAGGGCGCCGAGGATGGCGCCAACGGCGATGAAGACGGTTCCATCTGGCGCAGTCGAGTGCTGCATGAAGGGCGCATTTTTGGTGGGTGGGACGCTTGGGGCTGGATAGGTCGGGATGACACCTTGGGTCAAGGTAGGAAGGCCGGTAGGGCCTGAAAACGAGTCGGTGTCGGACGAGCCTCCGGTGATTTGGACGACGCTCTTGGACGTTGGCGACGGCGAGGACGTAGTCGAAGGCGTGGAGGAGGACAATGCCGGCAGGCTTGCTTTTGCGCTAGACGACGAAGGAGTAGGCGAGGGCGAGGATGCGGACGCGCTGGACTTGGGAGATGGGCTGCTGCTGGATTTCGCACTACTACTGTTGTCGTTGTTGTTATTGTTGTTGTCATTATTATTGTTGTTGTTGTTATTCTGCTGTGCTAGAGCTGGAGACGCCAGGACGGCAGCCGCCGCCAGAGCCGAAATGATACTGGTAGCCCGCATGTTTGACGAGCTGTTTCGGTTGATCTGGTCGAGAAAGAGACGAGACCCGCGGAGATGATTTCAACGTAGAGGCGTGGCCAGTATCGAAGAGCGCTGGTGAGCCTTTAGACCGTGTTTTGCTGAAACGGAAGATGCGTTCAGGCTACGTCGTCAAGCGGAGCGAATGGACTGGGACAATGCCTTGCTTTCGACAGAGCGGAAGTATACAAGAGCAGAAACGAGGGTTGTCGAGAAGCGACTCGCAGACAAGCAAATGCCCGCCGTGATAACGAATGTCCCGGGCGAGCCAAAGATGTAATGCAGAGGCGACGACGGAAACGCCCAACCACGGCCAAGCCGAGCAAAGAGCGTGCTGGTTGACCTGTTGGTGAGGGTGATGGAGATGGTGATGGCGGAGACAAAAGAAAAGACTCCCCCCAAACTCGTAGCGCAGTGCGCGTGCCTCGACCGCCTCCTTTTGGGCCAGGGCCAGGGCCGTTTTGGTGAGGCGTGCAGCGTTCGGTAGCGGGCGAGCTACTGCCACGACACACTGTACGCACTGTCCACACCTGTAAGAGCGCTGGAATGCAGCGCCAATGACAGGCTACAGGGCGACGGGTGTGGCTGGATGGCGCCCCTCTGCACGCTGGACAAAAGCTCGTATCGACTGCGGCAACGGCTGCCCTTGGGGTGTCTTACAGTGCGCAACGCTTCTCCTCTTTCCAAAGGTTGTTTTTCTCTTTTTTGGTGGTTCTATGTTCCCCGTCTCTTTTAGCGACTGCTATCTTGGGAATGATCTCCCCAAGTTCTAAGTTCTGTTAGGCACTTCGTACCCTCGTCCTTGGTGTGCTGCCTTTAATACGAAGAGAATTTTTTTTCCTGTGCCTTTCTAGCACAAGCAATTGTCGCGCGCCTCATCACTGCAAAATGTCTGCAATGTCACGATTGGAAAGCTGGTGTGTTTATCACGTACATGTACCACAGCGTGCATGACAGGACCCTCGCCTGCGGTCATCTACATGTAGCCTCACGAGCCGAGTGCAAAACACGACAGCGTTTGGCAGGCGCCACAAATCGTACCTAGGAGCGCTGTAACAATTGCGAAATCCTCCCTGGCAACGACTTTTTCCCCACCAGGAACTGGCGGCAGCAGGTACCTTGCGGAGTTCGTCTCACTGGAGCCTAGGTAAGGCTTCGTACCTTGCGTATTGGCGCCCTGCAAGCTCTTTGATACAGAGCCATGCCTGGTGAGTGCACGTACCATTATTACTGCTCCATAGTACGTACAATACAACCCTTGAATGTTTATCACCCTGCTATATGAGGACCTACTTAATCTAGTACCTTAAAATATTAACCTACCCTAGAATCTAAATATTTATTTAAAAACTAAATAATTTATTATATAGGGAAGTACTTTTCTATTATATATTATTTTATATAAAGCTATAAAATAGTTTTTAAAATTTTAGAATATAAAATACTTATTAGATACTTTTAATATCCTTGCCTATATTATATTTATCCTTATTTTTATATAGAACCTATAATCTATAGAGCTTATCTATATTATAGATATAAGTACTATAATAGACCTATAGTAGTCTTTTTATATAATTTAACCGGCTAGCCAGGCGTTTAAAGTACCTGAGTAAGAAACAAACAGGGGTCAGAGTGTATATCCACACTTGTTCAACTGGTATTATTAGTGGCCAGAGGTTTTCTGCCTCCCTCCTATGAACCTAGCCGTGATGGGCATATGTGGACATGCCTCCCCAAATGTTGCAAGACAACGTCGGGGTATAGCATACACAGATGTTGAAGTACCTAACTACCTAGTAAACAGTAACAGCATCACAATCCTCTCATTCGTATCTCATCTCATCTCATCTCATCTCGTATAAAACCCGTCGCTGCTTCAGCGTTGGGGCCGCGCGACGCGAAAACTGCGGATGCGGCCGGTACGGATTAGGTGGTGCACGTGACTCTGACGTTGCTCAAGCGACTCCACAGCCTGCCTTGCTGCGCTACCGCTGGCGCCAGCGTCTTGCAAAGCGTCATCTCATTCTCCAGGCCGATCCAGAGGTTCAACATCAGCCCAGTCTCTCCACGTCGCCCTATTCAATTCTCTTTCCCTCTCGATCCGGCGTCTCTCGTCGCTGTTTCATCTATACACTACTCTGTCCCCTTTGAGACAGTTTTCGACAAGATGGAGGAGGAGCGCCTTTGGAAGTTCAGGAAGCCCGAGTGGCTTAACAGTGTCTGGGCCCGGAACGCTGGCGTTTACGGCGCTGGAGCTCTGGTAGGTTTAGTTCCCCTTCTCATCGAGAGTACATCTACGGGGAATATGGCGAGTCCACTCTTGTCTTCCTGTCCATGGGATGACTCGATGGCGTGCCGTCCTCTTGCTCCAAAGCATGGGTAGCTGACGTAGCTGTTATTACCGCGCACAGTTCTCCCTCGCCTTCTACGTCATGCTCGACTCTGCTGTCTGGTCCAAGTCGGCCAAGAACGGATCCAACGTCCATGTCAAATTCGTCGACTGGCTGCCCCTCATCTTCTCCAGCCTGGGTATGCTCATCATCAACTCGGTCGAGAAGCAGCGCCTCAGTGCCGACTCCTTCAGCTACAGCGGATCCGGCGTCGCATGGAAGGCACGCGTTGTCTTGTTCTTGGGTTTTGCAGCCCTTGCGGGTGGTATGGCCGGAGGCGTCACCGTCTTCGTCTTGAAATTCGTGGTCCCCGGCGTCGGTATGCCAGCTCTGGGTATGGGTGTTGAGAACCTGGTCAGCAACGCCCTGGTAGGCTTCAGGTATGTGTGAATGTCTAGAAGTTTTTCTTTTCCCAGTAAACCTGGACGAGAGCCTCGCTGACTTTGTGTTATAGCTCCGTCGTCTTGTGGATCAGCCAGAACATGGAAGACGAATACTCCTACAACCTCTCACTGTAACCCAATCACGCCATGTTGCGCACGAAAAGAAGGAAGCAATTGTTGGCATATGTCTTTGGATCACGGGCGTAATTTGGGATCCTAGGAAGGGCCTGGCATTGATTTTGTATCTTTATTCGAATCTCTTTTTTTTTTTTCTCTCTTTAGCACATTCTATCTGAGCGCAGTTGGTGATTATTTAAGCCCTCGTTTTGATGCGAGTAAAAGAATGATCAGCTGGACATATGAATTTGAACTTTGGTGCTGTCTGTTTTATATGGCAGAGAATTTGGCAGAGCTCGGGTGACCTGATTCAACTCAAGATTCTAGAAGTCAGCTCTTGTCTCAGAGCCTCGATAGAGTTGTAGATTCTGGCGTCATCGTAAATGACCTAATCTAAATCATGCTCCCATTTGGTAGATTCGAAGAAGACAAAAGAGAAAAGTAAAATGCGCCCTAGGGCGATGTTGCGAGGTTAGAAGATAAAGTCGGCTATGGTTGCGAAGCAATGACGGCAAGCCATCCTTTTAGTGCCAATCATGGCTACAGCTCAGCTATTTCCACCTGCACTCCCGCATAGACACATACTCCGTGCATCAAAGTCGACACAGCATAATTGGCCCCCCGGACAATCATAACGCCCCTTTTTATTTGCTTTTAGTCACCGTCTTTACAGCACGAATTCCCATTTAGTATACATAGGACGCATAAAGGCGTATCAAACGTCATGAACGACCGCACCCGAAGTGCCGCCAAAAGAACCTCGCGCACCACCCGAAGCTCCGGCCTGGCCTCTTCCAGTAGCAATAACAGCAGCAGCAGCAGCAGCAGCAATAGTAACGGTAACAACAACAACAATAACAACATGAACGCCAACGGCAGCAAGACAAGTCTCTTTCGGAGCCAGTTCATCAGGCGCCCCAACGCTGGCTCGGCCGAACCGACGGAGAGCATGCGCCTTGATGTCGAGATGCAGCAGCCACCTGAGTCGGTGGACATTGTTGTCCGCGACCAGCATGGTGAGGTGGAGATAGGGAATCCCCCGACGCCGGTAGTGGATGACGAGGAGGAACTGCAGGCGTTGGAGTATCAGCAGGAAAGCGAGAGTACGGAATGAAGAGCCCTGGAGATCGTTGCGCTGTTCACATGGAACTGATCCTTGTTTTTACCAATCTCTAGGGGAGAAACAGCGCTTGGCAGAGGCCATACGGCATTATCAGATCAGTCATAGCTCGATCGCCGACCAGCCTGACGGTAAGTGCATACGGGTCAGCTATGAAGATCATGGAATGAGTCGGCTAATGCGTTGAGGAACGAAGCGCTTCTCGAGGCTGTGCGCGAGAGCAACAGGAGCAAGGTCAGTGCCTTGGCCGAAGACAATTGGATGTTCGAGCCTGAAGAGCAGATTCGCATATCATGAACGAACGATCAATGTTAATCTGCCTCTCTATCCGCCTACGCCGTTATTCTATGCTGCAAAAAAGGCTCCCTATGGTACATCACTGGCTTCTATTCATCGCCGCCACCCATGATACGAGGAAGAGAGGGAAAATGAACAAAAAGAAAATCAAGGAGGGAAAGCAAAGGAGAGATTTAGCCTAGTCCAATCCTTCAGCGGCCGGAGCCTCTGTTCCACGCAGTCCCGGTCGCCTCGTTTGCTGCTGAGGTGCAGCGCCTCCTCCACCAAACAGCCCGCTCATCATATCCATCAGGGGGTTGCTCTGTCGTGGCTTGGTAATGCCAAAGTACATCTCGCCAATCATCTCCAAGGGCTCCGCCCACGCTTCCGCCTCGTCTATTTGCGTGGCATATTTAGACACCAAACCCTTGTACACTTCAGGAGCTCCTCGCTGGATGGCCAAGAGCAACAGGCCGAGGAAGTTGAGTAGGGGCAAGCTGGGGAAGATTCGGATATCGCAGGTCGCGCTGGACACGTCTTGAACACCGAGGGATGGGTTGTCATTTGTGAGAGCGCTGATGAAGAGTCGGTAGCATGTGTTGGCGGCGCGGACGTTGCCAACGAGGAGGTAGGGAAGAACGGCCCGCGCCGCAAAGTGCGGTGCCAAGTGGGCATCTCCCTCTTTGTACCAGGCATATTCCATCTTGAGTAGCACTTCTGGAGAGTCCTTGGTCCCCAATATCAAGTGTCGTTCCGCCTCGTATGTCTCGTGTTCTTCCGCGTATAGTGACCCAGTGACATGATGTAGCTCAGGATCACCTGCAGGGTATTCGCCAAATTTCGCCGACCAGCTATCCCCAGTCAGTAATTGTCTCTCATTTCCCTTTTTTTTTTTCTCTCTTTTTTCCTATGCTCAAGATCGCCCGTGACCCAGAGGTGCTATATCTGCGAAGAAAGGAGGGGAAAGGGGGCTTGACACTCACCCCATGAGTTCAGTGATAAACTTCTTCCTCGTCGGCTCCTGCGCATCAAACAAGCGCAAGCAGGTCAATAGCCTCCCCTTGCTCGTCGCATCGGGCTTCAGCTCGGCCTGCTTATACACATCCACCATCATGACGCACAGATCCCCTCCGCTGCCGCCCTGCCCGGCTTTGAGCAGCGACTGTGCGACGCTGTAGAGGATGTCGATGGCGGCGGACCAGTTCTGCGTCTTGATGTAGCGGGAGGCGGCAACCCGCGTCTGCTGCTGCGCTTCGTAGTAGTCGCCATCGGTGATCTTTTCTTGCAGCCGGGCGACGATGCGGTCGACTTTGCTAGCCATGGTGGCGGAACGCAGCTAGAGAAAAGGATTCCCTTTTCTTTTTCGATACGTTTCGAAGGAGCGGTTTTAGGTTGGTAGAGGAGGGAAGAGAAAGGGCGATGTGGGAGCTATAATGACGATGATGAGGCTTGGAGGGGTATCACCCCAAGGTGGGAGGGCAAGCTCCTATCAGGCTTAGCCGTTCTTTTGCTGTTAGTTAAGCATATAGTGCTTCAGTAGAGCTTCCAACGTCAACATATTACATCATCAACAGCGCGGATAGTGTAGCGGTTAGCATGCATGCTTCCCAAGCATGCGACCCGGGTTCGAGTCCCGGTTCGCGCATCTCTTTTTTGCAATTTTTCCATTCAAATGCTTGATTTGGAGTGGGCTAGTCTTCCTTTCTTTACATGTTGCTTTTTAGACCTGCTAGGTTCATGTTTGTTAGCAAGAACAAAAGAGAAGCAGTGTTGGACTAACGTATGCAAGCCTTAAGTCTCTTTGTGACTTGAGGTTGAGGAATTACCATAATTAACCTCCGCAACTTTTGCTCAAAAGACGCAATGCTTGATTACCATATTGTTACGTACGTATATCATAAATACAGGCTGTTCTATACAAGCTCGCCTGTAATGTGTAGTCCCGCAGAATCTTACCCTCGGCTCTATACATCTAGCCTCAGAGAAGGCGTGTCTCTCTCGCTCGAAAGTATCAATAACAGCTCAACATCCCGAATGCTCTCCCATTATACTGTGCCTTAGTGAACCCAAGCGTTGCCCGAAGATCTTCTCCCTTTCTCGTACAACCACTTGTTATTAAGCCCGATGCTAGTCCTCTTGCCTCCAGACGGGCTGGGCGAGGTAGGGTCGGGGAAGAAATTCGACGAGGTACTCGCGCCAAAGGAGCCGCTGAAAGAACCGCCGAAAGAGCTCCCTGATCCAAAGGACGATCTTCTGTGGCTCATGCTATTGACGCTCTGGAGGAGAGGGCTTCCAATGGGAGAGTACTGAGAAGTTGAGCCGCCGAAGCCCTGAGGGAGTAAAACGGGGCTTCCTCGCCCATCCAAAGGAGAGCCGCTGTAGCTAGCCCTACTTCCCACAGAACCTGCGATAGATGGCGTCCGCGAATAACGCGGAGGGGTGCTGAAGTTTGCGTCGGGAGTAGGCTGGACAGCTGACGGGTCAAGCCCTAACAGTTTGCGTTGCGTAGCCGTCAACGGGATATCTGCAAGCTCGTCCTTGGGCCGGACCAACGGTAAGCATGCCATGCCGATCTGAATGAAGGGGAGAAGCTGGACGAAAAACCATGCCCAGCCAAGGTATAGTCGGAATGACTTTGGAAACCTGGTTTAATTTTCGTTAGAGAACACTGTCATTCGAACCATCCTTGATCCATTCTCTCACATTTGCGCGTCGACTTTGAACCTTGCAAGCAGCTGAAGAGCCCACATCGTCAGCAGGGCGACGATGTTGTAGGCAATTCGCCGGACATTCTTCTCAGAAAAGTTCGTAGCATCGCGACGTCTCGTAATTTCGTCGAGTCGAGGATGCCTCCATGTGCCTGGGCTGTCTGTCGTCGCGGCCGCTGGCGCGACTTGCTTGATTGGCGTCGTCGCCCTGGCCGGCGTCGACATATTGTTGTGCAGACGATCGAGAGCTGGGGAACGTAATTGGCGGTTGATATAATAGAGTAAACGCTCCCTCTCTTTCTATGCTGATGCTTTCTATGCCGATGCGGCGTCAGTGGATTAAGCCAGCTTCGCGAGGCCGGGTGCTTGAAAGGGCAAAGAGAAAAAGCATGTCGAGAGTTAGAAAGACGTACAGGCTTTTCGTCGACGAGAAGAGCCACTCGTGAATTCGCCTTCTAGTGTCCTGTGGGTTAGTAGCACTGGGGAGGGGAGGGTGGCCAGGGCGGCCTTTGAGCTTGTGACTCCCGACACCGTCCTGGTTGTTTATGTTTGCATGCAGCAAAAGGTCGTGAGAGCAACTGGCAGAAAGTGGTGACCGGGGGGGCAGTACGGCGCGCATGTACCTTCCCGTACCGTCCTCGCGCATTTTATGAGCCGCGGGCTTGAGGATTTTTTTGGGGGGGCGGCAGCGTGAGCGCGCACGGGCCCGCTCCAGTGAAGGCCCTTTCGGGGCTGGGGCCCATCAATCAATTCCTTTTAGCGCACCTCAGTGAGCGCGCCTGTTCGCTAGGCTCTGGAGAGCGCCCTCAGGCTCTGTATAACTGGGAGTACATCGCTCGGTACCTTGCAGATGCTATGGAGCACACCTGCTAAGGCTGTCTAATTACAGGTACTGGGGTACCTGCCACCAGGCCTGAGTACTGACCTTAGGACCTCTCGCCGCAAAGGCACATATACTTCGTACCACCGCTAGTAAGCTACCTGATAGTACGCAGAGACGAGGCCGTGCCATCACAGGGCGATTGGCTTTTTCTGCTAGCCTTGAGCCATTGCGCGTGCGCCTCGTGCTTGACCTCAGCTTTTAATTGCCCAGACGGAGTAGTGCGCAGCCCTCTCCCCAACTCATTTCTGGCAGTTCAGTTCCCCATTGTCACCAATCCTTTTCCACATCAGCATCATCTGACCGCGACATCCACCCTTTGCATTTTCCGGCCAGCGCTCCCTGCATTACCATGCGCCGTTGATACCATCTTGCCTATCACGAAGACGATATTCTCCAGCTTTCTCATCAAATTTCGGCGTCATCAACGGGTGTCCGCGCCATGGCTGCCTCGCCCAGCTCGGTTGCAGCCACGTCAGAGATGGAGCAGCCCAGCTCCCCTGCTCAGACAGAAGGCAAATCGTTCGTTTCGCGCGCCGACCTCGACGATGAAGACAACACCATCGTCGCCACTCCCTCGGAGGTCGCCGAGAAACCTGCCAGGGGCAAGGGCAAAGGAAAGGACAAGGACAAGGACAAAGACGCGCAGCCCCAGATTGGCAAGATTCGACATCTGAAGAAGGAAGACGGAGAGCCTCTGTGGCGGAAGGACATTCAATACGACTTTCTCAGAGCCGTCTTCGACAACGAGCAGAAGGTCTTTACCAATTCGTACGACCCAGACTTGGGCAAGCAGTGCTTTGCCGACCTCTACATCGATACCATGGCTCGGAGTTCAAAGACGAGCAAGGTGCTCAGGGACAAACTGATGAATGATCGAGAGGCCGCCAAGGGCATGGCCATGGTCTGCCTGCTTGTCAACATGGGCCGCATGAACACCACACTCAACTGTGAGTATCTAGCCATTTCTGCCCCGTCTCTTCTGGAAAATTACTATAGAGGGAGTCTGAAAAACTAACTCGCGTCTCCGTCAAACAGTCTTTCCCGAAATGCGAGCGCAGCTTCGAACATACCACGCTATCCCATCACTGCAAGCGCAGCAAGATCCTCACGCTTACAAGCAGCTACAGGACGCTCCGCGCCTCAAATCCATCTTAAAGGGCGGTGCTGAAGATCGAGATGAGCCAAACTCCTTAGACAAGATCAAACAGCGCGATATCCCACGTACAAATCCGGTCAATCTCATCTTTGTAATGTGCAACTCGGCGCAAAAAGTCGCAGAGCTGCATTTCCCGCTCAATCGCGAATTTCACGACGTCATCATGAAAACGCAGTACACAAGCAAATCCAGAGCGAGGGCGTTCTTGTGGCTGATGTGGTTCTATTTGGAGTCTGATTTCACGGAGGAAGGATGTGAAGAGAACCCTTTCGGCCCTGGTGTCGATTATGGCCTGGACGTCGCAAATCAAGGCGTACCTGAGCTTGAAGAGATGACGGAGGAGCAGGAGGCCCTGGAAAACGTCGACCCCGATGTGGAGATTGAGTTCGGGCACGAGAAGCAAAAGATACGCGCAACGATATTGGAGATGGATCACCAGTTCCTAACGGAGCGAGAGAAACGCGGAAAAGCTCGACCCTCTCTAGCAGATGATGGCCCCGCGATCCTGCCCCGAATCAGACCTTCGAAGCATGAGTCTGACATGGAGAGTACGCGGTCAACACCACCTCCAAGAGCACTGGCCAGAACGCTAGCCGTCATGAACGGACGTAGGTCAGCCCCTCTCAAATATCAGATCTTCGAAGGCTCCTCGCCGGCTCGACAGACCGAGGGCGTCGTCGCCAGAAAGCCCCGTCCTCCAACGGCTCATCAGCTGGCAGTTGAGCGAAATCGGAGCCAAAGAGTTGAATACATTCTGGACCGCGGCCTCCGAAAACATCATCACAGAAGCCGAAAAATCCGACGGCAGGAAGGCGCTATAGTAAGGACGTATAAGCGCCTGCAAGCCCAGGCTGATCCCTTCGAGGACAGCGATGGCGAGGGTCACGCTCCACGGAACTTGCCAGTGAACGGCGAAAAGGGAGCCAACGTGTTCAGGGAAAGAGGCATTGGCGGCCTTTGCCTCCTGGCCAGCGAGACCGATGATTATGGTGAGGAAGTGAGCTCGTATGCCGCGGCCATCAGACGAGCGACGCGGCGTCTCGCCCGTTGGAGAGGACATGAGGCTGAGCTTGGTGTGATTGCCCCCGTCAAGAAACCCAAGCCAGCCGCGGCCGTTGAAACTGCTAACGGCGAGCTTTTGGCTGATGGCTCTGAACACCATGCCGCCGACGACTCCGCCATCAAGGTCAATGGCAGCGCGTCCAAAGAAGTCGACGAGGACGCCAATGGCGATGCTACAATCGCAGACGACGTGGAAATGGAGGAAGCTGACCAAACGGCGCTTGTCGACGACGACATTGACGACCCTGACAAGACAGAAGTCATGGTAGATTCAGAGGTTGAGTAGGGGCATGCAAGCTGAGGGATGTCGATTTGTTTCAACGTTAAGATGAGAGGCCACAGCTTAGGGTTATTTGTTACGCAGCAGGAAAATATGTACACAAAGGAAAAAGGCTTAGGAGGATATTAGATTCTAGAGGCGTCAGGGCGTTCACCACGAGTTGTACCAGTACTCTATAATGACACAAGCTTGAAATTGACTGCGAATTTGAGGAAGTGCCATGTTAATGTGACTCCAAAATTGCTAAACTTGTCTGAAATCAAAGTATAACAGGTTAACCACGTTGAATTGCAGGTGATACGCATTCGACTTTTTTCTTGATACGTTTTGACATGAAAAGCGGCCAGGGCTCGAGTACGAGTACGAATTGTCCGGCCTCCACTTAATAAAAGAACAACCTTATCCGGATCGCCGTCATCCGGCCGAGCGGTGAGACACGGCAGAACGTGTGTAGGTCCTCAGGTTCCGAGCATGATATTACCTACTTTATTGTCGGACATTTCTCATAAATAGGGAGTCTATTCCAGTCTCAAGGGCTACAGTTGTGAACCGAAACTGCAGGAGCTTTATTCGCAGTTCTGGTTTCGTCGATTGCTGGTTGTCGATTGCCGAAGACCCTCCCTTCGATCTTGTCCCCCAGTTCTTTCTCAACCCCCATTTCAAACTAGCCATGCCGCAAAGCGAGCCAGCGCCTGGCATTGGCCGCCTCTTGGCTGTGTTGGCCCTGCTCACAGCACTGCTAGCTTCGGTAGTATATGTGGCAGATCAGAATCTTGATCAATTCTACATCTTCGAAACAGATCACTTGCACGATCTGGCACAGAGGGGGGTAGCACAACATGGCAACAACACAAGGGAAATCGTCAGGTATATCGTTACCGAACTGAATGAGAAAGTGCCGGGATATGTCAACCTGGAGGAAGACTGGGTATTCAACAACGCTGGTGGTGCCATGGGTGCCATGTATATCATTCATGCCAGTGAGTATCAGCTTGGACCGGATCGGATCGGATTGCGGCCCTGTGACGGAGTGCCTTTTATAAGTGGGTAACGGTAGCTAATGTCTTTTGCATGCAGGCGTGACAGAATATCTCATCATCTTTGGTGAGACCCGCAATTGCTATAAGAGGACACAAGGAACGGTGAAAAGCTAACGGTGACATGTTATCAGGCACGGCCATCGGAACGGAGGGCCACACGGGCCGCCATACCGCCGATGACTACTTCCACATCCTCTCCGGCACGCAGCTTGCGTACGTGCCTGGCGAGTACGAGCCTGAAGTGTACCCTGCCGGTAGTGTGCACCACTTGCGCCGCGGAGATGCGAAGCAGTACAAGATGCCCGAGGCGTGCTTCGCGCTTGAGTACGCGCGCGGATGGATCCCGCCGATGCTCTTCTTTGGATTTGCGGACGGGCTGTCAAGTACGCTAGATTTCCCCACGCTATGGAAGACGGCGTATATTACGGGTCGAGAAATGATTGGCAACCTGCGACAGGGCAAGTTTTGAGTGCCGCCGGGGCGGGTCTTGGCTGTACTGGGTTCATGATAGATTTTGGATTCAAGGAGTACAAGGACGCATTATTGGTTAACAGCGTAAGATTTACATGAACATAGAATGGCTAGTTATGGGAATATGTTCGCAGTCTGAGCCAATTGATATTCCATTGGTAGACACCTCCGTATAGTATAAGGGGAGGGCCGGCCATAATACGTGTTAAGCCCGAGAAAGATAGTTCATCATGTTGTGAACAGCTACTATACGGTGCTAAAGAACCCATCTCGGCATCATCTTACATATTGCCAAACTGGAACATCATTCAAGATGTACGCCTTGAGCTCATACGAACTCCATCTTCCAGGTCGCCAAGCATTTAACATTGAATCATTTTTCTTCCCCCTTAGCTCCGTTACATCCTCTTACTCATATTCGACCCTGTAGAATTGTGCCATTCACCATAGCCGAGGAATTGTTAGCCGTAATTATAAGCCGGAGCTTAACAAAATCACAAAAAGGAAGAGCCGAAAAGGGAAGACGATGCCGTGGTGTTGAAATGCGTAAGGTAGATTCCGCATAATTATATACTACTATGCGAGACGTAGTCCGCCCGACATAATAAAGTTCCTTCATTCCACTACCTCCCCAGGACGCGCCTTCGTCAGTTTTGTTTTATATGTTTTTTAGTCTCCGCCATGCCCACCAACGCCACGCCCAAGTGCAGTTGTGCCAAGAGGAGAAAATAGTGTGACCCATAAAGATCCTCCATCCTCCACTGTTCAACCAAATTCTCTCTTCTGGAGTGTGAGAAACTTTTGACCCTCGTAAATTTATCCATTATCAAGCAGTAGACTCCCACGCCTTTTCTTTTTTGTTTTGTGAAAAAATAGCCAATTAAAAAAATGACAACTCCAAACGTGCCGTTTGACCTATCCCGCAGCTCCAATTCCATGTCGATATAAACGCCAAGGGCTTGCCAAATACAATGACCTCCATCCACCGACGAAGTAGCCTTCCGGGACATGACCAAAGGCAGTAGATCCTCTTTGCTCGTATGCCCACCTTAGGCAAGCCACTCTTCCTCGGCACGTTTACGACCATGCATGACAAGGCCTTCGTCGTCGTCCGATTCGTCTGAGTCGCCTTCACCGTCATCCTGGATCTTCAGGTTTTCCACAGAAGTCGTCGTGGCCTGGATTCGAGCCTCGTGGCCGTCGTCCACTTCGTCAAACATCCATGTCAAGCCATTGGCTTCTTCTTCCAGCGGGAACATCTCTCTCGCATACTCTTCCAACCCTCTAGGACCCTCCCACAGCTCAAGCGCTTCCCTTGGGCAGCTAGCTTCCAGTTTGGGATCCCCAAAGTAGGGTGGCTGCTTCTTTGGATCTTTCTCGTTGGGGTCGAAGAGTTTCTCTAGGGCTTCTAGTTGTTCTCGATAGCCAGTAGGTATGCGAACCTTGATCTCGATGGGCCCTCTTATGTAGCGAACTGGACGACCGACTCCACGAGCGAATAACTCGCAGGCCTCTAACGGAGTGAGATATTCGTAAGCCAGGGCAATCCGCTCTCCCGCCCACTTAGAGACACCGTCTTTGAAAATCTGCAAAATTGCCGGCCCAACATCATGCTCGGCGTCGAGCCAGGGAAGCTTAGCATCTTCGTGGAATGGTGCTTGCCAGGTGAAGGAACCATCCGGTTGAAGCTCCATACAAAACAGCGGGTAAAGCAGTGAGGTGAAGTTGTTGTTGTAGATGCCAGTGTAGACAAAGGTGGCAGGCAGCCCCAGCTCTCTCACATACTCTTCAACTTTGTGCTTGGCAGCCCATAGGGGTAGCGACGGCCATCCGCTATTGTAAGCTGCATGATCCGGCATGGAGGAGTAGATGTAGTGCTGAATATTGGACCTCTTGGCCGCGTCGGCCAAGGCTTTGCCGATCTGCAGCTCATCCCCGTAAAAGGTGGTATTAATGAAAGCAAGCTGCGCGCCACGGAACAAGTCGGCAATCAACTCGTGGTTGACGCCCACGCCCGGCATAGGGCCATTCTGAGTTACATCCTTGTTCTCCTCCGTGGGCTTGTGCCTGGTATAGAGTTCGCCGACAAAGACGGTGACGTTGGGATTAGTCGAAACTTCCGTCGCAACAACTCCTTCCAGATTTCTCAGCTGTGCACGGACATGGTAACCGACAGCGGTGGCTACGCGGATGAGCGACGCAGCTTGGCGGCCGCTGGCGTTGATGACGGCGATGGTCTTTGGGGTAGACATGAGCCTCTTTGGGGGGCGAAAGGTCAAGGAATTATTTCTTGAGTTGGCAAGAGGGGAGGAGTCCGAATAAGAGGACCGCGAATGCTTGTGTTGTTTGTGGAAGCCGTTGGTTTGGTCGGTCGCAATGTGAATGGGAATGCTGCCCGCAACGGACCCGTTGAGTTGTGCCGGCATGGCTCCGTCACCTTGTGCCGTTTGTCGCTGCTTTTCAGGCGCAATCCGACTGGAATTGGTATGCAGCAGAGCCGGTGAAAAGGGAAGATTGTCGCTCCGATGCAAGATGATTTATTCGACAGGCGAGGCCACCGTGGTCCGCACGCGCCAGCCCGCCTGTAGAATGGAAGCAGATTACCCAGGTTGCGTACGGATGGTGGGGAGAGCAAAACGGTAACAGTAGGGCTTGTCTCTCAGCTCATGGACCAGAGCGGATAGTCAGTACGTAAGAGCGAGGTATGACAGTGGACCGTGGACCGTGGACCGGACGAGGTACGGTATCTGACCAATGCCAGCGGCTGGACGCGGCGCACAAGATGCGACTGCGAGCGGGAAGCGCTGGCGATGGACGCTGCGTCTCGTTGGCTGTTGCAAGTCAATGTAGTATCCCTAAGAGCGTGGCTTGGCGAGTCTTGGGTCTGATCGATGTGCTGCAGAACTCGTCGGGCCTGGGCCGGTAGCACAAACACAGCCCTGAGGGACCTAAATAGCGGAGGACACTCGAGAGCGGGCGGACGAATGAGTACCAAGGGGCGGAAGCGTGTGTTACAATTGGTCGCAGGGGCGCCAGAAAGACCGCGACCAGGACTTCAGAGGGCAAGCCTATATATATGTGTGGACGAGACAAAAGGGGGCCGAAATGGCCTGCCTTGCGACGCACTAGGACACTCAAGTCGGTAGCAAGAGGAGCGGTTTGTCTCGTCAACCTGGAAAGTTAAGAGTCGCACAAAGCGAGTGCCAGAGGGCGACGGTGGGATAAGTTTTGGATAGAGGGGCTCTATTTTTTTTCCCGATAAGAACGGCTGTTGTCGATTTAACTCGCGCGAATTGGCCGGCTAGTCTGAAGAGAAAAGATCGGGTTAGTGTAAGTCGGCCTCGCCACGCCACGTTCTTTTAGGCACTACAGTCTCTAAGAGAAACCAAGAGTCAGACGGGCCGGCCGTATGGGGTGATAGGGCGATAAGGGATAATTTGAGCGGGGGATGGCGTTGGGAGAAATGCGGATGGGGGGGAAGAAGAGATCAAGTGCTGGGGAACCAGTTTGTTTAGTCGGGATTAATATTATTTCTCATGTTCTTACTTCGTACTCGGCAGAGTTACCTTATATTGCAAACAACCTGCAGAAGCAAGTACCAAAGTCAACCACCAACGCACTTGCTCGCCCAGCGAAATGACGGCACCGACGGCGGAGGCGGGAGTCGGACACAGGAAGGGCTACCTCGCTGTCGCTCCTTCAGCCCTTTCGACGCCAAGGTACCCAGCAGGTATATATGAGGCTAGGCAAAGTCCGTACGCAACCTACTGGTACCCGAGATGGTAGGCAGGTAGAGGCAGGTACGGGAGGTGGCAGTCGCGATAGCAGTGGCCGCTGCACTTTTGTACGGAGTACTTCTGTATTGTTGGGGGAGCCGACACACAACCTTCTTTTCCCGGGGTCCCGTATCTATTACCACTTCGAACTACTCCGTAAGCGAAAGCAGATTGAGAGATCCTACCCTGCCCTTCTTATAAGAATCGAAGGGAATCAAAGCCCTAGTCCCGGCAACGTCTCACATGGCTAACGGCGGCAGATGCCATGCTGAACAGAAGAGGGCCAATGCCTCTCAGAACCACTCTCCGTCAACTTCACAATGGAGAATATTAATTACTACTGCTAATACTACCACTCTCTAGTATGTACCGGCCAATTTTTGAGTTGACTAGCTCCGATCTCCGTCACCGCGGGTCTCAGTACTCCGTACCGTGCGCAGCCTGCGCCGAACAAACATCTAACTAGATCCAAATGCTCATAGAACGAGCTACAAAAGCTCCGGCGCCAACGACCACGGTTTGACGGCTGCTACGTAACATACAGGGTACCCGTGTTACTTCTTTGGCCAGTCAGACGAGCTGATATGGCCCGAAGTTGGCCTGATGGCACAAAACTCTCCCAAGAGAAAAAGAAAAGAATGTCGATCCATATGCGGATGACCCGACCGGAAGAGGGCTAGCCAGTGTTTGTGCGCTTGGCTCTTGACCGTGGAAAGGCGCTGGCCTACACTGTTCGCATTAGGTGAATTGCTACACCCTCATACATCCAATCAAGCCAAAGAACGGCGCCGAAGGATGCTGCTGCTACTCTAATGTTGTGCTCTCGCCGGCGGCTTGAAGATAGTCTGGGGCAAACCAATCAGGCAATGTCGCTAAATGCAGTCGCCTCTACTGGCCTTCCCCGTTTTGTCTCTTGGTTCGACGCAACTCCGCGGATGAGGCGCAAGGTTGCAAAAGGGCTGCTTTTAACGTGCGAGGAACGGAGCACAGCTTATCTGCATCCCCATCAGGTACCATGAAGAGCCCAGCCTCGTAGGTACCTGTAAGTAGTATCCATATTTTTTCAGGGTGACAACGTACCTACCTTGCCATGCCGCAGGAGGGACTCGAGGTCAGCAGGACGACGCTGGCATCAAAGTCAAACGCAGCTAGTAGTCTCCCTCGAACTGCATGCTGTCGCTTACAGTTTGTGCTCCATAGATGACCTGCCATTACCGAGCATAGCACGGAAACGCGGAGCAGACGAACGCAACATCAGCCTAATAGTACGGCAGTCCTGGGCAACGTGTATGGAGACGTTGATGGGTTGGCAGGTCATGTATACAACCGCTACGGGGAATGCATATGTCGTACCTGGAACTGGACGAGGCTGACCTGTCACGCCCGCTCCCAAGTAGGGATTCAAGGAGTCTAAACGTGGGCACATTAAAACGCTCTGTACTCCGTGCAGTGGTCTTGCGCAGAATACGGTGTGTGCCCTGCCGAGCCGCGGCGGCGTATTCTTTTCGCGGCTGGGAAATGCTGAGATAATACTGATGCTGGATTGCGGCATCGGCCCCAAAACGTCTGTGCATCTAGAGTTATGGCTCCCACGAATGACCTAATACTAGTCGTGCCGAGAAACCAACTGGATCTGTGAAGAGCATCGCTAGGGGTCTTATCAGCGCTTTGGCGTTGGTTCTAGGAAGAAAGGGGACAAGATCTCCTCCCGCTCGGCCAAAACCAAAAGCCACGCGAGAAGACGGAGCGAACGAAAGGAAAATAAAAAAAAAGAAAAAAAAAAAAAAAGAAAAAGAGAGTCCCCCCATCGTCTACTCCATCGTCCCTGCTTCGTGCTGTGCGCGTGCTCCATACAAGGGCATCCAGTGGAAATCCAGCCGCTAGAACAGCTTCTCCCGTCCTCCCGGCGTTCGGCCTATTTGCATTAGCTCCCCGTTTTAATCTTCCCACGTTCCCACGCTCCAGGTTTGATGAGAACGACCCCGAGGGCCTTGAGCGGATACGCATGGCAAGGCCTTGAGCACAGGCAGAGCCCCTGCAGCGGCAAGGAGAGTTGGGATTAGGTAAAACTTTGCCCCAGCTCTCCAGTCAGATGATTTCGTTAACCTCATTCCATTGCCTCATATTCTGAATGGCTTCAAGATCGCTCAACTATCGTTGGCCCGCTCATGAAATTTCTTTCCCCTTGCTGGCCTGGACCGTCATCGATCGATCTGGAGGTCGTGGGTTGGACCGGTCACCAGACCCGTGATAATTTTTCTTCTTTGTTTGGCTCTCGACCTTGCTCCTCCTTGCCTCCCGCTCCCTTCTCTCTGCCCTCTGCCCTCTGTCCTCTGGGATAGGGAGCGCGCTTTCATGTGTGATGGCGGAGGGTTGCCTGCTTGGTCGATGCCACCTAGTGCTTGCTGTATGTGGCAATTTACATAATGGCCAATCCCCTGGCGTTTTCTTCTGCTTTCCTTTCGTTTCCCGTTATCTCATTCGTCACGGGCTGTGAGTGGCCACCTCCCCCAGATGATGCCGCATTCAGAAACACCGCATTATTACGCCGTCGGTGCGGCCTCTCCATCGGCACCAGTACAGGCCATCTTCCGCCACTATCAGTCGGCCGCCGCCGCCTTTGCCTAGCGCTGAGTCGCTCCCTCATCCTTCACCCGCCCCCAACGGCTTGAATATGCCTACGGGCGGATGCTGAGGTGCGTGACCGGGCTCCTGATTCATTAACCTCAGCGCAAGCTGGGACGGAGTTCCAAGAATCGAACCGCCAGAGGCTCGTCGACTTGTCAACATCCCCATTTATTTTTCCCTTTCAACTTGCAATTTTGCCTTTTTGTATCTTCCCCCGCGCCTCTTATGCAGGGCGTTGCATATTGTCCCATATATGGCCTAGCCTGTGTTCTTGTCCTCGTGAGTAATTTGACGCCTTCTCGCGTAGGTGACCAAAGTTGCAGCAGCGTAAGGACCACGACGACTTGTACAGAGTCACAGTACAGAGTCTTCTTTAGCTTCAGCTCTTTGATGACTTGATTCAACAACCCCCCAACGCCCGGCTTCAATGCACATCTCCCGCATGAGAGCAACTCAATCGAAGAAGTATACGTGTGCTTTGCGTGATGGAATAGGGCTGTGTCGTCGCGACTGGCTATATAAACACTGCGTTATCCTGCATACGCTTCATCTTCTGCCGCTTCGTATCGCATCTTGGTGGCTGTCGCGGTGAAATTGCTGGGCAACAGCAATACTCCGTACAGATTGGATGTTACGTCACCCCGCCGCTACCGCTACTACTTACTACCTAGGTAGTACTACTACTACTACCTAGTAGGGAACATGAAGTCTTAAATCTCTCGGGTACGCGCCATGGTACGCCTGGGAGAAAATCTCCCGTATCGAGCCGGATGCCGAAGGGCTAGGATGTCGCTGATCACCGCAAATCACTGCCATGTACGACCGCGCTTTTCATTGAACATCATGAGCGCCTACAGCTTATCATTGTAGCGCTTTCTAACCCAATTTGTCAACTCACTTCGTCCATCTTGAGCCCTCCTCCCTCCTCCCTCCTTAGTGTTCGACCCTCTGCATCCGATAACACTGTGTTATCTATCGCAGACAGATATTGTACAAAGAACCCTTCAGCCCCTATCAATGTAGCGTCTTAATAGCCTGGGATGTGGTTGCATTCCCGCTTTCATACTTTCCCATAGAAAGGTAGGCTTGTGGGGAAGCCAGTATGGGGAACTGGATGTTAGCCCTTTATGCGACTTCAAGTTTATCGGCCCTAGGCCCTTTAGGCAAAATAAACTCAGCTTGGGGGAGTGAGGAGCACGCGATACAAGAGCCAACTCTTCCGTTACTGAATCATTTGTAGTAGACTCAGAAATTACGTAGCGGGTAGATGGCCAGGTGATGCCACTCCCCAGAAACGTAGAGTGTTGTTGAATCATCAACTTTGAAAGGAGTACGCGAGCGAGCGAGCGAGCAAGCAAGCAAGCTGACAAACCACGAACAATCAGTGGTTCGTTTTGGCGGCAGTCTGTTCAACTTTCATTGACAACAATCGTCATTTTTCATGCTAGATTCCAGGACCGTCCCCCTTTGGCTGCATACTCCAAAGATCAGTGTTCATCATATCCATATCTTCCAGTGGCAAACTCTCCATCCATGTCTGGGCCGTAGAACTTGGCACGGCTGCCATATTTTGACCGATGGAAGCATCAAGATGTCTCTGGACAGCAGTTAGCTCGGAGTCTGCATCAGTCTCCTTACGGAGCAGGCGTCTAGGGGGTTGAGTTTTACCCAATCCAAGTTTTCCGCTGATAGCATCCACGACATGTCAAATTGGTCGGCGTTATTCGTCACTGACGCATCGACACTGCTGCCAATACCGGCCAAGACACCGGTGGTGGTTGTCCTAGCTGGCTGACCCTGAGAGATCGGTGTCGGCCTATGAGAGCTTGAACCTGATTCTGCGGTTTCTCCTTAGCAAAAACAATTATCCTCCGGTTAGAGTGCTATTTCCACGAACCTTCAAATCCGCTATTCGTTGGATGATCCGAGGCATATCCCAGTGCGTCGGAAGACGATATTGCATGGCTGGATATTGACTGGGAAGAGCCTATACCTGACGGCGGATACGACACCCCAGATGAAGTTGGCAGGCTCCTCTCCACCGGTCTCCCGAGCTTGGCCAACATGACAGCCAATGTATCCGCCGTCTTCCTTAGATCCGTCAGCTTGTTGAAGACCCGAGAACTGATATCATAGGATCGCTTGATCATGCCGATCAGCTCTTCTTTGGTCGGCGCCTCTCTTTGCTTGCCCGACGTGCCGAATCCGGTGCCATCTTCCGAGTAGTTCTCATTCTGAATGATGAGATACAAGATCATGGCAGCCAGCATGAAATCGTGCACAGCGAGGGAGCTCATGAACCATCCCGAGCGGCCTAGGACATTTCCAGGCTGGCATCCGATCCAGGAGTTGTACTGAAATTCAAGCAGCGTTGTGGCGGCATCAAGGCACTGGTTTCGAGAGTAATCGTGTTCGGGTTTTGGCACTGCCTCTGCCAGATAGCGCCGGTGAAGGACGCAGCGGCACTTGTGATACAGCGACGCAAGCCCGTATCGTTGAATGATCTGGTAGGGCTCCTCCCCAACACACTCCTCCAGCGGCTTGACGTACATGAATGAAGGGACGCTGTTCCACGCTTCAGTCAGGAGGTTGTCCAGTTTCAGAACCTCGCTGTAGCTCGGCGGCGTTAGCGAGTGGGCTTGCTGGGCAATCTTCCCGAACACCCTCAGGAGCCTGGATTTGTGGATAGCGTATGTCATAGATGTGTAGCTCGATTCTGGCCGCGGCAGCGGCAACTCTTTGCACTTTTCATCAAAGTCGTCGTCTTCCAGGTTCCGTGGTAACTCCGTATCGGATTCAATTCCACTAAGCATACTGGGCAATCCCATGTGGAAAGAAACAAGTAGGTCGATTTGCGCGGCCATGTTCCATTGTCTTCGTCGCATCTCGCCCTCAAACGGAGAAATGTTGGCCAGCTTGGAAGGATCCCGGTGGAATCCCATCTTGAGCATCAGCCGCACGCAAACCCCGGACAAAATGTAGCAATTCATCTGCGCCGCCCGGTTGAGAAGAAAGTCAGCCTCCACGTAAAGAATGAACGCTGGGATCGTGATGGAGGTAGGCTGCGAGTATTTGCCCCATATCAAGGCCCATCCAGCGCATGAGCGGTACTGCTTGATTCTATCGTTGACGGGCACTGGAGAATCGCCCTCCACCTCGTCGGGGGCGGAAAAGCTGTTGAAAAACACCCCCAAAGCGAGTATCATGAACAGCAGAGCTACCCAGTGAAGTGATGCCCCTTTGGGATCTTGCCAAAACCGTACGTACTTGAGGCAGCTATATCAGAAACACGGCCTTACCAGCTGGGGCCTTTTTAGGGTTGACTTACAGCTTTTGTGAATGTCGGACGATGAATGATATCTATTGGCCCGTCGTCGTGTTAGTCGAGACAGGAGTTGTACTACATGTGAATATCATCAAGGTGGATAACAAGATAGGTGTACTGACGTTGTGATGGACTCCTGGATGAAAAGTATCGTGTGACTAGCCTATCCGCTACGTGTCTTTCGGGCAGCTGGGCAATAAGCTCCTCCCGGTTGCTTGGTGCTCCCCTAGCATAAAGGAGCATTTCCGGTCCTTCCAGCTCGTCTCCCGGAATTGCCTCGTCATCCGAGTCACCAGGGTCGTCAAAGTAAGCTTTGATATCTTCAATCTATAGTCAAAACATTCAGCATATCGCTCAATGTGAATCCCTCCTTTCCGGGTCAATCTCATCAACCCACAAGCCATCGTGTCATCACTTACATCCTCAAGCATTGCCAAGCAGTGCGTGGCACCCACGTACGTCGTCGCGCGATCTCCATGGACGACCTGCCCTCTCAGCTGCGGCGCTGCGCTCTCGCCCGCGACTTGGGCCACGGTCTTGAAGTTGCCGTCCTCATCCATCATGCCTCGCACCATTCCCTCGAGTCTCTTGAGCCTGGCCGCCATGCCCTTGGCAGCCGGTCTCTTCTTCTCCGGCTTTGGTGCATAGACGCACAGGTCAAGGCGACCCTTCTTCGCGCACTGGCCGCATGGTTGCTCGCGATCACACTTGAGCTTCGAGTTTCGACAAGGCCCGCAGGAGAGGAGAACCCGCGTGCGCTTCTTTGCGATAGACGCTCCGTTCTTTGCAGTCGAATCCAAGTCCATATTTTTTTCCCTAAAATAAATTGATCAAGCCCAGCGTATGTCCTCTGTGTGCTGCCTTTTACAGAGACTCCTCAGCTTCGTTTTGTCTTTACATGTCGTTTACGGAAGAGCAAAGACACTAGCCGCGCAGCCCCAGAAAGCATAATCAAGTAGCTGCTGCTCTTCTGGGAATTTCTTTCACGCAACCCACGCCCGAGCCCCCTGTCATCAGCACATCCAAGACACGTGCATCCGCATGTCATCAACGTCCGCTATGAAATATATTCAAGATATTGCAGTCGCTCCGAAAAGTCCAGGGATGATATCTACAACATGGTGATGGTGATGCTATCATCACATCTATTATCTAAGCAGCGTATACTATTCGGATTTGCCCGGACATGCGCCAACGTTAACTCCAGTCCCGAATCTGCGCAAAGTAATTGCATGGCAATATAAAAATAACCAGGACCATAAAAAAAATAGACCTTGAAAAGAAACGACCAGATGCTTTAACCCTATTTTCCTCCTCAGGCCGGCGCTCCCGGCAGCTTCTCTATTACATATTTTCCTCTCGCGACGCTCATGATCGGAACACCAGGAATCTTCCGTAATCTCTGCTTCAGCGCCTTATCATTTGTTCCCACGATATAAATCCTATTCTTCGTCACGCGGTCGACAAGGCAGTCATCTGCATAGACTCCCTTATGATCGCACTCCAACCGCTGCCACCTTTCGTCTCTGGCCACTCTCAATGCCAGCCTATACTTTGTTCCCAGCTTCTCGAGTTCGGCCATGACGCAGGACGTGATGATGGGGTTGCACTTGGCATAAAGGAGATCCATCATGGAACCTAACAAGTCGAGCTTCCTCTGGACTGTGTGACTTATGAAATTGGTGTCGACGAGCACGTTGTATGGCGGAACTAGTGCTTCGTTATGTAGGTGGAACATGTGGCTCGGCATCTGGGGGATTTCCTTGATGAGCTCGCCTCCCACGGTCTTTTTAGCAGCCTTTTCCTTCTGCTTGAGCTCCTCTTTCAGTCGGTTCTCCTTGAGTCTGGTGTCCTTAAGGCCCATGACCCGTTTGACCTAGACGTCCAAGTCAGTTTTTGTGGATATGTGAAGAAGAGTGTCGAGAAGAGCAAGCGAACCTGTGCGAACTTTCTTGTCTTTTTTGCGACACCCATGTTTGCACCGCCTCAGCCGCTGTAATCCTAATGATCGTTTCTCTTCAACCTCTTGGTCTTCAATCTCTTCACGGCTTCTGAAGAATTCAAAGCGACTTTTACCGTACTGCGTGGGCGTAGGAAGGCTGAATGTTTGGTGGTTTTTCTAACAGTTGCGATATAGCGAGGAAAAAAAGGTAAGATAAGATAAGGAAAGTTGATTTCAGGCGCTACTAGGGTGGCGGCGGCAGTCGTGCACGGACCACTCAAAAATTCAGAGCCATAGGCCTAGGTAAATACTAGTAGTAGGCACTAAAACTACCTACTACAAGGCCTATACTCAGGCAGCTCAGGTGGCGCTTCATAGGCGGTAGATTCAACACCAGCTCCGGCGATCCTCGACGCGTCTTCCAGATCGCGTAAAGTGATTTCGTCGTCCGATCTTTCCAGCAAAAATGCCTGCCGCAAAGCCAGAGGAAAAGGGCGAGTCCTCAAACGCCACCACCAAGGCAGCCCTCGCGGCGTCTTCCAACGGGTCTCCTACATATGAGCTACCATGGTATGTCCAGAGTCAACCCCTCCAGTGGTGGTGGGTGCAAGTTATTCACGGTGTCATTTTTGCAGGGTGGAAAAGTATCGTCCAGTCTTTCTGGACGATGTCGTCGGCAACACAGAGACAATTGAGAGACTAAAAATCATCGCCAAAGAAGGAAACATGCCACATGTCATTATATCGGGAATGCCTGGTATTGGAAAGACGACCAGTGTCCTCTGTCTAGCCCGCCAGCTGCTGGGAGAATCCTACAAGGAGGCTGTCCTGGAGCTCAACGCCAGTGACGAACGAGGTATGGTGTATTCTAGAGCTTCTGTAAGATATCCAATTCGAAATGATCGTCTGCTAACTAGGCTTGCGTAGGTATCGACGTCGTTCGGAATCGAATTAAGGGATTTGCACAGAAAAAAGTCACTCTGCCCCCCGGCCGACACAAGCTGGTGATTCTCGATGAAGCCGACAGCATGACCTCTGGTGCTCAACAGGCTCTCCGACGGACCATGGAGATATACTCAAATACCACAAGATTCGCGTTCGCGTGCAATCAGTCCAATAAAATCATCGAACCCCTGCAGTCGCGATGTGCAATTCTTCGATACGCCAAATTAACAGACGCGCAAGTCGTGAAGCGACTAATGCAGATCATCGAGGCGGAGAAGGTCGAGTATAGCGATGATGGGCTAGCGGCACTGGTATTCAGTGCAGAGGGAGATATGCGACAGGCCATCAACAACCTACAATCGACGTGGGCGGGTTTTGGTTTCGTCTCAGGAGACAACGTCTTCAAGGTGGTGGACTCGCCACATCCAATTAAAGTGCAGGCTATGTTGAAGGCCTGCTACGAAGGAAACATTGATTCAGCCCTGGACACGCTCCGTGAGCTATGGGATTTGGGATATTCAAGTCACGATATCATCAGTACTATGTTCAAGGTGACGAAGACGATGCCGACATTGAGCGAGCACTCAAAGCTGGAGTTTATCAAGGAGATTGGATTCACGCATATGAAGATACTTGAAGGCGTTCAGACGCTCCTCCAACTGTCTGGGTGCGTCGCTCGCCTATGCAAGCTCAACATGGACCCCAAAAGGTTCAAGGCGGAGTCAAAATGAGAATGCGAGAAGAATTCATCACAGCTAGGAATACAGGAAGCGAGTGTGATTTTGTTCAATTGGGAATTGGAGTTTGGGAGATGCTATACGAATGTGAGGTAATTGGGTATCATCATATGATGGTATGTACACGATCAAATACATGATCTAGAGAAATCCAGGAGGCGAAAGCCACCCCTCGTTTTTTTTCATTTCCCATTGTTCTGGGCCACTTCCTGCTCGTACCTGTCCCATTTTGCCTTCTCTCGGAGCCACCTCCTCTGAGCTCTCACGTGAGCTTCATACTGTCTCAAGCGCTGGTCTGCTTCAATCATGCCGCCCAGGACCATGGCTGACATTTGGACATAACTATTGACATATGAGCACGTGCGTGGTCTAATGCCGATGCAATATCCTTACACTTTGAACTGAACAGTAGTTTTGCGGTAGACAGGCGACCAGATGTAGGCCGCGCTCCCCAGGAGCGCTGCGCCAATGCCCCATTTCGCTGCCCCGATGAGGCCTCCCTTTCCTGCTTCCCACCCGGCATCTTTCGCCTCGTCGCTTTTGAGAGGATCGTGGGACGAAGGCGACGCCATCTTTACACTGGGAAAGAAATCCGAATAAGCGGACGACACGCAAGATTTCAGAAAGCCCAGTCGAAGAGGATGGAGGAAGAACGGAAGACTGAGCGCTCTGTATGTTCAATAAGGCCAGTTAGATTGTGGGCATTCCTTTTTTTTCTTGTATAACACGAGCTCACCAAGTTGCTACACAATTTGTTGTGAGATCCAGGAAAGCCGAATCTCCGAAGAGTATCGTACGTCATATAATAATCGAAAAGCTTCAGGGTAGCTGTCCTCCGAGCTTCCCCACATCTCCGTCTCAATCCTGCTCGAGTACCCAAGATATCCTATTGAAAATGGTCCTGATCCTGGGAATTTTCTACACTCATGTCCCAATACCCAAACACATTTAATTTTCCTTTTATCTTGCTAGGCGACGAGATATGGGGCAGTACTTGACGTTCAGGGCACCATGTCTACAAGCTAGAAGTCTTCTAGTTGGAAACATCGAACCATTTGCAAAATAAGAGCTCCACCCTTGGCAACTTAAGGTACTTTACCTCACCTAGTAAAGTCCCTTATTAGCTACCAGTGTACGAAGTAACCTCTGATTCTGAATTGGTGAAAATACTTCTGGCCATTTGCTGACACTATGGTCAGAGCCACCTCCCAAAAATATCGAGAATATTCGCTCAGAATAATAATTTTCAATCATCCTGCTCTCACACACGGCACTGGTCCAATTGCTGAGCCCTGTAGTTCGTACTCCGCGTCGTCTTATCATTCCCATGCGTGAGCACATGGCCAGATACCCTAAATTTTCGGCTATTTCATATTTTCGCAGTCTGTGGGGCGCCCGACCTGCAGGAACCAAACTTAAGTACCTAAAGCAGTATATGCATTTATGCAAGCGAGGCCAAAGCTTTGATGACAAAAACCGAAGCAACCAAGTTTTGGACACAATTTCTTTCTTGTTCCATCGAGCAGTCAAATTTTGCCAGCGCGGCAGATCCAGCAATGATTACGCTTCCGTTGTTGCCTGGAGTTGCCACGTTTCTGCTTTGATGCTCATAAATTGTTGAGCACGCCTTGGCGTTTGTCCCTTCTTCTTCCTGCGTCCATATCTGAGTTTTTTGCGCTTTTGTTGGAGCAAAGTTGCACACAATGGCAGAGCTTTCTATGGACGCATACTGGCGAGCGCCGCCCATTGCCAGGTAAGAACCACTTTGTTTTCCCACACGCTTTTTTCTGATACACCGCATGCAACACAATGGCATACTAATGTTCGTGTAGGACTGTTGCGACTGTCACCTTTGTTCTGTCTGTCGCTGTCCATACAGGAATTCTTGCGGGGCACTTGTTCGCTTATGATATCTATCATGTCCTGTGGATTCCACCGCAGTTATGGCGTCTTGTAACATGTTTCTTAATCACATGGCCAAACCTTGGCATTCTCTTTGACACATTTCACATGTACATGTATCTGAGTCAACTGGAGAGAGGCCACCCGCGATTGTCCAGACGAGAAGACCTCGTTTGGTACTTGATTTTCATCTGCGGAACAATTCTGGTAGGTCCATGGCTCGCATTCTTCTGTGCTCTTTCCCGTGCCCTGTTTGCAAACTCCTCAAATATCTGCCCGGGTAGTGCTGTGCCTCTACTGCTATCACGGTTCCTGGAATTGAGGAAGATTACCCCTGCACTTCGAGTCGGTCCACTCATTCGCATAAGGGCCGGCTTGCGGTGTGGGCATGGTGGGATGTCGTAATGGATGGCTCGAGTGATTCATCATTCACTCGGGTGGTTTTATATGCTCCCTACATTTCTGTGTCGATGACACCCATGTACTTTTGTCTTGTCTCTCTCGTCGTCCTTTCCCAGCTCGTGATTGAGGCTGACCTAGGCTTCAGGCTCTCAATCACTTGACCGGCTTCGGGTTCCCAATCCTGACGCAAGCCCTCCTTCTCGCAATGGCCTACACTGCTACTCAAGAACAGCGTGGCCAGACAACAAATTACATGTTCTTTAGTATCCCGTCCCAGCTTGTGCCTTTCGCTATGATGGCGATCAACTTTTTCTTTCCCAATGGCATTTCTATCGTGTTATTGCAACTCCACGGATTGGCTGCAGCGCATCTCTACTTGTTCTTGACCAAGATATGGCCTGAGATTGGTGGTGGTCGGAACTGGCTTCAGACCCCAGCGTTCATTAGAACATTGGTGAATGGATCTGCGCCGCAGCCAGGATTTGGGGCCAGAGTGCCTGGTGCCTCCTCATCCGCGCATAGCACTGGTACGTCTCGAGGCCCGCTACCTGACTCATGGAGAACGAGAGGGCCTGGGCACCGCTTGGGATGATTCAATTAGTACATACCTGATAGAAGACCCGACTGACGGTCACGAAATCAACCTGAATATAATGATGAATTGAATTGCACATTGTGGACCGTCGATCTTTCATCTACGAGTTTAGTCATCGGAAATTGCCATAACGGGACATGGCTAGTAAGCGTGTAATGGTTTATTGTAGAGAGTATGACAAAGTTGGAGAGATATATCAGTCAAGATGAATTTGCTGTCTCATGACATAAGAGATCGACAACTGCTTTCAACTGACAGAAAGCCTATGATAGCCCGACGCCATTTCAAAAAGCATAAATGACCCCTAACCACCCAGCCTAGGCCCTATATTGGATTGGAGAATGATAAGACAAAAGAGAATACTGAAGAATCTTACAATAGCAAGCATCTGAAGATATGTAAGGTCCCTCACATGCCATACAAAACGCTCTTCCCGCTTGGTAGTGGCACCTCTGTATATGCAGCATACTTGTCGCCGCTTCTGGGAGTCGGCGGACGATTGCGGTCGTATACGACGATTCCAGCGCCGAGCAGCCGATCAGCAGCTCTAGAGTCGTTCATCAGAGGAGGGGAGATGCGCAGCTGGCGCTCAACAGCGTTTCTGTTCGATGTGATGGGCAGGAGATTGAGGCTTGGGGGAATCTTCTTCTTGGGTATGTGTAGCTTGGACAAGGAGAGGGACGAGAGCCGAGAGCTCCATCGGGATGATGCGGAGCCTGGCGTTGTAGGTGATGAGTTGGATGTGTAGCGACGAGATGAGGATGAGGATGTCGATGGTCCTCCTCGTGTAGGTGCTGGCTGGGGCCTGGAGATTCGGGAAGCGTCTGCTACGGCAAGTACGTAGGCTTGGGCAACGAATGAATCAGGCGTACTTGGTCTGAGCCTGCGAGGAGGTCGAGAGGGAGATAGGGAACGACTGGAGCCGGCTTTGCCATCTCCTCTAGAGATGTTGTTTGGATCGTAGGCTTGATGGGCAGGCATGGCGTTGTCGGGGCCATGGAGGACCGATCTTGGATCGTGAGTGAGCTGTATGTGGCCTAGGCGAGCGGCCTCCTCCATGCGGTTATAGAACTGGCCGTTGGTGCCGTCGGCATATGGCCGGTTCATCACACACTCCCACGGCTCGACGAGAGTCTTGGGGGTGTCAGGGTCCTCTTCTCTGTAGTAGTAGCCGTACTGCGGGTACAAAGGGGCCCTTTGGCGAGCGAAGTAGATGATGAAGAGACAAGTGGCTAGCGAGAAGATGCAAACGACGCCGACGATGATGCCAATGATGGCGGAAAGGGGGAGACCGCGGGAATAGGGGCCATCCTGCTCGGCGTTGCTGTCTGTTGTATTGCCGCCGTCTCTTTTTGAAAGTGATAAGGTGAAGCCGCGGATGAGAGAGTTGTCCTCGCTCTGCTTGCAGCCAGCTTCAAGGGCAGCCAGGACTGAGGTTGCACAACCAGTTAGAAGAATTCTTGTCTCGCAAGCTGTGAGGAAGATGGAGCAGAATCTCACAGTTGGCAAGATGGACCTGAATGGCCCGAGAAGTGGCGATGATGAGCAGGGGTAGGTCTCTTGGGGAGGTAATCATGCTGGGCTATCGATGACTGCAAGTCAGAGACAGGCAGCGAAGGCACAAAGGTTTTCAGAAGGCCTATTTGTTGAGATGGCCTGCTCATTATAGGGCCAGGATCGATCTGTGGCGAATATCATCCACCGTCTCGTGGAGATGATATCGACTACAAGACCGATGGCGGTTGAACTGATCGACCCTATCGAGGCAAGGCTACCGAGCAAAAGGCCAGCTGGCTGGGGGAGAAGCAGCCGGCAATAGTTATATAGCAGTGGCAACAAAAGGTACATCTCCATATGGCACATTAGGGTGTCAAGAGCACGGTGTGTTGGTTCTAGTATAAGGACGAGATGCATATCAGATGGGTCTCTGATAGAGGGTGCCCTAGTGAGGCCTACATTACGAGTGGCTACATTGGCGGACCCTGTTGCCGATGGATGCTACCTCGTGGTGGTGCTGGGGAGCGGCACACACATGCATGAGATCAAGCCTTTTGACACCGAGCGAGGGCATAATCCGAACGAGGAGGAGAAGGGGACACTCGTGCCCAAGGAGAGGGGCGGGCACGTAGAGGTGTGGGCTGCGTCTTGTCTGCACAAATTTGCCGTATAGTCCTGGTACGTCGAGCTGAGGCGTATGCATCTCAGCCACGACGGCGTTGTATGCGGTACGACACGAGGCTGCCTGGACAGCCTGTCCAAACAGATGGTGAGCATGTACTCATACACACATCTCACACAAAAAGTCCTAGCCGGGATATAGACATGGACAAGACTTTTGGTGCGAGTGGGACACGGCACAAAAGGTCGCTTCGTCTAGATTGCGAAGGAAGAATCAAACTTTTTGACCCAAGCTCGGCTGAATGAGGTCCTCCCCGGCCGAGTAGGGGAGAAGGCAGGCAGACAGACAGACAGACGAGCTGGATGGTGCTTTAGACGCCACACAGGAGCTTGGCTGGCATTGGCCGCTGGATCCAATCAGCAGCGGTATAGACGCGCGGGCAGATGCGCAGATGTGCCGCGGAGACGGGGGGAGTCGACTGGCAATAGCCTCAAGACGGTTAGAGGCTGTGGAACGCGAGAATGGCAAACGGCAACGGTCGAGTGGCTCGATGGGCCGAGGAAGGGTGGCGGCGGATGACCACGCCAATTAGTAGTGCATGCGTTGAAGAAGGCAAGCGATGGGCACCTCAATGGTCAGACCGTCATCTCAAGGCCCGCGCAAATGCAACCCTTCCGTTGTGGATGAGAGGATTTGATTTGATATGCCACAAGGGTACGTGTGTGTGGTTCGTGAGAGACGTGGGCTTTTCGGTCTCCTCATCCTTGTCTTGACAGGCCCGCTTAACACTTCCCTGCGCCATGTAGGGGTTTTCTTATTGCTCGATTTGCGCGCTGCCTGGCCTGGCGGGAATGTTCCGGCTTAATTGCGACCTCTCTCTCGACCTTCCGTTCTGCGCTCTTTTCTGAACCCCTGCCCTTGTCGTTGTTGCGCTCCGGAGCTCGGCCAAAGAGGTGACAGACGCGTACTTTGCGGGTATGAAGTCGTATTTCGCAGCAGAAGGCATGTGGGTGGTCTGGACTTTGTTCAGCATGCCGCACAGCCTCCACTTGTGGAACAAGGAACGTTGCTCTTCTTGGAAAGCAAGAGAGAGAGAGAACCCGATGATGAAGAGGACCAACAGAAGAGGGGAGAAAAGAAGCCCTTTGCGTGACTGTGTCATCCAAGCTACTTTTGGTTGTGCCGACAGGAAGGATGCTCTGGACAGGTCATGGCAAAGGAGCTCAGCATCGTCGCAAATGAAGCTCGCTTATGATTGCTGACATGGTCTCCGCGATCGCCTTGCCCTCTTTTTTGGCCTTGTCGCATGGCGCTAGGAGGCATCCGATAGCCGCGATGGCGGCTTTCTGATCATTTTTGACTGCGCATACGAAACTGGAGACGAGCCCGCACTAGAGGAGGGCTAGTTTGAGGACCCCCCGGCCTTTGGCGATGGAACCGCGGGATCAAAGACTCGCAGGGCGCAGCTGGTTTAAGTTTTTGGTGCTCATTAAATCCCAGAGATGCCACAGTGCCATATCGTTGGCTGGCTTAGATTGCAGCATTGAAGGCTGTCTTGCGATCACCTGTCGTTGAGTACGTAGCGTTTCTGAAGTTCGTCAGATCCATGGGAAAAAGGAGAGGATGACACAAGCGGTTACTTGTCAAGGCGTCACATATGAAATCATGTCATTCCGTAATGTCTGGCTTGCTGTGCAGCCTGATCGATCTCCATCGTGACCACAGCAGCTGGCGTGAGAGGCAAAACCGCGTTTGATAAGCCTTCACAGCATCTCCATCGCCCCCGCTAACAATAGATGTTTCATTCACAATCGAGCAGGTCCAAGAGCAGTGGAGTTCGTTGGGTGGTCATGGTGTAAGATGAAAAGAACATGTTTAGATGGCACACTGGGCCGTGTCCCCAATGGCCAAAAGGGATCTGGCGAAGCTGGACCCCAAGTATGCCCTGAAAATTCTAATCAAAATGCTCTATATTACAAAACATCTTCTATTTCGCGGCTGGCTGGTATAGTATTCCAATGCAGAGAGCTCGCTGTCGCACTCCTGCGCGAAAGAAAGCAGGAGACGGTAGACAAGCTTATATTATTATTATTATCTCTTTTCTGTAGTCATGGCCAAAGATGAGTATGCTGTAAGCGCGGTAAGATGTGAATAGACGATTGGGGTGACGTACTCTAGTGATGTGTAGGTAACGAGCCTTGCAAGCTCCTTGACAGCTGGCCTTATCATGGAAGATGGCAGGAATGTTTGCTGTCACTTACATCCCTTGTGCAATGTCGCAGGTGAATGTAGCAAACTCGTATATCTTATTCGGTCTTCCCGTTGACGATCTCTGAGGGTCTATTGGCTGCAGCGGCATCTTTCTGGTATAGCTGATGTTGTTGAATGTACTTGTAAACTGAACTGGGGATATCTAGTACTCTTTCTCCGTTTTGTATCTGAGCACGGACACGGGTTGACTAGCCGCTCAGTTAGTCTATGATCCGAGATTGTTCATGTTAAGAGGGGACTGGCTTCTCACCGATACTTCATTAATGACCGTGGGAACTACCCAAATCTTGTTATATTTCTTTAGTGGCGCTATCGCATCTTCGATTTTGCATTGAGCGGGCCTGGAGTAGCGTTGCGTCAGATTAGCATTGGCCCGGATTGCACCGTAGCGGTAAGATGGCAATCTTACCTTTCGACGACAAAGGCTCCATAGTAGCCGAGGAGTACGTCAATATCGGCAGGATCCCATAACTTGGGATCTGCCATGGTAGCTGCTAAATCAGCGCCGACAAGCAACATGACCTCTGCCTTGATGAACTTCCCATCTCGAGTTTCAATGCCGCCAAGGACGGTGTTGATTTCGTGATCGAAGTGGCGAAGAACGTCGACCGTTGGGGTGTACAAAGGCCTGCCCTTCTCATCCACGCGCAACGCCTCCCATGAGTCAATGGTGATGTCGACCTTGGCGTCTGCGGAGACGGCTAGGCTACACACTACACAAGAGGTGATTAGCAAGGGACTAGCAAGTTCCCTTGAGCGAGACGAAAGATTTTCGACGTACTGCTGATTCGGTGATGGGCGGGGGCCAGCGACGCCTTCTGGTACGCATCCGAGCAGGGCGACAGATAGTTGCCGACAATTTCAAATCCAGTCTCATTCTCGTCTACGTAACGCTGCGCGAACTCAAACATCTGCAGATCTACATTGGAGACTCGTTAGGGAAGAGTCACGATAACGTTCCGTCGGCCTCTTCTCGGCAACCACTTACGTAGCGTTGTTATGGGAGAGAAGCTCCCGCAGGCGACGAGGACGAGGGGGACAGTATTCGGTCGGGTCAGGCGACGCTTCAACTTATGGCTTGGAAACACATATCCGGCGGGCGATGCGATCGGCTCTGGAGGCGGAGTCGCCGTGCCATTCGGCTGCGGGCTGGCCCCGAAGCTCGACGCCGAGGCCACCATTGCGGCCGTTGCGCAGGAGCTAGAAACGTCTCGTCGCGGGAGGAATGATGAACAAGCTAGAGTCACTGTTTGCAATGCCACGGCGTGGGTGATCGCGTGCGAGTTTGCAGAGAGCCGTGGGATGGCTGCGGCGGGACGATAAGGGTGGGATGTTGGCGATAGATAGGGCTGGAGGAGTTCAAAAGAGGGATTTAGTCTCTGCGCTGCCTACCCGCTAACCCGAGACAGCCCCGAGGGAGGCTGTCTCACCTCTCCAAGTCGCTGATGGCCTCCGCTAATGGCATTGAGTCTTTTTAGTAATGCGCTCCAGCACTTAATGCGGGAAGCGTTGGTACCTACGCCTAAGCAGTGGCTACTATCTTGAACGTTCAATATTCCGGCTTATTTGACATCTGCTAGTGACTTTAGCAAGATTTAGTGATCACTGTGCCAACTCAATACTAATCGAATCATGGGGCTCGAGGTACGCCTGAGCTTTGTAACCGTCAAGGCGGCCGCTTCTAGACTTGTCATATTGCTGACTGACACTAAATGAGGTCCATAGATTTTTTTTTTTTTGAGTCGGTACTACGTGTCCTGCCTCGAGTGACGTCAATGTCTCTCAACGGACGTCTCGTCAGGGTCGCCGCCTACCTAACTTTCGAACGTAATCCGACGCTATACAATATGCAGCTGACATTTTCAGTAAATTCTCGATTTTAATTCAATGTCTTCCCTGCACTAGAGTTCAGCTTGTCTCGTAGCAACCGGCCACCGGGGCAACTCACAGCCGCGAAAGTAGATCTTGACATATCTGTTGAGAATGGAGCGGATATACCTTTGGTACCTACCCTGGTAGGTAACTCTGGAAGCATTCAACATGCATTCCCAAGAAAGCCTTGGTACTTGTTCATTTCCTGGTGGGGAGAGTAACCCCAGTACTGTACTTGGCATCCAACCGTCGAGCATCACGCTCTCACTCTTTAGACACCTACCTAGTACCTATAGTACCTTAGTAATGCTTCTGTTTGGACATTAGAATTGACGGCAATGTGTCAAACAAATAACACGCCGTTTTAGTGGAGCCTAGGTGAAGAGACATGCCGGTCTCACACTTGGGTCATGCATTACGCTACCTTACGTTAGGTACGTTAGGTACGTACCTACTATATGTATCATACAAAGTTGCAACCCTGGATACGACTCCATGCCCTCCGCAGTTAAGCAGCCCTGCAATGCCGCAGCCGGCGGCAAATTGAGCGATGCCGTTGGTGGATTGCGTCTGGAGGAACGATCGGTATCCAATAACAGGACGCCTCACCTTTAAAACAGAGTCGGTGCATATCTCGACCCTTGCAGAAGATGAAACAAGAATAGACCTAGACTGAAATGGCACTCCTCTTTCCTCCTCATCCTGCTAAGACTTGTACCTCTGCATCAAGAAGCTTCTGCTGTCCATGTACCTGGACTCTGCTTTCCTGATGTATAGCATTTTAAGTACCTTGGCTCCCAGGCAGAGGTACCCACCTACCTAGTAGCTAATATGATGCTGAGGGTTGATATCTAATGTATTACTTCGTATCAACTGTAAGGTATAGTTCTAGACGTAGGTAAGGCAGGTGCTATTACTTTAGATACGGTAGTCGGAGGCGCTCCTCCTACATTTTATTCTCTACATATGTACTCTGGCAGGTGACAGGCTCGAAGTGCGCTGGAATAACAGAGTGTAGCACTGGAATTGGAACTCTCTTTCCACTATCACCCTCACCGTTACCCCACCTCCCCTCTACGGTGCGAAACCAAACCTTCGGGCTCTCAGGCTCCATCCTGGATGCTCGTTCTACGCCCAAAGCAGGCTGTTGTTGGTTGTTGGTTGCTGTGCCGGTGCTGCTGACGATTTCTGCTTCGTTTCTTGCCAAGCTTGCAACTCACAACAAAGCCGTGCGACGGCCGGGCTCTGCCCGTCGTGCTGGAGCTCTGGACTGCGCCGTCGCTGCTCCGTCTGTGAGGCGCGTCGGAGAAGAACGTGGATAGAGACGAGCGAGGGGACAGGATAACAAAAAAAAAAATATAGTCAGGATGCGGATCGCATGCCTTCAGTTTGCGCCGCAAGTCGCAGAGGTGGAAGACAACCTCAACAAGGCGGACCAGATTCTCAGTCAAGCCGACCCAGCGGACCTGGACCTGGACCTCCTGGTGCTTCCAGAGCTGGCCTTTACTGGTAAGGCTCTCCTGCTGAGACAAGGCTGGATGACTTAATGAAGCCGCTGACTCGTTTCGTATAGGCTACAATTTCAAGTCGCTAACTCATATTTCCCCTTACCTTGAAGAGTCAAACTCCGGCATCAGTTCGCTCTGGGCTCGAAATACAGCCCTCAAGCACGACTGCACTGTCGTCGTCGGCTATCCCGAAAAGGTAGATCCGACGCTCAACTGGCCCACGGATCCTCAGTACTACAACTCTGCCATCGTCGTCAACGGCGATGGCGAAACCGTGGCCAACTATCGCAAGACTCATCTCTATTACACAGATGAAACATGGGCCCTGGAGGGTTCTCACGGCTTCTTTCAGGGACGGCTTCCTGGCCTAGGCCACACCGCCATGGGGATCTGTATGGACTTGAAGTGAGTGCTGGACAGCCTCTCCCCTCTTCTTTCCGTTCACTTCATGAGTTAACGTGGAAATCCACCAACACCCCAGCCCTTACAAGTTTGAGGCTCCATGGGACAAGTTCGAGTTTGGACAGCATGTCTTAGACAGCGGCGCTCGACTTGTAATAGTTTCCATGGCGTGGCTTACCAATGAGGATCCCCAAGAATTCACCAGCACTCCCCTAGAGCCCGATAGCATGACCCTGTTATACTGGGTATCGCGCCTTGAGCCGTTAGTTCGGATAGAATCCAACCAAGAGGTCATTGTCGTCTTTGCAAACCGCTGTGGTACGGAGGGTGAGGCAACCTACGCCGGCACTAGTGCCGTAGTTGGCATACAATCCGGTGAAGTCTGGGTGTATGGCATACTGGGTCGGGGGGAATCTGGCCTCCTCGTAGTCGACACCGATTCCGAACCGTACGCGAGACTAGTATACCAGCCGCTTCGGCAGGACGTTCAAGCTCAAGACGATGACTCTACTAATCTAGAAGCTCGTGGAACAAACACTTCTCCTCCGCCGGATCAGCGTCACGATCGAGACCTGCCAAGCCGCGAGAGCGCATCTGAAGCCCCTTACTTTCCCTCTGCTACCCGGCAGCAAGACGAATCACACTTGGATGAGTGGCGTACGGATATAGCAAATCATGTAGCTGTGCCAAAGAATGAGCGGCCTTCGGAGGCAGTTGAAGAACATCTGATGCCTCATACGAGTACATTTCATCCTGTTCGCGCGGCAAGGTCACCGAGTCCGGGGCTAGATTTCGACCGTTTACAACTTAATATCCCGTCTGATAAGTATATGCTTCGACGATATCTTGAGTCGGAATCTCCAACTTCTCATTCCGGGGTAGTGAGTCCTCCAACACAGCCTACGACTGCACCTCCAGAAGGGTTCAGGGGGCTACGGAAAGATCAACAAGATTACTCGGCTTTCTACCCTGATGCGAAAGGCAATGAAAAGCGGCATAGCCTACGATCTGATGTGTCTGTGTGGAACAACCAACCAGGTCGAGTCCGCGAAATCACCAATCCAATGCTGGACCCCCCTGACTTATCTTACGTGACAACGCATGAATGGCTCCCGATCAGCGAAAGAGCAGCGAAAGCTAATCTTCCCGGAAGCGATGAATTTCTTAACAAGACTCACAGCCGACAACAGTCTTCTGGCTGGGTTAGTCAGCATGACAGCGACTACAACGGAGGACCGATGTCCAGGCAGTCGTCTCAAAACCACCTCCGAAGAAAGCACAGTCATAGCCAAAACGATGATATTGCAAGAAGTTATTCTAGCAGTGCTGTTCTGCCATCCCACATTCTTCAATCTCATACAACGTCACAGATGGTCACGGAAGAGGTCGGTAGAGGCAGGCGCCACTCCGCGCACAGACAACCGAAGGATAGGCGACGTGGATCAAGAAGCACGCAGCTATCTCACAAGGAGCATATCGATCTTTCGCAGTTCACCCTTATCGAAGAATATCCTTCTGCTAGTTGCCCTGTGCATGGAAGCCGCCCCGCATCGGGAACTAGACATCGAAATCGATCTGGAGCCAGGGGTCGATCAGGAAATCGCTCACAGCCTATTCCAGAGGCTCAAGCTTCTAGACGACAGCATAGCCAGCGCGGTGTATCTCAGAGTGGGGGTCAGAGAGACAAACATGGCCGACTATATCCTCAGATTGGCTCATCAGGGTTCGAGCGGCGCTTAGACTGCGAGAGTAAAAACGATGAAACAGAAAGATCCGCCGGCGGCCCTAATCCTGGCCTGAAAACTCCAACGGCTATGCTATTGATACCGGACCTGGAATTGGCAGACGGTCTTGAGAAAGCCCTTACTTTACTAAAATGTGTGGAGAAAACTTCCGAGCACGTCGTGAGGCGACGAGTGAGCTCAGTATGGTAGATTTCTTTTTCTTCATCTACTTCAATACCCCCTTCATAACGTATATTCTCATTTGCCTTTCCCTGGCGTTTAATTGTGAAAAAAGTGCTGGGCGCGCCCTTTTGTGAGGTTTAGAAAATAATTTGGCCTAGAATTGACGTCTCTCTGCTAGGGTAACTAGTATGGTTGGGTGGATAGGGTCAACATAGCGTACATCGTCTAAACGGGAAATCAGAGCTGGTAAGTGGTTTGCCATGCTATTTCTTACGTGTCCACCTCATATCGAGCGCAACAGATGTTTTAGAACCCTGGTAGCGTTGCTGTAAACATGATTTTTGTCCCTGCTGCCATTGGACTCACAGGTGGCTTTCAGGATGGACCACGTCAGCATAAAACCAATCGAGAGCAGCTACAAAGCGCGCACACTCATGAAACGTTTGTGACACCATTGAATGATGATGCCTGACATCGTACGCATTGCATGAAGTTCACGGAGCGGTCGATGATGGTAGAAGGCATACCGTCCAACAACAACGTCACACTTCATCAGCGGACATGACCAACAAGTGTGATAACTGCGACATAAGACTCTGCTGAAGATGTGGACGGCGCCTGGGGGCGGTTATGGACGCAAAAGTGTGAGCATGTGATTCGAGATGCTGGGATTTGAATTGCCGAGACACCCCAAACCTCCACCTAAACGATGTTACGAGCCGCAGCAGCTTGCCATTGCCGCAAAGAGCATTGGGTCCGTTTGTCTGGTTGTCATGCCGTGTAGGTGCCCAACCGTTTCTAATCCGTAAACAACGAAGAGTGCCTATTACCGATTCATACGGCGTTGGTTGAGCATTGGTGCGGATAGGGAAAAGATTTGGCCCCCCCTCGGGGGGCAGGCAGAATAGGATATGGAGGGTAGCAACGAGGCACTTCCTCCAGCGTCGAGAGACTCGGGCAGCCCGGAATTCGGCAGTGACGGATGGAGTTCGTATATGACGTGAGAGTGTCGCTGGTTTGAAAGGCTGTTCACGCGGATAGCACAGGGTAGTGAGAGACGGGAGGTAAAAACATGGGCTTGCCGGAGAGACCAAACTTCCTAACGGTTCCCGGCCCTTTCCCGTGGCAGAGAAAACGGCCCGCAAAACCGTTCACGATTCATCTACTAATCTTTCTACGTGAATGTCTCCAAATGCAATTTTACAACTTGACGGACGGCCAAAGTCCATCCGGAAGAGACCTAAGCGCCGAGCTCAAAGCGAGCTGCCAATCAGAGGACAGCGATGGGCAGTGGCTGGTGATTGCGATGTGAAAGATATACAGGGATCCCTGCAGCGGCTTAACGCCACACAAGGGGATCGCGGGTGATTCCCGCCTTTTAGTGGCTAGATGCGCCCTTGTCTTGCGGAAATGGAGGGCACATCAGCAGAACGACGACTGGTCGCCTCCTCTAGGGCAGCTAATAAGCAATTGTATACGGAGCACAGCTTGGCATCGTGCCGTTCTCGGCATGCGTGGCCTCTGCAGGCCTGAAAAGGGCGAGACTAGCAACGCTAGCCCGGAGGAGGTGTGAGGTTCAGCTACCCTCCGAGAGACGAGGGTTGGACGGGACATTGAGAGATTTGACATGGGGGATGTGGAAGCTAAGGTGCCTAGCCTTGCTTGCTCACCCCGTCACAGCCGCGAACAAAGGCCCGCGAGAGGCAAAGGGGAGCGGATAAACAGCGTTGCAGGCGAACCGCACGTCTTTCTCGGGTGGAGAAGCTTGATCCACGGAGGTGTAGTGGTCTGGGTCGGTAGGGCCACAGGATAACGCTCCCCGGATCAAACTTCCATGCTCGTTGACTGGCGGGGAGGACGGAGCGGGCGAACAGAGGAGGAACTGCTAGCGGGAGATGCGACTCTGCATTCTATCACATCTTTCCAACCAACAATTTGGCCCCCTTGGCTTCGTCTGTGACCGATCTTGGCACGTTTATAATCTCGACTAGCTCTCTCCGTTGATCTCCCGCTTGGTTTAAAAAGCCATCGAAAGTGAAGATATGACTTTCGCCCTTCGTCACTGACGATATTTGATTGCGACTGATTGCCATCAGTGGCGTGGGATGTAACACAGGCCGGTACTGTGTTTCCTCGCCTCACTCGCTCCAAATCCTACGCTCGCTATCTCAAACAAAGATATACCCTCCCACACACCAAGTCCGTTGGGCGACCATAAGAAAGTGAAGGGGAAAAGGAAAAACCTGACAAACGTCGTCGAAATAATGTTACGCCTCTTGACGAGCTTTGCAGCCGCCGGCGCGGTGCTGCCTGCGGTCGAGGCCATCCTCGTGGCGCCTAATTCGCCATGCTCTGTCAACTGCGGCAACGTTCTCAGCTCAACGTCCCCCAGCGATCTTGTCTGCACACCGGGTCAATATACCGGCGGCTATGACAACGGAGCTGGCGCGGTGTTCCAGGGCTGTATCCAATGCGAGTTAAGCAGCTCATATGCCACGCCAAGTAATTACACCGACATCATGGCAGCATTGTGTATGTGCTCCATCTCTAACATCCGGACCTCCTACGAGGCCCCCGTTTGGCTACCCGCGTGGCTAACGTCTCATCAGATAATTTGCGATACGCTGTGTCATATTGTGTCTTTGACGAGCCGGCGCATTCTGATTTTGTGGACAATCCATGCGTCACGAGGTAAGAGCACAGTCCCTAAGGTGATGTCCTTGGTTGACAAGGAAAACCGACTAACCTCGACCTTAGCAAAGCTTGTGGTGTTTTCGCGGACGCTATTGCGTACCAAAACCTGTCAACTGAGTACGACGACTTTGGGTACTGCGATGTATGGCCTACTGCAGACACCCTCGACTTCCAAGGATGTATTCAGTGTCTTCAGGTGAACAACAACTACTTGGCAAATTGTAAGACGTTCCGCAAGAGAGCACCTCTTCTGACCATAGCTTCTCGCTAACGAAGACTAATTAGTTGTCACCGTCCTCGAAGCTGGATGTCAACAGAAACCGGTTCCCGGCGTGAATCTCGGACTTCAGGGTAATATCTTTTCTAGCCAGGTCGTAAACATCACCGCTCCGACACCGACAGCACAAGTGGATCCCTCCTGGTTCGATCATGGCCCGCTGACACTGGGCGGGAAAGTGGGCATTGCTTTGGGAGGCTTTTTCTTCCTCTTAATGCTCGTCGGTGCAGGCATCATATGCAATGGCAAGAGACGGAGAAAGGCATTCCTCAAGACTCTGGAGACCAACATGGCACAGATGAAGCCTAGCAATGGCGGCTGGCCATCCCTTCCCGTCCATCACGACGCTAGCGAGACGCCTCTCAGCCAACGACCGCTTCGGGGCTGGGATGACTCTCCAGTGACAGTCAACACGGAGAAGACCTTCCCTCGCTACTTCTCCCCTTACTCCTCTCAGTTTAACAGCCCTGTCAGTGCGACCGACCTTAACCATATGCCATGGCCAGAGCCGGCTCTAGCTTCGCCTCATTCTCCTCGTGAGATTGGTGTTGCACTCGGCTCCGCGATTGATGTTGGATCCCAGGACCACTGGCCCGTGTCGCCCGAAGATAAGGGCAAGATGAGAGAGGAATCATACGAGATGCAGGATGTTGACAGCTCCGGTAACGAAACTAGAGTGGGCCAGCAGACTTCTCACACTGAAGCTCCGATCTTGGGACATCCTGGCTACGGGAGAAATTCCGATAGCCCACCGAGACAATATGATGTGCACGGGAACACGGCATAAAGAAAGGGGGGGGGGTCCTAACTAACGTTCACGACTTATGAATTTGTCATCTTATGGGGGAGGACTATGTGATGTATTTTTTTTTGATCCTGCGTGGTGTTTAGGAGTGCTTTATACGTATATACCTCTCTGTTGATGCGGTAGTGAAGGACCGTCATCTAGGAAGGATGGAAACCATGTGGTGAAGCCTGGTGGACTGGAGATCTGGGGATACCCGAAGCACGCCTTGATGGTGGCTGATTCATTGAAGGAATACAATTGGAGATATCGTGTGCAGGACGAACATGAATACTACTTGACGAGCACGGACTGCTGATGCCGATGCTATTATACAGTTTAGGGAAATTACTCGCCCCCGTGACCAGCTTTTGAGTGAGAGCAACTATATCGTGCCTATGTCGATAACATTACTCCCATAGATCCTAAGAAATATTATATGGCAAATGTCGGCTTATGTAAGAATATTTGTGTGGCTGATACATTAAGAAGTGTGGCTCATACCAGAAAACCTAACCGTATCTGGTTCGGCGGTGAATTAGCGCCACATATTTTGGGGACGTAAAGTCTCGGCCCCACAGAGCAAAGGAAAAAAAAAAATTGGAAGCTCCAACCACTGGTTCGAAGAGGAACTAGAAAAAAAAATATCACGACCACGACCACGATCACGAGCGCGCCTTTCTCGTATCAAGTCGTCGGAACCGCCAATCCCTAAATTTCCTTCAGTTTTGACTTCGAGAAGGGACTGTCCAAGATGGCTGCGGTAATCGTGAACAAGAAAGAGCAGGAGGGGGACTACACCATCAAGCCTCAAGCGGTGACCCCGGCGATTGACACCAGCCAGTGGCCGCTGCTTCTCAAGAACTACGACAAGCGTAAGTGAAAAAGCGCGCCCATCTTCCCCTTCCCAGAAGATAATTTGCCTTGTCTCCAATTGGGCGTTGGGGAAGATGTCAAGCGGCGTCGATGCGAGAAGAAATCGAGGGCATTTCAGAGGCTGACCTGTGCCTTGCTTTGGCTTTTTAGTTCTCGTGCGAACGGGTCACTTTACCCCGATTCCCAATGGATCTGCTCCTTTGAAGCGCGACATCAAATCATACATCAGCTCTGGTGTGATTAACCTGGACAAACCTTCGAACCCTTCCAGTCACGAGGTGGTGTCTTGGGTCAAGCGAATTCTTCGGTTCGTACTTGCTTCTTAATTTTTGACCCTGTCTAAATTTTTTGTCGATCCTGCGGAAAGAAAAGTGCTTATGCTGACCTATTGAATCTATTTGCAGAGTTGAGAAGACTGGTCACAGTGGTACCCTCGATCCCAAGGTTACAGGCTGCCTGATTGTCTGTATCGACCGTGCGACCCGACTGGTCAAGTCCCAACAAGGTGCCGGAAAGGAGTACGTCGCTGTCATCCGTCTCCATGACAAGCTGCCCGGCGGCCAGGCCCAGTTCGCCCGAGCCCTCGAAACTCTCACCGGTGCTCTGTTCCAGCGCCCTCCTCTGATCTCCGCCGTCAAGCGACAGCTCCGTATCCGAACCATCCATGAGAGCAAGCTGATTGAGTTCGACAATGATCGCCACTTGGGCGTTTTCTGGGTGAGCTGTGAGGCTGGTACCTACATTCGAACTCTGTGCGTGCATTTGGGTCTGCTCTTGGGTGTCGGCGCGCATATGCAGGAGCTTCGACGTGTACGAAGTGGTGCTATGGACGAGACGAAGCAGCTTGTTACTCTGCACGACGTGCTGGATGCCCAGTGGACGATGGACAACACTCGGGACGAGTCCTACCTGCGACGGGTCATTGCGCCGCTCGAGACGTTGCTGACCGGGTACAAGCGTCTGGTGGTCAAGGACAGCGCCGTCAACGCCGTGTGCTACGGTGCTAAGCTCATGCTCCCTGGTCTCTTGCGTTATGGTATGTCTTGCATTTGGCATAGGCTCTAGAAGCCGACTTGGCATAAATGGCGTTTCTCTAACTAGATTGTCTTACAGAGTCCGGCATTGAGCTGCACGAAGAGGTCGTATTGATGACCACCAAGGGTGAGGCTATTGCCATCGGTATCGCTCAGATGTCTACAGTTGAGATGTCCACGTGCGATCACGGAGTCGTGGCAAAGGTCAAGCGTTGTATCATGGAACGTGATTTGTACCCGCGGAGATGGGGTCTCGGACCTGTTGCCCAAGAGAAGAAGAAGCTCAAGGCTGATGGCAAGCTGGACAAGTTTGGCCGGCCCAACGATGCTACTCCCGCCAAGTGGACCTCTGAGTACAAGGATTACAGCGCGGCGGATGCCTCTGCAGCAGCAGCCGCGGCGGCTCCCAGCACGACTTCGATCCCTGTCTTATCCAAGAACGAAGAACAGGCCGACACTAAGATGGAGGATGCAGAGGCTCCTGCGGCTGGTGATGAGGACAAGAAGAAGCGAAAGAAGCACGAAGGAGAGACAGCTGAGGAAAAGGCTGAGCGGAAACGACGAAAGGCAGAGAAGAAGGCGGCCAAGGCAGCAAAGAAGGGAGGCAAAGACGACGAAGACGAGAGTGATTGAAAAGAAAAAGTGCGGAAAAATGAGACTGAGGATTCTTTTTCCATATGAAGTTTCCTGGCGCGGGAGTCTTTTGTCGATATGTAAATGGTCGTTGTGTAACTTCTCCTTTCTGTTATCTCACTGTGGCTACTTGGCAATTGGCGTTTTTATAGGTATCAATCCAGATATGTTTCTCGTTACTTAGCCTGCACTGCTTGCTTGTACCGCTCGCTTCGTCGTCATGTCCTTTCCACAGGAATATTGAGAATGCCGAGGGAAAGAATGCTAACACCATTGAACCTTATGAGGCCATATATAACGTTACTCGTATGGTAAGGGAGGTGGTCAGCCTCTGTCGGATGGCCTAATCGGGGCGGCGACGTAGTTCTCTTCCAATCAAACAAAATGTATCGAACTTTACATCGGCAGCCGAAAGTAAGATGCGCATCATGGGACTTGGATCTTTTGTTTGCCGAATTCGTTTGAGCCCGATTGATGAACGCTTAGGGTCAGGCGAAGATCTCCGGCCGTTCATGACGGTATGCGTTTACTAATTTGGGTTGGTCTTGTTTGCAAACAGGGGAAAGAGCGCAGGCAAGTTGGTATTGCCTGCAAATGCTGCCTAATAGTCTCGGATTGTTTGCCCGCTTAAGGTGGTAAGGTAAGGTACGTGCCCTGTCTCAACACCATGTTGGCTCTTTCCATTTAGCATCTACTCGTGGATCATTACGTAGCAATTGCAAAATCTGGCCAAATGAAAAGGGCAGGAATGTGCGATTGACGTGTAAGGGCTAAGCGCCCGGCACTTCTGGCTCCATCACACCATGAACCTGCAGTTTGCATCTTTCACTCTTGGGTTCCTACGCAGCTTGTGCTGCTCATTCGACTCGCTAGGCGCTCACGGACTGAAGAAGCCACTAGTTTGCGGGCTCGATGCGACTGCTCATTGGACACCGGCCGGGCTGAACAAACGTTCTGCAAACATGGTTGCTTTAGCTCCCGTGCACTTGGCTTGGAAAATTAGCGATGAGTCCGCACAAAGCTACATACAAACAGGGGTTTAACCGGCTCACAATAGGCCAGGCAAAGGTTACAGGGGCTGAAAGCGTGTGATGAGTATTGCCGACCAGGAGGACTACTAAGCTACATGCATACAATACTGTCAAAGAAGCAAGCGCCTTTACTAGGAAGAGTTCGTCGGTATGTGACGAGCTGACCTTGGGGTGTAGGGCCGGGCGGCAAGGCAAGATTTACTGCATTACTGCAGAGCTTGTTGCCGCCGCCTCTGCTACCGTCACGATAGTTTGTCACCGGCGCTTTGGGCTGGAAGTCGCTTAATACTCCGGACACTCTATATGTATGGTGGTCTTGCACCAGGATATCAGGAGCCATCTCCCTCGTCTTGTTTTACTCTGGCGACGGTTTTCTTTTTTTAATTCACTCGTTTTTAACTGTAATTTCGGGGGGTTTTCCTTTTTTTTCACTTGTTTTGTCTTCCTTCGTTCGTTCTTTCTTGGCCGTTGGCGTTGAGACTCTGTTTGCAGTTCTGGAAACTGCCATTGTCGGTACCGGTGGGATCAGTCTATATCGATACCATTCAAAGCGGTGTATTATCGTCCCTGGTCTTCTTGAGTAGAGTGTCTGGACACTCCTCACGACATTGGCTTCTTGTGCTGGATCACTTAGTTGATATCACTCGTTCATATCACACCAAACGTACTCGGCATTTTATCTATACATTATCGTCACTCTTTATCAGCCTTCATTCCAAATTGAACAAGGACCATGGCTTACACCTCGGCAACCTATATACTTATTCCCTTATTTGCTGTGGTTCTGCCACTATCGCACGCTTTGAGGGTCTCGCCACACTCACCATGCACGAGCGTCTGCACCGACTCCGATATTTCGCAATCCGACCCAAACTTCTTCGACAAGCAATGGAAAGACATTGTTTGTAGTGATAGTGACTTTGACAACAATTCAGAGGGGCAGAAGTTGAAGAGCTGCTTCACTTGTTTGCAGAATAGCACTTATACAAATGGCAACGAGAACGATCAGGATTGGTTTCTCTGTAAGTTTTCGTCAACTTTAGTCGTGCATCGTCTACCATGCATAAGCACCGGCTGACATGACTATTCGTAGATAACCTGCGATACACCTCCAGCTATTGTCTGTTTGGCTATCCCAATAGTACCGGTTTCAACTCGGGCCCTTGCACTACGAGCGATGGGTGCGGCAACCTTGCTCCTTCTCTTGAGCTAGACATCACTAGTCCAGCAAATTCGACCGCGTATGGTTATTGCGATATCAATGGGGGAGCCATCACAAGCAGTGTGGTAGGGGGATGTCTAGAGTGTATCAAAGCCGACGAAGAACATGACTACCTATCCAATTGTACGTACTATTCATCTATTCATCCCAGCTCCCTTTTCCTCTTTCTTCTACATATTTCCTCTTTCTTCTTCATTTCTTCTCTTTCTCTTTCTGTTTTCTTTCTTTTTTTTTACACAGTCTTCGCTTTGCTTACTCACCTTTCCTCTTTTTTAGTTATCCTTACCCTTGAAGGAGCATGTCAGGCAAAGACCTCTCCAGGCTCCATCTTAATCCTAAATAATACCATCTTTGGTAATGACACCGTTCAGGTGGCTGATCCTTCTGCCTCCGCCAAATACGATGCCCCTAAGCTCTCCACTGCGGTCATCATAGGCATTGTTATTGGCGCCATTATCTTCATAGCACTTACTGCAGGCTTCATCTTTGTGTGCATCCGCAAGCGCAGAAACCGTGCTAAGGAGCAGGACCGTACCTCTGGCCTTTCTTTCCGCTGCCGAACGAGAGTGACACCTATAACGCCCAAGTTTCCAGAACACGTTCATAGTGGGAACGGTCCGTTTCCAGAAGAGAAGACGCACGCTGTGGTGACCACTGGAACAGCCGTTGGTGGCAATTTACATTTGGGGGATCAATACCAATGGAACCAGCAGCATCAGGTATATAGCACCTTCAACCGGCAGGACGGTGCGTTCGTCAGGCCCAGCGTCATCACCACTACTCTATCGCCACCGTCTCCAGCACATATTTCTCCCCGAGCTTTCTCTCCCGACGATCACACAACCCCAACCTCTGCCATCTCAACACGTTCCAATGCTCCTCTTCTCGGCCAGTATTACCCTGGACACACTCCTTCACCCAATTTGAGTCAAACCGGCTGGTCACAGAGCCCAAAGCTGAAAGCCAGCCGTACTACTAGAAGATGGGAAGAGGAGAATGATAGAGTAAACAATGCCCTCGGGCTGATAAGCAGGAAGAGAAGTAGGGGAAGCATGGGAGGAAGCCCGGTACAAAGCGATATACTCCAGATATCTTTCCCGCCACCACCAAAGCGGTAACTCGGAGTACCTTAGCGTCACATCATGTTCAAATGTCGATACGTCTGTTTTTTTTTTTTTTTCTTTTTAATTTCATGTTCCATGGAATGCGGTGGTATAGTAAGGGAGGAGAGCGTCACTCGTATTTTTGTCATATCAAATTCCAGATATCAAGTTTGATGATACCGATATGCAATCCATATCACGTTATTGTTATTGTTGATATGCATCGCTTGAGCCTAACGCTTCATACATTTTCAAGAGGAAACAAAGAGAGCGCTTGCCATGCAGCCCACTGCCTGAAATCCTGTGTCGTCTCGCAAACATTGAAAACTCCTGTAGTATACCCTGGCTGGAACCAGAGACGAAATGCAAACCACCTGAGCCTTCCCTCGGGGCTATGATGCGATTCAATCCGATTTGATCGCAACAATAGACGCCCTCGCTCACTTCCGACAGTCCAAATCCGCGGGTATCCGACAATTGTGTATACTTTCTCACTCTCGCATACGCAGATGATATATAAAACAAGAAGCTATACCAGGAATATAAACCCGCAAAGCTCAAGAAAATCCAGACGATAGGCCTCGAAAAGAAAAGAGAAGGAGAAAAAAAAAGCCTTTATTACCATAAATGAATCCCTTAAGTTTGAATTTTGTGACTTGAATCACTCAAATATCATTTCCCTTGCCAACGCCGATTTTCATATGCTGCCTTCGTCCAGAGGCGTACCACCTCTGCTCAATATCTCGCTTGCCAACCTCCCGTTCTGCGACTTGAACCACGTTGTACCCTCCTCCATCTCCTGGCGCATCGCTCGGAGTTCTCGTATCAGGGTATCCGCATCGCTCATGACGCGTTTGTGCGAATCAATGTCCAAAGCGTCCTTCTCCGCTGTTTCCCCCTCGTCTGCCACGGATCGCTTTCTTTTATTATTAATAGTGAGTGGGTTATTTGAAAAGGGATCTTCCTGAGAGGACGCCATGACCAGAGGGCTGTGTTGTTGTATTGCTGCTGATCCGGTTATGGATGCTCTTCGGAGCGAAGTGCTCCTACTTAAGCTTGTGTCCCTTTTTAGGCCGCGTCTGATTTCATCCACCATGGATTCTGGCAGGGCAGTTCCGTCAGGCATCTGTACGATTCCCATAGCCTTCAACCGCCAGCGCTCAGATACCTTCCTCACTCGCGGTGATTTCTCCGGCAGTGAGTCCCCCGATATGGAGGGCAGCGAGCGACGAAATCGACCAGGCTTTTCCCCCAATAGCTGCTCGCGTAAAGCTCGCGTTTTGGAACCACCTTCCGTGCTCACGATCGAACCGGACCGAGACCGAAGTCCTTGGCTTCCATTGACTGACGGGGTAGGCGAAGGTCTGTAGTCATTGCGGAGGATCGCAGCCACAGCCTTTCGCTCATTGGTAACTCCGGATAGCACTCCAGACGCGAGAAGGGCTTCTTCTGCCTTGCGCTTGTTTTGCTGATTAGTCCTGAGTATGTTAACCAGCTCATCGGAGCGGTTCAGAGCAGCTGTTTCGGTCTTTTGTTTAGCAAGTCGCTGGGCTATTTCCTGCTCCTCTTTGAGCTGCGCTGCTCTTTGGGCTTCTCTAAATGCTCGGAACTGTTCCCGGCCGCTTCGGCGGAGATGCCTGAGGCGCTTCTCACGAGCGTTCTTCTTCCAACGATAGAAGTACTTTAAAGAGAGGTTATACACTCGGAACCTGGTTGCTTCCGCGTTGTCTCGCTCCTCCTTTTCTCTTCGCAACCTCTCTTCCTCCTCTTTCTTGTACTTGTCGTAAGCTTCCCGAACAATACTCTCTACCATGAACACTTCAAATTCCGTCATCAGCCCCTTGTCTCCTTCTACAAACCACTTCGTGAAGTCGCCAAGTAGATCACGTGGGGGGCTCGCAGCTTTCTGAGCAGGAGCTAGAGCAGGTGTAGAAAAAAGAAAGGAAGAGGAGACATTACGAGGAGGCGATGAGGTAGGAGTGGTACTACCGTCCGGCTCTCCGGAACGATTACCAGCCGTTGAAGAGTTGAAAGCTGAAAGGCCAACGGCAGGTGGCTGGGCAGTGTCGATCTGCAGCTGGGCGGGTGGCTTAAGGCCCAGTTTGCCATCTGACCCCAGTAGAGAGCCTGAAAGGGGAGCGTTCGACGTTCCGTCTTTAGTTGCATTGCCGCCAAGAAGACTTGCTGAGGAGAAAGCGGAGTTTCCACCGGATGAAGGGAACGTTAATGGGGCGTTGCTAGCATTTATCTTGGAGTCTCCTTGAGAATTCGCTAGCGGTCTTGAACCTGAATCAGGGGTCCATGCGCTATTGCTCGTCGCTGCTAAAGTGGGAAAAGCCGTGGTTGCTGGCGCATCACCAGACGCTGCAGAGTTGCCAGTATTCGTTTGAACGAAGCTTGAAGGGGCAGCAAACGGGTTAGGCTTCGGCTGGTCTGATCCGCTTGGAGCAACGGCCGTAGCTGATGGGAATAATGACGCCTTATTCCCTTCAAAAGTCTGAGTGCCAGAGGCAAATGGCCCTGAAGCAGTGGATTTGTTCTCTCCAATAGCACCAAATGGCAATTTCGACGCCGAAATAGGACCGTTCGCCGCCATCGGCGAAATTGAAGGCAGACTTTGGTTCCCACTTGTAGCACCAGATAACGCAGCCTGAGACTGAGGTGAATATTTGCTCTGAAAGCCCTGGAAGTTCGTTGAAGGTGTCAGCGACGGCTGTGCAAATGGATTGCTAATGGCATTGCCGCCTAGAGTAGGCTGTGCTGTGGTCTCCTTCGAAATATGACTTGGTGTAGCGGCTGATCCGAATGGATTGGATGCTGTAGTTTTATCGTTGGAAGGAGGTGCAGATGGGGCTGAACTAAGAGCCGAGTTGTTGCCAAAGGTTGTTGAGGTCGAAGCGAAAGGGTTCGAAAAAGGCGTAGTTTTCTGCGCTCCAAACGTTCCCGATGTGCTAGGAGCTTGATCTGATGCTATAATAACATTAGTGAACAATAGTCAACAGTAAATATCAAAACAGCCGCCGAGTTGATATGTTGAAATGAAGAAGAGAGTAGTTTCTACCTTGCTGTAGGTTGGCCAAGTTGCTACCAAATCCACTAGGAGTCTGACCAAATGTAGGAAAAGCAGTTGGGCTTTTGATCCCTGCTGCCAAGGGAGCTGTGGAGGTGTCTGGCTCTGAACCTTGCACAAAGAGGGATCCCGAATTCTGCGCAGAAGAGCTATTGTTATCAAATCGAGAAGAAACGGCAGAATCCTCATGGACTGTTTTGTGTATGACATCTGGCAATGGCCGGTTTCCTCGCTTCTTTTCCACTAGGGTCTGTGAAAATTGGTGATGCAGCCGCGGGTGTAGTAGCGGTTTCTTATTGTTCAAGGCCACAAACTGCCGGCTGAGATCCATGGGCGCTTGCGCATCTGGAATGAAGTCAATGCCGTGGAGCTTAGCAAAGTCGATAGCCTCTTGAACCGTATCAAAGTGTAAAAATTTGTTTAGGGCAGCAGCAGTCAGATCATTGGTCGGGTCCTTGGGCCTTGCCAATGCTCGCTTCACAGCCCTCAATATCGACCGGCGAAGTTGAGGGAAATGGCATTCAGCGAAACAAGCCATGGTATATGAAACACTGGGATCCTCGACGATTCGGAAGAATGAATGAAACGCATTGGACGCTGCTAAAGATGGTGCCATCTTCAATGGGCCGTGAAAGTCGGTGGTATTCTGTAGGGCTTCGACGAGGGATACCGCCGTCCTAATGTCGTCTGAATCTCTCCAGAAATGGGGCTTCCATTGTCGTTGTAGCATTTCGATTGTATTCGAGTCATGAGCATGAAATAGTAAGTAGTAAGCGCGAAACTCGGCCTCGTTCTCACAAGCTATGCCTTGAGCATTGCAATCATCGTACAGATCTCGGAGTGAAAGAAGCGCCTTGCCGAGTTGTTCGAGTTCTTGCTGTTCCACAAAGTCCTCGCCAGCCTTTCCAGGCTGCGACAGAAGATGCAGCGCGGTGACATGAAACCTAGCGATATTCTCTAGCACATAAGCCTGAGTCTTCAGATCCTCAACAGTAGGGGACGAGAAGAACGTAAAGTCTCGACGGATAGCTCGTGTACGATCCCAGAGAAAGCCATGTAAAGCGGGTAAGTTCTCGTCGTCACGAAGTAGATCGTCGAGCAGGTAATCCAGTGTCCGTCGTAGAGCAGCCGTGGAGCGGACGTCCATTGGTAGAGGAGCCTCTTGACCAGCGGCTGAACGCGCCAGCTTCTTGACCATTCGACCAGTCTTTGCATAGGTTGTCCGCAAATCTTTTTCGGGATAGGGAACGTCGAGTTCGGTGATTCGAGTAATTTTTTCATACTCGGGACACATATCCTCACAAATACCTCGAAAATTGATGGCATCCTCGAGTGTTTTTCGTTTATCGGGGTCGTCAATTAGCGAAGCTTTCGTAAGTGACGCACGAACTTTCTTCCGGTAGTCTTCGTACTTTTCTCTGAACTTGGCCATTTCCCCTTTGCTTTTAGGATCGCCCGGTTGGGAGGGCCACGCTGGAGGGCTGATGCCATCTTTTCGTAGTCGGTCGTATACTTTCTTCGCGTACGGATCGGTAGCGCGCAGAGACGCATCGTCGGGCACTTCATCGACGGAGCTGGCACTCGATGATGAGCTGGGTCGAGATGTACTGTCCTCTTCAGCGCTGGTGGCAGGCTGCACACCATGGCCGCGGTCAGTCTTGGGCACCTGTAGTCCCTTTGCGCCGCCGCGCACCTTTTTGGCATTCTTCCTGAGCTCAGATGCCTTCTTATCGGCCTCTCCACCGCGCTTCTTCCACTGCCTTCCGCTGTCGCTCAGGCTGCCATCTTTGCCTTTGAAGGGGTTGTTGACCTTGGGTTTCCTCTCGATATCGGAGCTTTCGGCTACCCCGGTCTTTCGCTTGTTCTTCTTGGATGCGTGAGAGCCGCCTGCACCATCATGGCCAAATGATGCTCCTTCACCGGCTGGCTTGGGAGCAAAAGGATTGAAAGCCTGCGACGAGCCCTGCGTCTTCTGGCTGAATGGGGAAAACATTTGGCTTGATGATGCAACGGACGTCGCATTCATCTATGTGATGATTTGCGCATGGAGGATGGGTGTTGGGCGTCGTTTAGCTGAGCTCGAAAAAAAGAAAGGCCGTGTCGCAGGACGTTGGAGTCGATGCGCGAATGCCAAAGCTACCTTAGGACTGACTGAGCTTCGCGGCAGGAGGTTGGCGATCACGTGATCTGCATTATCTGGCGCTGTCTAGCTGCCATCGTGGTTTGGCGTCACATAAAAACATATGAGAGTCAGGAAGAGTGAATGAAAACCTACGTTACCTAGCAAAGCGAAATTACGCCCGGCTTTTCTCCAACTCTACTTACTTCTCTATGATATCATCAATTTGAAAGGAGGAAAAACAGTTCAAATCATTTTATGCTCAGAAACTTCAAGATTCGCTAATAGCCCTTGACTTGTTCTCAATTGCGCCGCCCATTGACCCCATCTCCCACTCTTTGCCATCATGACCTGACGCGGCCTCTGATGCGTGCAGGCCCTAGTTCCCGCCGTATCTCATCAAGCTGCTCTAATCCTGTTTGTGCTTTTGTCTTCTTGGACGTCCGTTTCCCAGGCTTTGTGTAAGAGCCGAGGAAATCGTCAAGAATATTGTCGAAATCTCCGCGAATGGGGCCTTGCACGCTAGAGGCAGTTGACACCGCTGACACAGATCCCATGTCGTCGTCAAGATCCTCGTTGTAGCGCGCCTCCAACCTCTCGAACCTTTCATCTAGCAAAGAGAGCTGCTCTGTTCGCACAAGGGACGAGGAAGTCATAGAGTAGGCCGAAGCATTTGTCAAGGCTCCCTTCCGCTTCTTGGTCCTGCCGCCGTTTGTGGTGGTTGTCCACATAGATTCGACTCCGGACCGTGACGGAGCCGTCGGGCCCCGTTGGCTTTTTTGATCCTTCTTGAACTGTTTGAAGTCGTCTAACCAATCTTGCCCTGGCCCTTCCTCCGGCTGCTCTGGCTGGACTTTCACTAGTTCTGGAACTTCATCTTTGTATTCCTTAGAGGGCTTTGCTGTTGCGTCAGACTCCCACCCATCATCCTCTTCGCCGTCATACCCGGTGTTTTCGAAGTCGTAGTCATCGAGCTCTTCGCCGTCCTTTGACAACTCTTTGAATATGTCTTCATCGTCATCTACGTAGGCGTCATCTTCCAAGGCTTCCAAGACCTCTCGCAAGCGGGGATCCATGTCCGGATTGAATCCAGCGATGGCATCTGGGACATCTTGCTGGGCTTGGTAAGTCAACCTGGTGAGGTTCTTAGATGGCAGAATCTCTTCGTCCAATAGGTCGCCAGACTTCTGCTCGAGGTCCATCTGTCGAAGGGCTTCTTCTAATGACTGCTTTTGCTTGCCCTTGCCCTTGTTTAAGGTTGTGGTCGATTCCACAAACACTACATCCCCGCCACCAGCGTTGAGATCCCGCAAGTGTTGCATGTAGTCATATTCGGTATCGTCGAAGTACACGCCATAGTTCGCTGCCTCGCCTTCGTTGGAACGAATATGTTCGGCATCTGATCCAAGCTCAGATGCCAAATCATCCAAATGCTTTACTTTGGAACCGGGCTTTGGCTGGACTGGATTCAGCACCATGGACGGCGCATTTTCGTCGTGGATGAGCGGATCATTTTGTGGACGATGGACGAGCGTGAAGTGCTGCGCCGTCTTCTTATCACTAGTATGTACAACGTCAGTAATGTCTACGTAAGTATAGCATGACAAACTTACATCCACTTTCCCTTTGGCATCTTGTCAATTTTGCGAATGCGACCAGATGCGAGTAGAAGATCCAGAAACAGGCAGTTGACCTACTTGGGCGGCGGCGCTCAAGAAATTTCCTAGAAATGTCAGTACAGTCCATCTCTCGATAGTACTGTACGCATTTGTGGGCTGAGCCTTCAAAATACAGTGCGAATAGTTTATTCACATGATTAACTCAAAAAATTTGCCCCTCCATTATGATGCATTATTCAGCCCGCAAACTTGGGCATGCGAACCTTCCCACAATAAACTATTTCTTTTTTTCCCGTCGAGGTCCGAAGACATATATCCCCCATTCAAGGGCCTGAATTTCTCGGGATTTGATTTTTTTTTTCGTCGAAAAGAAAAACCGCCAAGATGGTGTTGGCAAAGTCGAAGAAGAATGAGGGCCTGGGCAATACCTTGATGAACGATCGCTTCGGAAAGGGTAAAGGCTCCGACCATAAGAAGACATCGGCTGTGATGCGAACGAACCACACAACTGGCGAACAGTACCTCGTGAACGACAAAAAAGATGCTGCGTGGGTCAAGATGCGATCCGTTACGGAGCAGGGCGCGCTCGACGAGTTTCTTGCTACCGCCGAGCTGGCCGGCACCGACTTCACGGCCGAAAAGATGAACAACGTCAAGATCATTCACACTGATCAAAAGAATCCTTACCTACTATCCGCTACCGAGGAGCGAGCCGTCCTCGGCAAACACCGACTTCACAAGAACCGCCTGACTGTCCCCCGACGGCCACATTGGGACGCTTCAACGACTCCTCAAGAATTAGATTTACGGGAGCGAGAAGCCCTCGTTCAATGGCGAAGAGGCTTGGCTCAACTGCAGGAGAACAATGATTTACTCATGACACCGTTTGAGCGAAACATTGAGGTTTGGAGGCAGCTCTGGAGAGTAATCGAGAGATCCGACCTTATCGTTCAGATCGTCGATGCACGAAATCCTCTGCTCTTTCGCTCGGAAGACCTGGAATCATATGTCAAGGCGGTAGACCCGAAGAAAGAAAACTTGCTTCTGATCAACAAGGCCGATATGATGACCACCAAGCAACGTAAAGCTTGGGCGAAGCATCTGAGAGAGGCGGGCATTGCTTACAAATTCTTTTCTGCGCATCTTGCCAAAGAGATGAACGAAGCCAGAGAAGACGAGGAATACGAGTCCGACGAGGAACCTGCGCCATCATCTTCCAAACAAGCTGGGAAGCGGCCTTCCAACGAAAGTGCTGCTGAGAGCGAGGGCGAAGACGACGCAGACGATGTCGAAGAGAAAGAAGCTGCTGAGGGCAGATCTGAAGAGGATGAAGATACCCAGATTCTCACAGTCGAAGAATTGGAAGAGATTTTCCTGAAATATGCTCCCGCCGACGCAGGTAAGATTATTTTGCAAACCAGTTCGGAAAGGACAAATCTTTCCAAAGGAGATGGTGTAGAGATGCTGACTTGGTTGAACAGGAGCAGACCATAAGCTCCAGGTTGGATTAGTCGGCTACCCTAACGTCGGTAAATCCTCAACGATCAACGCCTTAATAGGTGCCAAAAAGGTCTCCGTCTCTTCGACGCCAGGAAAGACGAAACACTTTCAGACAATCCATCTCAGCGAGCGAGTGATCCTGTGCGATTGTCCCGGTCTTGTCTTCCCCAACTTTGCAACCACCAAAGCGGATCTCGTCACCAACGGTGTGCTACCTATCGACCAGATGCGTGAGCACTCTGGCCCTGTAGGCCTAGTCACTCAAAGAATCCCCCAACGCTTCCTGGAAGCCATCTACGGCATCAAGATCCAGACGAGGCCAATCGAGGAGGGTGGCACTGGCATTCCAACAGCTGAGGAATTGCTCCGCGCTTACGCCACTGCCAGAGGCTTTCAGACCCAGGGTCTTGGTCAGCCAGACGAGGCGCGAGCTTCAAGATACATCCTCAAGGACTATGTCAATGGAAAGCTCCTCTTCGTACACCCTCCCCCCGGCATTGAAGACGCCAAGGCTTTCAACGCCGAGCTGTACGACGAAGCACATCTGCCAGAACGCCGTCGAGCTCTATTCGTAGCCGCCACGGAAGCTCTCAGCCTTGGGGGAGACGAGGAGAGTGTCGCCTCGGAATTCATTGCCCTTCCTCAGGGCCCCAAGTCCAAGACTTTGGATAAGAACTTCTTCACGCCAAAGAACATCCGGGGTCACGTAAGCATGCCGTTCAACTACAAGTACACGGAGCAAGGCAGTACAGACAGTGGCAAAATGCTAAGCGGGCGCAAGGCCCGTACAGCAATTGCCCTGGAGAATGGGTTGGATCCCAAAGATGTGCAGATTGGGTCGAGCAAGAAGCATTACAAGGGAGGTGCACGGGACGGCAAGGGGAGAAAGACGAGGAGAGCAGTCAATCTAGCTGACTAGGTGGTCATAAAAGCAATTTCTCTTGCATGAATGGAACTGGTAACGCAACATCTTTTCATTCTCTTCATAAGCTGTAGAGCGTCTCTGTGATGCTGCGTAGGTATCGTAACGGAGCAGTGAGCATCGAATAGCATATCTCGTCGGACGTAAGATCTGATTTTATGTATAGTCCAGAGTCTGTTTTAACCGAAATATATATTCACAATTGCTCAACCCAATTAAAAATGTCTTCCTCCAGCTTTCTTTTTCCCTCTTTGCATTTTTTTCTCTCTAAAATGCATTTCATCATGCTATTAAGATCATATGCTTTTCTTTTGACTTTCTCATTCTACGCTTCTTTACTTCTTTCCCTGTGCCTTGGGCTTCTTAAGCGATTTCGGATCCAAGCCTCTCCTCCGCATGGCATTCTTCTTCGCCTTCTCAATGTACTTTTCATCCTCCTCATCGTCAAAGGCACTAAAGGCAGGCTTGTCCTGGCCCTTCTTCTTCTTCTCCTTCTCGGGCTCGGTGTCATCATCGGTCGCGATGGGGGTCTTGTCGACGACCTCCTCGTCGCCGGCCGAGGTAGCACTGCCATTCGCCTTCTTGCCCGCGACGCCGATGGCGTTGGGCGGCGTGGGGCCAGTCTTCTGGAACTTGGCGACGTAGAAGCCGTCGATGTTGTGGGCATGAGGGTAGAAGCGGCGGGTGAGCTTCAGACTGGGATGGAACTTCTTGCCCATGTAGCTGGTGAAGCCTTCCTTGCCAAAGGGGATGCCCGTCTCAACAAGCTTGACGTTTGGACGACGGGACAGAGCGTAGGCGACAACACCCTCACTAGCAAAAAGAGCATTTCAGGTTAGCCATCTCCACAAGGGCAAGGACTACTTATCGACCCAGGCCAGGGGGGTCTATGGGAGTTGAAAACTTACTTTTCTTCGACAGTGACACTACACGTGGAGTAAACGAGGAAGCCACCCGTTTCGCTCGCATGGTTGACTGAATCGATGGCCGATAACAGCAGCTGCTTCTGCATATGCGGCAGGGAGATGAAATCCTTCTCGTCCTTGTTCGTCTTGACACTAGGATCCTTGGAAATGACGCCAGTTCCGGAGCATGGGGCATCGAGCAGCACCCTGATTATAGCTGTTAGTCCCCTGTCTCTCCCTCGCTTTGTTACGTCAAGATGAAAAGGCGCGGATGCACTCACCTATCGAAACCACCCATGACTCTGGGAAACTCTCGACCATCGTAACTGCAGACGATGACATTACGAACTCCCAAGCGATGAACGTTACCAATCAAACCCTTGGCACGCTCCTTGTTAGGATCGTTGGCAAAGACAATGCCAGTGTTCTGCAGTGAAATCAGCATCGGGTTCTCATGAAATATCGGATTTTTTTCTTCCTCAGGATAGGCTTACGTTCATCATAGCAGAGCAGTATGTCGTCTTTCCACCGGGAGCAGAGGCCATCTATATCCGCCATGTCAGTATTTCATTCGTAAATTATCACTGAAAAAGCGAAGACGCCAAAGTGTCTCGTGACATGACATTTGGAAGACATACATCAAGAACACGCTCGTTCCTATAACATACGACCGTCAGCTCAGGTTTTGATAATAAATCGCATGAAAAATAGACTCACGGTTGTGGTGAAAGCGCCATAACAGGCAAGAAAGAGGCAGCTGCCTGGATAATATAATGACCAGCAAGATACTCAGGCGTAGCACCGAGGGGCACATTCGTCTCAAAGATCTGCAGGCCGACCTTGCTCCATTTGCCCACAGGCTCAAGCGTGACGCCACGGTTGATCAATGCCTGAGCCAGATCTCTTCGGTGCGTCCGCAGGGTATTCGTTCGGATGACAACAGGGCGAGGCATCTCGTTAGCCTCGAAGAAAGCGAAAGCTTCTCGGGGAGTAAATAAGTTAAAGAGCTTCTCGGCCAGATATGGGCTGTAACCGTAGTACTGTCATTTCGCCAACACACGTTAGCAGCGATCCCGAAGAGTTATACGGACGAACAAAAGAACTTCTAGTAAAACATACACCGCAGATGTCCTTGAGCAGCTGAGCCGTGTACTCTGCTCTGGACCTCCCCTCTTCCGCCAAATTGGCAAAATCATCCAGCACCCGTATCGTATCCGTCATTCGCTGTCTCAGCAGTTGCAAATCTGGAGCCAGCAGAGACTTGCTCTTCTTCGCCAAATCATCCTCATCCTCGTCATCCTCGTAGCCTTCACCAAAGATCTTGGGCCCATCGATGTTGGTCTGCAACGCCGACTCTTGCAGTTCCTTCTCGGTGACGGCCTGGTCTTCGGCGAGCTTCTTGTCGAGTTTCCGCGACAGACCCACAATGTTGGCAGCAGTGAGCTTTTCCTCGGCGTCAGATTCGTCTTCGTCATCGGAGAAGACAAATTTGCCCTTCTTCCCGCTTTCTTCTTGGTCATCTGAATCAAAGACGGAGTCGTCCTCATCCTCATCCTCATCCTCTTCTTCCTCTTCCTCCTCGTCTGACCAGATCTTCTGCATCTTCTTGCCCCCCGAAGAGGTCTCTTCATCTGAATCATCATCTTGCAAATCATCTAGATCAAACTCGTCCCCCATATCGGCATCCTCAGAGTCTTCCTCCGGCTCTGGCAACTTCTTCGAGGGCTTTCCATTCTTCTTCGCGCCTGCTTTCCGCGCCACAGGCTCGGCCTTCTTCGTCGCAGCAGTGCCTTTGGCTGTTTTCCGCTTCTTGTTGCTCAGCGACGCTTTCTCGACCGGCGGCTCGTCGACGGGCAAGCCCGCCTTTCTCTTGAGGTTGGCAAAGTGTTGCTCGGACAGCGGCTCGGGCATGCCCTGCTTCCTCTTCATGCGACGCCCTTGACCCATGTTTGCGATCGAAAAATTGCTGTGCTAAGTATATATTTTCGATCTCAATGGGGGGGGTGTGGTTTTGCCTGGATGCGAAGCTGCAGGCGCGGGACCGTCTCGATTTTTTTTTAGACCCTTTGGCTCTGCAACTTTTTTTTTTTGTCGATTATCGATAAGACAACTAGCACCAGATAGTGGGATGATGTAATGCAGCTTGAAGATTAGCCTACCCTGTACTGTATCTGTCATGGATGACATTTTCTACTGAACATCATCAGACGGGAGAAATAAGAGAATTGGAAACCAAATATTGAAGGAAAAAAAAGAAAATGACTGTCCCTGATGAGAGGTCTGCATTTTTTCCTCCGTAGTGCAATGTTACCTCATGCATACACATGCCCATATCCATGCACACCCAGTAGGTTTCTAAGCGCAAGGACAAATGGGGGAGCCACAAGCTCCCTCAACTTTCATAGAATAGATGGTTATGCCGCTTCACAATTACAACGTGCAAAAATACGAGGCACTATAGGGTACATCTAACGGATGATTTGATTCCAAAACAAATTGTAACCTTCTGGTATATATGGGGTATCCTCCAGCCTTGTGTATGATCCGCTCCAGCAAAGGCACCTCATGCAGACGTTTCAGTAACCTATGACATGCTATGCCCGCCAATGCTCGCCCAAACAAACTCCGTGCATGTTCCGCTGAACAGGCTCACAAAACAAATAAAATAAAGAAAAGTTCCCTCATCTCCGCTAACAGACCCTCCTTGGTTTTAGAGAAAATAATGCGTCGCTATTCCCATGCGTGAACGCCAGACGTCGGGCGCATCCTCAAATGAACAAAATCAGGCTCTCCTGAATACTCGTTTGGTGCCGCCAACCTTGCCGAGCTCTCCAAACTTGTTCTTCTTGTCCTCTGCGCTCGTGATATTTCTCTCGCTGCCACTCGCCATGCGTACCTTTTCCTTGATGCTTTCCACCCAGGCCTTGCTCTCTTCGCTCATCTCAATCTTCTTGGCTCTGGGCCCGGCTAGGCCCAAGAAAGAGCTTTCATCCTCCACCCAGCTCAGCCGAGAGCTCGGCCTTGAGCGCGCAGAGCCCTCCGATGGAGGCGTGTCTTCTGTCGGCTGACTTGTCGACACCGGTGTTTTTGGTCGCAGGGAGCCGTTGACGCTGCTGCTCCTGCGTGCCTTGCGCACTGCCAGCGGGCTTCCGTTGGAGCGATCTTCGGCAGCGGTAGGGGGTCGGCTAGGGGGGCTGGAGTTGACAGGTGGGTTCGCATTCCGGGGGATGTCGCGGACTTCCACCTTGCCCTTTTCCTTGCCGGCGGAACGACGGCCATGATGGCTGGCGTACTCTTTCAGGTATTCAGCCAAATCAGCCCATCCGCCTCCTACGCGGACCATGACGCGCTCGCCATGCTCCCCCACGCAGCGGATGAAGAGCTTGATGGGGGCTTCGCTATCCGATCGGGAGAGATGATAGACTCTAATCGGATAGGAACCCTTTGAGCGCGTCCGTTGTTTGACAGGAGACAGTGTAAATGAGGGGGTGGCAGTCCGGGTGGACATGCCCGATGTGCTCCGTCTGACAGGCTCCCTGGACGGCTTCTTCCTCAGTCGAGGGAGTTGGAGATCCGGGGGGTTCAGGTTGATTGATGGTGTGGTTGCACCGGTGAGCTTGATCTTGGCGGGAATGGACTCGATGATTTGACTGATTTGCATTCGCAGCTGCTGCTCACCCGCGCTCTCTCGACGAGAAGGCGGGCCGGGCGTAAAGTCGGCGGAGAAGGAATCGTCAAAGTCGTCTAAGAAGGAATCATCAAACTGAGATTTGAAGAATGAATCGTCGTCCCCGGGGATTGGCGCGACCATGGGGCTATCGAGCAGGCCCATCGAGTCCTCCCGTGCGCGACGGGCAACCTCTGGAGGCGAGCTCGGTGGGCTGCCATCTGGGTAAGATGCCTCGCGAAGCCGGCTCTTGGGAATGGCGGGAGACGCTGATATCTCTGGGAGATCGCTCGACATGTCGTCACGATACCTGGGCGAGTTATGGATAATGGTAGATGTGGGAGAACCATAGCTAAGGCCGCTCCGCAGGGGAGGCAGCTCGAGTTCCTCCTCCTCGCTAATTGCCGACATGTGGTCCCCATCAACCAGCTCCTGATCTGAAATGTTGCTACCATCGGTGGTAGTTGACTTGGACGGCACCCGGACGGAAAAGTGGGCACCATGCTCGTTCGTTCCATCAATGTCTGGATTGCGAGAGCTTCTGAAGGAGGCTGATCCCGACTCGGGAGTGACGTGAATCTCCGACCCAGAGGACTCGTCCTCGGCGATGGGATCCAGGTGCGCTCCGTGATCCGAGTCTTTCTTAGCCGGCTTAAGCAATACCGGCGGTGTCAAGGCATCGCTTCTCAGACCCGTCTCGGTCATCTGCCGCTCGCAAGAGGCGACCCATTCACCGTAGCCCTGTTCGACATCCTCCATGCGAGTTAACCACTCGTCTGGGAGCGTGTCCGGGGCGCCTTCCAAGCAATCTAGCATGTAATCCAAAGTGCGGCCGGGGTCCGCGACCTTGAGCGCAAGCAGCTGTTTCCTAGCCTCGAAGTCTTTCCGAGCCAGGACACGCGTGGGCAGGACAATGGCCTCCCTGCTGGGTCGCTCCATCTCCCAGTGAGACTGAGAAATCGCCTCCCAGCTTTCCCCAAGAAGAGCTTCGACTTCTTGAACGGCTTGGAGGAAAGGGTTGACGTGTCGAAGGACAATGAGGCGCATGTGCCAAAGCTGCAGCAAGCGTGAAAGTTTTGCCAAATTGGGCAGAGTCTGCACCACGATGGCGGTGATGAGGACAGAGATGTCCTCCATCTTGTGATAGCCCGCCAAGGCGGATAGCATGGAGCGACCGGGGTCCATGTGCATTGGGGTGCCCGGCCTGGAGAGCGGCAAGATGTGGTCGTTCATGACATGGCCCTTGATCTCTTCCAGATCAAGTTGGTCCATCTCCTGGTTAATTTGGGTGATTCGGGTTTCGTATTGTTCCACCTCCTCGGCGAGAAGGCTTCCCATGTACTGCTTCCTGTCAGCCTCCTCCTCAGGGGTGAGGGCCTGAGCAAAGAGCTTCCTTTGCGTATGAATATTGCTCGGTTTCAGGAAGCCCTCAGGCCCGACTTGTTTTGGCCAATTCCACTTGCTCAGCTCATTCAGCCACTCCCAGATCTTCTGAGATGCCACGGCTGTGCGCATTGCAAAGTCCCGCTCTAGCGCGGAAGCACCATCGAGACATCCTCTCAGGACGCCGTCAGGCGGTGTCAATGCATCGACAACCTTTGTGGGCTCCAGGTGAGCGAAGAAGTCTTCGGCTGGACGCTGTCGCGCAGCAAGTAGCTGGGCGGGTGTTGGCGTCGAAAGCCTCTTGGGCTTTACGAGGAAAGGCGGATCGTTCATGATTGCTCAATCTTCGTTCGTTGTCGTCGTCGTCGTTGCTGCTGTTTGTTGTATGCGGTTGCCAATAGATGTATCAGCGAGACCATCGAGGCATGATCTGCCTCGCTGGCGCGTAAAGTTTTGTAATCTTTTTTTTTATTGTTTGAGGCCCCTTGTATGACTTGATCCTTTGTCACGGACCGGGCGGGATTAAGAGGGCGATGATTCGATTTTCGTTGGTGATGCCCATAGTCGACGAAGAGGCGGCGGTGATGGGGCGATTTGAGGCTATGGAGTGACAGCCATGCGACCAAGCTATTAGCCGTCCGAAGAAGAAAAAAACTTGGCAGGCAAGCGCAGGGAGGCAGCAGCCTCTTTCACTCGCCCGGGTCCTCCCTTGTAATTGTTTGAAAAATAAAAAGAAAGGAAAGTAAAGAAAAACAAGATATTGATGGGATAAGAAAAGGCAAGGAAGAAAAAGAAGAGCCAGAAAACAGCAAAACGCGGAGGCGCGGCTCAAAAGATTCAATGGGCTGACTCCACGCTGGGGGGGAATCAATCCAAAGGACCCTCTCTCCTGCTCTTCAGTATCCAACCTGCGGAGTCTCGCAGGGGAAGGGGAGAGCAGATAAATCAGGAAAAAAATGAACGACAAGGTGTCAGACACGAGTCGACCAGCGCACACTCTTCGGTAGGCGCAGCTACTGCAGGAGGGTACCAGGTAGCGATGATGCTAAATACCGAGACAGTCGTAGTTGGCTCGGTGGGTTGGGCACAAGCACGATGGTGCCACCTCAGTGCTGCTGTTGCTGCTGCTGCTGCGCTGGCAAGTTGCCTCCGGATAAGCGGGCGACGAATGGCCGCTGGCGAACGACGTGGAGCTCTCTGGATGCGTTATGCGGGTGGGAGAGATCCAGGCTGGCCGGCTGTGTGTATGCAATGTGGCGCGCGCGTGCGTTTGGGTATCCGCCGTAGGGGGGGTGCCTTGGCAGTATTATTCTCTCTCTTTTCTTCCTCCCAATACAGGGCTGGACCTAGTATCGCACTGAAAAAGTGAGGCGATCGGAAGGGAAGAGTCGGTAATGGGTAGATTATTGGGCGGGAGCGAAGGATCACACCCGCGCGCGACACAGAGAGAGAGAGCGAGGAGTGAGACAGCAAAAAGGCCGGAAAGGCGGAAAGGACTGTGTGAATCAAGGGGCTGATGGCAAGAGAATGACTGGCCTTGCCCGCAGTAGATGGGGCAATACGGCGGAATCAGCAATGGGGAAGTTGAAAAAGAAAAAGGGAGCAAGATGAAGCGAGCGACGAGAATAGATAGATACGCAGGAGGACAAACGGCGACGATGATGAAGAGAAGTGGGAAAAAAAAATTCGACACGAGAAAGTAGAGAAGGCCGAGCTTCAGAGATGGCGCGCGAACAGGTACCCTCCCTCCCCAGAGAGAGAGCGAGAGAGATTGCCCAGCTCATCAAACTCGCGCCTCTCTCGCATCAGATCGCGTCGACAAAACACCCGGGCCCCGGCGCGCCTTTGACGCCATCCGATGGGTTTCCAGTGATTACTTGCGTGCCAAGGTTGCCTGTAGAGGGTCTGGTGCCCTGTGGGTGCTGGAACCACCCGCTGGCCGAACAACGACTGGAGGCGGCCCCAGGTCCTTCGCTAAGCTTATTAGCGGTGTCCCCCCCTCGCCCATGGCAGCCTTCATTTGCCGCCTCTCCCGTAGTCTCCTTCTTTGGACGAAGAGGTAATCTTAAGGTATCTTTGGTGCCCGGGGGGGTCAGAGGACGCATTTTACCTAGGCTAGTATCAGTACTACCGCCGCCTTAGCACGGAGTAGTATTAGTGCAGGTACAGAGTACCCGTGCTAGTCAGGTACTAGCTTCGGGATCCCAACCACCAAGCCCTTGCCAGGTACGTGATGAGCTGCAAACAATGGCCAACAAAGAAGACAAAGAAACGGCCAGCGAGCGAGCGCGTCCATTCTCTCGCGCTCGCCAATCCAAGACGGACACACACATGCACACATGTTTTATTGTTCAAATGTCGCACATCCCCCACATCTTCTCCCGGCCCATCTCACCCAAAACTGCCAGCCCAACCGAGAGACACCGACTGCCCTTTCCTTCCCTCTCTTCTCTCGTCCCCAACCCAACAAATGACGGACGCCAACTGAGCGAAACAAAACAAAATAGAGCCAAGACAAGCCTCGGCCCCGTATTAAAGCCCTGCCAGAGCACCCGCTCCCACTTGCGTAGTCCCGTTGCCGGGGCAGTCGAGAGAAAGAGGAAGAAAAAAAAAAGGCACTGAGAGGCCGAAGAGACTCGCCCACTGCTGTTTGAAATGAACGTCAAAGCTTGCTCTGCCTCCGTTAGACGACGAGTCCCCCTCCCCCCCCCCTTCCCCCGGTCTGGCAGCCCGTGCAATCTTGAGCTCGCCTAAGAAAAAGAACAGCGCACCCGCACATCTACGTACATCTTTTGGTTCTACTCCATACCGTAGGTGCTCTTGGGTGCATTGCAAGCCCAAAATACGAGGGGTCACTGCAAAACGCGATGCCGGGCCACGCATGTCACGCATCCATTGGCCTTGAGCCTGGACACGCAACGCCATGCACGACAGCCTGTCCCATTAGCACAAGGCCCTGGTAGGGGTGGCTTTTTTTTTTTTTTTTTTTTTTTTTTTTTCCCGTCGATCACCTCACAGGCTCCATGAGTGAATGCATTTACTCCGCGGTCGCGTACCTTACAGACGTGTCCTCATATGTATACTAAGGTACTAAGGTATTACTTCGTACATTACATACCGCCACTTGGGTCATCCTGCCGCATCTGCCCAGCTTAGTAAAAGGGACTGGAATCAAAAGCATGCTAGTCCAAACTTCAAGTCTATTGAATTATCCCCGACTCCGCAAACAAGTAATAGTACCATGACGCCACTAAAACATCTACTGCTACCTAGTCTCAGCCCTTTTTCTAAAAAAGACCATCTCAACCCTCGGCGCAAGTGCCAGCGCAATGACCTTGCAAGACCCGCCTGCCAGGGTTCTTATCTGACAATCTTGAAACACCTTCCCTCGTCATAATTATCATCATCGTAAACGATAGGAAAAAAAAGTAGAGCCAGACAACCCCATCCTCCCGGAGCTCTCCGGACCCAGAACTTTCAAGGATAAGAAAGAGACACGACTGAAAAGATGAAGCATCAGTGCAGCAGCCGATGTTATGCAATTGCTCTCCTTCATCCCCTATATAACAGCAATATAACAGTAAATACCCCGCCATATATCAAACGCCGTCCTCGCCATCTCCCCAACTCTAACGTCTGGGTGATTCCGAGTCTGGAAATCACCCTTTTGAACCAGCTGTGTATAGAGCGACAAAGGGAAAAGTACCCTAAACAGGATATCATAAACCGAAGAAAACACCAGACAAAAACGAGAACACTCCATTCTCCGGGTTCGTACTTGCTAAATGAGACGAGGAAAAGCTTCGAGGTAGGTTGGCTTATTCACCCCGTATATCGTCCGTCAACTAGGCTCAGTCACATGGACGGTTCCGGCTGCGCTGGTATAGTACCGTCCAGGTTTGGGTTGAAGACCCAACCAAGAGCATCCTGAGCGCCTGGGGCGCCTGTAAATGCGGAAGCCATCAAGGTCTCGTCGGTACTAGTAACCCCTTCAGGCGGGAACTGCAGCCATTGGTCCACATCGAAATCCGTACCGGCTACCGCGTTCCAGTCGAATTCGTCGTGGCCCTGCATGAAGTCGACGTCCATAATGTCCATTTCAATGTGAACCTCGTCCGACCCACCGCTTACACTAGGAGTAAGATTCGAAGGGTCAAAGTCAGTGTGCGGTGGAGAATTGGCCACGGCGCCGTCCAGGGTCGCCGAGTTGACCGTCTGCGGCGGACCCATCGGCTTCTTGGCCTCTTTAGGCTTCTGGTTGAACAGCGTCTCGGATGCCGTCATGTAAGGAGCGTTCTCGGGCGGCGGCGTATGCGTCCCAAATTCCGGCGGCACCGCCTTCATCATCGCCAACGTCGATGGTTCGACGCTCGCGTTGATGTCAATGGCCGCTTTTCGGAGAGCGGCGTCTAGAAACCCCGTGGCGTAATCAGCCGCAGCATAAATCTCGCGGAGCTTCTCCATGACACGCATGCATTGGCGGAAGCCCCTCGTAGCCCGTGCGCGAGCCTCTGGCGCCGGGTTCTTCATTTCCAGGAGATGTATGATCATGGCAGGCAAAATGACCGTCACGCCGGTGGTAGGCAAGTACCTTTCCAGACGGAGGTGATGCAGCTCGGTGGCCATTCCTGTGATGTGCGTTGCTGCATCTTTAACCTTGAGGCGTGACATCTCCTGTACCTGGCGAGACGCCGTCGGCGCCTGCTGGGGGGATGAAGGCAGAAATTGAGGACGATGGAGGGCCGAAATGGTCGTGTGGTACACCATGTGGAGCAGCATTCGCTGGACTGCAATGGTCGACCTGCCATTCTTGATGTCTGCCGGAACCAACATGCGATACTGGCAGCAAGCGGGCAGCGACTCTACCCATTCTTTCAGCTCTGCATCGACAACCTTGACACTATCCAAATTATCCAGTTTCTTATTGGGGAACAGCATCATTGTGCTGTTGGTGGTGTTCTCCGGCTTCATGTTGTCTCGAATAAGAACCGAGTATTGGGCCTTCAGCATGTGGCTAATGCAGATGCACAGTTTTGCCTTGGCGATGCACATGACGGCAAGCTCTCGCTGCATCTCCAGGTCTCGCATTAACGTGCACTCTGGCGGAATGATGGTGACTTTGTCAGGCAGGACTAGCATCTCAAAGTCGCTCTCCGCCAGCATTGGCACGTCAAAGTCCTCGTCCTTGATTCTTGTCGGACGCCTCATGCCCAGAGCGATGAGACGATCACGCATGAAACACGACCACCAGATACGCTTCCAGAGCTTTTGCGTCGATACGGCCATGCTGGTGACTTCGGGATTGCGATGTAGCCCAATCGTGTGAGCCAACGATATCGCCACACCCATCCAGTGCCAAGTGTCTTTCTGGTCATCGGGAGTCTCGTACCAATACGTCATCAGCAGGAGCCCCTGGACAAGAACTAGGCGATCCGATTCGTAGTCGAAATCATAGAGCAGCTATTAACATGTGAATATGGATCTCCCTGCAACTATATGCAAACTGATAAAAGAAACAGGGGAATGGTTCGGTGGAGAAAAAGAGGGGGGGGGGGGGAAAGGAGAAGAGGGCGAATCAACGTGGCGGCTTACCCTCGTTTTTAGGAAAAAGGCCTTCCTTGCAGCCTTGCGAGTGGCATAGCCTGCTTCGCGGAGATGTCTCATGTCGACGAAAGCGGTGGCCGAAAACATGACTGCATGGTAGAGGAAAAGGCTGATTTGGCCTTCCGAACCATCGTAGCGGTTGATGACGCTGAGAAAGGGGAGAAGATCCATCAGTGGCATGTACGGATGGACGTACTCGATGTACGCGCGCAGGAGCGCATTCTGCAGCGAGAGGCAAGGGATGCTCAGCGCTCCCTTGGCGTGCAGGTAGCGGACGTCTTCTGGCGGAATCTTACTAGGCAAGGGCCGCACAAATGGGGGAAGCTGGACAAGCGCATCTGCATCGTCCAGGAGGCTGATCATTTGAGACGCACGAGACCCATGGCCGACAGAAGCGGCCGTGCTCGTCCATGAAGAGCGACTCGCGTCCGGTAGCTGACCCTTGCTAAGCAGGACGGGCTCATTTCGATATCCAGTACGTTGATCTAGTACACCAGAGAGGTCTTGTGGTCAGCACGCTAGTGGCCCGAGGAAAGCGATTCGGGCTTAAGACTTGTTGCACATGCAAGTCCAATTTTTTGTTTGACATGTGAAAGCAACGAAGTCAGAGTGCATATAGGATCGTCTGGTGACGATGCTGGATGGGCGGGACGGAGAATCTTGCATGGCCGGGTGGGGTCAGGGGGGCGAAGGGATGATGCGTGCGGAGAATTGGAGAGGCTCCCCCAAGAAAATCATGAAGTAGGTGCTTGGCAACAGCAAGTTTTGAGGGAATCGATACTTACAGATCATGTGGGGGACGTGGCCATCGATGCCGGCATTGGGGAGCAGACCGCTCGACGGATCAAGACTGGTAGGCGAAATGGCCGTACCGCCGCTGGTGCGTCGCAGGTCTGCGTTGATGGTCATCGGGTTTGTCGGAGGCGCCTTGCTGCGCAGTTGCGCCTCGGCTGATGTGCCCTGCCCCACGGTGCTGGGCGTAACGAGGTTCTTTCTGGAAAAAAAGATTGCGTGTCAGTGCATTGGTTCGTCGGAATAATAATGGCAAATCATTAGCAAGATCGAGAAGCCCTATCCGTCGCTTCCCCCCCATACTAGCCTCTCAGCCGCCAGAGTGCTCGCATTTGACATGTGAAGCACTGTTGCCGAGATCCCCATCGACCAGGCTGAGTTTCGCATCGCCGAATGGGCTTTGCTGATACCCTTCTAAGGAATCGAAGGCGAATGCAACACGAGGTAGCGTAACGTAAACGCAAAGAGAATAACTCACTTTCTTCGGCGGCTCTCCTGGACGATACACTGAAAGGGTAAAAAGGTTAGCCGTATTGTACATGATGAGTAGACTAAAAAGAGAACGTGCAAGCCAGCGCGCCTAACAAGCGATGCTGGCCCGCTAGAACGTGCGTACCTCGACATTGTCCCAGCGACAGTTTCCGCAGGGAGCACCTTCAACCACATCGCACCGTACTTTACGCGCGCGACACGATACACAGGCCCGAGCAGCACGTCGCTTTGTGACCTTGTGCGGCAGATCGGAGCCGTCAGGAGGCGCCGCCCGCTTCTTCGACTTGTCATCGGGCCGCCCGCCGGCAGTGGTAGCATTGTCGGCATTGTTAGGCGGTTCTGGCGACGGAGAATTTGACGGTGAAGCGGCTTCCCCGGCAGAGTCGTCTGCTCCTGCGTGGGTGAGCGACGGCGCAGATTCTGGAGGCATTGCCATGGCGATCTTGAATAGCAAAACAGGAACAAGTATATAGTTCGGAGAGATTGCGCGGAGAAGGATTCAAGAATATGGGCCAGAAAGTAGTAGAGGTCTGGTTCCTCCTGATGACACGCGCCCAAAGGACAAGCCCGTTGGGTCGAATTCTCGTAGGTGTCTTGGGAGCTCAGAGCTTATCTGGCCCAACGGCAGAGCGCATTCGTCTTAAGAAACAGCTAGAGGGCGCCCAGAACATGAATTCCGACTATCGTATCGATATTGGCAGTGGTGAAAACGATCGTATCAGATCTTGAAATGGTGGTGTTGAGATAGGCCGAAAGGGGGAGAGCTGTGCAGGAATTCCGCACCGCCAAAGCTAGAGCTTTAGCGATTACTCGTCGATGGGCAAGACTGGACTGCGAGACAAAAGAAAGTCCGCGATTGTCGTTGTTCTTCTTTGGTCTTGTTTCGGGCGAGGTGACGAAGTGAGACGAAACATCGAGCGAGGCAGAGATGGTCAGCCACACAGCGTGGGGCAGGGGAGGATCTTGGAAAGAAAAGAAGGGAAGGAATCAGTCCGTCAGTAGAATTCTGAAAAATCCGGGGGTGGATTATCGGAAACGGGGCCAAGAGACAGGAGGGGCGTGTGGATTCCCACAGGTCCGGTGGTGTCCTTTCTCGTCTTTTTTTGTGCGTGGGCACGCTCTGGAGCCGAATGCGTGTGTGGGTGCGGCTGGCTTTTGGTGACGGACGCAGCACATCCGCAACCTCATAGTTATCCTATGGGGCTAGGACATTGCTAGCGCTGCTTAATAAAAGTCCTCCTCATTCCTGGCCGCCGTCTCGAGTTACGGAGAGCGACCGCGGTGGAGCCACCGGGTGCGAAAAAAAGAGAGTGGAGGCTATCGAGGCCGGGGCGACGCCACGGGACTCCGGGCGTTGACAGGCTAGGCTGGCTTCAATGCTTAGGATGGACGGATAGCGCTGGATGGATGAATGGAATGGAATTGGGAGATGGGAGAGAGGTGAGCGAATGGGCTGCCGACGGGAAGTCCCATGAGCGAGGGCTCCGGTGAGGCCTCGCACTGTCGGCACATGAAATGGTGACGACTAGGGATGCACATGTGACATCGATCCGCGAGCAGGGCCTTTATTCAGACTCGGGCTGAATAATCCCTACATAATATGTGGTGTTGAGGCGCGGAGCCGTCCGGAGTCGTAAGGGATAAGGTAGAACAAGATGCTGTCTACCTTAGGTATGCTCCCCTCTCAAGTTCTACTATGTGAACTACTACCTACCTACCTAGTAATTATCGTGCACGGTATGCAACAAAGCACGGGACACGCAAAGTCGACTGCAGCGCGCATCCAGGTGACCCATGGGTACTGGACTGGAACACCGTAGTCTTGGGGCCCAGCCCGGTCCAGTCCTCAGTTCTGAGCATCTATAACGGGATCCAGCAGGCGTTGTCTTCACGTCTTGATGACCCTTTCCCCTTTGCCCCAAGTGCTGGCTGGAAAATTTGCGCTGATTCTCTTCTTGTACAATCGACAATGACGCCCCAGCTGCAGTCGCCTTCTGTTCCACATCTACGGAGTAAGGAGTACCTACAGTTGAGGTATCACGCCCCTAGGCCCAGTAAAGGGTTAGTGGGGCTGCTACTCTGTAAGGTGCCTATTGAAGGTATTTTATTATGGTACCAACACTCACCTGCCTTAAGTACTTGACCCTTGCGTATCTGTGCCAAAGTAAAAAAAAAAAACTCTTTTATTGTTAGGTACCTGTTTAGGTATCATGATCAGATGCAATTACGTGCTGCCTCTCGCCCAACCCTCCTCAGGCTGATCTTATTTCCGGCTTGTAATCTTAGCGCGGTGCGTGGTTCTATCTTAGTTGGACGTGTATGGGATACAGAATGCTACCCAAGACGGGATTAGAAGAAAGAGCTCCACCAGCTATGAATGAAAGCTGAAGCGCAAAACTTTGTTCGAAATCGTGTCTCGTAGGTAAAGGGCACCAGAGCACATCTCCTATGGTTTTCCTGAGAGTGTCAGTCACCTATTGGGAGCGTACGGAGTACTTCACACCTGAGTACAATTTTCAAGACACTACTTGTACCCACCTAGACTGCCTAGGCGCGACGCCAGATCACGCTTGCCCTGGCGGGCTCATGCATAGACGGAGGACCAACCCCGTCCGACCAAGCTTTTTTTTTATGACAGCCACCATGTACCTATATCTAGGTACGTGCTATTACTCAACTGCAGCTCCTCGAGACGACGCACGCCGCAGCCAGCCCCATCGCTCAAGTGGATACGAAGGAAAAAAAAAGATGAGAGAAAAATAGGATACTAATTAGGAGGTTGATTTGAATCTCCTTTCACCTCCTTAGCCCTAAAATGTCGCAGTACACCAAGTAACAGGAGAGGAATCCCGACGCTGAAGAGATCGCGCATGCTTAACCCTACCGCATCTACCTAAGCTTACCTTACCTGACGTTGGACCTCCCAAGCTGATTATAAATAAGATAGAAGTAATAGACGAGAACTTCTTTCTCTAGACTCCCCTCAGCAGCAAGAGCCCCCAGCCTGACCTGCTGGATGCAGAAATTCACATGTACTTTGTAGCACTACTAGACACTGCGACAGCAGCTGCACCCGTGCTCTTTCCCAATTGCGGGCCCCATCTAATGCGAGGTACCTATTAGGTAAAGGCTCAGGACGAATCTTGTCTCTGATGAGGACAAAAGCTTCGACTTCTACCATCAATCTGCTTCAACGTCCATATGCAAACCCGCGCGATGAAAAAGTCGAATTCATTATTTCGTCCAAAAGCAAATGTCGCTTTTAGCATGTGGGGCGCCCGACTACAATGTGTGTCTCATCCACAAACCACCGATTCTGGATTGACTCAGGATCTACGGCCACCAGCGTCATCATGCCAATGCCTTCCACTGCGACGCCCGTCTACTTCATACATAATCTCCGTAGTTGGATGGGAGGCTTCTGCGTCGTATGTCCTTTATAATACCCTGGGCCTACTTATTGGGGGCACAGATGCGCCACGAAAGGCACGCGCTCACGCCTGGTTATAGTGTCGGGTATTGAAGGCGCTCGCAGGTGAAGTCCATCGTCACCTTGCCACAAAACTCTCCATCTTTCTTCTACCATTGAGACTATTGACTAGCGTCCGCAGCCATTTCAGTTCTAGCCTCCCCTGAGAGGCGTCACTGCGAGCTTGAACCCACTTTTGAAGCTTTCTCCAAATGCTGCCCAGCTTTTACCTCTCAGCGGCGGTTCTTCGTAAAACCCTCAATGGGGATCGATCGAAGCCAGGTATTGATAAGCATGGTCTACAAGAAACGCTATCGACCTCAAATAACGGCACAGATAATCGACAAATGTCTTTTCGCCAATATTCTTGCACCTGTACCATTATCTCACTAGTATTTCGGGCACAGTGTCTGAACTGCTCCCACATTACTACAAAGCAACACTCATTTACCACACTCTCGGGCTCAGATGCACCGCACGTCGACGGGCAAGTCGGCAAAAGAAACCAAGTGCATGACTCTTCACTCAAACATAGAGTCCGCATATCTGCATAGCTCGTTAGAGAAACCCGTGTCCCGCTTGTCCGAGCTATTAATTGGGCTCCGGGATTAACACAAGGCACAAAGCCACCTGCGAATCTGGTGCCAATGACCGCATGGGTGCCGGTCCGCCGTAGCCGTAACTCGCTAGGAGATGAGAAACAGAAGGATCTGAACAGAGTTTGGATGCTCTAGACCGCATGCAACGTTGGCGACAGTGCCGTTACCTGTTGCTATAGTACCCAATGAACCAAAAGCACGACCAGTGACAAGATTGCCGTAACGAGACTCAAAGAGTACCCATTACCATTATACTGACATTTCAGTTTGTCAGATTGCCATGGATTAGAAGCTAAGTAGGTACTAGTACCCAAATTTGAAGCGAATTTCGCTCATCAGGTGCAAGAGCACGGGCTGAACTTTCGCAGTGCCCACTGGTGTGCTTGGGAAAGCCAACACCACGCCCAAGCGGCACTCGTGTCCAGCCACTTTGAGCCAATCAGCCAAGGCCCGTCTTGCGGAGTCGCCGATCTGCCCTCATGCTCAGGCTTTCATGCACTCCTGAACACCCTTTGACCGCCGCCCTTAAGCCTTGCCATAGGTTCAATGTTTCTTTACGCCGGGGGAAAATGGGGGGCTTCCGGGAGAAACCGTGGAGTGTGGGTCCTCCGCTCTCTCGGGCGGCCGTCCGCGATTGTTCCCCTCCTTTGTGTGATTTACGGACGCAGACCGTAAAGGCCGCCATCGTTGCATATGGAAGTGTTTCCATTGGCTCAACGTACGCGATGACGATAGAACGCTGATTTTTCCAGAAAGAGAGGAGCAAATGGAGCAGGAACATGCATGGTTCAATGCAACCCTCATCTACCACCTCTCTCCTCTACAGTGCCCCGCGGCCGGCAGGTGAATTCGGTACTTTCGGGTCCGGTAGAGGCAAAAGCATGTACGCTTTCCGGAAAACGGAAAATCCACTGAGGGTCAGCCCTGCCGCGGAAAATGGAAGTTGCTCCATGGAATACGGAAGCCCAGGCCATTGCCCTTGTACAAATCAGCCACAGGAGGCTGCAGCTTTTTCTCCGGTCGGTCGCCGCACTCAGTATCGGTCTTCCGAGCTCCTTCGGTGGCGTTAACGGCTCTCCGAGCTTTTTAAAGCTCTCAGAGAGGACTGTCGATGATGAACTCTGAGTACTTCCCCTCTTTTACTTGTGATGAATGGAAAGCGTTTCCTGGATGCCACTCTTTTTTGTTTCTTTGCATACACGCATTGTCTCTCTGGTAGCATGTGCACTTATTCCGGCCCGTCTACAGATCGGAAACCAATATCTAAAGCATAGGGTGGTTTGGAAGAACTAGCAATAAGTGACTGAGCCACCAAGTGGCCGCCTCGGACTACAAACGCCTATAAAGAATAGTGCCATACGTCCCATCTAATGGTTCGAATCAACAGCTCACTTTATCCTGTTCCTGTATTACAATCGCTTTCAGTATGAAAGATACAGTCCGCCTTTGCAAGGTCACAGAGCGCTATAACCCGACGACTATATCAGAGCTTTTCACCTGTTAACAGTCTACTCTTCTTACAAACATACTGGAAAGCCGAAAATCATACTGGCCAAACGGCTAAGAAATTCAGAGAACAAAAAAGGTTGAAATTCCCTATGGAAGAGGCTACTCAACTCTATACCAAGTGGTATAACCAGACAAGGGCCTAACGCGACATAACTTATTCGACAGCCAGAAATCCAAAACGCCGTCCCTTTTATATATACACCTTCCATATCCTCTTTTCATCAGATTAAGTCGTGGCAAGTGCCAGCGCTTCTTTATGGCGAAAATGCTTGTCTACATCTCAACCCAAAGAGATGCTCGTCAAATCAGTGGGCTTTTCACCGACTGTGATACTGCCCTGTGTTTATAAACGACCCCTCGCATCTGCAAAGGAAACAGGATCATAGACGCGTTGCTTGATGTAAGATGTCAGAGCAACGTCACCCCACTCTTCCCATTCAACCCAGAGAGACTCTGGCAGCTGAGATACACCATCACGACGGGCCGCTTTCATGACCTCCCTGGCAACGACGATGCTAGCATCGCGAACTCGGTCGATCTTTGGATAAATGAGTCCATTGTGGACCTCGTCCGCATTGAGGGAACCAGCGAGCGCCGCAGCAGACGTGTACACCATATCATCGGTGACGCGGGTTGCCTTGGACAAGATGGCACCAAGACCCAAACCAGGGAAAACATACACGTTGTTTCCCTGGTTGGGATGGTAGGTAATGGTGCCTGCATCCCCTCCTACCTTGACCGTGAAGGAAGAGAAGGGGGAGCCAGAAGCGAAGACTACAGAGCCGTCGGTCCACTGGACAGCTTGCTCAAAAGTACACTCAGCCTTAGTCAGAGGGTTGCTGAGAGGAAAGAGAATGGGTCGGCGACCGAGACCGCCAGCATCAACGGAAGCTTTCAGAGCTCTAACAACAGACTCGGTAAAGATGCCGAAGGTGGCTGCAAGACCGACGAGAGCGCTGGGCTTGACATAGGCAATGACTTCCTCCAAAGTACGGAACTGATGGCCGTTGTTATCAACACGAGCAAAGTACTTCTTGTGCTCGGCGAGCTTGTCGCCACGGTCCATGGTAACGAGACCCTTCGTGTCAACCAGGAAAAACTTATCACGCGCCTCAGCCTCTGTGAGACCTCGTCGAGTATAGTACTCGACCAGCTGTTTAGCGACACCTACACCGGCAGAACCAGCGCCCATGAAGACGAGACGCTGTTCCTCGAGTGGGACGCCGGAAAGGTTGACGGCATTGATATAGCTACCAAGCGTTAGTTGGGCCGCATGAGAAACGAGCTGCCAGCAAGGGCTTAATCAAATTACTCACCCAGCGAGAACGACGGCTCCGGTGCCCTGGATATCGTCATTGAATGCCCTGTGGGTGTTTCTATATCTGTCCAAGTACTTGAAAGCTTTTTCGCTCTCAAAGTCCTCAAACTGAACGACCATCTCAGGAAAGACGTCTTTCACGGCATCCATAAACTCATCCATGAAATCTTGCTGGTCTTCGACAGAAACTCGCTTTTGTCGCAGACCCAAGTAGAAAGGGTCCTTCAAATTAGTCTCATTATTGGTGCCACAATCCAAGACAATGGGCAAGGTCTTTGCCGGATGAATGCCTGCGGCCGCGGTATACAAGGCTAGCTTGCCAATCTGTGGTGGTAGTGGCATAATGAGTAAGGAGTTGTACAGAATTGGAAAATGCGATGCCTGTAATACGACTTACCGAAATACCAACGCCGTTGACACCGAGGTCGCCAAGCCCAAGAATTCGAGATCCATCAGTGACGACGCAAATCTCAGGGTTGGGGGCTGGCCAGTTCCGAAGCATGGTTCGGATAGACTTTCGCTGCTTTATCGATATATACAGAGCTTCAGGGCGTGTATAGAGGGTAGAGTACTGCAAGCAAACGTCGCCAATGGTAGGGGTATAGACCAGAGGCATCAGCTCGCGGATATTGTCCATGAGCAAGCGGTAGAAGAGGTCAACGTTTTGAGCCTTGACACTAGACAAGTAGAGATACTTGTCGACATTGGTCTGGCGAGTCTGGATCATCTTCATGGCCCTAGCACACTGCGTCTCGAGGCTCTCCATGGCGTGGGGTAGGAGGCCGGTGAGATTCTTGGAGATGCGTTGTTCAGGTGTAAAGGAGAGGCCTTTCATGTTGACAGATGATATGTCAGCAAGTACTGAAACTAGATTGAGGGCAATGTAAGGTATCTATAGTAGAGACCGTAGATGTAGATTCCAGACTGGCGTAGAGTTCAAATGTAGAGATGTAGAAAACATAGCGCAAATCAATTTATAAGAATATGGCATACCTTTGTTCCATAGTGGCTCTCGGAGGACCTGATAGGCGGAAGCGTCGGCCTCCTCGAGGTACTCCGTTTCACGGTCCTGTTTAACCTCGGTATAGTGGTTCTGGGCGTAACCCCGGTGCTGGTCGAGGGACGCCAGCTTCATGGCTTCTTCAATAGCAGAGACGTCGACTGAAGACATTGGGTTGAAATCGGTCAGCCTGCGACTAGAAATGGATACGCGCTTATTAGACACAGAAGTGCGAGAGGAACGGCCCGAGGCTACGGACGGAGATGGAGATGTAGACCGGGGCGTATAGACGTCAGAGCTGTCGGCACTCCGGGCGCTCGACGCCATTGGTGGGGAATGGAGAGTTGAAGTGGTGCTCAGCGAAGACACTGAGAAGATACCCAGATGAAGAGGCGTAGAGATGTTTTCTGACTCGCTGCTTAGCGATGAAGAAACAGGAGAGGCAGTAGAACTAAGAGCAGAAGAAGATGTTGCAGCGATGGTAGTTGTTGGTGAGGACAGTGACGGTTTAATAGTTGTCACGGCTACTGATGTCAGACCCCTGCGATGGACGGGGGTGCGCTGCCTTGTCAAGAACCTCAAGCTCCCACATGATCCTCTCCGGAGAGGAGGAAAGAAAACAAGCGCTTGTCGACACATGAGTAGGCAACGTGGAGCTAGGGGCGTGAAAGGGGATGGGAAGCTGAACTGGACTAGGGCCCGAGCGTGGGACAAGTGCAGACTCGGAGATGTTTCAGAGCGCAGCAAAGATCGAAAATTGCATGGGCATCACGGGACGACACACGCTGATGGAGAGGTGCAGGAGGGGAAAGGACCCAAACTAAGGGAGAAAAGGGGCTGCAAAGCGCAAAAGGGACGAAAAAGAAAAGGATGAAAGATTTGCTGAATGGAATAGATGAAACCGTCTGAACGATGGTGCAGGAATACCTGGTAAGTTTCGAAGGATCTGGAGAAGTATCGGTACTTTGGGGCTCCTACAAGCAGACCGGGCGCACACACAAATTGTTGAGCTGCAAGTAGGCCAAAAGCGGAAGGGGAAAAGGGAGCCATGCGCATTGGTAAAAAGAGAAAAGACCAAAAAAAATTGATTAGGCACAAATATGCTCCGTACTTACTGGCGAGAAGAGAGCGTCCGTTGGGGCGGCTGGCGATAATGCACTTGTTCTTAAGTTGTGGTGCCTGGAACTAGTGCAAGAAGTCCGCGGCAGTACCTAATAAAACCCTAACATGCGAAGGATAGGGAGTTGATTGGGTAGTTGAACGCCTAGATGCGTGAATGGACAATTGGATTGATGAATGAATAGGCAAGACAGCGGGTGCTCAAAGGATTATTCGTGACTATTATAACGCCAAAGCCAGATGGAGTTCTTGTTGGGCCATGATGAGGACATGCCGGCTTCTTCCCGGTCGACACGTTATAGCTGAGCCCGCCGTCCGCTCCAGTCAATCCCCCGTATTCGCACATCGGGCGCTCATCAGCCTGCATAAGGTAGCTAGAGATCATTCATTCCTCTGCAGCTCCGTCGCACTCCGGCCCATGACCGGCATAGACCCCTCCGTGGCAGGGGGATGGCCTAGCATCTTTCCCCAAGCTGCATTAGCCGGCGCCAGACTTCCGGGGACCCGCCAGGGATGGAGACAGGATGACTAGCTTTAGTAATTTTTTTTTCTTTCCGTCTGACGGACTGCTTTGCTCGATGTGTTGTATGGAGCTTGGGTTTGCAAAGGACTGTTTTCGCACATCATGAATCGCTTGTAGACACAAGACGTTGTTGTGAATAATAAAGAATATGGAAGGAAAAAAAATTTACGCAATCAAGGAGAAAGAGGGTACTGATAGAAGTTGCGACGCCTGTGCTACTTTCCGTGTTGGATGTGCCTACAAGGTACTCCGTAAAAGAGCAGCAACCCTCTGTGAGCGCCTTCCCTGTCGCCGCTCACCGGGGGTGACCAATAAACTCGTCTCCCGCATGGCCCCCTCTCAAGCCTCCTCTCTTGTCATTCTTGTGCTTCATTTCCATTGCGCACTGCACCTGTCGACACGAGCAACATGCGCCTGATACAGAGCATGTAGAGCACGGATCAGCACGCGAGCGGGCTTATAGCAAGTAGCATAAGCGACAAAGCCATCCAACAGGGGATGCGGATTCAACAATGGCGTCGACGCCGCGTCTCTGCGTCCCTCGCCATGCTCGTTCCGATAGTGTCTCCTAATCCCGGAAGTCTAGGACATGAACCGGGCCGGCCACAGGCCTGCTGAGTTCGTCATGAGCTGCAAATGTCCTGTCGTGTGTGTGCCGCACTGCCCAGTCCACGTCTGCAGGCTCACCATAATACTCCTACTTGTATCGCCGTGTCAAGGCGCCCGTGCCCGTGCCTGGAGGCTGTCATCTTCTCCTTATACACATGATGCTAATGCAAGCTCCTTCCATGCAGTTCCTTACATATGATTACAAACAACTCCGTGCATGGTACCGGTATACGGATGGTGCTCTTTCTGTTACTGCTGCTGATACTCCTGACCTATCCAGTTGATACACGCAAGGCATCAAGTTCGCTACACAAGCAGTCAAGGCCTCCGACGCCTTCCGAATTCCTCCGTCCTTCGAACCAGGGGCCCCTGCACGCCACGCTATGGGCCTTACCGGTGCCCCATCGCGGACCCTGCAGCCGGGACCTATGCGCCTCGAGGCTCCATCGATTATTCACATTCAAATTTACGGCGATTTAGCGTGTCAGCTAGGCGCATACTATGGCTTTCGTGATCTTCTCGAGGAGGGTTGATCACCGCTGACTTTGAATTATCGCCTGTGCAATAGATCGATGGTCGCGCCAAGGCCTGTCTCTATTTGTTGAGCTTTTCATCGTATACAGCAAGCGAATCATCTCGACGCTCCCCTTCCATGATGCTCTAGACTTCAATTCGCGCTCGAGATCCATGTACAGTACACCGTCTAAGGGTCACAAGACCTCAAGTGCCCTTTCATCTCACGTTCTCATCTCCAACCATTTGCCTTGAGAGCTGCTGGCTCAGCCGGTACGGAACCCCCGATATGAAAACTGGCACCGCTGCGGAGATTCGTAAGGAATATTTCTCAAAAATCCCATATCCCATAATAGCACTGAAATCTCTTCAATCCTGCTTACTTGGTTGCCTTGCCTGTCTCGCTAGAAAGAGACGCCCCGCCGGTCTTTCCGTTTCTTTTTCTTAATTTTCGTCTTTTCATATGGGTCCCTTCCCTCATGGAGACTTATTATCTCCAGTGCAACGTACGGAGCATGCATGGGAGGCGTAGGCAAAGTCCAGAACATGCGTTTTCCAAGTACCTATACTTTTGCAAGTCTACATCTTGAAAGGAGAGGGAGAAATCTGGGGCCGGGTAGTAGGTATGAAGATGCGCAGATGTTTTAACTCTCGGCTGCAGTCACATCTCATCCTCTATGCTGCCAACGGATAAACACGATCGACTCCAATGCCATCTACCATACACTAGGCACCTTTTTACTTCCACTATTGAAGCATCATGACTCAAATGAGGTCAACGCAATTCAAACAACAAACAGCAGTTCGCCGTGCCCCAAGAGCGGAAAGCAGGCTGTGGCTGACAGCCTCGTTCTCGTTAGAACCTAACTAGCAAACCACTACCGGAAGACTTCGGCTGGGCTATGAATCCCATCCCCCACAATCTACTAACAAGTGGCGCTAAGATTAACAAGCTACTCCGTAGGCCAGTCAAAATTCAGATCCCTCTCGTTCTTACGGTTTTGTGCTGCATGCTTCTGCTATCACGATATGCAGCCTTGTTCACTCAACGTTTCTCAAGAGTCCTTTCCGGCATCGGCCCAGCCTCCTCTAGTGTGCTTTGCTCCTACTGCGTAAACGAAAACCCGGAAGTGAGCTGTTCGCTTGTGATAATCTCGGTAAAGTCAACGTATATATGCTCCAAAATCACAGGCCAATGCAACGCTATCACCACACATCAAGCACACCATTCTCGGCCTGGCAAGGAGCTTAGAACGTTTCGTTTCTTCCCCGGCCCGGCCTGCTTGTCCTGGGGTTCTTAGGCTTCACCCCCACAGCCACATACCGTCACCTCTCCGGGCTTACAACTTAGCTCGAGTCTATACTGAGATAAAAGTCAGGAGTTGCAGAGATGTACGTATTGGTAGTGGCCTCTATCCCAAAGAAGAAATAAACAGATTACACTTTGATCTGGTATCCTAGAGCTCTAACCTTCGCTGTAGCTAAGCTAATCTTCCTCCGTATCCCAACTGCCAGTGCTATCAGGCGTATTAGTTTTTTCAAATCTATATTCGTCAGTCATTACTTGATCTCCCTGCCACCTTTCGAGGCTTATCACGACACTAGCGTGAGGGGGATAAGAGTCCTCAACCAAACGATCTCCCAATATGATCCCGATCCTACCACCCCAAACTAGCTTCTCCTGTCCCGTTGTTGAATTAGCTTCCGAGGTCCACTCTCTACCTCACTTGGCCTCGTCTCTGACAGCCTGTGATATCCTTTGATTCACCTTATCGATCTTCCCCAACGCCTTGTCATCCTGCAGGCTCCACCACCTTCTCAGCCCTTGCACATACTCGAACTCCTCATCTGTGACCTCTACCGGGGGACCTTTGATCTGCGGCAGCATTTCCTCATCATCCTTCTCAAAGATAGCCCATGCCGAGGCATCTCCGGCCCGGACGCCGAACCCCCTGCCCTGCATCGACACCACCTGAACGCGACGCAGTAACACGATGTCACCAGCCTGGACCGTAGGAAGAGATGCCTGATGAGGTCGGAAGATGTGCGCGATGTTGACACCAGTCGGCGCTACTGAGGGGTCTGTAAGATTCAGTTCGAGCATGTAGTCCCGGGGGCCATTTTTCGGCCTATGCGGCTGGCGCGGGGTAGCAGTAGCGACGGCCAGGATGTCGGCCGTCTTGGTTATCGATGAACGTAAAGACCTAAGGGGTAGGCAATCCGGCAGTTTTGTCCGTAAGCTCTTCAAGAGCTGCGTCTTCAGGGATGAGACATTCGCGTCCTCTGCAATAGAGCTGGCAGCGGATGGCGACGTGACGACCGATTTTCGGGGTGACCTGAGATCATGTCTTGTCACCGTTGGCTCTGGCGTGGCGGGACGATGCTGAGTTGCTGACGCGTCTTGGACTGCATCCTCCCTATCTTCCTGCTGTTGAGGGTCATTGTTGAGATCGTCTGCCGATGGCTGCACGCTCGAAACTGATTTATCAGACTTGCGGCGACCAGCACGCAGTGATATCGGACTAGCTGGTTGAGAGCTGCGCTCTAACGGGGGCGAATACGCTTGCGCCAGCAGGATACTAGCATCAGACGAGCTCTTCCGCCCGCGTCTTGCACGCGGCGATGTTGACGATCCCATATCCCTTGGAGAGCCAGATCCTTGCGACGATGCTTTAGCAAGCGCAACACTGGGGTCTGGATGCTCAGCTTTACTGCGAGGTGACCGCTGTGGAGGCAAATCGACCGCCTCGAGAAGGCATTGACGCGCCATGGTAGGAGAGCCCTTGGCCAACAACACACTTGGATCGGCTGACAAACTATCGGCGCTATCACTTGACAGTCTCTTAGCACGACAATGGCTCCGAAGAGATTGCAACGTTATGGACATCTCAGGTTTTGCCCTTTGAGAGTCCTGCTCTTGCACGCTTTGTGGGCGGTGTTGGCTGTGTTGGCCGTAATGGTCATGATGGTCATGATGGTCATGATGGCCGTGTTGGCAATGCTCATGCAGCCCTTCGGAGGATTCAGGAGCCTTCGAAGTCGCAAACTCAATACGACTCACATCTCCCGCCTTCTGAGGGGTAGAGTAATGCTGGAATTCAGACATGAGTTGCTGCTCAATCGCCATATCATCATCGTCGTCGTCGTCGTCGTGGTTGTTTCTCTTCTCCCCTTCCACCTCTTCCTCTTCTTCGTCTTCTTCCACTTTTTCTTCTTCTTCCTCTTCTTCCTCTTCTTCCACTTTCTCTTCTTCTTCCTCTTCTTCTACTTCCTCCACTTCCACTGCTTCCACTTCCACTGCTTCCACTTCCTGCGCATCTACCTCCTTCGGCACCCCTATCGCTTCTTTCTCCTCATTTGCCCTTTGTTCCTCCCTTTTATCTTTGTCGTTATTCACGTGCACATCTTGATTCAACTGCAACTCGATTTGGGCCATGTGAGACACATTATAGTCATCATAGTCATCTTGTCGAGTTTCCAAAGGAGTGGGCAATTGCTTTGTGCTTTCATGATCCTCCGCCAGCGCGGCCGGCTCAGACAGGGGGGTCGCTTGGTTCAGTCCTATCCCAGTTGCTAGGGATGATGGAGGCACAGGCTTCTCTGGCTCCTTAGTGACTTCGGTAGCATCGCTAGTGATGACTTGACCAACGTGGCTGGGCCCTTTCTGATCAATCTCGGGCTCTTTTTCAGGTCGATTTAGAACCTCGTCTTGCATTTCCACATCCTCTTCAAGGGTATTCACGTTAGTATCTGCGCTCATCTCAGCCGTCTGAGATTCTATGCTGGTAGGCTGCTGATCGTCCATTTCCAAATCATTGCTGGCAACTGAGTATGGTTGAAGAGGTTTCGTCGCATCCGTCATTTCTAGCGGCAAGTCTGAAGTATGCAATGGGGCTTCAACGGCTAGCGCTGGAGAAGCTTCCGATCCAGGTGAGTCGCTATGTTGCACCTGCTGCTGCTCACCAGTTGATCTCGGATGTTCATTCTCCGAAAGAATGGGCATATCATTACCAGTGGCCTCCGATGCTCTTGGCTTGGAGGTACTACGTATCTCCACGTCAAAGACCACTCCGCTGCTGGTGCGTTCGACAGCTTCCATCTCTCGTGGCTCTAAAACCTCATCGTCGAGTGAGGCATCGACAGCTGGGGCGCCAACAGTTAAGGCGCCAACAGCTGGGCCCTCACCCGCTGGGCCCTCACCCTGGACAAGGAGCGGATTTTCATTGACGGCAACATGTCGCTGGTGCACTCCACGATCTTCAGACGAGAGCGCTAAATGTGGTTGATCAACCTCCATGCCACTGCTCACGCTGTTATTCTGTTCTTCTTCTGGTTGAAGTGCATCGTAGTCATCATCACACCCGTCCAATTGGCTTATAGATCTTGATCTGTTGGACGGCGAGCTTACCGCAGCTCTGACGTCGGTTGCGTCTCCAAAGTTGGATTCTTCTTCGTCTTCGTCTTCGTCTTCGTCTTCATCTAAATCCTCACTCATATCGTCCTCTTCCTGCTCACTAGGCTGCTCATCAAATCCATGATGATCCTGATTTGAGGGCCCTTCGCTTGGTCCCTTCAGATCATGCGTGGTGCTGGTGACGGCGGGCTCGTCAACATTGTCGTCTTCTGAATCTGACAAGAGACTAATGAAAACCGGCTCCTTGGCAGGCGCTGGCGTAGGTTTTGCATCCGGCAGAAATGACCTTGGAGGGGGCCGCTGTTCTTCTTCATAGTCTAGAGATTCAGACCCCGAACCAGACTCTGATTCTGATTCAAACTCATTTTCTGTCTCCTCATTGTCATCTTCAATGTCATCGTCATCGTAGTCATCTCCAGCAAATTCTTGGTTATCGTAAGTATCCTGGGTGTTTCTGTCTCGCCACCCAGCAGCACCCCAGTTGTGGTATCCTTGCTCGATTTCTTCATCCTCCTCCTCGTCTTCAGATTCATCCGTGCTGGATCCTTCAGGCGGAAGGCTTGATCGGCCTTCTCTCCCTAGAGTGGCAGTCACTGTAGCTGTCTCCGCATCCTCCTCGTACCGTCCGGAATAATGGTTAGGCTCAACCTTGTCGTTCTGTTCATAGGAGGAAGAGGAGGTCGGGCGAGCAGCTTCAGCGACTTGCACGTAGCTGTGGATCTCCAGCTCGTGGTGGTGCTCTTCGCCAGAGACAGCGATCGCCGCATGAGTCCCATAAGAAGCAGTGCCTTGTCTGGTAGGAGATGACGGCTCCATCATCTCTCTTGGGAAGTCGTTCGCGCCCTGTGTCGGAATTGTAGGATACATTGGCGCTAATGTCTCGGCAGCCCAAGCTAAGCGGTCATGAGCGTTTCTGTCGTGATGCTCAGGCCCCCGTGGCCGAACCTCAGACGGCGGTATATCATATAAAGGCTGGTGGTGTTGGTGGTCAAAATGATTGTGAGAGTGAGAAAAATTATGAAGATGGGCGCCTGCTTCATGTGACTGGAGGCTCGGATCTATGTCCATAGACATGTCAAAACGAGATACAGCGTGTGCTTCGTGCTGGCGGAGGAGCTGTGGTTCGGACGGTGGAGGCCGTGTATCATGGCCTGTGACATACTCGAATGAGATCGGTGATGGCTCTTGAAGCACATGGCCCACGTCCGAATGTTTCCATCCATGCGTAGGTGTGGGCTGCAGCAATATTCCCGTCGATCGAGATTCAGCAATGACCTGAACACCTCTGGACGGGCTCAGGCTCAGCTCTCTAGTCTGGCATCCCTGATCCACCATGGTTGGTCGAGGCGGGGTGGCCGGCAACCGATCAGACAAATCAGCCTCCCTAGCTTCTTGTCCTTCTGTGACCGATTCGTCGACTTCAGCAACCTTGGGCTCATCTTGGTCTTCATCTTCCGCGGGCTGCTCTACCTCGGGGCTGGGCGATCGGCTAGAGTATCTCCAAGATGTCGGGTTCATACTGAATCGAGATTTCCGACTTTTCCGTTTTATACTTTTTGGAGCTTCTTCCTCGTCGAATATATCAAAGCCTCCTTCGAAAAGCGAACCGTACGAGACCCTTGCTCTTTTGAGAAATGCGGGAGAGGCATACTCCCCCGGTCCAAGAGCCTCAGATACGAGTCGCTTCGATGGGAGGAGGGAGAGCGGCGTTCGCAGCAACGGTTTCGTGGGACTTGTCGGCTCAAATCTGTCAATCGGCGGCGTAAGGCTTGGTTCGCGAACTCCATCCAACGCGGGTTCTTCAGCTTCCTCATCAGCCGGAGCATTGATGTCAATGGTATCCACTACATGAGATTCTGCCCTCCGGATCATCAACAGCAGGCGGTTCGTAAATTTGATCTGCCATTCCAGTATGCCTGGGTGCTTCGTCCATGCCTGATTCTCCTCCCACGTAACGCCCTCCAAGCTAAGTCGCACCTCATCGCCGCCTCCCAAGCCAGAGTCGACAAGTGCTTTGGCTGCGGCTCCATGGAATTCGACGCGTAGCTGGCCCTTGTCGCGTCGATGGCGAGGATCGCGCTCGGCGAGGATGAAGGCAATCGACTTGGTGACGATGCTGTAGGGCCACGTGACGGTGACGACGCCTTCGACGACAAGATACTTTGGCTCTGCAATCGCAGGGCTCAGCCTGGCGATTGGCGTGGCTTCGGTGCTTCGCAGCACATCTGGTTGGACCTCGTCGTTGGCCATGTCGACGGCTTCGCTGCTGGCGCGCCAGTCATGAAGATTTTAGTGGAGGGGTGGCTCTCCCGGGTATGTAAGAGAGGGTCTGAAAGGGTTCATGATTATAGATTAGAAAAAGCAAAGGAAAAAGGAATGAAGATAAGAAGGGAGCAATCCAAAAGGATGCAATCCTTTCTCTTTTCTTTTTTTTGGCCTGTTCACAGCTTCCCCTGATGCGTTGGTTGTCGGGTGTGCCGCGAGTGAGTGAAATCAGGTTGAAATGATATGCCGGTCACTTTTTTTTCGCCTCTTGAGTTGTCCTCGGGCTGCAGCTCACCCAATCTCCCGGCGACACAAAGCCAAAGGTTGCAGGGGTGGAGATGCTTGGTGCTGAACGGCGGAGCCAAAGAGCTGCTGGCGCCGCTGACCTCGTGGAAATACGTACCTGCGGCGGCAGAATGTCCCGCCCGGGCTGCAAAGGGAAGGCGGCGTGGTGCTGCCCACTGGACACCCGATCTGCACCTGACGCTTGCAGACCGGTAGCAGGGCAGCTATTAACCGACAGCACCTACCTCCACAACACCAAGCGGCCCAAACTGGGCAATTCCTCGAACCCGTTCGGTACTGCTGGTGCCTGTTAACGGCGGAAGTACAGAGGCACGCAACTACTAAGTACCCACCTACTAGCATTACTAGGTAGGTAGGACCTTATCTCAGGTACCCAAACTTTAGTAATAGGTACCTACCTACTAGGTAGCACCTTGGATACGGCAAATCTCTTTACGCTTTACCGTGCCTTCCTAGGCTGTGGCCTGGGCTGACACCATGCCGGCCTCTCATGCTATCATTTCCAAGGTACCGTAAAAGGCAGTGTCCACCTATCAGCAAGCCGCGGTACCTCGTCTTTTACAAAGCATGAGGTAGTACGAGGTAGTACTTGCTACTCTTTTTTTATCAGTAGCACATAGGAAACCTTAACAATTATAAATCCCAAGCACAACATGCCATATCTTTCATGAGCCCATTTTTTTTATTACTTCCGTTGCTACAAAAAGTGTGTCATGCAGCCAAGCGAGAGCTTCCTTGCTTTCCGCCTTTGGGCCGCACAGCTTCCCCCCGATCTTCCATCCTAGAAGGCACCCATACGTTAAATTGCACGCATCTGTGCATCCCGTTTGTCCCTGCCTGAGAACCAATTAATATGGGCTACTCCTGGTCTCGCCCTGTTAGCGCTGCAGCCAGCAGCTCGGCCGCCTTGCCAGCAAAGCAGCAGCCCTTCCATGTCAAGAAAGTAGCCATTGTCGGAGCGGGGCCCGCTGGCCTGGCCGCTGCCAGATACCTCAGAGCCCAAGGCGTCGTCGACTCCATCACCATCTTCGAGCAGCAGGATGAAGTCGGTGGCGTCTGGTACTACAGCGGCCTGGCTCCCAAGGAGGTGCCCGTTCCGCAGCAGGATCCGTTCTGGGGCCCGGAGCCGCCCGTCTGGCCAGACGCCGCTTCGGCCCCAGTGTTCCCCTCGCCCATGTATGAGAGGCTTCATGCCAACATTCCGGGCTGCTTGATGCGCTTCCATGACCGCGAGTTTCCCAAGGAGGCATGGGTGTTCCCGAAGAGGGAGGACATCCAGGAGTATCTACTTCGGTACGCCGAGGATCTGAGGCATCTCATCAAGTTCTGCTACGAGGTGACGCGCGTTGACTTGGCGAAAGATGCAAGCGGTAGAGATCAGTGGCTTGTGGAAGCAGCATCCACATTGAATGATAGTGCGGTACTTCGCGAAACGTACGACGCCGTTGTGGTAGCTAACGGGCACTATTCCGTTCCTTTTATACCATCGATCAAACATATCCAGCAGTTCCACAAGGATCATCCCTCCATTATCACTCATTCAAAGCAATATCGGAAGAACGAACTCTTCAAAGGCAAGAAAGTCATTGTCATTGGCAATGGGCCCTCCGGCCTCGACATCGCCTTTCAAATCAACGAAGTTGCGGCAAGGACACTTTTGTCTGTAAGGCACGCCACCCCTCCCGACAAACTCGCCCACATTGGATGCGAGGAGGTCCCCGAGGTAGTCGAGTTCCTCTCCGATCTGCGGGGCGTTCGTTTCAAAGATGGAAGCACAGAAAGTGACATTGACCACATTGTCTTCTGCACCGGCTTCTTATTTGGCTACCCTTTCCTCTCCAATGATCTCGGTCACGAGCTCATCACTTCCGGACGCGGCCTCCACGGTTTATACCAGCACTTATTCCACATCCAGCACCCAACGTTGGTATTTCCAGCCCTAAACATGAAATCCGTTCCATGGCCTATAGCCGAGTCGCAAGCAGCCATCTTCTCAGCCGTATGGTCCAACGACCTTCAGCTTCCTTCCATCGACGAAATGGAGAAGTGGAGTCGGGAATTGGAAGAGACGCTTGGTGAACGATTGCATGTTTTCCCGGCCCTAGGCGATGATGGCAGGTACATCAACGAGCTCTATGACTGGGCGCAGAAGGCGAAACATATCGGCAAGGAGCCACCACGATGGGATGGAGAGCTTTTCTGGCAGAGAAATATAGCTGCGGAGGCAAAAATCAAGTTTGAGGAAGAAGGGTGTAAAGCAAAGACGCTGGCTGAGCTGGGTTATCACTACGACCCCGAGGACACGAAAGAATGATGGAATAGATCAACCGGCTAATTAGAGAAGAAATAAAAAACCAAGGATTCGGATATTATCACGGCACTAAAGCATAGATGCTAGAGCGCCTAGATAGAATTGGTTCTTTTTTGCAATATAAAGGTACGGTGTCACCATATGAGAAAATGCTAATACTGCGCGCCTACGTGCATCAGGGGAGACAAGATTTGGCACGTCACTAGGAGTGAAAAGTCGTAAAAAAATCACATTGATCAGACACACGCTGTAACAGTCAAATCTCTTTTTTCTTTCTCATTCAAAGAGCTCAACCTTCCAGAAGCCATTACGCCTCGATATGAAACCATGAAATACCCTCCACCATAAAATCATTTTTGATCTACTGCACACCCAGTCGATCAGAGAATCTACTCCTGCTTCTTCTGGGCCTCCTGAGCGAACACCTTGGCGTAGGGGTTCAGGCGCAGGAGAACCTGCTTGTTTCGCAGGGGGTTCTTCTTCTGGACGGCCGATCGTCGGGTCACAGCATCGCCCTTGGGAGCGTTGAGGGAGCTCTGGATTTCGCTGCTGTTGATCAGACGAGTAAGGTCGGCCTGAGAGACGACGTTGGAAGGCAGGAGGAAGTCCCGCTTGTGGGCAGAGGGGGTGGTGGTGGTGCCGTAGATCTCGTCAAGGGCCTTGAAAGCAGCAGAGGTCCAGACGATGAAGCGGCCGAGGTGACCACCAGGAGCCAGCTGGAGAAGGTTGAGGGCAGAGACGGGAGAGGTCTCGACACCGGGGATGTTGCGGAAGCCCTTGACGAGCTCCTTGCCGTCGACCTCGGGGTGGTAGACGACCAGGGGACCACGGCGCTGGCGGTGGCGGCGGCCACGGAGCTTACCCTTACCGGCACGGAGCTTCTTGGAGCCCTTGACCTTCTCAAGGTCGGCACCGGCGCCGACGGCCTTGAGGACGGCGAGAGCAGCAGCGGTGCGGGCAACGGAGCTTCCCTCAACCAGAGCAGAGTCGACAACCAGAGGGACCTCGGGGATGGTCATGATCTGGTGGCCACGGGCGAGCAGAAGAGGGGCGGAGGCAGAGGCAGCCAGAGCGGAGCAGACAGCATAGCGCCTAAAGATATCGAGGTTAGTTTTTTTCATTTCTTTCGAAGCGAGTGACTTCATCGTTGGACTGACTTCTGGCCCTGATTGACCTTGATGTGCCACTTTCGCCAGATCTTGGTAGGGGCGAACATGCGACCAGATCGGCACATGTTACCGAAGGCGGCCTGACCAGCACGGTGAGTACCGGAACCAGACACACGGGGGATACGAGCGACGGCACGACCTGGAGAAAAACCAAGTCAGTATAACTCAATCGAGTCTCTCTGGTGGCTCTAGACATGAAAATGAGCCAGAGATGCGATCTAGGATGGTCGGACACCATAGCATCAAATTTTTTTTCCCGTCCTCTATCCTGATCACAAAACTCTTTCCCCCTTCTCCACGACCGCACTCATGGCATGAAAAAACTCACCAGTTCCCCAAGACTCGGCAGAGGTCTGGTGACCAGCCTTCTCGCTGACGGCATACGGCTGACGCTTGTTCTTGGCGATGCCAGTGTGAACCTGCTTCACGATATCCGGTCGGATAGGGCTGGCGAAGACGGCGGGAATGGTGTGGGTAGCTCCAGAGGGAGCACCATCTTTGCCGATGATGGAGACGGTAGGTCGCGAAGCCATTGTGAAAGGAGGACTTGGACCTGAAAGAAGATATTAGAGTTAGTAATTTGAGAAGGGAAAAGACCTCAGAGTCAAGGGTCTTATTTTTTTTTTTATTTCAGAGCGGGATATGGAGCGCAACGTACCGTGGTCGTCGGGCGGCGTCGAATTTGGTGATGGAGGTGAAAGATTCCTGCTGGACCCGCGATAAATTTCACTGAATTTTCCATCAAGGATTTGGTGGGCGGAGACCCTAAGTGGTGGGGTACGTACCTTAGCGAGTGATATCTTCAATCACGTGATGATAACACTGAGCATCTTTGTCCATGCCTTTTTAGGACGATGATTAGTAAGCCACGTAAATTCTCATTAACGTACTAGTAGGTACCTGGGTACCTACTCATTGTAGCTTACCTCGTCTAAAGGCTTCGGATCCTCTGAAGCGTTGATTGCGAGATTCAATGACTGGTTGGTATTGCATCTAATTTCTAGTATATGCTCGAATACAGTTTGTTATCGTTATCAGACTATCGTGGTCATTCAGTATTGTATGTAATTTTCATCACTGATACATGTACGGCATTTTCATGATCCAGTTATCGCATCGCTATGCATGTCTCAACGCTAGGAATGCCACCCAAAAAAAACAAAAAGGAGGAGGTTGTGATCCTCCATGTCCCCTTTATTCCCACCTCTTCCACTCCCTGCTAAGCTTTTCAATCTGTTCATCCGTCCATGCGCTGTTGCGTCCATCTCTTACTATATTGAGAAACTTCGAATGCACGTCTTTCTCGACTTTGAGCCTCTCTCGTACTTTCTCTTCAAGATATTCGGGATCGTTCTTCCGGCAAGCCCTCTTGAAGACTTCTCTCATCCTAGGAGAGTAGAGCTGACATGTCGCCATGGGAAGCTTTGTAGGCTTCGGGTAAAAATTTTGAGCAATCACGTTGCCTTCCGTACGTTGAGGCTGGACCACGTCTTCGAAGCATTCGCCACACACCGTAAATTCTGGGAGATATTCCATGACGTACCAATAGCCATCACTCACGCGGCGGTCTTCACGGCACTCATCCAGTGTGCTCAATCGCGTGAGCATCATGGAAAGGTCGCCAAGGTCTGGCTTTCGATTGGTCACGTAGCCCTTATCCGAGGTGGTTTCGAACGCATCGAAGAAGAGTACAAATTGCTTCCTTCGTGGAGTGAAGTGAAGAGAGCAGACGTTCCGAGATGGTTCATTTCGAGCATCGAGAGGAATGAATATGCCTGTAAGGTTCGGGAACAAAGTTTCTACTATTTTCGCACACTGGTAGCAGACTGCAAACTCGGGCACAGGACGCCTGGTATAGGGATCCTTGACGGTGTACCACATCCGCGTCACTTTTCGCTCGCCAGGACATGGGTAGTCGCGGGAGGCCGCCATGACGCTGGCTAGATGATAAAACAGCTGCAGATCAGGCACCTTATGCTTCAATGTGAGCAGCCAAGCTATTCTGTACCATGGTGACGAACCAAAGTCGCATGCGGTCGGATTACCCGTTGGCCGAAGGACCGGCTGAAAGTGTGTGCGATATTGAGTGTCCGCAAACACCGCACCGTAACAATCAGGACATATATTGAAATCTGTCCTGGGCAATGTGAGCCAGTCCACTTTCCCTGCTACAGGTTCGGTGCGCTTGCATTCCGGTATCTCTGGAATATCTGATTGCCCGTTGCGACCTTTGCTCTCTGAGTAGCGACGATACGATCCAACTGCTAACTCTGGACGCACGCCAGACTTGCTTGGATCGAAGGGCGGTGGCTTCCAAGGCTGCGGCACAGATGCCTCCCTGGGCGTTGGTACCCTGACGGTCTTTTCATCCGGCGCCACGAGTTCATCATCGATACGAGGAATTGGCGGCATCAATACCGGCGACGTGCCAACTGTTTGGGACCGTCGCACAGTGTCGCCCTGCTCCAATTCTTCGGGCCAGGCGACAATGGCATCATCATCATCTGGATAGGGAAGGTGGAGCGCGGGTGATTTTCGATTCTCCTGTGGCGGCCTCTCGAGGCTAACAGGAAAAGTAGTGGAAGTACGGCGATTAGGTATCCAGTCATCCGGTGGTTCTGCCGTGTTCATCGATGACGTGGGCATAGTTCGGGTTCTTGATGGCGATCGCGATGCTAAATCACCATCGCCGTTGCCTCTGCGTGACGAGGCAACAGACGCACGGTCGTCGTCAATGACGGCTGGATTTTCTTTTCGATAAGACCCCCTGAATTTTTCGTCCCGAGGAGAGTTTTGTTCGTTGAATTTCGAAGGGGACGGGGCTCTTAGGGTGTCGGCACTGGCGGGTGGTTTATATGCCCCATAGCCATCTCTCATGTCGTTTCGAGGAAGCCGATTCCCATCCAGTGGACGAGGTCCGTTTACGCGGTCATTTGATGCAGGCCTTCGCAGGGGCTCGAAGCTCGAGTTTGGCCGCGCTTCTGTGGACAGAGTTGCGCTTCGCCTATGGTGCTTGTCGTCGTCCCATCTTCTATCGGTTGGTTCGCCCAAGCTGACGCTGCTATGTGTGGGAGATCGATCACCGGGGTTACCTGAAGAGCGTCCGTACCCATAGTAAGGCTTATCCCGACCACTTTGTCCATGTTTCGTCACCTGCGGAGAGAGGTAATCCTGTCCATGTTGATGATATGTCTGCTTGACTTCCGGCCTGATGGCGCTAGCAGCTGATTTGCTTCGGTGATGAGTTGGATTCCGATCCTCAGGAAGGTCCGTCTCTAGGCGAGGTAAATCCTGCCTGCTGCTGCGTCTCTGCAGTCCAGGAGCGGTGTCATTGAGGCGATCGGGGTTCAGATGCTGCGAATCACTGTTTGTTTTGACGTTATTTGATGGAGGATGCTCGGCCGGCTTCTTCTTCGGACGAAGCTTGTCTCCGGTTCCGCTGTCTTGAGTCCCACTCTCCGAGGTGCTGGGCTTTGACGAGCCGGGTAAGATCACAAATCGACGCTCAGGGTTGTATTCATGAACCTCTAGAATAATAGGCTGTTGGTCAATCTCTCCCCTCGACTGGGCTTCTTCCTCAAAGACAGGTTCGACGCGGCCGCCAAATTCCTTTGCAAGAGAATCGGCTTCATCTTCGACGGTTGGCGACGGCAGCGGTGACTGCCGACAGTACGGAATATCGTCGTAGTATCGAGGAGCAAAGCGGGATACAGCTGGCTCTGTCGACGTTGATGACCGCATGGGGCGAAGCGAGGAATCGACGGACGCTCTACATGTATGAGATGGTTATCACTTGCCCGAGAAAGCTGCAGGAAGTCGAGTGCATCAGTTGGGAGACGTACGAGTACCCATGCTTGGCTCTAGACGTGGTGAAATACCCCGTCTGGAGCATATTCTGTATGTCCAGGAAATTACTCATGCTGGCTGCTCACCAAAGGAGGGCAGAGCAGAGGGTAAGATGGCGGTGGAAGATCAGCTAGGACGGCACAGCGGCCGTATGCGACGCGCTGCAAAGCACTAAGCTTAGCCAGAAGAATGTCAATGTGAGCTGCGTTCGTGCCAGGGCTGACGATTGAGCTCGACGCGGGGGCCCAGTGTTGGGATCCAACGATGAGCCCAGGCGGCCTTTGAGAGGACGGGCAAATTTCGTTGCTACCGGTTCTCCAGTTCTAGGGGGACCGAAAGGAAGCTTGAGATATGTGGTGGAGAAGAGTTTGGAATAGTTTGATGGTGAGAAAGAGTTCCACAGACGTCAGCGGTGCCTGCTTTAAGGCGATGGATGGGCACGGCCCGTCATTCAAATGACATCGCGAGTGGAACCTGGGCTTTCTTCTATTTAGTGGCGAGGCGGCCCGCTGTGAGGGGTCCCGAGCACTGTAACTGCCCAAGGTGTCACTGCTGATGGGGTAACTACAGCGCTCTAGAATGCCAGAAATGCACCCAAGTAGGTACATGTAGGTATCATTGGTGGGGTTGGCACCCCTTCGCCACTGTCGCGCCCAACCCTTACCCTACCGAACACGGAGGGCCTAAACAGCCGCCGTGAGCATGAACCCTCGTCAGAACGCTCAAATACAAAAATGCCTGCTTTACAGCTAACAGGCCTCAGCACGCTTTGGCGAAGGGAAGCCTACGGGCAAGAAGCGTCACTACATTTTCTGACAGCGTGATGCCTAGGGGCCGCCCATCCATGAAACCAGGACTAGAGCCAACGCGTGTGTGGCTTTCCTTCGTCTGACTGCTGTTGCTTGTGTGCTCGTATGGGCGACAGCATCCTCTATGACAGCCCAAATGGCTAATCCCAAGGTAGGTACATAAAGTGGGCGTACCTGCTGCCTATTCGGTTGTTGCCTCAACCTGTACAAGTGCTTGTTGGATCTGACACGCAATGGGGAGCCCGAGACTTTGGCCAACTTCGGCTTCTCCTTCCTCACCTGCTCACCATCAATGTTGTCATTTACACCTGCTACCTACGCACAAGTCGATTACGTTCGGTAAGGCATAAGCGAATCATCCCGGTCCTTTCCATTCTGTTCCAACAAAGTATTTGATTGTATTACTTCTTGCGACAACTTGCAGCCGCTGCTGCGTGCTGTCCATCAATGTCTGAGGCGTGGATGAACTGCCTCAGGGTTTTTTCTGTCCTTGGACTTCCCCGCTCAGCTCTCATTCGCTCCAACGTCATCCGTGGTGACGTGCAGGGTAGAATCAGAACCTTGGCAACTCGGATTGGTTACGAGGGGTCTGAGTACCTTGACTCTACTGTCTTGGGCAATGGATACCCTTGATGCGTAAATGTTGTCTGCGTGCTCTGAGACCAGCTGCAGACTGCCAAGTAATGATCTCTGCACGATTTGCGTCAACGCAGGGCTACCCTAGGAGCAAAACCATCTTTGGAGACTCCGTAACAAGATCCATATCAACCTTACCGAGGGGAATTGAGACAGAAGTACATATCGGGTGGAGCCTGTGTCAAATACTACGCCTGCGAGTCTCGATCGCTGGACTGGTAATTGATGTCAAGGCCAACATACGCTGCTCCAATACATCCAATTCATTGTAACCTTCATCACGAGATCCCAAAGTAGGCGTCTCTCTATGTGCATCGAGTATTTGTTGGCATTCTTCAAGGTAAGATAGAGCATTATTATTACTGCACGATGGTTAGACCGTAGCGCGTAGATTAGATATGATGATAACTGTGCAAGTTTTTGTTGTGGGTTGCGGCCACCTTGGCCACTTGGCCACCCAAGTCCACCCGCGCTTTTGCGACGCCCCCATTCGGTCGCTGGATGGGCTCCCTTTTTCACTCCAAGAGGTCCCTCACATCCTCATCGCTGCTCTCTTCCAGCTGCTGCTGCTCTGCAGCTTCCTGCAGCTTTCGCAGAACCTTCCTCTGCCTGACCCGGGCCTTTGAGCCCCAGTCGGCACTGGAGCCGTCGGCGCCCTCGTCCTCGTCCAGGTCAATCTCTGTCGTTGCGTGCAAGCCACGTAAATCGTTTGGCGACATCTTGGCGACGGCATCCTTGGCAGCCTTCTTGTCCTTGGCATTCTGTTCATCCATCTGCCGGAGGGCATGCTTGGTTGAGTACTTGACGATGTAGGGCCGGATCATGAGGTATGTGCACACGACGACGATGAGCCGGATCCAGCCAGTCGTCGTAACACCGCCGAAGCTCTTCTGGATGTTGTTGGAGGCATTGGAGCCCAGCTCCGACAATTGGGAAGCCAGAAAGGTAATTGGGTTCAGCGGTTTCTGCGCATCATCATTCGAGTACTGCCGATATGGTTGAGAGCTCATGATGCCAGGAAATAAATGAGTATATAGATACTGTATATCTTGTGCAAAAGGAAAGGTTGCGGCTGCTCCGTAAATGGTTTACTCGGGCATTGACATGTGTGGCCGTAAGTATAGGATAAGTCTCTCCTTGACGCTCCGGAGTGAGAGCAGAGGCAGGTCTTATATAGCTGAGAGTTCGAATCTGTTGACGGATCCAAGTGGAAGTTCACTCTGACCAGGGCAGGCGGAAGGTTTTTTTGTTGGACACCGACTCGGCAATTTCTCAGCCGTTAGCGACGACGGCGTGGCCCGGCCTGTTTCTCCGAGACTGCCGGCTGGGGCTGGCGGGTCTCATTGAGCGCCATTAAGAGGACAGACAAAAAAGATTTGGACGGATTCAAAGGCGTGAATTAAAGGGGCTTCTATAGGATGCCGCCGCCGTAATGTGAATATTATTGTATCTGGTAGGTTAAATTCGAATCATAAATGTCTTGAGGTATATCAGCCAGGAAATACTACCTAGAGGTACCGTAGGTATAGATGCTAAATTGTACCGCAGGTACATATATACTACTAGGTACTTAATTTGTTACATCACTCATACAGCCGTCTCAGGCTTGAAGCTAAGTACTTGACCGCCTTACGGCGTTGCCGTCGGATTGTCTGCGCTGTTTCCCTCTTCCCATTGCTGGATTTATCGACTCATGGAGCTTACCAATAGGCAGACATGGTCTTTGTCTAGCGAATCCAGGCGCTGCCTTTGCAGCTTTAGATTCGAAACCAAATACAGCCTACATTGCACACAGGACTTCGTTCTCCGTGAAAGTATCAGAGCTCCATGTCCTGTAGACGATCTGTTGTAGATACCTACTAGTAGGTACGCAGCTTCTTAGCCACGTGACCCGCCTGCCCATGGCGGCACGACTCCGGCTTAGGATAGCGCGAAGGCTCTTTGCAGGGGGACCTCAAAAATTTCGTCTGTACTTCGTACCCCAGAACGCCTGATCCAACGTTCTGCAACTTTTCCCCTCCCCCACCGTCCAATTTTTTTTTCTTCTTTCCTTTTGGTCTGGGCATTGTGTTATTTATTATTTACGGCGCAAAATGTCGACTGCATTCAGATCCATTGCGCCGTTTCTACGGACGGCCCGGTACGGCCTGAAGTCTGGCAGTGTCAACCCTCTGCAGGCTGCTCTCAAGAACAACAAAAGTGCTGCTGGTGTTCTCAATCTCGCCCGCACGTACGCCGTCTTCGAGCGAACCAAGCCTCATGTGAACATCGGTAAGGCTGTTCTGCGCAGACGTAGTAAAGATGTGCCGCTAACCAGAGTTTGATAATAGGTACAATTGGTCACGTCGACCACGGAAAGGTATACTCTGCCGAGACTCTTTTACAGGGGCCTTTTATACAGCCTCTTTCGCAACCTTTTACAAGGCGCTGAGAACCCCAAAAAAATAATCCGTACTGACTCTTCTCCTGTTCTAGACAACTCTCTCCGCTGCCATCACCAAGCGACAGGCCGAGAAGGGCCTGGCCAACTTCCTCGAGTATGGCGCCATTGACAAAGCCCCCGAGGAGCGAAAGCGAGGTATCACCATTTCTACCGCCCACATCGAGTACTCCACGGACAACCGACACTACTCTCACGTCGACTGCCCTGGTCACGCCGATTACATCAAGAACATGATCACGGGTGCTGCCAACATGGACGGCGCCATCATTGTCGTCGCTGCCTCCGATGGTCAGATGCCCCAGACCCGTGAGCACTTGCTGCTTGCCCGACAAGTCGGTGTTCAGAAGATTGTCGTCTTCGTCAACAAGGTTGACGCCATTGATGACCCTGAGATGTTGGAGCTCGTCGAGATGGAGATGCGTGAGCTCCTCAACACCTACGGCTTTGAGGGAGACGAGACCCCGGTCATCATGGGCTCTGCTCTGATGGCCCTCAACAACCAGAAGCCCGAGATTGGTGAGCAGAAGATTGACGAGCTGCTCAAGGCCGTTGACGAGTGGATCCCCACCCCCGAGCGTGACCTTGACAAGCCTTTCCTCATGTCCGTCGAGGATGTCTTCTCCATCTCTGGTCGTGGTACCGTTGTTTCTGGACGTGTGGAGCGTGGCGTCCTCAAGCGTGATGAGGAAGTGGAACTTGTCGGCAAGGGAATTGAGCCCATCAAGACCAAGGTTACCGACATCGAAACCTTCAAGAAGTCTTGCGAGCAGTCCCAGGCTGGTGACAACTCGGGTCTCCTCATCCGTGGTATCCGTCGTGAGGATGTCAGACGTGGTATGGTCGTTTGCAAGCCCGGCACTGTCAAGTCTCACAAGCAGTTCCTTGCCTCCCTCTACGTCCTGACCAAGGAGGAGGGTGGTCGCCACACTGGCTTCCACGAGCACTACCGACCTCAGCTTTACCTGCGCACATCTGACGAATCTGTCGACCTGACCTTCCCTGAGGGCACCCCCGATGCCTCTGGCAAGATGGTCATGCCCGGTGACAACGTCGAGATGGTCGTTACCTTGACCAACCCCAACGCCGTTGAAGTTGGCCAGCGGTTCAACATTCGTGAGGGCGGCAGGACTGTGGCCACTGGTCTGGTCACCCGCATCATGCAGTAAATACAACGATATAACAATCTTGGAGCGGCGCGGAGTTCTTGGGATGGAAAAATTCACATGAAATTTTAAAAAGATATTAACCTGAAATCTCGGCCGGTTGCATGATATAACGCACGTGTACAACTTGACCACATCCCCGCATTGCGAGCCTTTTAAGCTGCTATACAGCATTTGGGAGGAAATGAGTCCAACAAAAAATCTCCGCTCTGCTTCTTCCTTAAATTGTCTTTGATATATCATGTACATTAGACGGACGGGGGGAAGAGGCAGGAATAGAAATGCAAAATAAAAAGTTTTTATGATTTACGTTGATGAGTACATCTGCGCTTCGCTTCTTGAAGATCTTGATCCTAGGGAAGTATAGCAACAGAGGGTATCAGTATATGCTGATGGGGCGTTACTGCATGAGCCTGCTGTTTTGAATGTGCCGTAGATAGTCTGATCATCACCAGGGTGGTTGTGATGATTCACACCGATGTTTCCATGCTTGACTGCAAACTCCTCAAGCGATGCCGTTACTATCATTACTGGACATTCACTTCGAATTCTCCGCCATAAGGGGTTGAGCCAGTGCAACATCACAATGCGAGCGCAGTCTCTCAGAGTTTTTTTTTTTTCGAATGCAATGGTATTCGTCTATCCTCGGAGGATGTTCGTCAGACGCACGATCTTTTCTCAAAACCAAGCCATCCATTAAACTCCGGTTCCAAGCGGCCGCCCTCCGAGTGCTTTTTGTGAGTTGCCATCAAAATCGCAGCACGCATCCGTCAATCCCTTTTCCCCCCTTTGAAAGCCCCTACCACTCGTTTATCGGTACTGCGAAGAGAAAGAAAAACCCATATTAGCCTCCTTGTTCTCATGTGCAGAAATCGTTGTTTGACTGCTTCATGCGCCCTTCTTTTGTCTTCTCCTCCGGTGGTGTGGATGCTCTCTCACCTTGTGGAAGCCAATGTCCTTGGCCTTCTCGCGGAAGCATTGACGGCACAGGTTAAGATCGTACTTGCGGATCAGACCGGCCTTGTGTTTGCAGACGCGGCTATAAGAAGAGAGAGGAATCTTGTTAGCACTTGTTGTAATTTCGTAGCTCGTTGCTTGCCCTCTTATCCCGTCTCGCACCATTTCCGGTTGGGCAAGAACCAAAAATTATGGAGGGAAAAAAAAAAGGGACGTATTTCAGGCTTCATACCATTGGCGAGAGCCCTTGCCGTAGTTTCGCGGGCGCGAGTTCCAGACGCTTTCGTGAGACATGATTGCGGTTGTGGTGTTGCAGGAGGGTGATTTCGCGAGGGCAGAAGTGGGCGGAAATTTTGTGTGAATTCGCGATGGCCTATCCACCAACCGATTGGAGGGTTGACAGCCCCGGTGAAGCGGGCCACCAATACCCCCAAAAAGAGGGTCGAGAATTTTCAATATCACGTGAGATGCGGTGTGACGCTCCTATCATCACGTGCCCGTAGCTGTGTCAACGTTCCCCTCTTGAAAACAAAGGTAAGAAAAAGAGCTCCGGGTGGGGCGCTCGGTGAGCCAGCCATCCAACCGCCACTAAGGCGTGGTTTGCCGCTCTCTCCCCCGCCAGTGCCTGGAGCCGCGTTACTGAGCTCGGCTGCAAGCTGTCCTCTTCGCCGCCTTGATTTCAAAGCACTACTCAGGAGACCGACGGCATAGCTTTGCTTTGACTGCGGCGCCCTCTGGTCGGTTGTTTCATTCTCAGTATTATCCTACTCTCAATATCGGATTTGATACTTAGCTACGCTTGCTTTAACTCCCATTACAGCACCCTAGTCCGGGCCTTGCGTTTACTGATAACGTCATGGTCTCGATCAAGAGCCTTGTGCTCGCCGCTCTAGCCGGCTCGGTTGCCGCAAAGTCGGCAGTTATCGACCTGATTCCGTCCAACTTTGACGAATTGGTCTTCTCCGGGAAGCCTACTCTTGTAGAGTTCTTTGCTCCCTGGTGTGGCCACTGCAAGAACCTTGCCCCGGTGTATGAAGAGCTGGCCACCACGTTTGAGCATGCAAAGGATAAGGTGCAGATCGCCAAGGTCGATGCCGACTCCGAGCGAGAATTGGGAAAGCGCTTTGGCATTCAGGGATTTCCCACGCTGAAGTTCTTCGACGGCAAGAGCAAGGAACCGGTGGAATACAAGTCAGGCCGTGACATTGATAGCCTGACCAACTTCATCATTGAGAAGACCGGTGTTAAGCCCAAGAAGAAGGCTGAGAAGGCCAGCAATGTCGCCTTCCTGAACAACAAGAGCTTCTATGAGACGATTGGCGGAGACAAGAACGTGCTGGTCGCGTTCACCGCTCCCTGGTGTGGTCGTAAGTGTTGACACCCTCCTTTCAAAGTCTTTCCAAAAAAACCATCGTGTACTCACCGTTGTTTTTTCTGTGATTAGACTGCAAGAACTTGGCACCCACATGGGAGGATCTAGCCGATGACTTTATTCTTGAGGAAAGCGTTGTGATTGCCAAGGTCGATGCCGAGGGCGAAGACAGCAAGGCTGTTGCCGAGGAGCAAAAAGTCACGTCTTACCCCACCATCAAGTTCTTCCCTGCCGGCAGCAAGGAGCCCGTTGCCTACGAGGGCGGTCGATCGGAGGCTGATCTCGTCAAGTACATCAACGAGAAGGCTGGAACGCACCGTCTCGCGGGAGGTGACCTTGATACCATCGCCGGCACTGTGGCCGCTCTGGACACCATTGTCTCCAAGTTCATTGGCGGCACCGCGCTTGCTGAGGCCGCTAAGGAGATCGCGGCAGAGGTTGCTAAGCTGAAGGACACCGCAGAGGCCAAGTACACAGACTACTACGTCCGCGTCTTTGACAAGCTCAGCAAGAACGACAACTTTGTCACCAAGGAGATTACCAGACTGCAGGGCATCTTGGACAAGAATGGGCTGGCCCCTGCCAAGCGGGATGAGATCCAGATCAAGGTGAACGTTTTGCGCAAATTCTCGCCCAAAGCAGAGGAAGATACCAAGGATGAGCTGTAAGCGTTTAAGTACCATGCAAGGTTGAAAGAGAAAGATTTGTCATTCATCGAGCGAAGGAAGCAACGAAAATTGTATGAAACCTGGTTCACAGCTATCAAGACAAATAAATGTATAACATCAGAAAACAAATCCATCAACCCCCCAAACTCCGTGACACTTTTTGACGGGCTCCAATCTCTAGGCGAGCCACTCGACGCCCATTCTAATCATCTTACTATCATCTTTATATCTAAGGTTTGGATGCGGAGGCCGCGTCCTTGTTTTTAGCCTCTGACACCGCTGCCTCAAGATTGTCGAGTCTGCGAGCCATTTCGTCCACTTTGCCTCACATGTCAGTACGGTTGGGTGCTCTGTGTAATTTCTCATGAATAAAAACCCACTTTTGGCGAAGATCTCAGACGAGACCCCAGCAAACTTGTTGGACAGCGAATTTAGAAGCTCTTCGACGGCCGCCGTCACATCAGCAGCGCTTTCCTCGGTATTCTAGTAGATAAACCCCGTCAGCTGGCTGAGAAATGTAGTTCAAGGCAAGAAGCACACATACATGCCCCGGATTGGAGGCGACGGAGTCACGTTTGGACGACATGCTGCAATGGGGGATGCTTCCGTTCGTTTCTATGGCAAGCAGCCGACGATATGGGGCCGAGAGAGAGGATCCTCTTTAAGAAAAAAAAAATATTATAGATGAAGAGTCTCTTGACTTTTTGTCACCAAATTTGGACACCGCAACAAATAGGAGACGCAGAAAAATTGTCTCAATAAGCAATAGTTCCTCGTTGGCTGCGTTTTATTCGAGTTCAACTTGAAGGAAAGGGGGGACGATGATGAGTTTTGCGGCCGCGACGCCGCACATCGGCATGGGGGAGCATGAGCATGAGCACCAGAATAGCGCGGGAGAGCGAAGCGGCTGCTGCTGCTGCTGCTGGCGGAGACTTTAGCCTGCAGGCGAGGGGCACCTAAAACATGCACTATTCTTTGCCCGCGACAGCGGCAGGCGGCATGTGGTAGCGGCTGTGCTGTTTTGGCACGCGACGTCAGGGCTTCTAGGGCGCAGACCGCGCTGCACTGCAAGGGGCTCCTCAAGGCAACCCCCCCATCGCCCCCCCTGTAGAGGCCCCCAATGTGCCAACCTACGTAACGGATATTGATCCCCACCTGAAAGCCAGCGCCGCGTTTCAGTCTCCGGGTGTCGCTGATAGGGCCAATGGCCAAGCTTCCCACCATGTTGCCTAGAGCTAACTCTATGCCTCGGGGGACTGCACCTCTATATTCCGACCCTGCATACCCCGACTTCAATGTTACGTACTGCCTAGACCGAATTCCAACGACGCCTCTCCGATCTTCCGCGACCACCGTCTCCAGCGATTTTATTCGATCGATCTACCCGGCCTCACCCCTGACATCGTCTTCCTCAGAAACGTATCATGGTAGCGGGATAGCCGAATCCGCCGCCTCGGACAACTGCGCTGGGCAGCATGCCACAGACGCAACACCCTGCCTTCGCGTTCCTCTTCGTCCTCTTTATCGTCTGGCTGATCCTGCCGGACAGCGAATACCAGAGCCAGTCGATTGCTCTGTCGGATCTCGTCGTCTCGCGCCTTTCACACTATCGATCAGCCCTCGATGTGCTGAACACAACACGCTGGGGAGACTTTTCTCCTGTCGCTGCGGGCCGTGGTGACGACGGTGGTGATGGTGACCACGCGGGCCGCCCCAAATTTGTAAACTTGACGGGTTTTCGAGAGGAGGATCGCTTTTCGTGGCAAGGTCTCAACCAATTTCGCGAAAGAAGCATACAATTCAGCCATCATGCCATCCCGCCCGTGGAGGGCAAGCAGCTTTGGGATGTGGCACAGGGAGAACCCGTCTGGGCAAACGCCTCTGGCGTTCTTCTTGGCCAGTGGGTGCGTCGCCAGGGACTTAATTCAAGGAGCTACGACAGCTACAATCTTAGTCAGGCTGTGCCCTCGATGCACTGGATTGGCGATAGAACAGAATGGGCTCGTAACATGACCGGCGGGTCTGGAAGACTTCAGATGCGCCTGGAAGGTAACAAGACAGTGGCCGAATATGAGCAACTCTCCCCGGCTGATGCCCCCCTTTCTGGAGGCTTGATCCGCAACGTCAAGGCTGCGGTGACTTTTGAAGATACCGAGGGATCGGGGCTCAGCTGGGAGATGCGACTTTGGGGAGTGCATTGGCCGCGACAAGGAGTCATCATGTTGACGACCACGAGCGAGAAATTCGACGGCATCTTTGGACTGCCGCACCTTACACCCGGCCCAGACTACTTTCAAACTAGCCAACGATTTCTGAACCAAACACTCGCACATACCATAGCCACGAAGGAGAAGACGGTTTATACCGACCAGACGATCCCATGGAACTCAGACATTGAGAATCCACTGCACACTCCAAACCCCTCACCGCACTGCGAATTTGTCATGTACGTGCAAATCCACCCGCCCAGCAGGCAGAGTCTCGGCCTTGGATCGGTTATATCCAGAGGAGGGGACATGGAAAACGTTCTGCAAGCCATCGAGTCCGAGCTGGAGTCTCCGCTCGGCGCCCCCATCGGCCATATCCCCAAGCTTCACATGTCTGCCGTCGTATACTCGCCTGACTGTTCCTTCTTATTGGAAACGAAGGGGCCACCCGATTTCCCGCCAAGCGAAGCTGACCATCTCTCTGGTGTCAAGACCGAGGTCCAAATCAGCAGAGTCAACTATTGGCTGCTCGCCTATTCAGTCTTGATGTTTGGCCAGGTCGTTTTACTCAAGGGTCAGGTCAAGGAGACTTATACCCCATCAACGCTTGGAAGGGTCAGTTTTTGGACCATTAGCATAATGCTTGTCGTCGACGGAATGACTTTCAGCGCCGCTGCTACATGGGTTGCCACCGCCCAGCACACCTTCTTACCGACCTTGACGCTCATGTTTGCGTCGTTCATGTCGATGACTATTGGAGGAAGTCTGCTGGCAAAGATTCATGAAATCCAGACTCCACAGCCTCGCACTCGCCGAGAAGGAGCGCAGGGCGCGGCGGGCGGAAACAGCGGCTCCGAGAGTTCAAACTCATCAGCACCACTGACACCTAACCGCACCGGCACGGGTCCGCTTCTCCCGGGGCCGGTCACGGCAGGACGCGGCTCCGGTACGCCGGCCACCGCTAACCAAGGCGCCGCCGGTGCCAATGTCGCGGATGGCGCTGCGGCCGTACCCGGCGCGGCTCCTGCTGCGCGACCGGCTGCCACGCCTACGCAGACCCAGACCTTTCAGTCGCTCATGGGCCGATTCATCCTTTTAAGCGTATGCATCAGCTTCCTTGGTATATCCTCCATGACTTGGTATGCCACGGTGCGCTCGTGGTTTCTCAACATCTGTGCCTTTATATACCTATCCATGTGGGTGCCCCAAATATATCGTAACATCATTCGCAATTGCCGCCGCGCCCTGAGGTGGCAGTTCGTCGTTGGCGAATCCCTTCTGCGTCTACTGCCACTGTCGTATTTTTGGCTCAAGCCAGACAACTTTCTCTTTGCCCGAACCGAACCGCGAGCCTTTCTCGTGCTGTGCATGTGGATCTGGCTGCAAATTTTCGTGCTTGCCACACAGGATGCCGTCGGCCCAAGGTTTGGTATTCCCAAGGGCTGGACGCCAGATGCGTGGGACTATCACCCGGTCCTTCGAGAAGACAATGTGGAAGCTGGAGGCTTGCCCATTGGACTCGGCGTCGACGAAAGCCCAGGCCGTGAACGCAGACGAAGCAGCGAAGACGGGGACAAGGCCGCTCGTCCTGGAAGCGGCATGCGGGCTATCGACTGCGCCATCTGTCGAGAGGTGCTCGAGGTGCCTGTCGTCAAGGCTGGAGAAGAGGATATGAGCGTGGCAGGCGTGTTTTCCAGAAGGATGTACATGGTGACTCCATGCCGTCACATTTTTCACACACCATGTCTAGAGAGCTGGATGAAGTTTCGGTTGCAGTGCCCAATATGTAGAGAAGACCTGCCTCCCCTTTGACAGGTGAGCGTAATGAATTCGGGTTTATAGCGAACATACGTGACACATGAGCAGGATTCACATCATGCATGGGGGCAAGTAAGCGATGTGTCATCTTTCTATCCATAGACTTCATGCATACCCATATCAGTGCATCAAGCTCAACCATTCTCTGCGTGAGATGTCGTCTTTCTCCGGACCTGTCTTTGTGACTATTAGAAAAGACCAGTTGCCGAATTTCCACCTTTCCACCTCCAACCGTAGATCAATAAGGCGTCGTATTATTAAGTATATACATGTAGTAACTCGGAGATGGATAGCCATATAACGTACGCATCATTCATGCGTGATATCTAACCTCGGATCATTATGGCGCCGCTCATTTCTCATACTATCCGGCAGAACGGTAGGCATACCATGATATGTGGGTAGATCAACAAAAGGGAACAAGAACAAAAAAGGAAACACGCTCAAAAAGATGATGCAAATTGCGAAACATAAATAAAAGTCAATCGGCATCTGCCGATTTACCACGTAATTCGAGTTGCTTTGTGCCGCTTATCCTGCATTCCTTGGCGAATATTACGCGAACCTACCGTGAGCTCGGCAAATCGAGCCCGGAGGTCAAAGTCGACGGACTGGACCATGACTCTCTTTTCCTCTGGAATTGGTCGGCTGGGTAATGCCTGGTCTCTCTTATCCTCTGGACGCAGATTCGGAAAAGGATTCTCTGACTCTTCCACCTGCATGATCCACTGGGCAATGTTGGCGGTCAGCTCGCTATCCCACATGCCTTCACGCCGGGCACTAGTTTTTAGGAGCTGAATCGCTTGTCGCCTGGTAGCAGGGTCACGACATTTGGTAGCTACCACGAATAGTGGCGGCACAATGCCGAGGTCCAGCGAGAAGCTGGGTTTGATGTTGTGAGTAGTGTGTTTGCCTGTCCCGAATGCTCCGTGCTGCTCTTGACACCTTTGTGGGTTAGGACAACGCTCAACGGATTGTCGTTTTTCATCATCAGCTACTACCTCCCATCCCAGGCTGACGATAGCCTTGAAATGAGGGAGGAACGCATCAAACTGAACCTCGGCATCACAAAAAATGGTGAGAAAGATGACTTTGGTGTTGATCTGGAACATCTTCAAAACAGCAATACCTGATTTCTCCAGAAGATTGATGCCGGGCTGCAGCCGTGACTGGAAAATGGGTTCAAATGCGTTGGACCAGGAGTCTAGTTGGTCCTGGAAAGTTGCGCCATACTGTATCCAGGAGGGCGGCAGAGTGTAGGAGGGTTCCTTTTTCGCACACTGCAAGTGCTCGATGAACCGCAGCAACATCTCACAGAGTTGATCGGAAGCTAAGCGAGCTTCCCGTAAGGACTCGAAGCGATGAGGTATGGGACTTGATGGCTGAGGTGAGCCAGAGTCCGAGGCTGGCGAAGAAGGATCATGTAGGCTCTGGGGACCTAATTGAATTACGTAGGGATGAGGGAAGTGGAAGGCCATGTCGTACGACTTAGCTTGAATGGCTAATCTCGTGAAGATGGCTAGGAGATCTTCCTCCACTTGTTCGCCAGGTTGCGGAAGTCTCGTCTGATCATATTGAATCCGGGCCAGAAGCCGCAAGCCAGTCTGAATTTGAACAATGGCTTGCCTATGGTCACCGATGAACGAGTCAAAACAGGCCAAGAGAATGCTGGCCATGAGACGAGTCTTGTTGGTGGAGATTTTGTCCCCGCTCAGAAGCAGCATGGCGTTACAGGCTTCGGAATATTTTCTAATGGCAACTTGCCAGTGGCACATTACCGAGTCTAATCGGCTCATACCACCGGGTAGCGGAGTCCAATCCGGTTCACAAGACTGCTCAAGGGTCTTATACAAAGCACCGAGAGCGACCACGGCATGTCGGATAGAAGGTTCGAAGTGACATTCTTGCAGAACACGCTTCGTCCAGAACGTAGAATCAAAGTATCCAGACAACTCCGAAGCCGTCTGGACTCGGAACAAGTCGAAGTAGAGGTTCTCGGTATGCATCAAAGCCAAGCTGTGAGAGGGCTGATACATGGTGGGCATCACGGTCTCGGGGGAGAGGGGCTTGGACTGGCGCTTGCGACGATTTAGACGGCGCGGAGGCAGCACCACCGTGTGCCCTCTTAGCAAAAGACTGGCAGTGGTAGAAGCGCTGGTGAGGCCTGCTGACGCCGGGTATAGGCGTTGTGGTCCACCCGACGCTGAAGCCGAGGGCTTTGGCGCAATGCGAATGTCAATGGCAGGCCTTTCGCTCCTGCTGGGCGCCGGATAGCCCGTGCATTCCTTCTTGCTCCGTAGGCACTGGGTGCAGGATGGGCGCTTTTCATCACATTTGATGCGCCGCTGTCTGGAGATGGAGCTGATTAGAGAGTCTCTCTGACTTGAGCAACCACGTAGCGAGTGCTAGAAGAGGAGCCAGAGACCGGCTGACGAGACGACAAGCTCACTTACTTGCAGTTTAAGCAGCCGGTTTTGACCTTGGGGTTGCTTCGTCGTCCGCGCTTCGCTGGTTTGGGCGCCTCAATGCCACCGGCGGCGGTGCCACTACTAGCCATGGGAGCCGGCGAGCGACCGTCACCGCTTGGCGGCGGCGTCTGTTCTGAACCATCAGAAGCCGGAGGAGAGCCGGCGAGGGAACCGGTGGGAGTCGCGGCTGGAGTCTGGTATGAGGCTTCCACCGACGGCATGACCGCCGGCCTATGCTGTTGATTAGGAGCAAACATGGCGTGAAGTTGGAGGAAGCTAGAGGGCCGCCTAGATGCTGCCGCAATCGTGAGAGCTAAGGGGATTTCATAAAACCTAGCAACTCGCCCTCGGAGCAAAACAAATGAGAGAAATGAAATCAGATCCGCCCCAGACAAAATGCAAAGCCTCCGATGGATAGGTAAAGAAAGAAGAAAGGTAATTTCTATCTCAAGATGGACAAGGCGGGGATTAAGTTGGTTGACAGCTTTCTTATCAGGACAGGCAGGTAATAGCGAATGATTCAAACTGTTCCTTCCCAGTTGACAGCAAGCACCCAGTGGACTGCTCTAGCTAGAGTGGAGTTTTAGGCGAGACACCGCTGTCGTAGGGGAACAAGGTGAGGTAGCCACTAATGACCTACATGTACCTTTAGCTCGCAGTGTTGGTACCTCCTTACCTACAAGCTAAGGTAAGGCACTACCTTGCTAACTCTACCTAGTGATATAACACTCGACCTGAATCAAGGTAGAACCAAGACAAGCGTCAGTAAAATGGTACACACCTAGGTGAACACCTTAAGGTAGGTAGGTATGTGCTCATTCAACAATAGGGTTAGTGTGTGGGCAGAAGAAGGTGCAGCAAGAAGAAGTAGACCTGCGGTCCACGAGAGGCGGAAAATAGTGCTAGGTACCATACCTATTCACGTACGGCATAGATAGGTACCGTCCGGCACTTAGAGCTTTTGTACCCTGTACGGGGAGCACTTGTATGAGTGAAAGGAACAAACCTCCCTGGTAAGGTTCTTCCTGTCCTAACACGTTCGACAAGGGTCACAAGACTGGCGGTCTTCATCCAATTCTCCATCCTAGAGCCCCAGCTCGACGCCCGCCAGCACTATCGTGTTTGCGTGTGCCTGCGTACGCTGGCCCCTGTCATGCAGGTCCCTCACCCTTACCAGCAGTCCGTACAGGGCTGTTAGTCTGGTTGGGTGGAGTTGCGGGAAGTTGCAGAGCCAATACGCGAAGACGGCCGTACGGAACGACTACCGCGTTTGCTGTCTCGCGAGGGTCTAGCATCCCGGTGGTAGCGTCGGGATGAGATGACATTTGGCACGTACCACCATGTGCCGGATATCGCCCAAGCGGTATGAAATGAAGGATATCTGCCGTGAGCATACCGGAACTCTGTGCCTCAGCAGCATCACACATGCATTTTAACATATCGCACTCTGACTGTGTAGATAGTAGCCAGTAGCTCAGGTACTAACTCACGAAGCCACTGGAGGCTCGGGAGAAGAGCTAACAAACTTCCCGGAACTTTTAGCAGGTATCTGGGTGGCCTTCCCTCGAGCAACCTCAGAGAAGATACTTCTATCTCTAGGCTCCATTGTCCCTAGTGCTCCGCCTAACAGTTGATCGGCATGTAAAAAGATATCTTTTCCGAAGATGCCTCTATATCAACCCATCGTTACCCATACCCTATCATGCCAGTTCGGTCAAAACATGTCAAGTCTGCAGATGGCTCCTTGTTACCAAGTAAAACGCTCTTCAGAGGCCTTGCATTTGATTTTGAAGTCCCTACTCATCACGTTGGCAAGGCTCTAGTTCTTCGCGGCGTGGTGGCTCGTCTTCAACTTGGCCTCTCTGAAGTGTTGATGGGGAGCAACACAATCAATCAACACTTGTATTTACAGGCTCAGTCATTTACCCACGTGTCCCGGCTACTGCACGACCGCTTTTCAACGGCCGTATTCCTCACTGCAGTATGCAGTGGATGGGCTAAGTGAGGTGTGGGTGCCGTTATGATAGAATTAAATACAAGGACTTTCTGCATTGATACTCATGCGTGGTCTGCGTTAGCGTGATCCTTCTGCTCACTTCCTGTCTAGTCTGCCAGAGCGTGGGGCTGTCCGTGGCATCTGAGGACAGATGCCTGTCCTTGGTAGGACATACTCTGCGCTTATGCGGCTTCTAGATGCTGTTTGTATCAAATGGCAGACTTCTTGCGGTCAGTTTTGATGATTAGCAGGCTCACTACGGAGTACACTGGTGGACAATCGAGCAGTCAGGGGTGGCGTTCACTTGTGCGAGCGGGGGATGTCTTTGACATGTCTAATCGTCCCAGTCTGTCGTATCCATTGTTCTGAGTCGCTCCTGTGGTCTATGAAAGGACATGAGACGCCCAGATCTCTCGCTCAAGCAGCTTGGAAAGATGAAATGGTTCGAGGATACATCGAGGAATATCGACCCCGTAGGACCAGGGGTAAGGTCCACTCACTATGGCTTCACAACACTCCGTGCAAAAACATCCAGGCCATACTTCGAATTCGCAGTAGCATTGCTTTGTCGACAGAGACTTGGACAAGGCCAGAGACAAGGCAGCATATCGACGCCCTCCGGCACCTCAAAAACGCATGAAGAGGGAAATTAGGAGGAGAAGTGACCTCTTATCTGCTGTTGCGCTTCTCTGGAAGAGCTACTAAGCAGTTTCAGCAATCGTCTGCTTGGCCGCATGCAGGGAGTAGAGAGTATGGAGTAGCTCGTCCCTACTGTCTTAGTATTTTCTACGTCAAGCACTAAATCATATGAACCTAGTAGTAGGTACCGACAAGTGGGGAAACACTTCTCACTGGACCACAGTGTCACCTAATTGGCCCAGAGGAACAACCGCCCCGTAAAAAAGTTGCGATGGCTTGAGCATCCAAATTGAAGCGGGCTTTGACTGATCGAAGCATCGCTCATGATTCTAGCTACCTCTCTCTTGAGCCATTTCACGCATTCAGACTTATTGGAACCTGCTCTATAGACCTCTGGAGTGCACCATACGGCTCATTCCTCCACCCGAGCCATAGTCCCGCCGACTGTTTCGTATAATATCAAAACACATCGGGGGAGTCGAAAGAAAAAAAAATGCCCGAGCAGCCTGAGAAATTGCCTCTTCCGCCTCGCGACGGATTCATCCACAATGCAGCGCTCGCTGGAGCAATAATCACGCCACTAGTCATGCTACTTCCTCCACGAAAAGCGGACGTCCGATTGCTGGTCCTTGTGGGGACCTTCTCGCTCTGTACCAACCAGCTCGCATACGAATACACAGGGCAATCTATATATGCACGGTTTGGAAACCGTGTGGGCTCAATATTTGATACGGGTTTGCCGGAAGGCGCGAAGAGGACGCAGCAGTTACTGCGGGAACAAAAGGAGAGAGAGGCTGCGCAAAGACAGAAGCAGAAGTCTTCTGAGCTAGAAGAGAAAAAGACTGGGATACTCAAGGACATCTGGATGGGAGGGGAAGGGGAAGATTGGAGAGAAAAGCGAGCTGAGGAGCACAGGCGGAGCTTTGAAGAGGGCAAAGGAATGAGCGACATCATATTTGAGCAAATTGCTGAGGTATGGAGCGGAAACTGGAGGGGGAAGACGAAAAGCAATGATTCGGGTTCGAGTGATCCGCAGGGGGACCAGAAGAAGTAGCCGGGAGACGAGAGAGGACTTAATTTTTGTCTACTGTCTGCCGATGCTCATGGAGGTTGATGCCGTGTAGCATCCGCTTATGATTGCCTGTACTAATATGAACGGTATGTGTATATTACGTATATATGTTTTGAGTATGAATGAGATATCAACGAGAGAGGATCATGGGAGTATCTCTGAGCTAGCAATTGCAGGGACATGTCGACGTTGGCGTCTATATGCAAGCAAGAGCCGTTTAGGAGCTATGCTTCAAATAGAACAGTCCCTTCGAACCGGAGCCGATGGCATGACGCATCTTTCCTATGCAAATCATACAGTGGCTCCTCGTATTGGGAGGTCTCGGCGCCATATACAGATGGATTCGTGGCCTTGACAGGCACTGCCAAACCTGGGTGGGCCATCTGCTCGTTGGACATACGTATACAGAACAGCTCTTCCGGTGGCTAACGCATCTGGGTTCGAACGACCGACTTATGTTTTGTATGAACAGCAGACGCTCTTCAGAATGGCATGCGGAGAAGTAGACGGCCATGACACTATTCTAATCATGAGGAGGTAGGTACATGTAGATATACTACTAGGTAAGTGCAGTGATCCTTGATGCCTGACGCATACTTTGTACGTATCCTTCAACTCTGTGTTTGCGTAAGGCGCTAAGAGTAGTTAATTAGAATCTTTCGTCTGTTCCAAACTTAGCAAAGCACACCTCACGGAATGGTAAAGATACGCTATTTGCCCACCAAGTGTTTCGATCGACGATGGAGCCAGCACAGCCCAGCCCCCCATGGGCCCACCACCATGTCAGCGTTCCGCGTGCCTTGCCGTGGGAATCGAATCAATTTTATTTAAAGAAAAATGCGTGTCAGCTGCTTTGTTTCAAGGTTTTAACCTACTCCCGCAGTTGGGGAGCTAATATACTATCGCCCATACCTTGCATCGCGTTCCCATTGATTTTAGCGTTCATTGCAGTTCGTTCAGGCGGCAGGGGACTCTTTCGACAGCAGCCGAGGCCTCGAACTCTGTGTTCTGGCCCTCCCGCCCTCCGTGATTCGAATTCTGAAACGCGACGGCCCTGGTAGCCTCTGCAGTTTGGTGGCAACTTGAACGTCCATCGCTGGCGCAGATTTGATTATCGACGGGGTACTTTGCGTTGCGTACCCTTGCGTACCGAGGAAGGTGCGGGCGAAGCACTGACGGTACCTGCCTCGAGTACCGACCCAGCATCGTATCCGGTCTGGTGCTACGTAATCGCCCTCAGCCAGCCTCAAACAGACGAGGCATTCTTTGGAGCCTGTGCGCTGGATTATCGACCTATTTTTTCCAACCCAGGCCCACAACGCATTCCAGATTCATCCTTCATGCAACTTTGCTTCTGCAGATAGAAGCGCCGCTCGCTCGTTCGCCTTCTCCAGCAACTGTCGTTCGGCTGCGTCCCTTCTTTTCTAGTCGCCTGTTCGTTCTTCTCTGCGTGGCGGTTGAGTCCGCGGGACAGCCCGTTTGCCATGGCTGCCAACGATTACTATTACGGCAACAACCAGCACCATCCGGCCAGCCACAATGCTCCTCCCTACTACGATGCCACGCGCGCGCCGTCGCCAGGCTCAGATCTCCCGCAGCCGTACAACCCTGGCTATGCCGATGTTGATGCTCAGTATGCCAACCCGTATGGCGCTCCTGCGAATCATCCTTCGAGAACAGGTGCGTCGCCGTTTGAAACCGTCTTCGACGATCCCGCATACCCAACGAATTCAGGGCCCGGCGGCGCGAGCAGCAGCGACATCTCTCAGCAAGGATTTTACCATCAAGATACCAATTACTACGGGTCGACAACAGAAGCCATCCCCCTGCGAGACCAGACGAACAAGACGCCCGAGGTCACTGATCACATCTACGATGCGCCTGCTGGACAGTCGAATCAGCGACGTGACAACAGAGGCAAAGTGCGGCTAGGAGAGCTGGGTATGCTGGGCGCCAACAAGAAGCGCATCCCGTGGCTGGTCTACCTCTTTTCGCTTATACAAGCGGGCGTCTTCATCGCCGAGGTTGTGCGAAATGGTAAGAGCGTGCCTGCCAGTCGCCCAAACTTGCTTCCGTCTTGCCAATACGGTTAATCGGCGATGCTAACCCTCAACCTCGCGCGACATCACAGGTATATTGACGGGCTCTCCCATCATGATCAAGCCTCAATTCAACCCCATGATTGGGCCATCAACACAGGTCCTTATCAACATGGGTGCTCGCTATGTGCCCTGCATGCACAACATCAAGGAAATCCAAGGCTCCGACATCCCTGTGCTGTTCCTCTGCCCGAATGCCACGAAAACTACGCAGGTTTGCCCTCTTTCGGAACTCTGCGGTTTCGGAGGGGTCCCCGATCCTCTCTTTGACGGCAATGCGAACCAGAAGCCCTTTCCCGACCAGTGGTTTCGCTTCATCATCCCCATTTTCATGCACGCCGGGATCATCCATATTGGTTTCAACCTGCTCATGCAGCTCACCATCGGCAAGGACATGGAAATGGCAATAGGTTCCATTCGATTTTTCCTGGTGTACATGAGCGCTGGCATCTTTGGCTTCGTCATGGGAGGCAACTATGCCGCGCCCGGTATCGCTTCGACCGGAGCGTCAGGATCTCTATTCGGCATCATCGCTCTCACTCTGCTTGATCTTTTATACTCTTGGAAGGATCGTCGAAGCCCCGTCAAAGATTTGCTGTTCATCGTTATTGACATGGTCATCTCCTTTGTGCTTGGATTGCTGCCTGGCCTGGATAATTTTTCCCACATCGGTGGATTTTTGATGGGCTTAGTTCTAGGCGTTTGCATTCTCCATTCTCCGAATTCGCTGCGAAGAAGAATAGGCCAAGATCCATTTTACTCGGCGGTACCAGGCGCCCCAGACCCAGGGACCGTTCCTTTCCACAAAAGCCCTGTTGGCTTCTTCAAGGGACGAAAGCCATTGTGGTGGGCTTGGTGGCTCGTCCGAGCAGCTGCTCTCGTCGCCATCATTGTCGTCTTCATCGTTTTGCTGCACAACTTCTACACCATTGGCAACACTTGCAGTTGGTGCAAGTATCTCAGCTGCCTAGTGAGTAATACCTCTTGTCTATCATCATGTGAAAAGTATATACTGACTTATTTCCCAGCCGGTTAATGGGTGGTGTGATCTCGGAACCATCCAGCAGAATTAGAGGGTGATATATGCTACCTATGTTAAAAAATATCACAGAAAGGGAGTGTCGACCTCCGGAAGAAAAAAAAGGTTGGCTTGTATGAAAGCCTCACTTCGGCTAGCTGCTGGGGGGGGGGGGGGGACAAATGCGAGCTCGGATTAGAGAACTCTTTACATCATGTACAGCGCTGGCGTTCAAGGTTTGAGAAAGGTCACGAGATACGCTATGCAGGGGGAGTAGACTGTTGCGTGAAGACATGTGAAACAAGCCTATTGTTTGTATATATAAGTCATGATTACTTTGGGGTCGGCTTTATCTCATCTTATTTAGAACATTGCACGAGACGGCACATAGGGGAAAAGGCTTAGGTTTGGTTGCTTTCTAGAAGCCATATATCTCTCCCTATCTGGTCACTCTAGCTTCCAATCTTTGTGTAATTTCCTTTACAGAGCTACCTATGAAATGCAGAAGATCTGGTTCAGTCAGACCTGGAGTCACGCGACTGGTTACCTAAGAGGAACGTGAGGGTACCATTGACGTTGCATCTGCTCATTGAGCCACGGCTAAATGTCCTCCCCCTCCCTTTCACATTTCTCATTGCCTGTTCGGATCTCCCTCCCTTTATTTTCTCAACGGAATTTCTGTCTATCCTGTTTCGTTCAACTGTCTTCCTAGTAGACTCTTCCACCGGTCGAGCCGTTCGAAGAAAGAGGTGGGAGGTGGGAGGTCTTTCATGATGTTGAAGCGTGGCCGCTCGACAGAAGCATAGGACAAAAAAGTACGGTCATTAACCCTTTCGCCCTTATGCCCTTGCCGCTTCCGGTGATGAATGTTCTTCAATGCATGGCTTACCTGAATGATCCGCAAGGACGATTGTTGAGCTTACAAAGAATAGACTCCTGATGGAAGATGTTCATTTAATGCCTTTTGTTGCATTTTTTTTTCTTGAAGATGGCCTGACTAATTGGAGGATTAGGAAAAATGAATCATAAAGACAAGATCGACTGCTTAGGTAGGTCTATGGATAGAAGGAAGCTGATAGTTTGCATGCCCGGCTTGATTCTTGGAGATGTCACAACCAAGCTTGCGTGATGAATACGGGGGTATCTGTACGAAGTAGTATGCCTATGACATTTTCTTTACACTTAGCGATTACATATCTCGCGGCTAATAAATTAAATATTCATATGAGACGCTTTTCAATGAGCATCAAAAACATCCTTTCATTTTCCATGGACCAAGGTCACCGCCTACCTATCACCACTTAGGTCCGCTGCTTGGTGGCACTATGCTCTGCTAACCCCCGCAAATCGCAAGCCGCCTTCGGGGTACCTGACTAGCGGCTCAAGTACAGTACCTAAGTGATGGCTTCTCTGTTCAAAGTGCGATAAAACATCTTACCGACTCTGACAACCAGCTTGTTCTAAAGCTTCTCTCTTTGAGTATTCAAATTCCCAAAATTTTAAGCAATGGAGAATATATCGCTGGGTAGTGTCTTCTGTTCTATTTTGAACGAATTGCTAGTACGCCGAGAATGTGCAAAAAATGGTAGCTGCCCAGTGGACCGCGAGAACGCCAACTCACGTGATAGCCCATTAAACGAGCGTGTGTCGGGTCACGTCACGCTCGGAAGGCGCGTATTTGTCCAGGGTGCACTGCGGAAATGTCGTGTCGGCGGCATGGCATTGGAAAATCCACCCTCTCCTTCAATGATCAACAACCCACCCACCCCGACAGTGCTGGATTTTGCTACGTGACGAGCAGCAGCTAGTTTTGGCCTCTTCTACAACGCGCTTTTAAAATCGAGGAAGAGCGTGGACGAGTCCATCATGGCTGCCGCCGTTGTCCCTCAGAAGCGAGTGCTGGGCGAGTCCCGCACTCGCCAGAACATCCCCTCGTCGCCCTCATCCATCAAGAAGCGCAAGACCGACGTCGTCTCGTCATCCCCGGTGCCGCCACCTCGCTTCATTAGCTCGCAGAAAGGGCCCGGGGCCAAACTGGGATCTGGTCAGCCGAAGAGCGCATTCGAGTCCGACGTTCTTGAGAAGCTCAGCCAAGATATATCGGAACGGAAACAGAACAATACAGAGAAGGACCAAGCATGGGATCGGCCGCCGGTGACGGAATTCGTCCCTGATCGGGACAGCATCTGCTTTCAGTCCATCGAGGCTGAGGAGGGCACTCTGCATGGCGGCAGGGCCACCGTGAAGCTGTTCGGCGTGACACAAGAGGGCTACTCCGTCATGTTGCATGTTACAGACTTCAAGCACTATCTCTATGTGGCTGCTCCGCTGTCCTTCCAACAAAAGGACTGTGCGCTGTTCAAGGCGTATCTCGAGACGCAAGTCGCTCAGCACCAGCCCGCGATCCACTCCGTAAGCCTAGCCATGAGGGAGGATATCTACCACTACCAGGGCAACGTCCAGAGTCCCTATCTAAAGGTCACGGTTACCGACCCCAAGTTCATAAACAGAGTGCGGTCGACAATCGAAAGCGGCGCCGCAAATTGGAAAGGCATGTGGGGGACCTTGGACGGCGGTCTCAAGACATATGACAATATCCAATATGTGCTGCGGTTCATGGTGGACTGTAAGGTAAGCAGGCCCATTAAGCGCCGTCCAACTGACTATCCTTGAATGTGGGCACTCACACTTCTTCTTTGCTAGATTCAAGGCATGTCGTGGGTGGAAGCCCCCGCCGGCGCCTATCGCATGATACCAGAACACATCCGACAATCCAACTGCCAGATTGAAGCCGAAGTCAACTACGTTGATCTCATCGCTCACAAGCCCGAAGGAGAATGGGCCAAGATGGCGCCGCTGCGAATCCTCTCATTTGATATCGAGTGCGCCGGACGCAAGGGCATCTTCCCAGAAGCCAACATGGACCCCGTGATTCAAATCGCAAACGTCGTCACCCGATACGGAGAGAAGAAGCCCTTCATCCGAAACGTATTCTGTCTAGACACCACCAGCTCTATTGTGGCGACACAGATTCTTGAATATGAAAAAGAGGATCACATGCTTCACGACTGGCAGCAGTTTCTAGTTCGGGTCGACCCAGACATCATCATCGGATACAACATTGCCAACTTTGACTTTCCCTACCTTCTCGACCGCGCAAGGCATCTCAAAGTACAGGGCTTCGAGTACTGGTCACGCATTCCTAGCGTGCCCTCCAGAGTGAAGGAGACCAATTTCTCAAGTAAACAGATTGGTAACCGAGACACCAAGACCACCAACACAAATGGGCGACTGCAGCTTGATTTATTGCAGCTGGTCCAGCGCGACCACCATTTGCGAAGCTATACGCTGAACTCGGTGTGCTCTCAGTTCTTGGGTGAGCAGAAGGAGGATGTGCACCACACTATGATCACGGAGCTTTTCAACGGCACCCCTGAGTCACGGCGGCGTCTGGCGCTTTACTGTCTGAAGGACGCCTACCTCCCGCAGAGACTGATGGATAAACTGTCATGTCTGGAAAACTATACCGAAATGGCCAGAGTCACGGGCGTGCCCTTTAACTTCTTGCTCTCGCGCGGGCAGCAGATCAAGTTCGTCAGTCAGCTCTTCCGGAAGGCCCTGGAACAAAAGCTGGTCATTCCGAACCTGAGCTCCCAGAGTACGGACGACCAATACGAAGGCGCGACGGTCATTGAACCGACCCGAGGTTACTACGACGTACCCATTGCCACCCTTGATTTTGCTTCTCTGTATCCTAGCATCATCCAAGCACACAATCTTTGCTACACGACGTTACTAAAGCCCGGGGATGTGGAAAGGTTTAAGCTTGTCAAGGATGAAGATTACATCATTACTCCCAACGGAGATCAGTTTGTGACGGCCAAGAAGCGCAAGGGATTGCTTGCTCAGATTCTCGAGGAACTACTGACAGCCAGAAAGCAAGCGAAGCGAGAGCTGGCCCAGGAGACGGATCCCTTCAAAAAGGCTGTGCTGAATGGTAGGCAGCTGGCGCTGAAGATTAGCGCCAACAGTGTGTACGGGTTGACGGGTGCCACCACAGGCAAGCTGCCCTGTCTCGCGATCGCAAGTAGCACGACCAGTTTTGGTCGTCAGATGATTGAAAAGACGAAACGAGAGGTGGAGATGAAGTACAACATTGCAAACGGATATTCGCACGATGCTCAAGTCATCTACGGTGATACCGATTCCGTCATGGTCAAGTTCGGGACTAAGGACCTCGCCGAAGCGATGAAGCTGGGCGAGGAAGCCTCCAAATTCGTATCCTCTAAATTCTTGAAGCCGATCAAGCTGGAGTTTGAGAAAGTCTACTTCCCATATCTTCTCATCAACAAGAAGCGATACGCCGGCTTGTATTGGACAAAGACGGACAAATACGACAAGATGGACACCAAGGGTATTGAAACGGTCCGACGTGACAATTGCTTGCTTGTGCAGACTGTCATCGAAAAGGTCCTGAGGATGATTCTCATCGACCAGGACGTGCAAGGCGCTCAAGAGTAAGTGTGGAAGGGCTATTATTTGTTTGCTTCCAGTGAGGGATGACGAGCTAACAATTAGTTTCCAAAGTTATGTCAAAGACACAATTGCGGATTTGTTACAAAACAAAGTCGACATGTCCAAGCTTGTCATCACAAAGGCTCTCACCAAAGATGACTATGCGGCAAAACAAGCACACGTGGAACTTGCGCAGAGGATGAAGAAGCGTGACGCCGGTTCAGCACCCGGTCTGGGCGACCGAGTGGCGTATGTCATGGTGCGAGGCGCGGCGGGAGCCAAGAATTTTGAAAAGTCGGAAGATCCGATCTACGTCCTGGAGAACAATGTGCCGATTGATACGAAATACTACCTGGATAACCAGCTAGCGAAGCCACTGGGCCGAATCTTTGAGCCCATCTTGGGCGAGACGAAGGCAAGGTCCTTGCTCACGGGAGACCACACACGGACAATCTCCGTCGCGGCGCCCTCGGTCGGCGGTCTCATGAAGTTTGCCAAGAAGACACAGACGTGCATGGGATGCAAGAAGCCGCTTACAGGCAAGCACGAGAGCGCGGGCGCGGTGTGCAGTGACTGCGCTCCTCGTGTAGGCGAGCTGTACAACAAGACACTGGACAGAGTATCGGACTTGGAGGTGCGGTTTGGGCGGCTGTGGACCCAGTGTCAGAGATGCCAGGGCAGCATGCACTGCGAAGTCATTTGCAGCAGCAAGGACTGCCCCATCTTTTACATGCGGATGAAGGCGAAGAAGGATTTGGAGGACGCAGGAAAGGAACTTTCCAGGTTCGACGCCGATCAAGCGGCTATCTGGTGAGATGGAGCGAGATATGGGTGTTTGGGGGGGCGGCTACACGATGAGCAGAAAACTTTTTTTTTTCTCGGCTTTTTTTGCTCCTGTTAAACAGTCTCACTAAAAGTTCGAACTGAAAGGGCTCAGGAGCAATGTTTTAGCATGCCCATCATGAGGGTGGCGTTTCATGTTGTAAGTGTGGACTTAATGTACGAGTGGGTGAAGGGAGAGCTTCATGATAATGCAGCTCACTCTGTTATGCTGAGATGCGTCATTGATGTGAGGGACATGTATATGTATATATCTAGGCAGTTGATTTATCGGACCCAGCGTATCAATAGAAATTGGAATTTAGTTACGTCCAAAAATTGTTCAGCGAGAAGCAAGGTTGGTTGGAATCGCCGAGCAGACGCGTATATACGTTCGGCAGGAGGGCAAAGAGACGCAAGTTTATTCCGAGCCCCCCCATACACGGCACACCTAAGTTGGGGCTAGTGCTCGTCATACAGGCATTGTGTCGACCGCATAGGTACCATGGATCTGACAGCATAAAGCGCAAGCCGCCTGTTGTGGGCAAATCTTTGGGCTGTTCCGTGTTCGGCTGTGCCTGTTGAGGGCGGTGGCGGTTCTCCGTCGTGCTCCGATACCGCAGGTCCTGTTCAGTCGGGGATGATTTGCATGAAGCTCGGCAGGTGTGTTGCATTGTTTTTGGTTTCAATTTATATTGCTTGTCTGGAGGGAAACTATGGAGCCCAGGGGTGCTTGGTATTATTCTAATTATGAACAAGGAGCAAGATGCCTCGCCTGCGGTTGATGGTGCTGCATTACTGCGTATGTGAACTAGACATTTGGTATAGCAATGCTTAATAAGGGAGTCTTAAATTATAGAGCAGAATCAGCTAATTAGCTTGTTCTGCATGTGCTTGAAGCTCATGGACTCTATGACATTTCATGGTATGAGCCGGATGAAAGGTTGACGTCGCGCTATGAATTATTTATTCATACATGCAGAGCCTCCAAAGAGCCAGTCATAAGCAATACTAAAAGGGCATCATCCTCAGATAGGCTACAGGTCATGCCGGTAACGGCCGCCTCTTTTAGCGCTGAAACTCTACGATTGGCCACGGCCCATCTGCGAACGCAATTCAATCTTCAAACCGGCCGTTCGAGGCTGGCCAATCAAGGAGAGGCTGCTCGCTCGGATAGGGAGGACGATAAAAGAGAAATTGCGCTCGGGTGAGCCCTTTATTGACATCGGTGGGGAATTTATGTTGGGTTTCCATTATCGATATGCTTTACTTGATGGCGCCTGGTTGCCTATCTGGGCTTTCAATCCATCTGAATGACGGTATCTCGCCTGCCTTGGGTCTTGTTGTTGACACGACAGGCGTTCAGCGTTTTGGAATAAATGGCGCTTTTTTTTTCTTGCGTGGGGCCAGCGATTCCGGCGAGGCTTTTCCTCCTTATCTCCTCCTTTTCTCCTGGCTGATCTTGCCATTTGGTGTTTGTTTAGCTGCCTTATCCATTGATGATTGTGGCCAGTCTTGCCGCGTCAGGCTCGCCGCTGTCCGACTTACTAGATCAGCCCTGTGGTGAGCGACTTTCGGAGCTGTAAGACGTGGATGGCTCTTGGGGGGGGCCTTGCCTAGGCGAAACTTGCCGTGAGTGGGATGAACGACGTAGAGTGGACGATCTCGGATGGGGGTTGTCCTTTTCCTATCGAGTTTGACCGAGATAGCTGTTACATGCGAGCTTGCTTGGGAAGAAATGTCCGCGGGAGACAGGTATTTAGATCGGGCTTGCTCCCAGTCGAGAGATTGTCTTGGCTTCTTCTTTTCTTTTTTTCTTGCCTCTTTATAACTTGTTCCCATTCTGTCTTGCCCCGTGATTGTCTTGGACACCTTGGTGACGGCACAAGGACTTTGTACGTGACACCTCATAGACACAAATCCATTCCATCTCGAGAAAGACACCGTACAACAAATCCTACGCAATGGCAAACCTCCCTCACGAGCCTGAATTCGAACAGGCCTACAAGGGTTAGTCGCCACCTTGAAAGTGTCCTCCCCCCTCCAGCTAGACTAACAAGGAGTCCATCTTGCAGAGCTGGCTAGCACTCTCGAGGACAGCAGCCTCTTTCAGGAGCACCCCGAGTACCGGACTGCCCTGGAGGTATGCTCCATCCCGGAGCGAGTGCTGCAGTTCCGTGTCACCTGGGAGGACGACCAAGGCCGGCTGCGCGTGAACAGGGGATTCCGCGTGCAGTTCAACTCTGCTCTGGGGCCATACAAGGGTGGCCTTCGATTCCACCCTTCGGTCAACTTGTCCATGTAAGGCCCTCTTCCCCCTTTTGCTGCGCGAAGTGGACTTTGACTGACAAAAATGGTTCTGTAGTCTCAAGTTCCTTGGGTTTGAACAAATCTTCAAGAATGCCCTGACCGGCCGTAAGAATGACCCCTGATATCTCCTTGTCTCGCTACACGGGGGCTAACCAGACTGTCCGATGTTTTCTAGTCAGCATGGGCGGTGGCAAAGGTGGCTCCGACTTCGACCCCAAGGGCAAGTCTGACAACGAGATCCGACGCTTCTGCCAGTCCTTTATGCGCGAGCTGTCGCGGCACATTGGCGCCGACACTGATGTTCCCGCCGGCGACATTGGCGTCTCTGGCCGCGAGATTGGCTACATGTTTGGCGCCTACCGCCAGGCGAGAAACAGGTTCGAGGGCGTCCTGACCGGCAAGGGGCTGAGCTGGGCGGGCAGTCTGATCCGACCAGGTGGGTTCCATCTTTTTTATTCTTCTCTTCTGTGTCTTATGGTGGTCATGTCCGTCCTAGATAGTTGCCACATACGGTGGGAAAGACGAATCATGTACTGACTCGATGACAAACGAAATCCAGAGGCTACTGGCTACGGCCTCGTCTACTACGTCGAGCACATGCTCCAATACGCCGGCAAGGGCTCCCTCGCCGGCAAGAGAGTGGCCATCTCCGGCTCGGGCAACGTCGCGCAGTACGCCGCCCTCAAGTGCATCGAGCTCGGCGCCTTCGTCGTCTCCCTCTCCGACTCCAACGGGTCGCTCGTTGCCCCCGATGACGGATCCTTCCAGCCGCAGCACATTCACGACATTGCCGCCCTCAAGGCCCAGCGCCGGCCCCTTACCGACTTCAGCTACGGCGACAAGTTCAAGTACTACCACGGCGCCAGACCCTGGGTGCACGTCGGCAAGGTGGACGTGGCACTGCCATCCGCGACCCAGAACGAGATCAACGCGGCCGAGGCCGAGGCTCTCGTCCGTGGAGGCGTGCTGGTCGTGGCCGAGGGATCCAACATGGGCTGCACGCAGGAGGCCATCGACCTGTTCGAGGCGCAGAGGAAGGACAAGGGACAGGACGCCGTGTGGTACGCACCCGGCAAGGCTGCCAACTGCGGAGGTGTTGCGGTTTCCGGCCTGGAGATGGCGCAGAACAGCCAGGTAAGTCAATTCTTTTCTTGCCCATCCTCTCCTACTCAACACTTGATATAGTTGGGGGACTGACGATATCATCTTTTTCTCTCAGCGTCTCACCTGGACTGAAAAGGAGGTCGATGACAAGCTCAAGGATATTATGAAGAATGCCTTCATCGCCGGCCTCGAAACGGCCAAGAAGTACGTCCCTACCCAGCAGGGCGAGCTGCCCAGCTTGGTCGCCGGCAGCAACATTGCCGGTTTTGTCAAGGTTGCCGAGGCCATGCGTGACCAGGGAGACTGGTGGGCTTGAAGCCGAAGAATGGCGGTGATTTGCGTTCTTTGATTTCTGCCAACCTTCTTTTCTACCCATGTTCTTATGCCTGTCTGTCGGTTGTCTGGGGGAAAAAATAAGTAGGAGTTCGTGGCGTTTGCGGAACGGGAAATTTGTGCATGGCATGGCATGGCGGTCATAGTTTAGATATCCATGATAGCGAAGACATTTTTGCAATGGTGATGATGCCTGTTACAGCCTGAGACGTCTGTCGTGTCGAATCCATCTTTGAAAATCTCGACAGGTGGTGTGTACTGAGCCAGAATGTTCTGATTGTCTGTATAAAGATGCTACCTGCATGTACTTGAGCCAAGTACTCGATTGATGCATATCATTTGATACATGTTTTCTCAACTACTCTGATGGAGAAGCCTTCTACAATAATAGAGGTACCTAATAAACACGGAAATGAGACTTCCTGATAGTATTAATTATTATCAGCTACAAGACCACGAGCTTGAATAATGCGCCATGCTACTTCGCACTAAGCATGTGCACTTCAACCATACCTAGGGTATTTACCACCAATCCGCCCCCTTTACCATTATCTACTGGGTATCAAAATAGACGCTCATCCAACCAGTCCATCAAGAACTCCAATTTTCCCCCGTTTGTTTTCCAAAGCTACTCCTCTTCATCTGCAGACTCTCCCGCCAGCAGCTGTTCCTTAATCCGCTGGCTAGGCAGCCACTTGTCCTCCGGAATTACCCACCACGAAACCACAGCAAAGATGGTGACGATGGCCATGATGACGGGTGCATAGTTGAGGTTGGAGCCCGTAACGGGGAACTCGTACGGCGAGTACAGCACAGCGACCACCCAGCCGTTCCACAGGACGGAGATGGCCTGGAAGGGCTTGCTCCAGCGGCCCAAGCTCCACGCCGGCTTGGGGAACGTCTTGGGCGTGAAGAAGAGTCGGCCGAGGCAGATGAGCCCGTAGGCGGCGGCGGAGGGCACACCCGCGGCCGAGACAAGAGATGTAAAGGCCACAGAGGAGGGAAGAATGGTACAGGTGATGATGGAGGCAACGACCCAGACGACGATGACGGCGTTGCGCGGTTGGCCGTCAGACACCTGGGAGACCCAGGATGACCAGGGAAGGACGCCGTCTCGGGCTACGGCGAAGACAAGACGCGAGGCGGCGAGGATGGCGATGGCCGTGTTCTATGTCAAGTGTGAGCGACATGCCGTAGGAGAAAAGAGCGGGGAAACAGTCCGGACTTACAAACCACAAGGCGACGATGCAAACAATGTTCATGAAGATGTGGCCGCCTTGGCCCAGGATCGCGGCGTACAGCGGCACAAAAGGCTGGGAGCCTCCGAAGGAAAAAAGAGTGTCTGGGTCGGGCTATCCCCCCCGAAGAAAGGTTTGTCAGTGACTGCAAAGAGCCATTCCTTTAGTGTCGGGTGTGAAGCTTACAGCGCAGAAGAGGAAAAGAATGACGACAGCGAATCCTCCTATTCCGCTGACAACGGTACTCCAGAAGATGCCCCTGGCCGCAGAGACACTAGCATTTCGCGTCTCTTCGGCGACATGGCCCGACGCATCATAGCCAATGAGAATACCAGCCGTGGCAAGGTACGAAAGGCACCAGTTCCAGCCGGGAGAAGCACCAGTGCCGTTGTAAGTGGTCATGAAGGCTTCATGAGCGGTCCTGAAGCCGATGGTGTTGCTGGTGGCGATCGGGAGCCAGATCATGTTGAGGACAAAGTCGAGGATGACGGAAAAGGTGGAGAGGTAGAAAATCCACTTGAAATATTTGGCTAATCGGGAGTGTGAGTATGGCTTTACATTTGACTGGTGCATGGGGATTGTAACTGACGCGAGAGAAGGTTCCAAATCGCTGCGAGGGCGAGCAAGACTTCTGTGCAGATCCATTGAACCGCGCGGAACTTGACGTCTGAGGGGTCAGAGGGGAAGTCGAGATTGAAGACGACAGTTTCCTTTGCTCATTGTTAGCGTCCGGTACTGGCTCGATGCTTTTATTTTAATGCGTCCAAGGTGTAGACGGAGCTAGACAACATACCGAGAGCATATAGTTGACAGCAGCCTGCGTGTTGCCTGCACATTTCACAATCAGTCACTCGCTGGACTTAAGATACTTTCTCTTTCTTCGTCTACACGTACTCGCACAAAAGGTCGTCCAAGCGGTGGTGCTCCACCACGCAACGACGTAGCCGAACAGCCTTCCATACCGCGGTCCGCCTGCCTCAGCCGCCCAAAGATAGATGGATCCAGCTAGGGGCAGCGAGGAGCAGATCTCGGCGATGACGGCGGCGCTGATGAAGGAGAAGACGCAAGTCACAATGAAGCTCGTCCTGTGGAAAGCGAAGATCGTGAGCAGGCCTGGGCAGTCATGATGAGAGAGGAGAAAGCCTCACCAGTAGGCGAGGTTACCGCCAGCAGCGATACCAGTGGAGAAGGTGACGCGCACGCCGCCGATGAAGTAGAGGGCCGCTTTTAAGAGAGCTTTGTTAGTGATGTGCATTCCATATCTCATGTCTTTTCATCTTTCAAAGACTATCATTACGACTGAGACACTTACCAAAGGTTGTTGAAAAGTTGTGAAAGAGATTGAAGGTCCGGTGAAGCACCTGCGAGGGACTTAGTTCTAGCAGCTTTGAGGCAAAAGGGTCTCTCAACGCACAGGCTTGTAGCCCAAGTTTTTCTGTCGCAAAAAAAAAAGTGTAAGCAAATTGAGCTGCTGACGCTGCCACTGCCAGAGCGTTGAAGCATCTGGGGGGCAAATCTCAGATCTGTCTCACCAAAACTCTATTGTCGGGGCTTTCTTCGACGACTCCCTCAACGTCGGGGGCTTTTGAGTCGATTGGCGCATCGTCTCTGACGACGGGCGATTCCTCTATCATATTGATTTTTCTCTCTTTTTATAGGATAAATTAATGAGAAATTTATCAATTATTTTTTTTTATTCAGAAGAGGTCGTGAGCTCCGACCACAAGGAAAAAAGGCAATTGCTTGTGTTGCCAACGCCAGCCAGTCGCAAGATTCCGCCCGAAAAAAAAATAAAAAATAGCTCGCCACGATAAAAGATTGATAACACACTGAGGTAAGAGATAATCACGATGGAGTCGGCCCGCACGTGGCTTGAACAAACTGCCGGCTAGATCAGCGCCCACCAGTTCATCTTACGAGGACCCCACAGTGTCGGAGTAAAGAGGATCTCATTACGGCGTGTTGATGCTCGCTTATTTTATCGCGCCTCAATTCATTCACTGTGTACGGCGCAGATGGTTTTACTATCGTAGTCTTGGTGTGATGGACCGGGTTATTCGATTGAAGTGGTGCGCGATTTTCAATGCTACATAAAGCATGATACCTACTAGGCAGTAGGTAGTCATGAAGGGGGCTATCTTGATGGCACCTTCTTCATTTTGAGCTCTCAGATTCCCCAAATACTTGCGACAGAACCAAAGGAAATAGTCAATGACCACATCAACAAGGTCCCGTGCGCTCTTGCCATGAAATATCTGCCTCAGCGAGTAGTGCGGGTCTGGGAATAAATCATTTCCATCACGCAATTGCCAGGGTTGTAGCGCCACGATGGCCCGATTCGTCAATTGAGTAAACTTGGCCAGGGTGAGGAGGCATCGTACACTAGAAAAACTACTAGGTAGGTACCTAATTGATTGCCTTGCAGCACGGCCGGCTGTTGAGCCCCTTGCGAAGTATAGAAAGCCAAATGTCATGTTTCCCTATCCAGAATACGTTTGGTGTATATAGGCAATGCAGTGCAGCTTGCCTACGAGTCATCACCATCGATTCTCAAGCCCCAGTAACAGGAACTACTCAAATGAGCAAGCCTACCCTAAAAACGTGAGGATGAGGACCGCATCGAAGAATTAACATATGGCACACCCCATCGTGACACAAAACTTGAAGGATAATTGGACCTCACTAATAGCAACCATCAGGAGGAGAAAATACATCAAAAGAACAAACTGGGTTATAATCCAAGACTTTAGCTCATTACTGAAAACAGTTGGTATATGCCGCCGTAAAATGTCAAAAACGCCGTGTCTTCGTTCTCATCCAGACGCTGATCCCCTTCCGGGGATCAAAACCAGCCAGAGCGTCTGTGTTTTCAGCTGCAGCATCGAACTCTCTTCGACTTCCAGCCCGGCAATATGTGGTTCTAGCGCTCTCAACTGTGTCGACGCATCACTCTCCTTCGTCTCCCATGCCATGCTCAAGAGGCTATCCAATGGCAGCCCCAAGAGCTGGGCTAGTCCGGCTGAATTGAAAAGATGCGCGTGTAACCCTCGCACATGTAACCATTGCTCATTAGCAACCGCCGCATATGCCGCCGCCCTCTCCTGGGGAGTTCTCGGCTTCTTGGTCACAGCGCCAATGGCGTGTCCGGGAAGCGAGAGCGTCGTGCCCACGATGCCCAGAGCCGTCGAGACGGGGAGCGAAATGGTCCCTCCGATGACGCCCATGGCGGCGCCGATGTAGTTGCCTCGCTTTGCATTGTCTGATATATCCTTGCCAATAGCCTTCGCATGAGCAGCAACATTCTTGCCAAAGCTTTTGGGGGCCTGGCCGATGTGTGAGGCTACGTCCGCGGCGTGTGATACCGCACGATCTGACACGGTGGCCGTCAGGAATGCCGATATGGTGTCCAGGAAAGACCGCCACGTCTCTCTCGTGATGCCATAGCTGAGGAGGACAGGGGAGTAGGCTGGGAGGAAAGGCGAATCCGGGTCCGGCTTGATCTGGGGGAAAGCTATGGGTTGCTTGGAGGTCTTGGGACTGGACGCTCCGGCCTTGTCGTATATGGGTGGGGCACCAGCAGCAGTATCGGCAGCGGGACCGTCCTTGCGGTCTGTGGGGAAGTTGAATGGAGATGTGATGGTCGGGACTAGGGCTGAAGTGCCGGTCGGAGCCGGTGATGCTGATACTGACAGTGACGATGGCGCCGATGGTGCTGACCGCGACTCTTGATACGCAGGCACTGGATCGAAAGGGATGGTCTCTTGCGGGAGCGGTGCTGACGGAGAGGCCTCAGACACCTTCTTGGACTCGGCTCTGCTGTCTTTCTCCATGATGATGGGTCAGGCACTGGTTGGTTTGCAACGGTGCTGCTTTCTCGAGTTTTTGGTACGATTGAGCTTCTTTTTTATGTTTCTTGAGCGCTCATGGCCCTTGGGCTTGCTTGCGTCATTGGGCTTGATACTCCCTGTGCATCGAGCCTTGGGATTGCTGCGAAATGCCCCATAGTCGCGAGCCGAGTGTGGCTGCGCGACGGGATGCCCGCCGGGAGAATACCGGCTGATATCGCATTTGGGCACTGAGCTCAACTTAGTTCGTTCTTCGCAAGGTACAGATATGTTTAGCTCTGGCGGTCAAGAAGGCTGATTGGGGAGGCTATCTGCTGGTTCTGCTATTTGGCGTGCGATCTAGCCGGCGATTGGACGCGAGGCGCATGAGATGGAGCTTGAAGGATGAGGCTTTGCAGTTGGGGCTTGTGCTGCTGACGACGGTTTGTGTGGCTTTGCTGGCCCTGAAGAAGGAAGCCCCATGATGCTCGCAATAACTAAGTTTTTGGTTTATAGTATGCTGAGTAGAAAGAGAGCATATCCACGAGAGCTGAATGAACAATCGACAGTCTCCTACGGAGTGGTTATATGTACGGAGTACGTGGGGGAAACATTACCCCATACTCTGGGCACATAGAGTGGCATCGAGGGCCTCCTGCGGAGAATATTGGGTCCAGAACCCCTGCAGTACCGTTAAGGCTTAGTGGATAGCTTTGGCGCTAGTCTTGTCTAGGAATTTGCATTCTTGGTGTCGAGACCGCTCATTGGCTCCACGCCAGGATCTCTCGGAGATTTCCAGACCTTATCAGCTTCACTCGTTCACCTACTCCGAGCTTGCAATCATGCTCGCCACCTTGCATCGCATCACCATGGTGGCTTCTGCGCGTTATCATTCGCTCTGCTCCCAGCAAAGCATCTACAATTTCGACGAGAGCTGCCCCGCCAGACGTTGAGCGTCTTGTCTCCAACCTGATTTGTAGCTTCGCATTTTCGAAGTGTCCGCCAAAACCCGATATCCAACATGGTGAGAAATCCAGATAATGGCAACAATGGCATCAAGCATGTGCCCTCTTCCGCCACGCCCACGCTCCTCCCTATCCGGTCATCAAATTGCTGTTCCCGCCTCAAAACCACGACCACCGCCAACACGGCCAATACTCCATCACTCAAGCTCAAGTTCATCAATACGGCTCATCCCAGCGAAACCACCACCGCCCAACGCCTCAGCCAGATTCGCTCTCATGTAGCCAAGAATGCCCACGCCCGACGCCGCCAACGCAGATCCAGCAAGATCTCCGCTAATTCCACCTCCTACCCTTCCTCTTCTTCCTCTTCTCCCTCTGCTTCGTCCTCTCTTGCCTCGTCCTCGGAACCAGGCGGCCGGGCCGAGGCATCCGACTCCACTTCGGCAAGTGCAGGTACGCTGTGGCAGGCGGGTCGGCCTTCATTCGTGGACGAGTATGCAGAGGCTGCCGGATGGGAGGGGCAGAGCTGGCGGGGGCTACGGCGAATTGCACCAAAGGATGGGGATGTGGTGCGGAAGAGGCACGGTACGCCCAGTGAGCCCAGTCCGCCCAGTCCCAGGCAAATGATTGGAGACGCCAGAAAGGATGGCTGGCAGGGGACGTTTGCCTGGACCTTGTCAGATGAAGAGTACCGCATGTTTAATTTCTGTGAGTACTGCATGTTTCTTCTCCCCCAGGCGGATGATGTAACATACATACACACACCGATATGCATGTGGAGCTTACTACTAGGTATTGTATATCGTGTAAAAACAACGCTAACTATTCTCGTCCCCTCCCCAGATATCGACTGGGTCCTCAACTACGGCTATGAAGCCTGCTTTCCTCCTGAAGTTATCCCCGGCGTTATGAGACGCATGAGGGCAATATACGTCCCTTACGCCGTCACCCAGCCTTGCCTCCTTACAGCCCTCTTCTACACCTCCTGTCATCGCTACACCACCACTGCCACGGGTCCGGACGAGGTGCGCAGATACGAATTCAAAACGGCCTACTATCGCCATGCTTGCATAGAGATGATGAAGAGTGCGGTTGCATCAGAGCAACCACCATCAGACGCGACTATTACGTTGGCCATGCTGCTATGTTCACAGGCTGTAAGTCGGCTATTTGCTCTCTCTTGCCCAGATATTCCTCCTAATCTCGTCGTTGACCTGAATTAATCACTTTGCGAGTATTGCTAAAACCATGGATGTAGTACTTCGAAGGAAACCCAGAAATTTCTCGTACCCATGCCCAGGCCACGAGAAACATGGTCACCACGAGGGGTGGTCTTTGCACCATGGGCATGTCCGGTCTTCTATCCTTTTTACTGGCCACCTCTGTGTATAATGGAAGTTACTGGTTCGTTCCTGGCTGCGCGATTGCGCCTCTTTGAATAACGTGTGGTACCTCTGAATATATAAAACAAAATACGAATCGTATGCAAGAATCGATATCATGCACGGCGTTATACATGGGACATATCGTGTCATGCGTGAACATCTTTATGGTGTGAGCATAGCAAGCGGCACACCGGGTATCAAACCATGCTCAATATTTCACCCGACTCATAGCCCCATTCAGCCTCCAAGTCTTTCAGTCTCCATATCGCTCCCCATCCTGTTGTCCTATCAATAATCTTAAACAGCCGGGCTACTTCTAGGTGCTCCCTCGGATGAGTTAGCAATCGACCCGCGATGTACAGAGGCTGGATGGCGTTGATGAGATTACCCCGGTGGGGATTTGTCCATGATATGCCACAGACTCTCTGGGCGTGCCAGATGGCAGAGGACTCGAGCGCAGGCAGTGTTTCGCCTCCGGGCTTCATCTCCAACATTAATATGCACGCCGCATGGTACAGCTGGTTGCTCGAAATGGCTGCCCAATGAGCAAAGAGGACAATGGGAAAGATCTGACTCTCGCTAGCCTCCGCGGTCATGATGGGCAACAGGCACGTTGGTCTCGTATCTCTCCAGAACTGCAGCTCAGACCAGAGTCGGCGCCATCGGTCAACAAATGGCCTCTCATCAGTTTCGTCTCGCTCGCCCAGCTCAACGTGCCTTACTTGGCGATACATCAAATCGCAGGCTTTGGCGCAGAGATAGACAGCCCAGTTGGCATGCATGTCCGGGGTCTCACGCCCCTTTTGATAGAAGATGCTTTTCACAAAGTCCTCCGCATGCGACGCAGTGGTGCCTATGCCTTCGGGCACCGCTGGAACCCATTTGTCCAGGCTGAGCACCGTACTTTCGGCACCGCCTGATATAATAGCGCTGCACAACTCCATGCGAGCATAGCACCAGAAGACGGCCTGTAGAAGCCCTCCGGAAAATCCAGTCACCTCGTAAAAAGCGAATAAAGAGGCACAGCCTTCGATGTGCCTCCTCCAGTTGCGGGGACTGCCGGACATGAGCTCGAGGACGGCGAGGATACATGCCGTGACCAGCATGTTGGGATCCTTTGCCTGCAAGCCGGGGGCCAACAGCCTGATGCTTTCCTGGTAAAGCTCAAGGCTGTCGCAGCTCTTTTCCAGGCAGGCTTTTCTTTCCATTTGCCTGGCAGAGAACGCAAGCACTGCGTAAAACAAGGCAGGGGAACTTTGCGCCATCAGCGGCACATGGATTCCAAAGTGTCGAGCCTCATCGAATTTGTCCAGGTACGGAGAACACTCTATAACCCAGTTCTTCAAATACTTGACAAGTCTCATCTTCGGTATTGACACTCTGGAGAAGTCCAGACCTTTTGAAGATGGCGCTAGAGGCCGCTCATTCTGATCTGCCTCGTCGGCTGCCGGCTCCGGTGTGGCACTCTTGCTAGGGTCAACGCTAGATACTCCGGCAAAGAGTAATCCTCGAAGCTCTTCCTGAAGCTCGATATACCTAGGATTCGCGGCATAATCGTCAAAAGGGGAGAGTGATGTAGGGGACATGAAAGCGTCCCCTTCAACTTGGTTAGCCACTGAGTCCTCCATTACCTGCGTCCATAAGAGGCGTAAAAGCTGATGCCACTCTCTTGCCCACCGATTCTAGCCGGCACCTTCGTCAGATGCCAAGCAGCTCCTGGCGTGACTTTTTGCGAGATGAGAATTCCGTGGCCTTGACTTAGAGACCGATCCACCACCGGAGAGCAATGAATGGAACAAGGGATGCTGGGCTATTGCCCTCTAGAGCGACAAAAGAATCTAGGAGAAAACCCATGAACCTCCACGTGGGAAATTGGAGAAAAGTCGGGGAACCGCTTTTGTGGACCTAAAAACGAAGCGAAAGATGATCGATGAACAAGTTCCGACCGATCATCGAAGCATCTCACCTCGCGGGGAAACGGTTCCACAAGAGGAGTCGGAACGACTCGTCTGGCTTGTGTCTCACGGCACTAGTAGCTCAAAGTGACTCGATGGTATGGCGGCGGTCAAAAGTCTCTGGGATAGCACATGACGCGAATGAAGCATGTTTTGTTTGCTCGAGTCATGCAATCCATCCTCATCCGCCCGTTGGCTAAACTAGCAGCCGCGGATACGATAGCCTACAAGCAAAAGAGGCGAGAGGAACGAGGAAACAGATCGTCTTGTACGTAGGCTATATTGCCGCAAAGGGAAATTATATGGGGATCCCCTCTTTAACCGCTCAAGCGAAGATTCATGGCCGGGGCTCGGGCAACAGTCGATGGCGCATCCAGCCAATCAGCTCACATCTCGGTAGTCTCTGTGGCGCGGACACCAATCCCAAAACAGGGGCCAGAGCCTACGGTTCCCAGATTCGCTCGCATCCCTCTTCAAGAAGCAAGGAAAAGAACATCCAATGCTTCCCCATTCCATCTCCCCTCCCCCCACAAATGCCAGGATATGATTCGTATGGGGCTCCGGATTCCGCAACCATGGGGTTGCAGTTTAAAGAAAAAAATTATGGAAACATGGGGTAAGACGATAATCTGGAGTAAGAGGGTTGCATTTAAAGACCTGCGGTCTTCCCACCTCGACGGCCGTACTTCTTGCCTCTCACCAGCTTGTCCATCTTCTCTTGCCAACAGGAACCAGTTGTGCTGTGACTGAAAATTCACCATGTCAGCCACAGGTTCAACAGATATTGAGGTCGCTCCCGGCGGCGACATCGTCGTGGAGCCATCACGACGAGTCAACGAAGCCCAGAAGACAATGTGGCAGTCTCTGCGGAACAACCCCAAAGTCCTCTTTATTGCCTTTTTTGCTTCGTGAGTACTCGATGAACTACTGAAACTATCGTTACTTTGCTAATTGGCGTTCCTTAATGTCAGACTAGGTGGTTTTGAATATGGTTACCAGCAGGGAGTCCTCGGGCAGTCCTTGGTCATGACCCGCTTCAAGGCCAACTTTCCTTCAGTCGTCAATTCCTCGTCAGCTACTGGCTGGCTCACGTCAGTCCTCCAGCTGGGTGGTATTGTGGGCTCACTCTCGGCCGGCGTGCTCGGTGAAATCATCTCCCGAAAGTACACAATGTTCATTGCCTGCCTTTGGGTCATCCTGGGTAGCTACCTCTACGTTGGTGCCCACGAGGGCTTGTCTTCGCTCCTCTATGCCGGAAGATTTTTCACCGGTCTCGGCGTCGGCCTGTTCAGCGGTGTTGGTCCGCTATACAATGCTGAGCTCTCGGCTCCGGAGATGCGAGGACTCCTAGTGTCCTTCTACCAGTTTGCCACTATTCTTGGCATCATGCTTTCTTTCTGGGTCGGCTACTGCAGTAACTTTATCGGCGGGACAGGCGAAACCCAGAGCAACCTCGCTTGGAGACTGCCTTCCATCATCCAAGGAATACCGGCCGTCGCCCTCGCCATCGGCATCTGGTTTATGCCCTTTTCGCCCAGATGGCTTGTCAAGGTCGGCCGGGACGAAGAAGCCAAGGCCACCATGGCGTGGATGAGAAAGCGCTCTGTTGACGACGACCTTGTTCAGATCGAGTTCTTGGAAATCAAGGCCGAGTCTCTGTTCGAGAAGAAGGCCTTTGCGAGGGACTTTCCGAAACTGGCCAACAAGAAAAACAATGTCTTTGTTGAACAATTGGCACAATACGCCAATTGTTTCAACACAAAGGATAATGTTAGCCGAGTATTAACCGGCTTCGGAATAATGTTCTTCCAGCAGTGGAGTGGAATTGACGCAAGAATGTGGCCCTTTTCGACCGATATGGGCATTTACTAACTGTTTTTATAGTTATTTACTATGCTACGAACATTTTCCAGAGTCTTGGGTTGACTGGAGGCACAACGGCGTTGTTGGCGACGGGTGTAACTGGTGTTGTGTTTATCGTCAGCACAGTTCCCGCAATGGTAAAAACACACTGTAACCCCACCTTCCCGAAACGGCAACTGACACTCTACTTGCAGTTGATCATCGACAAGGTCGGACGAAAACCGATGCTCCTCGTGGGGTCAACTGTGATGGCCGTAAGCATGATCATTGTTGGCATCATCGTCGCCAAATTCCGCCATGACTGGCCTGACCACGCTGTGGCCGGTTGGGTGGCTGTAGGTAAGGATATATTTGTTCATTTATATATATATTCCCCGGCCGCACAGACTTGGCAAGAATCTTTAGCTAAAGCTTTCACCTCGCAGCTCTTATCTGGGTGTACATTGCCGGCTTTGGAGCGACCTGGGGCCCTGTGTCATGGACGCTTGTCTCCGAGATCTTCCCTCTGTCCATCCGTGCCAAGGGTGCTTCGATTGGTGCCTTTAGCAACTGGCTCAACAACTTCGCCATTGCGTTCTTCGTGCCGCCTATGTTCAAGGCCTGGGCCTGGGGTACGTATATCTTCTTCTCCGTCTTCCTTGTTGGGGGCATCTTTGCCGTCTGGTTCCTTCTGCCAGAGACAAAGAACGCAACGCTGGAAGACATGGATCGCGTATTCAAGAGCCGTACTGGAGTCATAGATGCCCAGCTTCTCAGGGAAGCTCAGGAAGAGGTCGGCTTGGTCGCCCTGGTCGAGGCTCGCCAAGCAGCCCAATACGAGAAGAAGGAATTCCAGGAGATGCAAGTGGAGCGGCTGTAATTTGTTACAGCGTCCGGCATGAAGCATGCGGTGCTATATAATGAACTCCACCTTTATGATGTTATGTTAAAGCTATTAATACATTTCTTGAAAATGCTTGATAATCTGATGATGTCTCATTCTCTACACTTTATACTCGAGTGTTGTTCCGGAAGTAAGAATCTAGCAATGGGCCCAATGTCTTTTTATTTTTTTGACAAAGCTTTACTAAGTAGTAGGTACGTACCTACTCCAGAGCACCAAGTTCCGTTCTACTTAGGTACATGTACTTATTCATGCTTTAAAGCTAGTCACTATTGGGCTTAGTTTCATGCACAATTAACGGGGTCTCGGCAAGCTGGCAGTCCTTTAGCGAGGCGCTAGAAGACCTCAGCTCTTTCCCGTACTTGTATACAGTCAGCCGCACGGTCAGCTTCTCCTGCCATTCACTCTCGTTCATGAAGGCTCCGCACCAGGCCCTATCGTACTATATTGCTGTTGTCTCGATTGTATTCTACTTGATATGAGTCTCAGGCCGTCTGGTTGTACATCATGACCTAGCCGTCTCATTGCTCCCTGGGACAGTACAATGCCGGTTATTCGAAACATCCCAGACCACAAGAGGCGAGTGCGAACAGGGTGCCTCACATGTCGAAAGCGACGACGAAAGTGTATGACTCTGAATATTCCTCTAGCCGTACCTTTTTCGGATCAGGAGAGAGAAGTCTTAGGGGCGTCCATGTCGATGCAAAGTGTCACTAATGCTTGCTTCTGACAATGATAGGTGATGAGCGAAAGCCGCAATGCGGGAGCTGTGAGGAGAGAAAATTCTCGTGTAAATACCCCGACGTCACATTTGTGACAGGCCTCAGGCTTGGTGCTCAAGAATCTGGCGGTTCTTTATCAGACCCTTCTAAAGTATCCTACCCAGTGGTATCGGTGAGTCGCTCTCTACATGTCGTTGATTACTTTACCGGCTTTGCAGAGGTGAGAAGTTGCTTACCAGGGATGCTGCAAGTTCGCGCGCAATTCTACCCCAACGGTATCATTGCCATCGAATGAACTTCAACCTGTGTCTCGAGATGGAGAACTACCTTCCAGAGCCCAGGATCCCAAGCCAGTTACTGATACTAGAGAGGACATGGTCACGGGTCTCATCGGCCGTTCACGTCCTCGGGCTGAAACAGCTTCATCATTCAGTGCCCCATACTCTCCGCAGTCGGAATGGGAAGATTATTTCACTACTTCTCACGCGGCTTCTCTCAAGAACGAAACTGCTCCGCTGCTTCACTTCCGGTATAATATGGCACCTTGGATTGAGGCTGGGGATCTGGGGTCCTCATTTGGAACCGAGATCATGCTACTCGCACAGAAAAGACGATCGGTCTTGTCTGCAATTTCAGCAGCTGCTTCTCGTCAGAGAGCTAGTATGGATGCGGAGCGAGGAGAATCTACGCCACCCCATCACGAGATTCAGCGGTCTCTAACTCTGGAAGAGCCGGGCGTCAGGAGAGTTGGAATTGCGTTATTGGCATTGGCAGATATATTTACTTCAAGCCCTTCTCAGTGGAGAGATCTATCGTTCTTCCAATCTGATGAATTAACGAGACACATCAATGGCTTCACAAGCTTTGGAGATCCGCTCGAAACTTTGCTACGATTTCATGCAAGGATTGGTGAGTGGTGCCTGTTATATCTCATGTTGAATGACTACCTCTGACTGGACTTTTTTTTTAACTAATACATCATCGTTGAAAGACTTGGCCGCTGCCTTATTGACAAATCAAACCCCGGCTACTCCCTTGGCTTTCACAATGAACCACGAACCGGTGGATCTCATTCCACCGGTGTCTACAAAGTCCATCTACAAAGCTTGCCTCCTGCAACTTGCCCGCTGCCTACATCTTCTGCATGGCACCACTGCTTCTACATCACCGCCGTTTCTCATGTCGGCTAGCCAGCAGCCCCTACCTGCAAGTCTCAGCTCTCACTTCTCATCGGAATGGTTCTCCCTATGGGCCAATTGCCAGCAGTGGTATCATAATCGTCCCGTGGAGATGCAGCCTATCCTGGAAATCCGCAGCGTTGAGGCCGGCCAGATCGACGTCGACGACGATTCTTCATTCCCGATACCCCTATACACAAGCTCCATTGCTCTGCAGTGTAACATTGTCTATCACATATCATCCCGCCTCCTTCTTTCTCGCAAACCTCGACTGCTGCGGCTGTCTAGCCGCCAGCGGCACCTCTCGTCGCAGAGCTGGCACGCGCAGCAAATTGCTGGAGCAGCGACACGCAACGATTTTGCGGAACAGTGGGACCCCATCTTCGTCGCCGGGTTGCTGTGGATTGCCAGAGACATGACGCATCCGTCACAGCAAGACGCACTGATGTCGTGCTTCCACCAGATATCGACTAATACAGGCATCAAACTAGACGGAGAAATCAGGGCGCTGAGAGAAGTATGGAACACGGCGCAAGCAAGAAACTGAATCCCATCCGACTGTGGAAGTATGCATTCTGTTTGCTTCTTCTTTAGCAGAAAAGGCACCCCATATATGCAGGCCCACATCACCCAACTGTTGTTGGTGCATACACAAAGCAACTGATGACATTGTTGGAAATCATGCTATCAATACAAAAATCATGGGCAAAGTATGGTACTTGAGCAGCCATATGATCATGCTCCGTCGATCCCCTTGTGATAGCAGACTTGGCTACCCACGGCTTTACCCCACACGCTAAGACCTCGGCCCGTCGGATCGACGACTCACCTTGGTTACTTATGAATGACGATCTGTCTCGCATCTGGGACGACAATGGATAATAGTCACACCCCAGCATTCAAACCTTATGTGACCATGGTAGGGATAACAGCCCGTCCCCTAATAGGAATTAAAGTGTTGGAGTTTGCCGGTCTTGCTCCTGGTAAGCTGATTCCCTCAGCCCCTCGTCATTCCTTACAGTCCAATTGTCGGCACGGTTTGGCGCATCTCATTCTCACTTACAATCTCACCTCTCAACTCTCAAACCCTTCGCATCTTGCTAACCCGTAACAGGTCCGTTCGCAGGCCTCATCCTCGCCGATGCGGGCGCATCAGTTCTCCGCATCGATCGGCCTCCTTCCAACGCCGAAGGCGCGGTTCCGACTCCCGATATGCTCGCGCGGCATAAATCCTCCATCATTGTCGATTTGAAAAACCCGCGCGGTGTAGCCCTAATCAAGCGCCTCGCCAAGCACGTTGACGTACTTATTGATCCATTCCGGCCCGGTGTGTTAGAGAAGCTGGGCCTCGGGCCAGATGAGCTCCTGGCTATCAATCCACGCCTCATCTACGGTCGCCTGAGTGGGTTTCGCCGCGACGGCAAGTATGCTGCCATGGCTGGCCATGACATCAATTACCTTGCCGCATCTGGCGTCCTCGCCCTGCTTGGAAGAGAAGGCGAAAAGCCCCTGGCTCCCTGGAACATCCTCGCCGACTTTGCAGGCGGCGGCGCAACTCTTGCCCACGGCATCCTCCTCGCCATCATCGCGCGGCATTCCTCGGGCAAAGGCCAGGTCGTTGAGGCCAACATGGTAGACGGCAGCTCCTACCTCGCGACTTTTCCTCGCATGGCTCTGAAAACACCCCTGGGAAACAGACCGCGGGGCAACAACATTCTTGACGGAGGCTGCCCTTGGTACGACACATACGAGACCTCCGACGGAGAATACATGTCCGTCGGCGCCCTCGAGCCCCAATTCTTCCGAGCCCTCCTCAAGGGCCTCGGTCTGGAAGGTCAGGGCTGGGAAACTCAACGCCACGATACCTCTGCTTGGCCGCGTCTCCGCGCCCTCTTCACCAGCATATTCAAGAGCAAGACTCGCTTGGAATGGGAAGCCGTCTTTGACGGCACGGATGCCTGCTGTGTCCCCGTGCTGCACTACAAGGAGCTAGAGACACAGCCTGGCAGGGAAGGCGACCAGAGACCGGCGGTGACGCTGCGGGACACACCCTGCTATTCGCCGGCCGAGAGCAAGGGAGGCGGTTATGTTGGCGAACCTTTGCCAGCGGGACATGGGGGAGGAGATGTCTTGAGGAAATGGATCGGGTGGGAAGAAGGGACGGAATATGAATTTGAAAAGGGGAGCATGGTATCAAAGAGCGAACGGGAAGGCTCCAAGTTATGATGATGTACTGAATGCTACATATACCGTACACCATCTCGCTTCCCTCATCAGTGCAGTTAGGAATCCATGGCAATTTACATTTTTTTATTGTCAGCCATCATGTGAGAGAAATCTACGCATCATAGAATGAAATAAGCTAATTATGCTTTCACATCAAGAGATAAATTGTTGTTCTAATCTGTCATGCCTATAAGCCTAAAAAAGACCCCTTCCTCCACCACCAGAAGCAAGCTGCTCTGGCCCGACTGCCCGCAAAAGCAGGCAGCGAGCCGATTGCCCTATCCCCCCCTCATACTCCCGCTATCCGACGAGTACCTGGAACTTTCCCCATTGCCCGACAACCCCCAGCTCTGACCTCTCTCATGTCACTCTCGCATTCTCTCGCTCTCGGGCGGATTCATTATTCATTTACTCTAGCCTCCGGAACAGCCGATGGTATCGAAAAAGAAGAAAAATTAAAGGGTTTGGAAAGGGAGCGAGTCATCGTGCGTCATGCATGTCGTAAGCCGTAAGTCGCCTGGTCCACACGATCGTCTAAAATATCAATCTAGAATGGCGTAGTCCGGGGGGCTCTCTACTGAACTTGGCTAACAATCTCGCTTGCCTTGCTGAGAGACTCGACCATCTGCTGACACTCCTTCCGCCTGCGGATGGTGAAGTCGCTCTCTCTCAGCAAGTCGTCGATGCTGTCGGTTCTGTACATGTTCTCTAATAGTTCACGCTGCATATCGTCCTTTGTGAGCCTACGTGTTAAAACAGTTAGCTTCCTCTTTTGTCCCCTCAACCAAGAAAGATATGGAGGTGTGTAGTGGATCTACATACTGCACAAGATTGAGCATGATTGCCTTTGGAACCATGTCAGTCATCGTACGTTTGACGATGTTGTAGTAAGAGGAGATGAGCAGTTCTGTGGAAAAGAAATGTTAGCGCCAGCAAATCTTGTAACTGGAGGATACCAAACATACTGATGACTTCGACCTCAATCATCTCGCGTTCGGACAGTGTGCCTGAGGCCTTGAGGGTCGGCGGCGGCGGCTCCATAGCGGCGGCCTTCTTCTTGTTCTTCGCGGCGAAGAAGCTTCCGAAGAAGCCACCGTTTGAGCCTCCATCGGCGTCTGGGACCGTAGGGCTGGCAGATCGGGCGGGCGTAGCGTTTGCAAGTGGCTTGCCCGTCTTCGGGTCGACCTGGACAGGCTTCGAAGGGTTATGACGCTCGTTGACAATGGCCATTGCCTACGTTGGAAATAGGGTTAGCTATACGGATTAAAGGGGACTGGGGAGGAGGTTAATAGGTCTATGGTGGTTTACGTACGCGATGTCCATTCAAAAAGTCGGGGTGGCCGGTATTGATGTAGCACGCCTCCATTGCGACTAGATCCTTGACGAGCTTGTTCGTTGGCTCCATGGCCTTCTTGAAGAAAGCGATGACAGTATTGTGCATCTTTTCCTTGAGGGCGGGATATCGGCGGTACAGCTGCTTAGCGAGAAGCTGTGATAGGATTCGCACCAGCTCGTCATAAACCAGGGAGACACACTTCAGACTAGGATCTTCCAGTCGCTTGATCTGCTGCTTGACGATAAGCTCAAAAGCGGTGGTGCCGACAAAGAGCGCAGGAGAAGAACCAGACGAGTTGTACAGGAAAGTTCGGATATCGACGTCCTTGACGACATCGAACGGATCGAGGGCCTTGACGCCGTTGGAGTAGAGCTCGTGGAAAACGAAGCTGATACGGGCGCCGCCGGACAATTCTGTGCTGGAGAGCTCGGTGCTGTTGCCATCCAAAACCGTACGCCATTCGTTGGAAAACTCAGTGATGATGTTCAGCACGATGTTTGCGCTGTTACCCAGCATAGAAGGCCCAAGACTCTCCAGCTCAGAGGTGTACTTCTGCAGGGAGCTCGAGATGCGCGCCTTGATGTCCGGCAGCGTCTGCTTGATGTGCATCATCAAGATCAGGTTCAGTTTGCGGGCCAGATAAGGGGTACCGCAGTAGGAGCTCTTGTTGCGATAGGCCTTGTGGTTCTCGAAGAAGTTCTTCTCGGCCTCGAGGGCAGCGCCAATAGCCTTTTTGTTGTCGATATCTCGCTGTCCTCGGTTGACGACAGGGACGTAACCTAAGCGCAGCGGAATAATGCGGTTGGACAGAATATCGATGACATCAGTTCCCTCTTCCATCAGATCGACCTTGGTAAGAACACCGATGGTCCGCTGGCCTTCCGGGTCGACCTCTCGCGCCAGCTTCAAGCCATCAGAGTTTGCCAAGTCGATGTTTGCCGCCGTGACGGCGAGAATGATGGCGTTGGACTTGGAGATGTATTTGAGGACCATGTCTCGAATCTGGCGCTCGATATCGCGGGGCTGGTCGCCAACGGGGACTTTGGTCAAGCCAGGCAAGTCAACCAGCGTCAAGGTGAGCACATTGGGAGAGTAAATGCGCAGGTTGATGGGAGCAGGGGATATTCCCGCATTGCGCCCAACCTTGGCCTCAGTTTCTCGAGAAATTTCGTCCCTGATTTTGGAAAAATCATAAAACTTTTGTCCGGGCAGATGAAGGAACTCGCCCCATTCGTCCGGGTTGGCGGCTTTGTCGGCGCCGGCTTCGATATCCTCATGGCTGATGCCGTTGGACTGGGTAGGACGGTTGATGAGCTGGAGGACGAGGGGCCGGCGTGTGACGATGCCGTTACCTCGGGGAAGACTGTAGGTTACTTGTTAGAGCTCGCTTTTTTTTTTTTTTTTTTTGATCCTACCCCAAAAGGCCAGGAATAGGGGCCAGGACAGAAGATCACATATGGGTAAAGTAAGGGGGGCTACTCACAAGTCACGGCCGACAATGTTTTCTAAGACGGAACTCTTGCCACTAGACTGGCTGCCGACGACGGCAATCTGTGGAAGATCAATGGGGTTGTTGACGCCGACGGTCGCAAAAACATCCTGAAGCTTGTTAACGAGCCTAAAAGGTTTACGGTCAGCAACTCAAGGCCACGGCGGGGAGGGGGACGAGGAGAAGTAGCGGCGAGAGGCTCACTGGATCAGGGCGGGATCGGTAATGCCACCCGTCTGGGTAAGCGAAGAGCCAGTCGTGCTCATGGTCGCGCTGTGATTATATTGATCCTCTGGCCTGGAGAGGGTCTGTCGAGGAGTCGCGGATGGTTCAGTCGGTAGGGGGCGGTATCGCGAAGGTGGTAGCGGTCATGAAGTGGCGGGGTGGCCTTCGATAGCTGGGGAGACGGTGAAGGAGACGAGAGAGTTTCGCTAAGAAGAGCCCAAGTGGATGCTTTCGCAGGATGACTGTGCTCGCAAGGAAACGTCTTGCCAGCGAGTCCGCGATTCGGCAGAAGACAAAGAAATGGCAAGACAGCCGCGACAAGGCAGAGGGCTGGAGGAGATGCGAGTTTATGGGTTGGATGCAGTATCAGGAGGACTCGCACGACAGGCCTCTTGCTCTTGGCTTTCCACGAGCCTAACAAGGGCACTAACGAGTCGGGTCCGGTGCCCTGGCAGGGAGCCCCAGCCACATGTGGCGATGCGGCTGCAGATTGGCTGAGCCAGATAAGAGGACAACGAGAGCCTGCCATAGGCTCTTGGCCACCACTCCTAGCGGGCTCTTCACGTGAGGCTGGTCAATGCTACCGTCATCTTTTTTTTTTTTTTTAGGTGTTCTTGGGCATTCTTGGGTGTTCTGGGGTGGCTGCAAACTTAGCGGCAGCCTGGCAGGGGCTAACGTCACTCGATGATGTGGACAACCAGCCGTGCGCCACATTCTCATTTGTTGTGCAGTTCCGACCCCATGGTTTTGACAAGACGGCGACAAGATATCTACCTTACCAAAGCAGTGTTCCGACGGAAAAGATGACTACAAAATGGGGAACAAAATAATCTGGGACAGAAACTGAGGTGACGCGTTACCAGTCACGATCACCAGGCAGCCCATTATTCAGTGCCATATATCCAGCCCGGAAGGACTTGAAAGAGAGAGTCCGAGACAGGACGGCGTGTGATCAGCCTCATTCGTTTCATTCATCCAGGTCTAGTCTCTCATACCACCAGTTGCGTTGCGCATGCTTGCTGTGTTGTCCGTTACCTAAATTCACATCTCCACAAGGCTAGCTGACGACAGGCGACACTTTGTGTTGGGCAGAATCGTGCAAAAATCTGAATCTTGGGTTTGTGATCAGCAACTGGCATTGGGAATATCTGCCCAAGCGTCCAGTATCTGACTCATGTTCCTCTAGAGCGTGAGGTTTTCGCCTTCCATCTTTGCCATTTATTCTTTAGCCAACCATCAGGCCCGTTGTAGCACTTGGACCGGCACATTTTATCGACGCCCGACGGACTCCACATCATTGGCAAGGTATCTACTACCAGTATCTGTAGGGCGTGCATGTGTCCAGGTAGAGGCTATCGTTTGGATTGCCCAAGGGTCCCCCATCTGCTCCAGTCCTAAGCTTTGGTCTGCCTCAGCCTGTTGAGGATCGACCGGGATCTGCGGAGGCGACTGCAGCGGCTCCTGCATGTCCTTCGCCTCGACTTGATGGCAGCAGGAACCGTGGGCTTGTGCAGAGCAAACACGTTTTTTCAGGCAGGATAGATTGGATTCGAAGCCACAGAGAAGGTATGGAAGGCGCAGCCGGAGAACTGCAGCCCAACCACGAGTGGCGATAAAAGCATAGAAGCGGCGAAGTGGCAGCTGTGAAGGGATGGGTTCCTCCAGTAATGACGATACCAGGTTTGAAGTTCCCGTCGGAACGTCAATATTTCACGTGCTCAGGTACATGATGGAAAGACAACAAATCTGCAGAGTACTAGCGCCTGATTTGCATGGCCCATATAATGTGCATATCTCTGGCACGACTACTTACAAGTAGAATAAAGGGAGTAATTATATCCTATAAATTGATGGGCAATACCCAAGGTGCTTCCTTAAGATACCTAGTAAGACCACTGGGCGCTTACCGGGTAGTCATTCATGACAGCTCGGCCGGAGATGGACCCGAGCAAGACCCAAGCAAGACCCTAGATACCCAACGTCATGGAGGAAATACGAGCACGCCCTGAAGACAATTGCCAGGAGTACTTTGAAGCCCACTGAGCACCTAAGTAGGTAAAGTACCTATCTACTTTGCATTTTGCACTTACCCGCAAGGTAAGGTACCTTGTCCAACAGTACAAACGTGTCACCCAAAGTCGACAAGCATCATAGGACTTTCAAAGAAGCGATTCTCTGTATACCTTGGTACTTATAGTCCTCGCCTATTTCCTTCCCTTGTCACCTACAGATAACCACCAGTAGATACAAAATATCTGGTATGCTCTACAAAGTGCCGCATCTGAAAGTTTGACATTTGGGTCTCTCATCCCTGCAGAGCTGCCGACTCTGCGGATTCTGTTGGGCCCAATCAGCGGCCAAGCTAATGTACTCCGTACTCGCCGCCAACGCCCTAATGCTACATCTCAGTACTTCATCAAATGTTATTGTACGGTCACTGCAGCCTGTGCGGCCCCTAAGAGGCAGGAGGTCTCAGGTCCTTACGCTTCCAGTTTCTTAGCAAGATTACATGTACACCCAACTCCGTCCTGCCTACAGCAACAAGACACATGTACTGAGATTTGATGGCGGCGCGGAGCTTTCTCTCCAAAGGCCACCTAAATCATTTGTCCTCTTTAACTTACCCCGAGGTACCTAGGCACCCCTATGGCAGGCGACATTTGCCTCCCAACTCCGTGAGAAGCCACTGGGCTGCAGAGCTAGGGAATGCTAAGCTAGTGCCTAAGATAGACTACCTGCTAGAACCTCAACTACATAAGGTAGGTAGATACGGTAGGATGTCAGTGGTACTCAGGTTGTGTCGAGTGGTATACTCCCGTCTGTAAGCCAGATAGGCAACTTTCCGGGATTTTAGTTGCAAGATATTGAAAGTCTTTGACCGTTGACTTGCATCCAAGAAGTGATTGCGTCGATTTCTACAGAGGATGAAAAAGGAAGTTTCCCCGGAACAACGAAGTACCTACCTAGGTAGTAGTAAGCAGGAGTTCCCCGCCAAAGGCTACCTTACATATACGCTGTAGCCCATGCAAACACGGCGCAGTCAGTAGGTACCCGCCGTCGCCCAACCTCGCTGGCGTTCCAGCTTCCAGCCACTAAAACGTCACCCACTCAGCGACGACCTGCCCGCTGCGGCAGAATCCAAACCCCCATAACAAGGCGCCATCTTTGGCGGAACCTTATCTCGTGCGGACTCTCGCTCACAACCACCAGCCCGAGCTACGACATCCACCCCTCTGACGACATTACTCATCCCGCACACGCAACGACGTCGACAACATCTCTCTGGCACGCTCCATCTGCTCGACGCGGCGGCCATCATCCTTCCCGTTGGGCCCTCATATGAGCGTTTCGGCCACAAGTTTGCTGGGTAGGCGGCTGCAGAGACCGCCAGGCAAGTTGATCTCGCCCCCGTCTCGTCGACACATCCGCAGCGTCCCGATCTCGAGCTTCTCAATCTCGGGCTCCTTGGCTCAACCCCCGACTCCCGCGAATGCTGCCTCGCCTTGGCCCTCGGCCAGCTTCCCATTAGGCTCCTCAGCTCATACCGCGGCCACCCTGCCGCGGAGAGGTCGACGTGGACCAACTCTCCGATTCTCGTGCCCTCTCGGTTGACGCCTCCGACGGCACCAGCTCCCCGCCAGCCTATCGGAGTTCCTCTGATACGTCGTCCTCGGCACTCGACGCTCTCTCGAATCCCGGACCCTCCAACAACTCCACCAGAGTTTCGGCTGCTGTTGCGAATATAGCGTCTTCCCCAGCAAGCCAAGCTCCTTCGATTCCTCACCCAGCCCCGCCGCAGATTCTGGGCCGACGACGACGACGACCGTCTTCGGACGAGCAGGTAGAAGGCGAGGCTCTCTCTCCCCTTCTTGCCGCGGACGCTGGGTCCGCCATCGCTACAACATCCGTTGGGAGACAACTGAAGCGAAGGCGGCGCGGCGACGCAAGGATGCTATCTGACGGGGACCTGGCCGGGTCATCCAATGGGTCCGGCACGGCTCAGTCAAATGGCTCTCTTGCTGCTTCCGCCACCCAGCGGGACGGGGCGCCTTCTTCCGCTGCCCCCAACGGCGGTCGCAAGGCGGGCACCATGACGAACGGGTCGTCGAATGGTGAAAAGCGTTCAGCGTCGCAGCCCACAACTTATTTCGGGCATAGCCGAGAGGAAGTCACCAGGATATTGATCCAGGCCCTCAAGGATATGGGCTACCAGGCAGCAGCCGACAGTGTCAGCCAAGAGAGCGGCTATGACTTAGAGAGCCCTACCGTGGCTTCGTTCCGGTCTGCTATCCTCGCTGGAAACTGGGCGGAGGCTGAAGAGTTGTTAAGCGGGGCGACGGTGTCTGATGAGAAGGGCGGCAAGGGCAACGGTCTGGTTCTTGCATCTGGCTCGGACAAGGACGTGATGCGCTTCTGGATACGACAACAAAAGTTCTTGGAGCTGCTAGAGCAGAGGGACACCACACGGGCCCTGATGACGCTTCGTGGAGAGTTGACGCCGCTCTATCAGGACACGACCAAGCTTCACTTCCTATCAAGCCTGCTCATGTGCCAGTCTACCGAGGACTTGATGCAAAAGGCGAATTGGGATGGCGCGCGTGGGCAGTCTCGAAAGAAGCTCTTGTCAGAGCTATCCAGTTCAGTCCACCCCACCCCTCCCCCGATTAGATTCCCCTCCCTCAATGCTCGTCTTTCCTATTAGCTGACCAGTTTTGTAGAACGAATTTCGCCATCGGTTATGCTCCCAGAAAACCGGTTGGCTGTGCTTCTTGAGCATGTGAAGCAGAGCCAGATCGACACATGCCTCTATCACACTGCTGCATCCTCCCCTTCATTGTATTCAGATCATCTTTGCGACCGGCGCAATTTTCCCTCCGAGGTTGCGCTCGAGTTGACCGACTTTGGAGGGGAAGTCTGGTCAGTAAAATTTTCTCACGATGGCACACGAATTGCGGCTTGCGGAAGCCGAGAGCATGTCAAGATATGGGACACACACACATTCACCGTCATCCACGTCCTTCCTAACCATGGCGTCGAAGGCGTTTGCAATATTGCCTGGAGTCCTGACGACTCCATGATTATGACCTGCTCATTTGATAAATACGCTCGTCTATGGGACACAAGTGTAAGAAAGATGTTTTATTCGCACGCTGGGGCCAGAGTTCCAAACGCCGTTTAGGAATAGTGTTGCTAACCGGTTGACCTCTAGACCGGGAACTTGATCAAAACGCTTAGGAGGTTTGACGAACCGGTGAGCGGCTGCATATGGGCGTCGGATGGAAGATCATTTGTTTTGGGCAGCTTAGACAAGGTCCACGGCCTGTGTACCTTCAACGTGTACGATGACGAGATCATCGATTGGGGTAAGAAGCATAGGGTGCAAGACCTATGCGGCTCCCCCGATGAACGCTTGCTGGTGGCGGTGGATGATTTGCAGACTATCCATGTCTACGATGCCACGACCCGAGAACTAGAGTACGACCTGGACCTAGGAGCAAGGCCGACCTCCATCAGCATCAGCCAAGACTCTCGGCATCTGCTTGTTAACAAACAGGACGGCGAGGCCCAACTGATCGACCTGACGACTAGGAATTCGGTCCAAAAATATCTGGGCCACACAGGAGGAGACTTCTTGATCCGCGGCGCATTCGGCGGCGCCAGCGAGAGCTTTGTCATGAGCGGAAGCGAAGACGGCAACATCCTCATCTGGCACAAGAACACGGGAGCTGCTGTCGAGAGGCTGCCCGGCCATCAGCCGCGATGTAACGCAGTCGTTTGGAACCCCACAGATCCATGCATGCTAGCGTCGTGTGGAGATGATGGCCGTATCAAAATGTAAGCACCAGTTGGCAAGGGGAGAAATTCCCGGAGCCCATGAGCCGTCATACCATCACCACCACCACCACCACCACCACCTAGTACTAGTGCTATGCTAACAATAGAAATGACAGCTGGACGAACAAGTCGCGGAGCCATGAGCTCCGAGCGAGGCACCCGCGAGGGTCTAACGGGTGGAGGAACACGATTGACGAGTCGTAGGGCGAGAAGCCAACATCGAACTTCATACTCCGACCCAGGCGTCCCGCGCCACCCGCACCTCCTGCACCTCCTGCACCTCCTGCACCTCCTGTACCTCCTGCACCAGCGCCAACCCCAGCGCCGCCGGCGGACTAGAATTTTGATCAAGCCAGCGCAGCAAGGACGACGCAATTCTTTACCTTTACGTTACATCCTCACAACACGCCGGCCACGTCAGACGGAGAGTGAGAATGGCCAGCCAGCTTTAAAATTGCGGCACAGCTTGTTATACTACGACGATCTCAGAGAGCAAACGAGGGATAGAGGGGGATGCATTTGCACCTTTATGGAAGTGCCGCTCATCAAACAGGTAGTAAAAAGAAAAAAAAAATCATCATTCGGGATTCAGAAAAAAAACACAGCGCACTCAATCTCCCTTGCGTCGATCATCATCTTTACCCATTTTCTTTTTTTTTTTTTTTTAACTTGTAACATTGTACTGTCTCACCGAGCTGCTGGGCTGCGTAATCTGAGGCGTTCAGGGGGGGCAACAGCGGCTGTTGTGGAAGGATTTTCTTGGTGCCAGGGCGGGCAATCTTGATGTGTAGAGCTGCGTTTTGTTTACGAGGTATACCGGTATCATTCAATAAACGACCATGGGGGGGCATATTCATTAGTCTGCTTGTTGCTTGTTATGGGTACGGATCATCGGGCGCTTCATGTCGGGCTACCAGCGTAAGGGTCGATGACATGCCAAAGGTGGAAGGTTGTCACATTAGTTTCAATACCAGTAAAGATGAAAACCCGTTTGAAAGAAGATAATCCAACAGCGTTGCAGGCATAAGGCTTGCAACATTCCTCAGCCCTTTGACAGGGTGTTCCTATCTGATACATGTGGTCGGCATGAGTGAAAATACGACGCTGCCCGGTAGGTTGGGAAGATCCGGAAGTCAGAAACTTTCTTTGGAGGGAGGTAATAGGGTGGTAATGCAGAGTACATCAAAAAAGATCATCTTGGACGACGCCTCTTATGCGGCCGTGTCAGAGGGCCGTTTTACCTGGGCCCTTATTAAAGGAGGAGTGCATATGCAGCTCTAGCTAGCCCAAAAGTGCCAGTAGCAGAAGGGGGAAAAAGAGACGACGAAAACAAGGAAGAAAAAACAAGCCACACCAAATTCACCGGAGATCAGCAAGCGACTAACCGTCCAACAGCAAGATCGGAGTAGGCGATGTCGCGTGACAGGAGCAGTCGTGGTTGCCGTATCGAGAGAGACACTCGGTGTTGAGTTGGGGTTAGTATCAGCTCGAACCCCCCCCCCCCCGGACGATAGTGGCACGACTATTCTGTAACTTTCTTTTTGTTGCTAGTGTCGTTTGAAAGGATCCGTTCTTGGATCGAGGAACGAGATCTGACGAGGGCTAATGCACTGCCTAGGATGAGCCTGGTCGCAGTGCTACTCTGTGCCTGTGGTGGTCATGTTGATGTGTAGTATTTACGGTGATGTCCAACTAATCTGGACTCATGTTTTGAGAAGCAGCATATGTATATGCGCGATGTTAAAACATTATTGTTTCCCGTATATTTTGGGTCTTGTCGTTCCAGAATAGCAGAGTGTGAGAGGTCATCGCAAAGACAGCGTTGCCCAACCGGAAGGAATGTGATCGTATTAGTCTGTACAACGAAGTAGTCATGATAGTTTCAAGATGCCTGGGGCAGAAGCGATCGCTGAGCAGCTCGGTCTGGTGCATTTCTGTTGCTTGTTCTTCTTGCAACATTGATTGTGAGAGTTATTGCTCGGTACACAGCGATTCCTCACGCAACCTAGAGGCAAAAGTTGCTGACCAGACTCCGTAAACAGCCAGTCGTTCGATATGAAACGGCTTGGGAACACATTGCACAGACAATAAGCCCGATCATCTCCCTGTTCCCTGGCGCGGCGATGACAGCTGCAGTCAACTAGAATTTCAATGCCCCCCCCCCAATCCTATCCAGATAGGGTGTACCTGTTTCTATAAGCAGGGGCTTGTACCACGACGTGAATATGTCGACATGGGATCGTACTCGGTAGCTGCCGGATGGTCTGCCCTTGACCACCTGCACAGGCACAAACGAACCTTGCCTGTAACACCACCTTGCGCTATGTAACGATGCGGAAGCGGAAGCGGATCCTCTCAACCAGGTTCTTTTTGAGAATGATTTTTTCTTCTTTTGAGAAAGTTCTTTTTTCCATCTGTCTGCGCTGCCCTGGTTCTCAGCCTGTCGTGTAGGGATCAGCAGGAAATGCAACGTCAGGGCTCGCCATCTCCCCCTTTCCTGTTGACAGGCTTTGGCTGCCGAGGTTGCAAGGCTCGAGCGATACGCGTATAAGTAACAAGCGCCTCGTAAAGGCGCAGCAACTTTGGTAATTACCCAGACTAAGGGGAAACCCAAAGATTAGGCGACGCATATTTAGCTTGTTTTACTCTTCTACTCCATGCTTGCGTCTTTCTTTTTGCTTTTTAGCGGCTTCAACGTGTCCTAAGTAGCTCGATATCATTAGGCGAGGATAGCTGTAGTGCACCACTGGATGGTAAGGGGAACCCTCGCAAGCTCTCTGGATTGTGGGAGAGGTAACAAGTGCGGAAATGAAGCCCTTATTCGTATCTTGCGCAGTCATAGAGCCGTGGCGTACTGAATGCCTTTATAGAAGTGTAGTACACTGAGGATATCATTAGGAATGGTTCATAGGAGTCCGTACTTGAGCTAAGTGATGTTAGCTGGAACAGTTGAGACCTAGCAAGATTTTGCCTATGAAAAGCGGCCATAACCCAGGCGGGATGTACAAGAGGGAAGAGAGAATGTGTCCCAATGGATAGCCGCAGAGACGATACAACGTAGGCAGTCTAGCGAAGACCATCTCAATTCGGTTCCTGAATAGATAACCAGGCACGCTTATCACTCCATCCTGACCTGCCGCACTCTCTCAAGGCCTACTCGACAATGTCATGGATCGGCTGCTGCAGGAGACGCAAGGATCATTACGGAGTACTTGGTCAGCATCCGGGAGAATTTTTCCCCTGTTCAGAGCATTCGCTCCAAGAGTTGGCGTTACCCGTTGCTGGTTTCAGGGGGTAGCCTACTACGCAAAACCAACTGTGTTGGCTTGACGAGAGGAATATCCGTATTGCTGACATACATACTCCTGCATACCGGTACATATGTCGTCTTACCCTGTACTTGGGATGTGACTCGACGGGATAATAAGGTCATCGACACGGTCGCAGGATCACCAGCTCTGTTGACACCATCTCCATAACATATTCGCGCGGATCCTTGCCTAACTCATTCAACGGGACTCCAGTACACATTGCCGAAGATGCCATTCTGCTTCGGCGAAGCCGGAGGAGATGGTTGTAACACCGCCATGCTTGGGTGAGGGTTTGAAGAGTGGCGGCGGAACAGACCTGCAGAACCTGGGGCTATGGGTGGCAAAGCAATAGCACAGGCTCTATGCAGTATCTAGAACCAATCTAGAATCAGGCCTCTGCTTTTCTTGCCATATTGCATCACTTGTGTCGGTGGTGTGGACGGACCTGGCCTTAGCCTTGTTACTGATTGTTTTTCTCGGCCTTTTCGGGATAGAACATTGTCAGCAAAACGCATGCAGAGTTGCAAGTGAAACGCTCCATCGAGCCACGCAGTGATGTGTTAAACATGACTATTGGCAAAGTGGTCAAACGGCAGCTCACACGGAATATCGTTGCATTCTCAGTCCCATGCACCGGGGTAAAAGGGGCTCGCTAGGCGATATCATTACTACACTTACTTTGTTTGCATGGCATAACGTCGCCAGCCTTTCCGTCGTGCAAGCAGCGTCCGGTCTTCCCCCTACTTTTGCAAACTCCGGGGCCCTAACATCATGACAGCAGCGCAAGGTAGCATCAGAGTCTTAAAGTTGGGTGTTGGTCCGAAGGTCCCAGGAGCACTGGCCAGCTGTGTATGTTTTGGCATCCGACCAACGATTTCAATATTTAAAAGATGATCGTAGATCAAGATGGAAGCTGCCGACCATTCATCTTTCCATCAGCGGGGCAGTTCGTTCATAGTAAACCTCTGGAGATTTCAATCAGAACCATGGAACGAGGCGCAGTATGTTGTAATCGCGCTAGGCCTTTTACATGTACAGACATCGTGAACATATGTAAAGCTTCCCGAACCGATAGTGAACGATAGCAGTATTGCGGGCCATTTCGGAATCGACTCTGTAGCCTTCGTCAGCGCTCGCACTACGTGTGTCCGTCTATCATTCATAGAAGCACCGTTAAGCTTTGTCGCTTCTCATGAAAGAACTTCACACATCACATAGAAAGGAGAAAGAACGTGATAAGTCGCCACTGAAGATTATCGCCGTCGTGAAATGCAGCCATGCATTAGTAGCTGGGCTCCAAGCATGCAGTGGTCGTGCTCATCTTTTTCTCCAATTAGAAGATCTATGCTTAACGTGCAGGCGCGTATGAAGTCACAGGCACTAGGACAGCAGTAACCATAACCCGGCCTCTCCGATTTGTTTGTTCGCATTCTTTTTCTTTTTCTTTTTCTCCTCTTTCCCAACTGTAATCTTCATCTCGTCGAGCGACCCAACGGCATGCCACCTGCCGTAGTAGTACAACAATGTGTGACGCAGGTGAGACTGCTTGAAAAGGAAAAGAAAGTTAGAGGAACGACGTCTCTGTTGCTAGTCCTGAGATTGAACAAGGATATCGTTTCCGCTCTTCTTGCCATCTTTTTTTGTATTCTGACCCGCCGGCAGCCCAGTCGCCTCGGGGCCATCGTCTGCCAAGCGGAACCAGCATGTCGCCCATCTGGGCTCCGTGTACGGAGACAAGGTTCAAAATATCCGTAGATTGGGGTTTTCCACTATGAGGCACACGTACGGAACACTCATTAGTACACCTTGCCACTTCATAATAGGTGCGTGCAAGTGGTGGTGGGGTGGAGAGTGTTGTCCATACAAAGGTATTAGTTGCCATCTCGCAAATAGCCGCCCCTGCATGCAGCAAGCAGCCGGCCTCGATCCTTTTTTTTCTTTTTCTTTTCCTTGTCCTTTTCGTCAATTTTTTTTTTCTTGGCGGAGCTCAAGTGTAACTAGGTTGTGATCGCACGCCACTGCTGCGTACGCTCTGACTGCCGTGAGGACAATGCGCTGTCCACTTACCGCATCCATGCATGTCTCGATGAAATGTTCTAGAAGTGTTCCTCCTTCCCCTTCTGCTTCGTCCGCAGGGTCCTTGAGGCGGTGGGATTTTGAGTACGAAGCAGTCGAGAGACCCCGACAACTTGCTTTGGTCCCGACATGCTCGTATTAATGGGTACAGTGAGTAGGTAGACTCTTGAGTAGTTCCTATCACTAGTCATGGCAGAAGCTACGGCGGCGGTAGCAGCCGGCGGTAGTGAAATCACAAGCAACTCAATAATTGGCGGATGCGGCTAGAGGGTGAACCATGGGGCTGCCCATGATGGCGAATGGTGGCCAAGGTCATTGAATGCCGAGCGACGCACGGAGTAGAGGGTGTGATCAATCCAATAATGCAGGTCGAGATAGTGGTGTGCTGCAATAATGACACCGCGAGTCACTATTAGTGGGCTGCGATTTCGAGCTGTTCCTGGTCCCTGGCCGAGGCTGAGCGCGTTGTTGATGGTCAAACGTTGGGCGACGCCATTTCCAAGATTCAACTAGAAGGAATTTCAGGAGCCACTCCGCGGGAACCTGCCACCTGCAGGCAAGCCTGGTCATCATTTGGCCAGCCGGCAGAATCGACTGGAACGCAGATGTACTCCATACGAGAGCTACAGGCGCATGCAGCCCTGCACGTACATGTGCTCGTGCGTCGGGCGCGAAGGTACCTCAGCTAGGTAAGGTGCCTGTCGCTAGAGTTGGAATATTCACGTATTAGCCCATGGACACACATGCCATAGTGCGTGCCACTTACTGGATTTTGTGATATGACAAGCTGCCGCGTCACTGTGTGCTTGTCGCTGTCCATATTCGTTGCCGTGCGCACATCCAGCCTGGTCTTTGGAGAAAGCCGGGAGAGGCAAGCAAGCAAGGTACCCCGTTACTGGATATCTGGTACCTGAGACTAGTACGAACGCAGTAGTAGGTACTTACTTATTTTGCTAATGTAAGGCACGGAGTATCACGGGCTCCGCAGCTGCGCCAGTACGGAGACAAGGAGCAGCCTTCTACCTAAGGTATTTAAGGTACCTAGTATTTTTTTAAAGGTGCTAAAGGTACGGAGCAAATGGAGTTGAATATGATTACTGCTGGAGACCTGGGTGGGGAAAGGGAGGAAGAGCAAGAGCGCTCCGCTACTCTGACGCAACTTTGCCAATAATCGATTATCAATGGGGATGGCTCTTTCCTACTAGGCCAGGACAAAAGGATGGAAGCTTGAATCGCCAGTAAAATGAAGCGCACTCCATAAAGGGCATACCTTCCTTGGCGACATACGGAGTTAGGTACTGAGTACCACCACCGAGCACCTGCCGCGCCTGCTGGTAGGGGCGGCGCCCAGAAGCATTCTGTACAAAGTACCTGCCCCGTCCATGCAGTCACTGACAAAGATGCCGCACCCGACAAATTTCTGCGTACTGTTACTTGGCATTATCAGTACGATGGGCATGGATGGTGAGTCTCCCCCGTTCTACTTCACAGGAGCGACTACCTAGGTACCTAGTATACACTGGGTAGGACTACTACTCCTAAGCATCCCAACATGCCGCTACTCCATATCTACTAGGTAGGTAGAGGCCCTGTACTGGCAGCCGTGATGCTGGCCAGATCACGGCGGTGGAGATGCAATTTATCAGGAACCCTGATATCGAAGGAGAGGGGCGTCTGCGGGCATCGTGGCCCACCAGCTCTTCTTTAGGCTTCTTTAGGAGAGAACAGGGCCCGGCGTGCAATACCACTAAGGCGCCTACAAAGAGGAACCCGGATATTGGTGTGCTCCGTAGTAGAGGTGCTAACCCATTTAGCGCTCCGTAGGTGGGTACCTGCTCCGCGGTAGCGAGAGAATGTTCCTTCGTTTGCCCGCAGCTGGTAGGTGACCTGCCCTGTGGCCAGTTTTGGTGCAGTCTCCCATCACATCCCTTGCAGCTCCAGGTATCCTGCATTTTGAACTTGGATCCTGGTACTTGGGTCTTCCGGGCGCCAGATGTATTCGGCTTGGGTCCGGCTGTGCCTCCCAGCACTGGTCCGGTGGCGGTCCTCCGTTATTACAGCGCATCAGCTGGCGTTTTCTGCCTGTGCGGGCACCTACGAGGGCCGATCAGGTCCCTGGAGCCCTGTTTTCCTCTCGCATGCAGCGCTGAGCTTCCTTCCCCCCCGCCAGCGCCTGAATACCGGATCGTCGTCTGTACATGTAGATGGGCTTGCAGCTAAAACATCCTCCCCAGCCGCATCCACCATCTCCGGACAGAACCATTCATCCCCGGCCCTCATCGCTAGTATATCAGCACTCGGCCCTCTTTCCCATGGCCCAATTCCGGTGAATTCTTTCATTTCGCCGTGTGTCCCTCCCACTGAGATCTCCGTCACGTCTCTCGACCCACCGGAGTTCGGTTTCTTGTCTTGGGGAGCCTCGCTGTATTATCCTGACGCCTAGACGAGGTAAAAAAAAAAAAGAGGAGTCGGCAAGATAGGAGGCTATCCACGTTGTCAAGGTCTTACGTCGCTGCTCGCACGCCTGGAAAGCGCAAGACGCTTCGCTACGCATATGACCAACGGCTAGGGACGGGCGATCTCGTCTTTGCTTCTTTTTCATTCTCATTATGTGTTTCTAAACGACTTTCGGTAACTCCATTCTTCCCCCATCTTTTGGCTACCTAGCCTGCGGCTGTCTCTTTCGGGAACAGCAACAGCTTCACGCAATTGCCCGACATGGATTGTCTCGAGGGCTTTCTCCTTGTTCCACCGGATCGAAACCACATTCTCGGCAGGCCTCAATGGAAGGTCAGTACATTTGCCGAACCGCCCGCCATACTACACTCTCGGCGCATCTTCAGCCCCCCTCCTCCTTTCGGCTCGGAAATGCTGACCTGTGCTTCGTGCGGTAGACACGATACATCTTCGTTGGCAGACGGACTGCAGTCAAACAAAGAGATCGAACGAATAGCAACAACTCCCATAGTGCACGATCCATTGCTTCTGATCCCAAGCCCCTCACCAAAGTGTATACCGACGACTATTGCATCTCCATCTTCAAGTCCAAGGTAGATAGGAATTGACTTATCCGTCCCCCTTATATCAAAGATCTAACATGTTGCTTTTTCTAGGACGACATTGAGCCGGCTTACCAATGGCCTGCCAGCTGCGTCATCGACTGTCAAGTACAAATGCTCGCCTACCGCAAACAGGGGCCTATCCAGCCTACGCTCGTTGTTACCATATCTGATAAGGAACGGAAACGTCGGTCCAGCCGATCGGTAGGGCTCATCTCGAGCAAGGATTCTGGCACCACGACACTATGGTTTCGAGCACCACAGGATGATGCTCAGGTTAGCCTTCACGAATGGGCTCAATTCATTCTGTCGAAGAAGAACCCAACGGCGTCAGACGGTGGTACTCCTGTGTTCTCGAGTCCCTTCAGCCCTAGAAGCCGTGAAGCTCCCGAGTATTTCACGAGACCTGACAGCGGGAACCAAGCGAGTGGTCGCCCGGATGTACGGCAGTTACAACACAAAAGCTCCAGCGCTACGCACTCGACCGGGACCCGTGAGCGACCTGCTACATTTAGCTCTGACTCGCCGAGCCTCCGGTCCAAACGCAGTGACATATCTTCGCCGTCCAGCATCAATCAACATCCTAGCCAGAAGCTTTTCGGAGGTCCGGGCCAGATTTATACGGGTCCGGGGCTCGGTGATGCTGCATTGCCCTCCATCCGGGATTCGATCTACCAAGGAGAGCTGATTGAAGGATGGACTTCCGCTCAGGGCCGTTCGTCCACCTTGAGTTCACCTACGCGTGGGCACGAGGCATTGGGCTCACCCTTGGAGACCTCCATGCCATTCGACGTTAGCGCGCCACCGGCTCCAGGCGAAACGATCCTCGACCGAGCTTTCCAGCTCGGTCATATTCCATGGGCTGAGACGAATGTACCTGGCCAAGAGAAGTTCAGTTCCATTGCCCGCTTTGATGCTCTGATGCGTGAACTGGAGGAGCAACGAAAACAAAAAGAAGCGACTGAGCGTGTGGAACGGAGGGCTGTTCGTAGCCTCAGCACATTCGAACCCCCTAAGCGCCCACAGGAAGAGCTATTTCATGGCTCCGATGATGGCAACCACGATTCCGAAAACGCGCATTCTGCAGATGAACAGGAGCACGACTATGACAGGAACCCCATCATTTCTCCCTCAGCTCAGCGAGCATTAGCTTTCATTGCAGGCCGGCGCGGAGATTCATCGAGAGAGCACGGGACTCGTCGTCCTACCATCTCTAGGGCTCATCTGAGTTACCAAGCTGATCTAGCATCGCTAACTCCCCAGTCCCCTCCTTCGCGACCTCACACGGCTCACGCCAAGAGCCGTCTTAATGCCTCGCAGCGGACCCAAAGCACACCTCATTTGAACCCGGTTTCCGCGGGTAGAACCATCGAGGATGGTGCCGCGCAACCCGCTGATGCAGAACATCGCCGGTCCGGGTTTAGTTCCAAAAGGTTGAGTTTTACTGAATTCACCAGAAGGCTCTCGAGCACCAGCAGCTTACTGGTAGTCCAGAACAATGCCGGCGGAGAAACTCGCCGAGCCAGCGTCGTTGAGATGGAATCCCAACCCTCCAGAACACGAAGACCCGACGTAAATCACCGTGACACCGTTCCGCCGCCCAGAAGCCAGGAATGGGAGAGACAGGACCGAAGGTGCCCTTGGCGTGGCAGTGTTGGTGTTGTCAGCCCTGAAGGCGGATTTCTATGAGGTTCTCCCGTGACCTCACACTTTTCTTGTCCTTTTTTATTTTCAGTCGACTCCCTCGTAGCCTTTTTTTTGGCTAGTCCAGCGACAATTTTTTTTTATTATGCATCGACGTCTTAGGAATGAAGTCACAGGTTCGAAGAAGAAGAAACGAGAAACGGACTCGATGCAAGCAAACAGGCCGGGCCCAGATGCTTGTGCGAGATTTTCATTAATATTACACACCTCACGACATAATTTTGGCATCGCTACGAACGCATTATGATTAGGCTCATTCAGCCTTAGCATGACTCCGGCGTTGGTTATCTCGAAGTGTAACATCTTTTTTTCCCCCTCTTTCCACTCTGATTTCAAATGCTGTTTTTATTTTCTCTCGTGATTTCCCCCCTTTATTCGCAGGTGGAATGCCTGATCTGATGGGATGTTTTAGATGGAGAATTTGGCGGGCTTGGTTTAGATTTTTTTTTTCTTATACTCTTCTCCTTATTCTATAGTACGTGGAAGATGGAGCAAGAGAACGTTTTGGGGTGGTCATGGGACGTGTAACTTGAGCACCCGAATTTGGACTCATGGATGAATGAGATGATTGACTTTCCCGATTTATACGCTTTAGCATCTAGGATAGGTCTTTGTGAGACAAATCTGGTCTTGCACTATAACACGCATGGTGTATTACTTGATTTCCCTACTTCCTGTTTCCAAATGTTTCGTTAGCTTTCTGCCTCATCCCGTCCTTCTCGATGCGGAAACAGTTACATACTAGCCTATTTATCTATTCGCGCACTATCTACTCCGTCATTTGCCTCTCATGATTTTTATGTCGTATGCCACTATCCTCGCCCTGACTAACCGCCTTCCCCAATCCTGATTCCCTGATGCTCTTTTCTTTTCCTGCTTCTGATTGAGTCTCCATGGCTCTCCGTTACTGTAAATGGGCAGTGTCCTTCCAAGCCTTTATCATCTTCATTTATTGGATGTACTGAGCAATAGCCTGCTGCAGTTCGGGCGTAAGACGTTGGGAGATGAAACCCTCAATGGCACCGCCATGCCTCTGGTTGGCAGAGACCATGTACTCCTTGACCCAAGTAGTCACATTCTGTACATCGGGGAAATCATCTCGCGCCGGAGGCTTGCACGTGTTAAGCGCTGTGAATGTCAAGCCAAATCCAATGTCGTCAGGCGAGTTTTCGGTAATGATCTCATCTCCAACACCTGCGGCGACACTTGGCGGGTTCGCCAGCAAAGTGAGGAGAATTCTGCATGTGTTTGCCCAGCCCTTGGCAAATTTCTGAGCGAATACCTGGGAGTCGCACAGTGTCTTTGTCAGAGACACCACGGCCGCCTTTCGGTCAACAGGTCTTGCTAGTTTGTCTGTCTCCTGAAGAATGAAGGGAGGGTAGACCTGCGCGAAGACCTTGTCATCGACCTTGTCAGAATACTTGACGAAATAGTCTGTGCCGTAGCCGGCTTCCAGCTTTCCTGCGACAAGGTGGAAAAACCGAACAAATCGAATCTTGAAGGAGTCAGCAGGGGAACCCTGCAGTTTGGTGAAAATCAGCCGGAGTATGGTGTCGAAGTATGGATCGAGGGCCGACCTGCGAAACAGTGTTAGTGGTGCGAATGTTTCAATATTGAATGTAGGTTACTAACGGCTCAAAAGACTTGATGACGGACTCGAGAATGTCAAATGCATAGAGCTCTGACTTCTTGCCACTCAGCAGTCGTTGGAAAATGCCAAGAACAGCCTCCAGTTGGTTCTCTGCGATGATAGTCTTGGCTACCCTAGGGATAAGAGCCGACAACAGTCGGGTGCAAGCCGGTATGTTGCCTCTCGTCTCCCACAGAGAAGGCTGCAGCAGGGGACCCAGAAGTGCTCTGTAGTTGTCTGAGACGGCATCTGCCGGACTTGACTCAAGAAGCTGAGCCAAGATTTGGAAGATGTATGGTATGAATTCTGTGGATATTGTGTTAGTCCCCAAGGATCTCTAATGGAGCCTTATAAGGGAGGGAAGCCTACCAGTCACATCTTCGACAAGTATTTGGTGCGCGGGCTCCCACAGTTTTTGATTGATAGCGGCTGCGTGCGTTGCGGCACAGTACCGTACCAACGCACCGAGCGCCTCGAAGTGGTAATAGTAAAACCGAGGGTTGCTAGGGTTAGACTTCATGACGTTTGTGATGAGGATCAGGTGTGTCAAGATGGTATCGAGCCAAGGGCCCGCCCCATCCTTGATGACAATGAGAATCCTCATCACGCAACGCATCAGAAATTCGTTCTCCTGCAGCTTAGGTGCACTGGTCTCGCGCTCTATCAGTTTGAACAGATGAGTGAGAAGATCCTTTGCGAAGGGTTCTATATCGGCACGGGGGAACACTGCGTTGCCCGCGTCGTCCGTCAAATACAGCACACGCTCTACAGCAATGGCCGCGTAAGTGTATACAACGTAGTTGGATGAGTTCAAGTTCTGAATCAACGGTCCAATCGCCACCTTCCATTGATCCTTGGACAATTGGCTGCGGAATGTGTAGAGGAATTTGATAGCATCGACCTTGGAGATGGGCTCAATACCTTCTCCATTCACCAGGTCGGATGCAATGTGCTGCTCGAAGAAATCGACAACGTTGACAAGCGGGTTGACGGTCTTGACGCCCTGCGCCTGGGTGACGGCTCCCTTGGCCGCAATGGACAGGAACAGGTAGACGGCCGTGTCTTTGGCCTTCCAGTCAGTCTTTCCCTGAGTGAGATAGTGATTGATGTATCGGGAAACAGAGGTGGTGACGGGGCCTTCAAACTTCTCCTGCAAGCTTCGGAGGAAGTCGGTGGCTGACCGGCGTCGAGAGCCCGTGTCAGAACCCTCCAAATCTCGGCGAATGTATTCGATCGGCTCATCCTCGAACATTTCAATGTCGGACTCCCGCAAAGCAACATTGGGAAGGATGACCTTTTCAACGATTTGGGTGAGGACCTCTTCGTTGTTGAAGAGCTCGGAATGTTCCCGGGTTGCGGCGACGGCCGCTAGGAAGTGCAATGATTTGCTGACAAGAGTATCATATTTTGTCTCTGCACCGGCGGAGGACACCAGATTCCAAGTGCTTGTGATGAATGGCTTGCAGTACTGGGAGAAGTCTGCATCGTATTTGAACGTGTACAGCTCGAGAAAGTCGCAAATGTCAGCCTTGACAGTGTCTACGATGCTAACTTCGGCGTCGTCGTCCGTCTCCAGCAGAGGGTTGGTGTAAGTCAGGTACTTGTGAAGCAGCTCGGAGATGCTGGCGAGGTTGTCTTCGAAAATGGGAGGTAGATCGTGGCAGGACATGTCGAACATGATCTTCAGCTGCAGGCTGAGCGTCTCAAACCAGCCTTGGAGGGCGGCCTTGTCCTGACTGTTCTCCGAAATCTTGCTATCGGTAGTCTAAAGAGAGGGCGCTCTGGCATCAGTATCTGCTGGTCTGAAGCCCCTCGAAAAAAATCAAGCATCATCGGGGAGGACCGGTCTTACCGCTAACAGCTGGAAGAAAGGTGCGCCAAACGTGTTGATCACATGGTTGATTTCCGTGTACAAGGCAGCCGTGCCCATAAGCGGCCGCCATCGAACGAAAATGGAATGAGCAACCTCGAGGACGCCAATGTTGACCTTGGGGTCGACGGCGGAGAAGCGGCTGACAAGGTCCTGGTTATCGTGCCATGAGTGCCAGTCCAACTCGAGCTCCGGGAGACAGCATGGTGAATAGTTACCTGGGTTAGGGTGTCCCATCGCTCCCAAAAATCAGAATCGGCGATGATGCTGACTGCTTCGCCCAGCTGGCTCTGGATGTTGGGCGGCGAGGCGATCATCAAGCCAATGAGGCGTTCTTTGATGGTTTGGACCTCCTCTTCTGGTATCTTGTAGTTGCCATCTGCATCCTACACGTCGCACGGCCTTTAGCATATCGAAGACGGACGATGCCAGTGCGTAGATGACGGCGTGGATGGTCTTGACGGCGTGCTACTCACCACATAATTGACTCGGATGAAGTTCTTGAAGGCTAGAGCGGCGCCTAGTCGAGTGTTGACGGGGAGGGAGTCGGAGCTGACGATGCTGAGCAAAGTCAGCGAGTATTGCGGCTTGGTCGCCTCTTGTTTGAGAGCAGCCTCGGCTAGTGATTGTTCGTGGATCCATCAGCATGCAATTGTCTCTACGCGTTATGAAGATGCATCTGCAGAAGGCGGGGCGATTGGGGGAGACAGAAGCTCACCTGTGCGGTGCTGGGCAGGGTCGAGCGTCGCCTGGAGCAGCTGTGCTATGTGGCCAACGTCGGCCGCCATCTTGAGTTCTTTCGCGTTAGGGATGCGGCGTGATTGAGAGCACTAGTCACGGGAGATGAAATAGACGAGGAATGCTGGAGGGCGGTAGATTCAAGGCGATGAAAAGGGCGTCGGTGCGTGGTAAGACGTATAAGGCGGTATGTTTTGTTCTCTCGTCGACTTTTTTTTTCGAAGGTTTGCCTCGTTGCTCCCAGCAGCCGCAAGGCTCTAGTGGGGGGAAGCTTTGTCAAGGGGCCCGGCCTGCTTCTGCTCTTCTGGGACGGCGGGGTGCATTGGGGCTACGTGGTGGTGCTAGAATACTAGGCGCTGAGGCACTGTATGTTAGTGTAGTCTGGTACCTTAGTAGGTTTTAGGTAGTGGTGCTGCTGGGTGCTTCAGCACTGGGACTGAACGGGCTGACAAAGATTAGCTGCGGCAAGCCATCCATGATGTAGCCGTTGTAACGGCAAGATAACATGAGGCAGGTACCTAAAACTTCCTTAAGGCATCAAGGTAAGGTATTGTGCGGCGTGAAGCTTGCTACAAGGTAGCACGGGTAGGAAGGTACATGTACCTACCAAGTTCACTCACTAAGGTACCTGCAAATAAGGCAAGCCAGGGAGGCTGCTAGGTACTTTGGCAGGTGAATTCGTACCGAGCGTGCTGGCTGGCACTTTGTGTGTACAATGTCATGTGCAATCAAGCAGATGCCGTAACGAGACCACCGCCCAGCTTTCAACTGAAAATGCTGGGGAGGATTGTCGAGTTCGAGCTAATAATGCTATGGTCAGAAGACAACTGCCATGCTCCGCTGACGAGCACTTAATATGGAAGGCCTCGATGAACAAAAGGCATAACTGCTCTCGAGGCAACCATGTTCGCAAGGAGCAAGCGGCAATGGCATCAGACGCAAGATAAACCCATTTTGCGCCTCATGTCAATGAACTTCGAGTCTACATTGGAGTACGGTATGTTCTCCTATTTGGTGTTGTTCAAATGTCAGACGTGTCAATAGGATATATCAATCACAGGGTCCTACGGTGAAGCTCGGCGCTTGTTCTACTCCCAGCAATCATCACACCCATCACGTCTGTTGAAGAAGTTCCAGTCTTCAGCTTCGGGAGTCACTACATCACGATCCCTTGAAGGTTTCTGACCCAACTCCTCACGACTGGATTCTTCAATTAACGGAACCGTCGGTCGATATTTGGCCAGTGGCCCAGCCAATGGGAGCCTAGAGTCCAAAAATCGCACTGCATCAGGGTACTACAGTATTAAAAAGCTCTCGGACGCTTGCTTTTACATTTCCACGTAAATGATGGCAGGTATCACGCCGGTAATCGGCTGTGTTCCCGGACCTCCAAGAGAAGTTGGCAGATCTCGACAGTTAGTCTACAACCTGGATGAGAAGTGGTTGCAAATTTGATAAATGTGGATATGACACCAAGGTAGCTTGAGGAAGATGACCAGCATGGGCCGTTGCACAGCAGTATTCATTTCAGACCAATGGAGTTTCGCAGGCAACGGAAGCCATCCTTTTTCTGTCCTACATCAAGACAAGCCCTTCCGAAAGCGCTGCTATGTATTACAACAAGGGCCCAGGATGATCAATGCGTTTGCAGAGTGCTAATTCCGGAGAGAGGATCTCCTATTTCCCCGACCGCTCTACTGTTGCGCCTGTTACAAAGAACAAAGAGGCTATGGCAAAGGAACCCAAAAAGAATGTTTGCTCAAGCATCTTTGAGGAAAAAAATCGTGAGAAAATCTCAAAAGACTGCCATGATGGAGTCATTCCCGCTGGCCTATAAGTTTCTGCCGTCTCTGGGTCATATCGTCTCCTTCCTTCCTGCAACTCCATTGCAAAATTGAATCAGCAGCATGGAAAGGCCTTCAACTTGGTTTGAATCCCTACAATGTCTACTAAAAAAGCAAGGGGCAATGTGTTGTAAGTCACAAACTCAATTAGCTGGGCTTTGTTGGCATGCATTTCACTCATCAGGATCCGAGCATTCGAAATCCAGTAAAATATCTTGTACGCTCCGACTGGAAATAGTGTCACAGTGCACAGTCTTCTCGTTATGATCTTTTCAAAGACAAAGAAGCTTTGGAATGTGCTTTGCCATGACTTGTGAACAAGGACAGCCGTGCATAGACCACCAGAAACGTGCAGTCTCTCCAGCCCCTTTCGAATGCCATTTTCGAGCGAAATATCTAATAGGCTCGCCAACCCGTTTCCAATATATTCCTTGAATCTCACATTGACATTTGCTATAAGTCAGCCTACTCGCTACAACTTGTTCACTTCGTCGGACACCCTCGCATTATCTCAGCTGGAATTGGACTGCCCGAATTCCCATCTTTGCTCATTTTCCATCTGATCTACAAGACATCTACTATATATCAAGATTCCTCTGGATGTCACAGTGGCATGGAATCAAACAGTGGCATAGAGGATGCTTTCATAGGCGGTCCGGATTGGGTTTCCATCGTCACTGAGGATGAAGTTCAGCAGCGGACCAACCTCGCGATTTCACCTAACGACAGGCAATGGATTGACGCTTACCAGATGTTTCAAAATCTCCTTGCCGACCCTGACATGACCATTGGCCAGATCCTATCTGCCAATTTCACCCAACATGAAGTCCGGCTGCTCATTGCCTCTCCATCAGAGATTCTAAAAGCCATACAAGAAGATAACAAGCGCCGATATCGCATACTGTTGCAAACACGTTTTCAAGATTTCACATCTGATCTCCTTACAAAACTGACAATGCTGTATTTTGGACTTCCTGTAGAGCCGATTGACTTTCCGTTGGCTAAGATGACTTACAAGATGGAAATACGAAAGCCAGAACCACCAAGGTATCATGTGGCTCCGCCACTGCATTTTCTTACCGCGCATAAGGAGCGTAACTGGGGGAACGAGGCACTTAATGGTAAGTCTGAACTTACTTCTTTCCTTTTTTTTTTTTCTCAACATGTCTCACCCGCTAATAATCGCTTAGGACAAGAGGATCCAGTGCGCTCAGTGCCTGTAGAGCCACGGAAAAACTGGCTCTCTAATCTTTCAAATGACATCTTCAGGGGACACGCCGCCCAACAACGAGAATCTTCATCTGACGAGCAGGTAGTTTTAAACCTCAGAGGTGGCGGAACCAGTGAATTTAGTGATGAAGACCATGGTTTTGAAGAAGAAGACGATGCCGACTCAGAGGATTCCGAAGGACAAGAGGAAGAAGAAGAAGGAGCAGTTAGTAGCCTCCAGACAAGTAATGAGGCCAACGATGATGGATATGCTGTCACTTATGATGCCGACGACAGAGACTTCAAACCCGAGCAAGAAGTGACCCCGAGTCCCAAAAGTGGAAATTGGGTCAGACTATATGGTTTTCAGGGCGCTGTTCCATTTGTACCCGGCAATTGGCAGACATATGCAGACGCCGTCAGGAGACTGCTATCCCTAGGACCTGAATCGCACAAGAACTTCTCGATCGTGCATTTTGATGAAAATTCTAACAAGATTGACACGATACACGACTCTCTCCCCTTGAAGCCCACTAGCAAAACAATGAAATACATCATCAAAACCTTCTCCCAAATAGGGCGGAAATCTTCAGACGTCCGGCCTTCGTTATTCGTCAAGCTGAAGAACGAACACTCACCGGATCATTGGCAGCCTAGCGAGGAACAATTTGAAACCGACGTGGCTTTGGTCAGGTGGATCCCAGAAGGAGCGACGATTCAGACAGCAAGTGAATTCGTTCCTTACTGTTACTTGACGTTTCCAACGGTCCATAACTCGCAGTCATCCCTAGATGATGTGTCTGAATGGGGTACCGACCAATATTCCATCTATCTCCAAGCCGCATTTGAAGTCCTTTTTGGCATTGCTGAAAGCCCATTTCATCACGCCTTCTTCCGGTTGGGCAGATCTGGTTCGGATTTCAGAAACGCTCCATCAATCTACGGACTTTCTTCGTTTTGCACGTCGGATGTCCTGTCGCTTGTTCCCTCTGTTGGCGAAAACTACCATGAGATTAGGCGTGATCAACTTCTTGACAACGAAATTGCGATTGTGTTGCCCTGTTATTTCAATCTGGGCAATGCGCCACTAGATTGGGGAGGCAAGAGCACGATTACGAGAGCGTTGGAATTCATTCGTCAGATGGTAACGTCTTGCTTTGGTGACAGCACAAAGCATCTCAAGTACGTCCGTTTACTTGATGGTTCTGCAACGTTGGGACCCGATATTAGAAGGAAGCAGGGCTACTTTTCAGTTCCCATGTCTGATGATCTGCCTCAAAATGCTGAGGCTTGCCTCGCCTCGGCCTTGTCGAAATTTGTCGCCCGAGGAAACCCTTTTGTGATCTTATATCCCGAGTGGGAAGAAGAGCAAACTCTTATCTGCATGAGGGGAGCCAACGGGGATAGCAAAATTGAGTATAGTGTGCGCATGCCTCCGCTATCCTCAACGGTGGATGAGATCAAGGCTAGTGTTTACGAACTAATGCGCCTTGCTGGATTTCAACCAAGTCGAATCTCGGATGTGGAAAGTGGAGAAGCATTCATAAGTATCCGTCCCGAGATAACGGAAGAGGCTGTGAATGCCAAAGTAGATTCCCCGTGCTTTTTCATCGGGCCCAAAACTACAGACGACGAGTGGTTCAGTATACGTGCTAGAATACCGACTTCTGTAGCATCAGTCGAGATTCATGATTTGGAGAAGTGGGATTGGAGATCTCGAGTCCGAGATACAAACATCTGGGGTCCAAGGTACGGATTGATGACTGCGGTTCATAATCCATCAAGGAAAGCTGAGGAGACGAAGGCTGCTAAGGCCACGGCGGTTACTCGCCCATCAGAGACAATTATTCCAAGGGCACCACCAGGAGAAGAAGTGCCCATAGAAGCTAACAATGATACGTGGACTCGAAACCAGGTTTGCAGACAAGAGGCGGACGGTGGCAGTGAATTACGACGCAGGGCATGGGCCGTGCAGCCGAGCATCTTTGAGAATTACGGATTGATTCCATGGCCTGCCAGCTCTGGCATTCGCCTTCCCCTGAATGCACCACCCTCCGAGCATATGCTTCGCACTGGTCCTAGGATGCCAATGGTGAGCAAAGCCATATTGACGCCTACAGAGCAAGCGGAGCTTCAGCGGACAGCTTGGGACTTACGAAATCTATGCTTAAATCGAACAACAAAGTGTTCGTACGAAAACTGTCGCTTCACATACCGACTCAACGACCAACAAGCAATGTCAAGCCACCTGAAGACACGTCACGCAGCACGGAAATGCACCTGGTGCGACGAGCTACTGCTCGAACATTGGGGTGCCGAGAGAATCAATCGCCACATGAGAAAAAAACACAGGCATAAACTTATGGAAGCGCTGGGAGTTAGCAAAGCAAGTATTCAGAGTTTTAGCGGTGATGGGACGCTTTCCGTCCCGCTTCAAAAAGCAACAAGGCTATTTGGACGCCCAGCGTTGGCCGTGCCGTCCGATGGGAAGGTGGACGGGGAAGATGATCTACAACAATCTCGGCATAAGACCACTCAGGGGTTCTGTGATCGATGTGGACGTGAGGGCATCTACTGCAACCACACTGAGCGAGCTTGTCATGATAGAAACTGTAGACCGGGCGCTCTAGATGGCGTACAATGCAGATTCTGTACCGTCTGTGGCGAGCGCGTCTGGTCAAGTTCAGCAGACGCGAAAAGAGGTGGGAACTCCAATGGACAACTGACCAATTGCTCGCATAAGGTAGATGACGAAACTGGCAGCCATTGTTCCAAATGCGGATTCAACAAGTCTCGCATGCCACAGCATTGGCGTGACCAGCATGAAAAGAGATGTAAGGGGTTCAGTTCGGTGTCTGGCAGGTTTTGCCTTTATTGCGGTGAAGAGTTCAGAAGCATAGCCAGCCAGGCTGACTGGGACAAGAACGCGGCGCACATGGTTGCTTGCTTCAAAAAGAACCCAAGCGCATTCGGCTTGCTTGAAGCACCGGAAGTTGCTGCATACAAACAGCAGCAGAACAACCTTCATAATCAGATGAAGATCGCTCGCTTCGACGCTGTCGGCCCAGGAGAAGAGGTAGCGGCTACTACTTCGACAAATGGCATTAGTGAAGCACTGCGAAAAGCGATGGAGAAGGTGGTGATTACTCCGATAATATCTCAGCCCCAGGAGTCAACTAAAGATTTTCACCGGCATGACCAAGAAGCCCTCCGCACTGTTCTGCTCAATAGCATTTCCGCAGCGACTCCTAGCACGTCTTCTGCAAATTCTAGTGGCAGTACGTCAGAGACACAGTCGACAAACAGCTCTCTAAGCAAATCGCCGAGCAAGTCCCGAAAGCCAGGTCTTGTCAAGGGTACAGATGCAAGTGGCACGGGTAGATCGAAGGCTCAAAGAAAGACTAAAGCTTTGGTCCCTCGAGATGGGAGTGATTCGGAATATAGTCCCAACGAAGCGCCGAGTTCAGAAAGCGAAGTCGAGCATACGGCACAACTTGGTGAACGCCAGACTGGGCAATTGAACAAGCAGCGAACTGAACAACAGGCCGAACGACCGAGTGAGCAGCAGCAGACTCAGAACGAAAAGGGGCAACAAGCCGAACAGAAAGCTAAACAAAAGTTCGAGCGGAAACAAGCCAAAAGACAGTCACAGACTAAGCTAGAGGATGAGTCGGAGGACGAATCAGAGAGTGAATCTGCAGATGAACTCCATGGGGACCCTTCAAGCTCCAGAGGCAAGAGGCCAGGATGGAAGAAACGCGGGAGGAAAGGTGACCGCGACTATCAAGATGACAGCGAGGAAGAAGATGATGATACAGACGAAGGAGAAGGCAGCGGACAAGCCAAACGTCCCCGGCGCTCTCCATCACCGAACTGGCGAAAGGTCCTCGGGCCTGAAGATCCGCAATTTGAACCGACACCAGAATACTACTGTTCCAAGTGTTTCCGCAAGGCTCCTAAGAAGCATAATCGAGAAAGGTCTCCCTTGGGAAGGAAGAATGAAATTGAGGTAATGAAATTCCCCTGTTTCGTTAGCAGCTCACCCCATTTCATTCTGCAAGCTAACCGTACATCAGCTTCATCATGATCCGAACCGCTGCTGCGGAATCCGTCGCGGCATTGGTTCAGCGCAGAAGCTCCCTAACCGCAGCGGCTGGATTCCATCCGGCCTCATGCCCAAGCCTCTCGCCCACCTGCGCAGAAAGTTTCTACGGCGATACCCTACATATACGCGCACTATGTATCCCCTCAACGCTTCCAACGCCAACGGCTCGTACTGGCGCTCGGATCCGAACAATGACGACAACAAGGACTGGTGGGATATCCCCTGGCCACCATACAAGGGCCCCTCTCCCTTGCCGGACGGATGGACAGCACCAGACGTGGCTGTTGACGTTCCCGGCACCGGGAGGGCGCGCCAGCAATTTCAGCTAAAGCCTGTACATGATCCGACATACCGCCAGGAGAAGAATGCACAATATTCCGACGACGAAGATGATGATGACGAAGACGAGGGATCCGCATCCGACAAAGACACAAATGGGAAGCGTAAACGAAAGAGCAGACGCTCCTCCGCCGCTCCGGCCACCGACAGTGCAACCGCCACTCCAGCCAGAGTAAAGCAGCCGAAGAAAGGCGCCACGCCAAAATCAAAGACTACAACGACTGCCAAACCCCGGCCGGCGAAGCCACAGGGGGCAAACAAGACAGAACAACGGACATTAGGAGGAGCTACCAAGACGAAGAAGACTCCTACATCACAGCAAGCGACGCAAGACACCATGGAAAACGGGCCTCCACCAAGGCGGTCGACAAGGAAACGGCAAAAGACGGGAGGGAAGTAATGGGCTGGCCAAGGTAATTTGCTTTCGTGTTGAATGGTTTTGCATGTTGTCTGAAATACGGTAGGGAAGTTACTTGAAAGGGAAATAATTCATGTATGACCGTGGGATGGCGTGGGTTTTACTTTTACTTTTTTTTTTGGATTGACATGAACCGTTGTATTTTATCAGCTACTTTCAATATTGTGCAGAGTGTGAAAAGCCGTCGTCGTTGCTATTCTATTATATGTATATGTGTGCGTGTGTCCTTTGAACGCCGTAGCTGTATGAGTGGTTTATATGTCCTCCTTGAGATGAGCCCACAAAGATCGCTATAACAATGCCTTTATACACCAGCAAGAATCATCCTTGGACATTAACGTATCCACCCTCGGTAAATCGTAGACCTCCAAAAAAAAAAAAAAAGACCCGGAAAAGGGAATATATATCTTTTATCACAGGCTCTCAATGGCTCTGAGCAAGACGTCAACTCCCTGTTCTCCAATGTCACCTTTGTCACCCAATAGAGAGCCGACGTCGCTGAGAATGCCGAGGGGAATGTAGCATCCCGTCTTGGCTTTGTCGAGACTGTCTTTCAAGCGGCTGGTGTGCTCCCATTCCTTGGCGGCAATCTCCGCTCTCTGAATGATGCGGTCCGAGATGCCGCACATGGCGGCGCAGTGCATGCCGAAGCTGCCTTCTGCGACGCCGTCTTCGAGCTTGTACAGGAAAGTGATGCGGCGTTCCTCGTCATCGACGTGGATCTGCATGCGGCGGGCACGAATCTCCGGGTGGTTCTCAAACTCTGTGGCGAGGGAATGGTAGTGGGTGGCAAAGAAGCCAATGCAGCCGATGTGCGTGGCCACATGGTGCAGCACTGCCTGCGCAACGGCCACACCGTCGTACGAGCTTGTTCCTCGGCCGAGCTCGTCTAGGATGACGAGTGAGCGAGGCGTGGCCTCGGACAGGATCTTCTTCGTTTCAGAGAGCTCGACGAAGAAGGTGGATTGCGCGGCAAAGATGTTGTCGTTGGCGCCCAGGCGGGACATGATGCGGTCAACTGGAGTCAGACGCGCCGACTTGGCGGGGACGAAACAGCCGACCTGAGCCATGATGACGGCGATACAAGACTGCGCAAGCACGTTAGACTTTTTACATACAGGAGCGTGCTGAAAAAGAGCAGCTTACCATTCGGAGAACCGTCGACTTACCAGCCGCGTTGGCTCCAGTAAGAAGGTTAATCTTGGCCTGGTCACCACCGAGCTTGATATCATTCGGGATGAAATCGTCCACCGTGTTGATCATACAAGGATGTCTGAGTTCCTCAAACTCCATCACGCTACGCTCTTCCTCGACAAATGTAGGTCTGCAGCTTGGCTGTCCCAGCGAGGCCGATGCTTTGGCAAGACTGACCAGACAGTCAAGCTGGGCAATGATTTGGATAGCCCTCAGCCAAGTCTCGTAGTCAACGTCGAACTTTTTGCAGAATCGGGAAGCGACCTCCCGGATAAGTTGAGAATGGGTTTCTTCGGCCTCCTGTAGCTCCCTGACGAGGCCGGTAAGCTGGGGGAAATACCATCGCTTCACGTCCTTGGTTGCGGACATTTGGCGCCAGTTCGAAGGGATCTTGACGCTCTTGGGCGCTTCGATCTGGTATATCTCCTTGCCGATATCCGTAAACTTGAGTGTTTTGCATTTGAGCTCCGTCTTCTTTTCTGCCAATAGTTCGTCTAGCTGCCCCTTGATCTCCTCCATCCGAGCCACACTGGCGTCGAAGTCTTCGTCGATACCACTCTCCGGAATCAGTAGCTTCTCCTCTTTGGCCCTTTGTCGATCAAACGCCGTGCTCCAGTAGGCCAGCGGCTCTCCAAGATTGGGCATGGACGAAATCAGTCTGTCGAGGAGGCCATTCCCACCTTTAAAGGCGCCGACAAGAGTCATGGTGTACTCAATCTGCTCGAAACCTTCGAGAACGCGGACAAAATCCTCTGGCTTACAAGCTCCGGCATGGATGCGCGAGATGAGTCGCTCGAGGTCTGGCATCTTAACCAACTGAGAGGCAAACTGCTCGCGAACAGACGGATCATCGTTCAACAGCTCAACGGCATCTAGCCGTTCGTTAATTCGATCAATGTTACACAATGGATGAGCGACCCATTGGCGGAAGAGACGCTTGCCAAAGGGAGTGATGCATTTGTTAAGCAGGCCAAAGAGTGTGCCATCCGAACCGCCGTTAACGGTATTGGAGAAGAGCTCAAGGTTATTCAGCGTCTGGCCGTCCAGGACAAGCGTGCTATTCTTCTGAATAGGTCGATAAATTTCAAAGTTGCCTTGCGATAGCAAGGGGCCTTCCAACTTGAGGAATCGAAGATAGGAGACTAAACCGCCGACGGCGGACATGACCAGGTCGTCATCCTTGAGCTGCTGTAGGGCCTCCGGCCATATATCCTCTTGGCCTTCTTCTTTCGCAAAGTAGTTCCCACAGGAGAGCTCTCGGCGTGAGGTGTCTGCATCCCAAAACTCCGTTCCTGGTTTCAGATATGTCCATATGGTGGTAGGACTGGTATTGTTCTTGAGAATGCGTAGGGTCTTTGTCGCTAAGCCGGATTTTTCGAGCAACAGCTCTCGAGGGCCGATCTGGGCGATGAGCGTCTCGAATTTGGTCCGGTCAACGTCATCTACAAACCCAGAAAGGAAGAATCGACCTGTCGCCGTATCTGCAAAGGCAATACCGAATGCTGGTAGATCGTCTACTACCGATTCTTTGATAGAGACACAGTAGGCAGCCATGTCATCCTGCAGCATGCTACCGTCAACCAGGGTCCCCGCCGTCAAGATGCAGCCCAGCTTTCGAGAGATGACCTTGTCGGCTTTCTTGCCGCTGTTGTCTTGACGCTCTCTCATCTCCTTGCCCAGGTTGGTCTCCATCTGCTCGACACGCGCAACCTTGTACTGTTTGGCAATGAACTGATTGACCCAGTGGTCGAGTGAACCCTCGGGAACGCCGACCATGCGCATGTTGACCCTGTCGGTCATCTTGAAGTCAAACTCCTGGTGGCCGATGGTGGCATCCTTCTCGTAAAGCTCATAGAACTTGCCCTTCTTGAAGAAGACAATCGTGTCCCAGAGATCCTGCTTGATCTCCCAGTATTGCTTCTCAAATGGGGAGAATTTAGCCCATGCACCCGGTGGGATGTACAGGGTTCGCGGATCATAGTCGGGATGACTAGGCTCACGTTTCTCCTTGTCCCGTATGTTGGCAAGCCAAGGATAACGCTCGCTGGGCTCCTTTGTGTAGGCCTTTTCCTTGACCTTGGGATCCTTTGTCGCGACTCGCTCACTTGGCTTGACGACGGGCCGCTTCTCTGTAGAGTCCGGATCATAGGACCATTGCTTGGCGGTGGATCCGGCTGGGATATCCTCCATGTCTACATCATCATCAGCACTTGCGACAGGCTCCGTATCGTCTCTTGTGGGCGGCGAGAGATTTGCCCGCTTTCGCGCCGACTGAGGTTTTGATGGGCGCTTCCGTTTTTTAGATCGAGAAGTCTCCCCGTCTGAGTCGTCGGATACGACAAAGTGGTCCATGTCATCTACAAACGTTGTCAGCTCCGTCCAACGGGTGATGTGAACCAAATTCGGGCACCAACCTTCTTCGTCCTGCTCAGCGGTGTCACTCTCGCCGTATTCGTCTTCATCCTTGACGACGTTGCGCGCCCTACCACGCCGCCGAGCTTGTGAAGCCGCTCCATAGGCAAAAGGCTCGTCTTCGTCCGAGGATTCGGCATAATTGACCGCCTTCTTCACCTAACTCGGATCAGTCAGAAGACGGCATTCAAGGAAATTCATTGTATGGGGGTCGGTCAGTCACACAAACCTTTCGAGTTGGACTACTGGGCGGCACCTCGTTATCTGAAGCTTTGGTATCTTTGGCTCGCTTGACAGTCGATTCCATGTTCTCCTGCGAGCTGGGGGGTTCCGGGGCATCGCTCGAGGGCACTGGCGTGGAGAGCTTGGTAGATGGCTTCGCCTTTGGTAGAGAGTTGGCCTTGGTCTCTTTGAGAGGGGAGGAGGCTTGGTGATCGGACGAGACCTTTTCCCGAATGGAGGGAGAACTTGCAACGGGCGAAGACTTCTGGAAGAAGGACATGATCGATTTCTGCTTGGCCGAAGAGGAGGCAGTGGCAGCTGGCCGGGCGGCCTTTGCTGGGGTGCGAGCAGCGCTCGCTGCCTTGTCACTTGGCATCCTGATTCGATGCTCCGGATGGCAGCTCTGGACAGAATAATGACAGACAGCTGGTGATGGACGGTTGAGTGGCAGACTGCTACGGAATTCGAGCCAGCTCTGTGAACCGGATGACAACGAGTGAACAAACGAGAAACGGCAAAGACAGACACAAGGATAAGCAGTTATAAGATCTACACGCTCAGCAGCCGGCGGCGGCAGCGGCTGAGGATGGGATTGCGTGGGAGAGAGAACCCATGCAAAGATGCACCGCGACGCGACCGCGTCCAAGTCCCGTTAATTGATGCGGATTGGGTTGCGCGTAAAGTATTGACTGGACATGCATGTACTGTACCTCTCAGGTTACATGTATGTATCAATGGCGCGCTAGAAGCGATAATACTGTGCATTGCCACTGTATCTCCCTGAAGAAGCCCTGAGATATAGCGGGTGAGATACCTAAGGTATGAAATTTCAGCAGGCACTGATAAGGGAACATAAGGGCCCTGGCGGATTGCTTCAAACTCCAGTCACTACAAGGAGCTCACAGCATCATGAGGAGGCTACGCAATCAACGCATGTCAATTGATGAATAAAATTCATAATCATCATCATCTCAATAATAAAGGTTCCGTACATAGGAAACATACTTTGTAGTGCTCCGGTATCTGGCATCCCAGATACATAGCCCACCCCGGCTGTCAACGCGACCTCCTGCATAAGTCTGGACCCCAAGACTGCCGGTACTCCGCAAAAGTTGCCGAATCCCCACTGTGTCCCGCCGCTCCGAGAACATCAAATATTACATGTAGTACCTTAGTAACCAGTGCAACCTACCTTAGTACTGCACTAAACTTAGCGCCCCATCTTGCTCAATATCCATCTTACAAACTTGCCCACGGACAACATGCACCAGAAGAGATAATATCGCCAGCCCGTGCTGTGCGCCGCCTTCAGAGTCCGTCTTGATCGCTGGAGGACTTTCGTCGCTCTTGGCACGCTGAGGCTGTCGTAAGCCCTCACGGCCTCGGCCAAGTTCCCTCGGCTGCAGATCTGGTCTGCCAGGTCCCATGCGTCCGCCAAAGCTAGGTTCGCCCCAACGCCTGCAAATGGGCTGAGGGCATGGTTACTGTCGCCGATGAAGATGACTGGCGTTGCCGAGATGCTCTCGTGGGAAAATGGCTGCTTGTCGTACCCGTTCAAGAGCAAGACTGTCTTCGGATCCGTTCGCCCGACTATGGTCTGAAACGGCTCTTGCAGATGGGAGCCAAGCTCCAACCCCCGGTCTATGACGGCCTGTACCTCACCCGGCGACTCACGATCTAGGCGCGGTACTTGCTCTTCATCGTGGCCAAGAGCCCATACAATGCTGTGCTCGTCTACCGGGGAGAAGAAGCAGGATACGCCGGTGCGAGAGACAACAAAGCCCCAGTCCTCGCTCAGCTGCTTGGGAAGCGGCACATCGAATCTTGCTACGCCCCCTCTGAGGACTGCCCCCGTGTAGGTCAAGGTATCATGGGGACGAATGAATCGTCGTAGCTTGCTGTTTGCTCCATCTGCAGCTATTAGGACATCGCAGTCTTGCTCGGTCTCTTTCGCTCCGTCTCCGTGAATCACTCGTACTCTCAGGCGACCATCCGGCAGCCGAGTAGCGGAGACGCATTGTGATTCCCAATGGAGAACGCATCGATCTCCCAGGTCGAATGCATCGTGGAAAACTTGACGGACATCTCTTCGAGCGATGCGAATACTAGATGCCGATATCCCTGCCACGGGCTTCCGGCGGAAGCTGGCCTGCTCTTTCCAGTTTGAATCCCATATCTTGAATGACCCGGATCCGTTGAGCCCCGAAACGGCGTGCTTTGAGGCCTCTTCAAGCAGGCCGAGCTTTCTCAGCGCGACAAGGCCACCGGTATTGTCGAACCCTGACAGAGACAACGTGTAGGCATCCCGTTGGGCAGCATTGTCTTGTCTATCGCGGTCATATACTATGATGGAAGGCGGTTCGAGTTTTGGATCCCACAGCTTCTGGAGGCCTACCACGAAAGCAGAGCCAGCAATGCCCGCTCCAGCGACTATAATGGTCTTATTCTCGAGGAAGTGACTTGAATGGGTTTCGGCTTTCATACTGGCCACCATGCCTGCCAATAGCGGCCCATATAAGCATCGCCGTGACAGGAGTCAAAGAGGATGGGGACACGGCTAGATATAGGAGCTCGCGTTCGTATAGTGACCCCTTCATTTCGTACGATTCCCTTGCACGACATCTCAAGACCATTTGGAGCTATCCGTCTAAATAAGTAAGCCGCATAACCTAGCGCTCAAGCGTGACTATGAACAGCCAAATGAGACATGCAAATAGGCTTTACTGTGCAACGGTTCAAAGCATCGACTGCTTCTCATTGGACTATCTGACCTGCATATACGTATTTCCCCTTCCGGGTCAAGTTGTAGGACAAACACGCCGAAACTCCTGTGAACTACAGTGTTTAGGGCTGCATGATATCCGTGCTAGCACAGCGCAGACTTGGCATATTGGCTTTTACGCAAGCTCGGAGGAGAATAGCGAGGGAGTACGAGCTGGACTGCCCTTACGGAATACGGAGGATTAGAGTGGATATTACATGTAAGGAGCCGGACGTCCCAATGCGGTAACTCGTCAAGGAAACGAATTGCCTATCTAGTTTGAGTCAAAGCGCTGGCATCTGGTCCATATCCGTTCATCTCGGGATACTCTGGTCCAAAGTGTAAATATTTTACTTGATGGAAATGTTTGCAAAGTACCAGCAATGCTGTAATGATTCCCTCTCTTGTACTTGTAGGAACTCCAGACAAAGAGAGCATCTTGCCTTTAGTAATTAGGTAGTTGGGTAGGCTACGCCGCACATTCGTCCTCGCAGACCTTCCCCAGCTTACCAAAAATAATTATTACTTTATAAAGACTCAAGTGTCCACAAAGCTGAAAAGTACGTCATCCGATGGCATATAATGCCTTCCAGCGCTGGCTCCCTATACAGACTGTTTGGCGCCCTTGAAGCATCGAATATAATCGCCAACAATTTGCACCCGCCTCAATGGCTTCCGTACTGACGACCAGTCTGACACCACTGCCACCCCACCTTTACACAGGGTATTCTACCCCTCCAAAAACGCCCTTCCATTGTCTTTTTTTTTTTTTTTAAACCGTATGATGATCTGATATGAAATTTCTCTTCACCTATTCGCCAGCTTTTCCATATTCTCAAAGGGCAGCCAGTCGGCTCAGTTGCGAAAAGCCGACAACCAGCTAATCATGAGCGATCTCGCTTCAGCTCCCGTGCTGTCCACGCCCGACGACCACATCCTCGAAGTCCCCGCGCAAACCGAGACCAAATCTACGCTGTCCGACGATGCGCTCAGAGTCACCTACGAGATTCCGCGCACCGCGGCCGAGATCCGAGAAGGCGGATGGAAAAGAGTCGCACTACAATTTCCAGATCACATGCTGGTCGATGCGCCTAGGGTGGTTGAAGTGCTGAAGCAAGAACTGGAGGGCGAAGAGGGCCCGGCGCGAGACCGGAGGATATGCATTCTCGCAGACACAAGCTACAGCGCTTGCTGCGTCGACGAGATTGCGGCAGAGCACACCAACGCAGAAGTGGTGGTTCACTACGGGAGAACATGTCTCAGTCCGACCAGCCGACTGCCGGTTATATACGTTTACACATCACACGAATTAGACCACGATGCAGTCATCCAGCAATTCACAAAGGAGTTTGGCGACAAGGGGACAAGAGTCGTGATCATGGCAGACCTGACCTATCAGAATCATGTTGAACCGATAACGAAGGCGCTTAGAGAGCTGGGCTTTGCCAATGTGGTGGCAACAGAAGTCATCAGAGACCCAGCCGGCATAATACCAAATCGAAGGATAGCAGGCAGCCCGATAGATGAGGAGCTGCTCAAGACACACTCACTCTTCCACATTTCCGACCCTCCCGCATCTCTACTCCTCGCTCTCCAATCTCGATTCGCCTCTCTACATGTCCTCTCCGTACCGTCGCCCTCATCGCCCACCATCGATAACCCGACTTTCCGAACGGCCGGCCTTTTGCGCCGGCGCTTTGCTCGCGTCCTTTCCCTCGCTTCGGCGGGCGTCATCGGCATTCTCGTCAACACACTCTCCGTATCCAACTACCTCTCCTCTATCGACCTGTTGCGAAAAAAGATTGCCGGCGCGGGGAAAAAGAGCTACACTGTTGTGGTGGGTAAGCTGAATCCCGCCAAGCTGGCCAACTTTGCCGAGGTTGAGGGCTGGGTTGTGGTAGGCTGCTGGGAAAGCGGCCTGATCGAGGATGACGTCGGATACTGGCGGCCAGTCATTACGCCGTTTGAGATGGAGGTGGCGCTGATGAGCGAAGAAGAGAGGGTCTGGGGTGGAGAGTGGTGGGGAGGCCTCGAGAAACTCAAGTTGGAGGACGAGTCGAAGAAGGAAGAAGAGACAAAGAGGGCAGAAGAGATGAATGGAGATGAAGAGACAGCGGAGAATAACGACGATGATGGTATAGACGGGGAAGAATCACTACCCCCGGTGTTCGACTTGAGGACCGGCAGGCTTGTCAGCCATAGCAGGCCGATGCAGCTCACGACAGGGTCCTCGGCCAAGAGCCAAAAGGCCGGCGACGACGGTGAGCCGCGATCGTCCGACGCCCTGGTGAAGAGAGCGGTGGCTGGCGAGTTGGCAAGCATCAACGGAGTAGCCAGCCCTGGTGCGGAATACCTCCGGTCACAGAGGACATGGCAAGGGCTGGGCAGTGACTTTAACGAAGAGGCCAGCACGCTGATTGAGGAAGGGCGAAGCGGCATCGCGAGGGGCTATCATGTCGGCGAAGAGGAGGAAAAACATTGAGATACCACATATAGACGACGACGATTTACATGCCCTTTGGGTCATGAACCAAAAAGTAAAAGTAAAACTTTGAGCCATGCGTTATTCATTTACCAAATGACAAACAGTCGTGCTATACATTATCACGGGCTCTTCCCCCAACGAGCCCTCGTACTATATACAATTCGCAGCAAATGACATAAAACCCAGAGCTTGCGCATAAATCAGTAGCCAAATGAGCCACCGTACATCTCATTTCGATGAAATCCAAGGTCGTTTCTGAAGCCGTGCCGCCGTTTCGGTCATGAACCAGCAGCGCTCGTGTCTGATTGATTCTTTTTTTTCTTTCTTTCTTTGCCGTTTACCATCACTCATAAGAGGACCCGAACCGTCCCCATGTTTCAAAAACTGCCACCCAGCCCGCTCTAAACCATTAGTTCTCACAAGCTATACATCTAAAAAAGAAATTCATTCCCGGTCGTCTCTCCGCAGCCCGTCTTGTTTCATACGTACACCCGGCGGCTGGAGTGGTAGCTGCCATGGCGCGAGCCGCCGGAGCGGCTCCTGTGGCGGTGACGATCCGAATGATGGCTATGCCGCCTCACGACCACGCGCTCCTCGACGACGGCCGAATCGCCATGCGACCAGGCGGCAAACGCAGTGACGGCGAAGAAGATGGTGTTCATGATGGCAAAGGCCCACGACGCCTTGAGCATGGCGCAGGGCTTGCTGACGCCCCAGCTGTGGCCGGGGATGCCCACGCCGGTCAGCTGGTTGTACCAGATGTGGTCCACGGACGGGTCCTGGCAGTCGGCGTACTGGATGGCGCGCAGCTCGACGATTCCCGCGATGAGGGCGCCGAGGAAGCACAGGTCGATGAAGCTGACGAAGAGCGCGTTGTGCGACGACCGGCTGTAGGCGAGCAGGGTGAAGACGGCCCAGGCCAGGGCCAGCACGGTGACGATGAAGAGGACGAGGATCGAGTCCGGCGTCAGCTCGTTGGCGTCGTTGAACTTGTGGACGAACCAGCTGAGCATGCCCACGGGCGGTATCTAATTGAAAGAGAAATGAGGTAAGCGACTTGCTTGTAGAAGGGGCGTTGTGAGACGTGGCGCAGAAAACATACCAGAGTGACAATCTGCGCTATGCGCGTGCATATAAAGATGAGTGCGAACAGCATCTTGGGCGGCGGAGGGGAGGCGTCGCAAGATGCGAGCTACGTTCGTCGCTCAAAGTAAAAAGCGTCTATGGGCAAAGCTCCTCTATAGTAACGCAACGACTTATACCCCCCAGATGACGATGCGATGCCAAAGAAAGCGAGAGCAAAAAAAAAAAGAAAAAAAAAAAAAAGAGCAAGAGATGGAATGCAAGAAAACGTGGGCGCACAATGCAGCTTGACGGCGACTCTATTATTATAAGCAAGGCAAGGGGACCTATCAGACGGGCTGAGTCGGGGAGCCACCCCAAAAACGTGCATGTGGGATGGCGCATGGCGGGCCAGGGACGGATGCTACGAACGTGGGAAAAAAATATGAGGTGGTTGGGGATGCTTTTTCTACTATTGATCTTTTTGTTTTTAATGGTGGCGGGGGGGAAGCTAAAGAGCGGTTAGATACTTCATGTCAGGACTACTGATGTTGTAAGATGGGATAAATCTATACACTACGGCAATAAATGCTTGATACCAAGAACTACGGGTTGTCAGCGCAGTTCAAAGGTCCATCCCGCCCTGTTTCTCTCATGCATGAGCACGATATCGATGGATGGGACACCAATGTTTCTTGTTCTTCCCCACAAGAGAATGGAAACATGAAAGCTTCCCAGCTCCGCGGCCAGCGCAGCCACTAAGGCAACGGGTGGAGCAGCCCGCTGGGTGGGGGGTTTTTAGAAGCAATTGAACGAAAAAAGTAGTGTGGCTGGAAAGCCCGTGGCTTTCGGTCCCCAAGAAGTTGAACGAGACGGCGCCAGGGGCACGAAAAGAACGTGCTGAGTGGCTGGCTCATTAGCGCTTCAGCTTGGAGCAACGGGGGCGTCGTTCAAGCCACTGCGCTGCTTCGTCACCCACTATGTGATCAAGATGGTCCAGGCAGCCCCGTAGGGCAGCACAGGGCTTGTAAGTGACAGCGCCCTGATGGAAAAAGACAGACGCCTTTGTAAGACCCGATTCCAACTACCATAGGTATCATTTTCCGACCTTCTCTGCATCCCAAGCGATCTCGTACAACTAGTTCATCATACCTACCCCGTACCAGATGCATTTCTTCTACACCGCCCTCAGCAACTTCTCAGGGGTCTCGAAAGCGAAGAAAATTGTAACCCAAACAATCAGCCCAGACGCAGCAGCATCCGCCACGTGTTTCGCTGTCCACGCTGGTCATCTAAAAGGGGGATCCATCCCAATGCTTCTCTTTTTCTTGTAGGCACACAGTAGTGACATCTCGTCCTGGGCCAATGACTACAGTATTGCCATCAGCACAGCCTAACTTTTCTGTCCTACGCACTTCCATACCGGCCATCACCGCTCCGCTTACCGACATGGCGGAGGAGACCCGGGTGGGCCAACAAGCAGGAGACGAAGACACTTGTGGGACCGTAGTAGAGGCCGTTGACGAGCTCCATCGCAACAGATCGACTGAAAGCAGTCGTGCGAGTCAAGGGTGCAGCTTCGTAGACCACAAAGTAGCAAGCTGGCGAATGGTACTATATGAGCGTGAAGAGAAGGCTGTTACAAGAGGCTGCCTACTCGTATCCAGTTGTACCAACAACCAACTTTGGCCGTCCAAACGAGCAACACAAAAGCCCAGGTAGTGGATAATCTTAAAATTCATGTCTTCATATTCATACTATCGCCTTTTGGCTTATCCTATCGCCACCTGATCCCGCATAACAATGACAATAACGATAAAACTTTCATGATAGCCATCAACGGCAAGAAAAAAGCACAACGCATTAGGGTATCTTCCCTCCACTTGTACGCAGCAAACCTCAAATCAAAAGCACCATTCACCGACGCCACATCACATCAGACTCGCATCTCGTCAGCCATCCTTTTCCCAAGCCTTACACTCTTCTCCCGCAACGACAACGGATTCGCAACAGAGCCCGTCATCTTTTACACATTTGAGGGGGTCGTCTTGTCGGCTCGGGCATGGCCCCTCAGGGTGGCCAAGCCCTCAAGCGTTGTCAACACTGTAAACGCGGCCCAGGTGAAGAATCCAAATGCAACACCCGCTTGCGCAGTCTGGCAGAAAGTGTTTCCATGGCATGCAGGCACTCCAATGAAGGCGGCCATGGCAATGGAGCCGGCGAACCAGAATATGGTCGTAATCACCAGCAAGACAAAGGCTGCTAGAGCATGATAGAAGCGTGCAAAGTAAAGCGGCGTAAAAGCCAAGTAGAGGACAATGAGCAGAGACCAGATCGAGTTGAAGAGCATAAACGAATACGTGGCCGGTGAAGAATAGCCATAGCCGCTCGTCTCGTTGACGACTGTGAGGGATCGTGTTAGTCAAAGCGGGGGAACAGTAGGATGGATCGCGCTATGTTAGGGGCAACTCACGATATGATGTAATGCCGAGTTCAATTACAACGAAAATGAACAGGATTATGTGGATGATGGTCACGATTCCGAGTGCCATTTTGGGCGGTGGTATCAGCTGATGGCTTGGTGATTCTTTTTTGTTGGTTCTTCTGCTTTCTGCTCTCCTTGAGGAAATATGCTGAATCCGAAGCTCTCAGTGTCGCCAAAGCGCTTTGCGATTTATAAAAATGGTCCGAAAGAATGTGGGAGAATAAGCAGGCTTTTATGAATAGCCGAAATCCTGCGACAGCTGTAAGAGAAACGGGTGGCGTCGAATTAGGTATTTAGAGCTGCGGAGTGGGCTGCTTCTAATGGTGTGTCGGCCAGAGACGGCGTGGATGGCTGTCCAGTCACGAGCGTATCAGCTCAGTTGGGCTGAAATGCACTTGCGTCGCAGTGAAGAGGAGAACGTCTCAAGTTGCTGCGTGTGAGTCGCGACTTCACGGGTCCAAGCTTGTTGGAGGTAAGGAGTATTATTATACGAAAGACTCAAGACACTTTTTGCTGCTGTCCACAATGGTAAAGAAGTAACGGGAGACTGAGGTGGGAATGAGACTATATTATAGAGCGAGTGAGGCTATGACACAAGTCGTTGGAGGAGGCATCCCTCAAAGGGAAGAAAAAAAAATAAAAGTTGGCAAAAGCGCTGGTGACGACAGTGAGGTCATCGACATGGCTGAGGGGCTTGGCACGTCACCATGAACGAGAAACCAGGCAGGAACCATCAAGAACCACCAAGAACCACCCATGCCGAGAACAAGCGCCGGCTTGCTGTTTCACTGCGGGCATGCACCAAGTACCGCTGAGGTACCCGATTAGCCCTAGCATTCATTCCGTTGCTTTTCAGGTCTACAGTCCAAGGCAGGTAGCATCGAAGCTCCACCTCCAGGCTTTGCTCATTCCTTGCCTTGGGTAAAACAATTGGAGAAGCAGCAGACGATGCTGTTCCCTGTCCTGAACGGGGGTGGTTTTGCGACCAAGCGACGCTGATTCACTTAGACTCGCCTTGATTGGGTAAAGTGGCTGAGCTATCCCAAGTCCCATGGTTGCGAGTGACGAGTGAGCCATTCGCCTAATCAAAGCCGCACGATACACGTAGCAATGACGGCGCATAATGGCTGGCGTAGACAAGGTCTAGAGATCAATCCTACAAAGCTAGCGTCCTTCATGTTGCAGGGCGCGCGTATTCGGACTGACCTTCATGCGATAGGCTGAGAAGAGCTCAGAAAAAAAAAATTCACTGCTGCGCGAAGCGGACAGGAAGCTTAGCCCCAACAGCTGAGGTGGCTCGTCGCACCGCGAAATGGTCGAGAGCCACACAGGCCGCGCAGCGGGACGATCCTGTAGGCGAGCCGATGCAGTAAGCAGTAGCAAGCAGCAGCGACGGCGCCCACCCCAACTGCATCAAAATAGCAGCTTTATTATTCATCCTCGTTTTGATCCTTTGAAAATTTCTGCAAAAAAAGCAAATTATCTCGATCCAGCCAGGACTCGAACCTGGAACCTCTGCCACCGGAAAGCAACGCGCTACCATTGCGCCACTAGACCAATTGTTGAAATCGGCCGCCGTCAAATCGGCTCTTGTTGCTGGCGAGCCTGCGGCTGATTCTCCGTCCAGCTGATGATGGGAAATCGTATGTTTGCTGATCTGGTGATGCTTGGTTTAATCTCCCCATTATCGTGCTGTGGAAAGAGCTTTGAAGAAGGAGGATGGTAGACAGGTAGGGGATGGATCCTGCCCTTTCTATTCTGAGGCAGCGGGGTGTCAAAACGGAAGTCGCCAAAGCAAATGAATACAAGGCAGTTGCATCTAATGCTTATGGAAGTTGGAGGTCATTTTATTCATTTCTGAAGTGCCTTAATAAACATGAGTGCTGCTAGCACGACTCTTTGATGACATTAAGATATCACCAGCACTATATATAGTAGCTGGAAGGCCATTGGGAGTACGTAATAGTAGACATCAATAAGCTGGCTTTGCTTTATTTTGCCTGGCTTCAGCCGTCCAAAAGCGGTAAATCCTTCCATTTCAATCAATCATTTATTATCTTCCTCTTACGCTGCTGGAGTTACATCGACAGACGGCGAGAGCTCAGGTCGATGAAGCACCAATGAATACACGTGATTCAACCCGTTTTGGCATTCAACTTCCTGGATTTGTAAGCTAACCTTTCAGCCATCCCCTTCCAAAGACCCAGGGATCTCGCAAGGCAAAGGTTACAGCCGCTGAATCGTTCACCTCTTGAGACCACATTGTTCACATAATCCTAAAACGGCTCATGAGCGCTAGGCGTTACGCTTAGTCCATCCATCATGTGGGTAGCGCGGCCGCTTTCGCCCGCGCTCCAAATCCGCCAAAACTCCGCGGCCGTAGGAAGTGTTAGTACTGGGGGACCCTGGCTGTGGGTTAAGTCCGACGTGCTATCACCTACACGACTAAGGTGAAATTCTCAATTAACAATTCATCTCTTTGCGAGACCACATCTTGTACACACCATCTCCTATGGCTCCCAGCTTCTGCATCTCCCCGGGTGTATGGCTATGGCTTCCCAGCAATTGATCCCTGAAGGCGTTGGGAGCTCCACTCCGCAGCGGGCCGACAATGTCTGTTTGTCTTGTCGGCGGAAGAAGAAAAAGTGTGATAAAGCGCTACCTACGTGCACGCAGTGCAAAAAGTGAGTTCTGGCCACTGAGATATTTGGCCCTCGGTTGACACTAGGGTGACTGCGTTGAGGGGGGTTCTGGGGGTGAAGAGGGCGTGACTAACATGGTCATAGGCTTCGGTTTGAATGTGTATACGAAGATGTTGACAGCGTTCCTGTAATAGAGGAATTTCGCCAATTGAGGAAGAGGTTGAAACTATTCGAGGGAATGCTGATTCCTGGAGCCTCCAAAGTCCCAGAATCCGCTTCTCTCATTAGGACTCTAGCATCTGAAGAGGGCACGTCTCACCAGCCAGCTTCAATCGACAATGAAGGGGACCTCATTTCACGTCTTGAGGCACTACACACGAAATTAGATGTGGGCGAAGAAGTCCATCAGCTTCTTCAGTCACATCCGGGAGAGATTTACGGAGCATGCCAGATCTATTTTGATAACATTCACAAGTGGATTCCAATCATGTCCCAGAAGTTGTTTTACAGGAGAATGACGGAATTCAGCAAGACTAAGGGTGCTGATTTTGCGATTCTCTTGCTGACAATCTTCTTATCAATCCACTGTCCGGCCAGCGGCACGATACAGGAGCCTTTGTATCAGGCGGTTCGTTCCATATACTGGTATCTGAATGCAAGCGTAGATGCATCTCTGCAAATGATCCAGGCAGGAATTCTGCTCTCTTGCTATGAGTATGGGTTCGGTATGATAAAAGAGTGTTACAAAACAACGGGCTTGTGTGTGCGCATGGGCCATTGGATGGAACTGCAAAATGAGAAGCCTCAATCGGAGGAATTTCTTTATTCTGATGAATGGATCCAAGCAGCTGAAAGATGCAACGTCTGGTGGGCCTTAGTAATACGAGATAGGTTCGAGCACCACTCTATGCATCCCTGTTGAGCGGCATTCTGACAGAAACGAACCAGATCAACCATGCTATACGACGCCACAACTAACAAGGCATTTTCCATCGGCCAAGATTCGATGCCAGATCGCCTTCCTTTTGAAGCGTTCGACCTTGACCCTTCATTTTCCGTGGTTGGACGCGGCGTGGTCACTCGCAGTGCCCCCGGGGTCTTTCAACGGCAAGCTGAAGCATGGCGTCTGTTCGACAAGACGGTCTCTCTAAGGCGACGCCTAGAGGCAGCTCAATCCTTGGGCACTTTGGGGGATGAAAAGTTTCAGCTCGACGTCGAGCTGCAGAATCTCATGCACTCACTCATCGATCAGAACGGCGGCAAGACGTGTGGGTACTGTGAGCCGTCTTCCGTGGTGTTCGCGTAAGTCACTTCTTTTTCTTTATATGTCATACGAGCCATCCTTGCTAAGCCACATCTTGCAGCTCTCTTCTGCTGCTACATAGACCTGTCAAAGCAGCCGCTTTATACAGAAACGACGACGGGAGTTTCCCCGCTCATTGTGTTGTAGCTTCATCTCTTGCGATGAAGACTACGATTCGTATGATTGTCGACGTAGCTCACACATTAAACAACCATTACCGCAACATCAGCGTGATATCATTTCCGCCGTCCTATTGCCACGTTATATATCGAGCTACTGTAGAGTTGATATCCCTCCGCGATGACATGGATCGGACGGAGTGGTCGAAAGCGCTAGAAACACTCCGGGAGGCTACTTGGAACTACGGTAGAAGATGGCAGGCAGCATGTAGGTGACCTCTTCTCCGGGGTTTCTGACAAGGTCTCTTGGCTAATAATAGTGTCCTCTCTGCTGCAGCAAAATATCTGGAGTTGGTGGATAACGTCCTCATGGGCGAGCTAACCGATTCACCAGCCACCTTTAATTCGTTCCAACCTATCGAGAACGACCCTTGCTTGGTAACCTTGTTATCAAGGTAAAGATTGGATTTTAGACACTTTTGTAAATACATGACGGGCACGGTATATTTGCTGTCCAAGGCCGACGCCAGGGGGGTGGTCTTAGAATGGACCCATAGAACACATTGAGACTTTGATACTCCCTGTAACACAACGCTATGGTTAGTCGGGTGGAATCTTTTGCTTGACATATGGCCCTTGAGCCTGGCAGAGACGGGATAAAGCTTTGCTAAGTAGCATCCTGACAGCTTAAAGCCTGCACTGGCGGAGTTGCGAAGTGGGGCCAAGAAATGGCAGCGCCGAACCTAATCGCGGGCGCTTTCGGCCGCAGTCTTGTAAGTGGTGGACCGTGAGTAGCCTCGACCGTTTGACATAGGATGGGGATTGACAGTCTAGATGGTGGTGATTTCAAAGCGTCAAAGCATGGGGATTACAGAAGGGGGGTGATGTATGTCGAGTCATGGCTGTCTATCGAAATAAAGGCGAGTTGCTGTTGCTGCTGCTTGCCTCCTCGGGACTGGCATATATAGGTGAGTCTTTGCCTTCAGTTTGGACACAAGGACATCCATCATCATCAGTACGGTTCAGCATAAGGAAAGGGCCTTGACTTCTTCTTAACCAAAGAATAAACATCATCGTCTGTCAAAATGGTCACCGTTGCCATCGCCGGAGGTAGCTCAACCATTGCCTCCAACATCATCAACGCCATCCTCGCCACCAAGAAACACCAGCTCGTAATCCTCAGCCGCTCTCCGCAGCCCGAACTCGAAAAGCGAGGTGCCATAATCAGGACTGTCGACTACAGCTCCCATGAGCAGCTGACAAAGGCCCTCGAAGGCGTCCACACGGTCCTCAGCTGCGTCTGGTCCTACGGCCCGGAGATTAAGACGTCGCAGCTTGCTCTGCTGGAAGCTGCCAAGGCGGCAGGCGTGAAGCGATTCGCGCCGTCAGAGTGGGCAGTCCCCGTGTACAACAAGATCGGCTACTATCTGCCCAAGGCAGACGTCTGGGAGGCGGTCCAGAAGTCGGGTCTGGAGTACACCCGCTTCATCGTGGGCGTCTGGCTCAATCTCTGGGCTCGTGGGGCGCCTCGGAAGGAAGCCGAAGGGCTTGCGGGCTACAAGGGGCCGGCGTTCTTGGTCGACGGCGTAGAGCACGCGGCTTTCGTCCCCGGAGACGGCTCGGACAAGGTTGCCGTCACGGACATGAGGGACATTGGCAAGTACGTCGTCGCGGCGCTTGATTTTGAAACCTGGGAGCCGGACAGCGTGATTGTGGGCGACAAGATTACCATCAACCAGCTCGTCTCGCTTCTCGAAAAGTATACAGGGGAGGCATTTAAGAAGACGTACGTCTCCGCGGAGCAGATCAAGAGCGTGATTCAGAGCAAGCCGGACCCGGCGACGCTCATGATCCATGAGTTTATGAAGGTGATTACGGAGGGGGATTTCGATATCCAGCCTACTATCAACCAAAAGGTTCCGGAAGTGAAGCCGACGACGCTTGCGGAATTCCTGGCGACGCATTGGGGGAGGGAGTAAGGGGGCATCTCGGCGGATGCGTTACTTGTGGTGATGGGGTTTGGTGTTGAGAGTCTGTTTGTAGAGTTGATAGATTTGATATACACTGTTGAAGGCACTGAGTCTGATAACAAACCATGGTTTTAGAAAGACGTGATCAATGCTGCAGTGGAGTGTTTTGGACGCCGTCGACTGTCATTGGCAAACATCATGATCGAATCGCACTTTGGCTTTACAAATCCAAATCAAGGCTCAACGTAGGGAAAAAAAAAAAAAAAGAACGCCGATTAATTTAGCCTGACAATATCATGCGATTTATACACAGATGTCGGCAAGAAACTGTGTTGTGAATTGCAAAATGGCTAGCTGGAATGGTATAAACCGGCGGCGTTGTCGTTAAAAAGTCCGATTTCTGCAAACCACAAAAAGGACGCATCACCAGCGCCCCCATTTCCCCCCATTCAAATCCCCCATCACAATTCTCAACCCCAAACTCACAATGTCTCGCTGGTTGGACAAGGCGGAACTCGTCCTGCCGCGCCCGGGCAGAGCATCCAAACAACCACAACCGCCAATCTCTGGTCCAACTGAAGCAGCCTTCACGGAGGCGTTTGGTGCGCTCCTCCCGCCCGCCAAATTCATCAACACGACCAACGGCAAGGCTGCCTACTATGAGCTGCTCCCTTCGTCCGCCGCAGACGGCGCTTCGACGCCCGATCGCGTGCTTCTCATCCACGGCGTACAGACTCCGGCTCTGGGCATGCTCCCGCTGGCTCGCGCTCTGCAGACGTCGTTCCCCCAGACGCATTTCGTGCTGCTCGACCTCTGGGGCCACGGGCTGAGCGACACACCCCTCGTCCCTCACGAGGCGAGCCTGTTCCATCAGCTGCTGGATGAGCTGCTGGATGTGCTGGACTGGCCCTCTGTGCATCTCGTGGGCTTCTCCTTCGGCGGCGCCTTGACAGTGGGATACGTCGCCTCGCGGCCGTCCCGGGTGCAGAGCTTTGCGCTTGTCGCCCCCGTCGGACTCCTTCACTCTTCAGACTTTTCACCCGAGGAGCAGGCTCACCTGCGCGGCGACGACGAGACTGCCGCGCAGAAATGGGTGGTGCAGGACGTGCTGGAGGGCGGCGAGCTGGTCGTACCCGCCGACTGGAAAGAGAGGGTCGCGAGAGGCGAGGTCGTCGCCGAGGCTGTGCGGGAATGGCAGATGCATGAGCATCCTGGACACTTGGCTTCCGTCGTGGCCATCTTTAGAGACGGCGGCGTCTTGGACGGCGACGCCGAGTTTGCCAGGGCGGTGCGTACGGGCATCCCGTCGGTTGCCGTCCTCGGCGAGACGGATGATTTGTGCAGCCAGCAGCAGCTGGTTGAGCTTGGCCTCACCAATGTCTTTGTCGTTCCCCAGGCTGGACATGCGGTGGTGAGAGACCGGGCGCCGGAGGTTGCTGCCTTGATTGGCGACTTTTGGAGGAAGCTTGGCAAGAGTATTGATTGAAATTAGACGCGATGAAATGAAGTGGTTAGACTAGAGCATCCTAGGAGATAGAATAGACCACCTGCTTTCTATCATTGTCAAAGTGATTGTTGATTTTGCTGGCAGAGGATGGTTGAGTGCTACCCTAATGCTCGTTGAGATGAGATGGCGATTATATCATTTGTTTCTAAGGGGGGGATTGATTTATGACGCAGCAAAGACATGCTGCTTATACCAAAGGGGATCTCTGAGGAAGTGAAGGCTTATATCTTTAAACTGTAAAAATATTGATGTCTTGCTACCTAGGTCCGGTATAGTGACCTCAAGGCTCTTCCCTCCAACTCATTGAACTAGACTTACACTCATCTTATGCACCTCTTGTGTACTTACGCGACATGTGATCTTCATTACCCGTACATAGCTTCCACTATTGCTAGACAAAAGTTTGCAGATGCTGATATGCAAACTTGTAACTAGTCTTCATTCAATCTGCATGTAGCGACTAATTACGTTATGTTTAGAAATGTTACTCAACGCCTTTCAGAGGATCACGATTACAATTACTTGTAAAAAGTCAAGGCATACGGGACCTGTGTCAATGATCGAGTAGAGCAGGAAACACCATTTGCCAGCATGGTGGTTGGAACTCTGAAAAGGGCCGAATCCGTTGACAGCCCTCTGAATGGATTGCTGTTTTCATGTTCGTCCACATGCAATTGCTGTCTTTCACAAAGACTCTGGCATAAATCGCATCCAGGCTGCTTGGGGAAGCTCCGTCACTTGGGCGTGTCTCTCCATCACTTCATCAGCATCTCACACAATACTGCAGAGTCAATAAGCAATCTGCGGAATCCTTTGAATTATCCAACTTTTCAAGTAGCTTTGCGTCATGTCTTTACCAAGCTATCAGCTCAATGCTAAAGAATTGTTCTCCAAGCACAAGTAATCGGCTCTTAGGTGGCGTTCTGCTGTGAACCTCGGCTGTACTAGGGAGATTGTCTCCTCCATAGGAGTAGTTCGGTAAGACGAAACCACAAAAACGAATCTCATCAAGGGAGTGAAAATTGACAGCCATTTGATGTCACCTTTGTGATGCTAAATGGCGACAGAATCTTGAAAATACGCCGGATGGCAGCCGTCTATGAAATTATGGAGAAAAAAACACTCAACGTCGGTGAGGAACCACTTGGCAGGGCCCAAGTCAATCCCACCGACCATTGGATTTGTTGGTGGAAAAATTCCGTAGTTACAACTACTTGCCTATGGCTGCCATTAAAGTTATGAGCATGTAGGGAAGGTTATGTGCCGGCTGCAGTATTATTCCTCTTCTGGTCTCGCTATGCATTAGCCTCGTGTCGTTGCTTTGCTTGATTGTTCATTCAATCAGGCAAACCCTCTCGTCACAGAGACAGCGACCGCTTGGTGAGGGATTATGAGTCGCCGGGCTCAATGATAACGGAGCAAAAAGGGACCCAAGTTAGCTGCGCCTAAGTCTCAAACCAGCGGTCTCGCTTAGAAGATCGAGACCATCTACGAAGGTATACGGTCATTTCTCCTTTGAAAGTGGGCAGCATGAATGACACAATATCTGCTCGATTCAATCGAACCACAATGATTGTCCTGATACGCAACAATAAAGCCAGAACTGGAAAGTCGCTTTCAACAGTCTACAAAAAAACATGCCAAGCAGATAAGGAACTGGGCGGAAAGACCGAGAGCCTCCGAGCTGTAACCTTGGATAAGCGGTGGAGCGTGGAGAAAGAGTCGCGCAAAGCCAGTGCTCGACCCTGCAATATCGCCGCTACCACCTTGACAGTTCAAGCCACATGTTTTCTGCATCTCAAAAGTAAAAATAGACTGGCAAGTTTATCCACCAAACGTAAGCCCATGGCATGTCATGCAGGTCGCCTGGCCCGGAGGATCCATGACTGCAAAAAAGCAACCTTGTTTAGCAGACAAATCAAAAATAGCCCGAATGGACAGACCTTGTCGGCGAAAATCACCAATCGAAAAAAGTGCCTTCTCTCCCTACAACCCCCCCCCCCCCCCTTGGCAGCTCTGCTATTTAAGATTGCCGGTGTCCGGGGGCTTGCTCGGAGCCGGGGTGCGCAAATAAGTGGAGCAGAAGGATCCGGGGATCGGCCGCCGGCCGGAGCAAATGTGGAGCCGGGCAAGCCCTCGAGTGACATTTCGCATGCGAGCGGTTACTGAAAAGAGGCAGCTGGAGAGCTTCCCTCAGACGACTTATACCTTGATCTAGCAACTGCAATATGCAATGCGACTTTTCGTTGTCCTCAGGGCAGCTTACCAACAATGCACGCAACGTCCTGTGCAAGGGGGGGACCCCAAGTCCTAGGGTGTCATCGGCAGTCCAAAAGCCTCATGGCCCGAGCGGCGCACGCCATTGCCGTCTGTGCCGCACACGACTTACCCCGGGGGATCCTCTCGAGCACATGGCAAAGAGGACAAGAAAAAAGACGTTACAACATGGTAATGAGCACGCAGTGCCGTGTTGTTCGTTGACTGGTGGATCTTTGGGTCAGCCAGTCCCCACATAAGCCTCGTTGCGATTGTTGAAGAATAAAGACGGGAAAAAAAGTGTTTAAAACTAAATCCCACCTTCTGCATATAGCACGCATCTGCAACCCAGTATACTTGAACAGGTTAGGCAGCAATCAAAGTAAAATGACGATATGGCAGACGTCAGAAGCTTGCCGGCGATGGCCGAGGCACTTGAAGCTTCAGATCTGCAACTAAAACATTCTGGAAGAGGGGCCATGGCACGACAGCCTCCAAGATCCCTGTCCGCTCGGTGGGTTTCGGATGGTTCCGTAAAGGCAGGTGGTGTTTCAGCCGGCCCTGTTGAGTGCTGACAAGCTCCTCCAGTCTCGAGGGGGTGTTCCTCTTATTTTGCGGCGGGAGGAATCGTAGCCGACGTTTTTCTTCTGCTTGCTTTGGGACAGGAGGGAACATGGTCCTGTCTCATCCATCGTTGCTTGACGATGAGTATAATAGAAAGAGGATGGCCGCGCCCATTGTTTGCAAAAAATGCTCTGCTGCATCATCACCGGCTCCTTCAATCGCCCTCTTTTCGCCAGCCCCGGAGCTGCTCTTCAGTCGTCTTCTTAGCACAGAACATCATCGGAGAAGAAGAAGAGGAAGAAGAAAGCTTTCATCATGTTTGTAAAGACCTCCGCCTCGGCTAGCCTGATGATGGCTTTGGCCAACTGCGTCTCTGCCAGCCCGGTGCTCTTGACGAGAGACGTCGCGGTGGCCACCAACAAGCTTGTCTTGACGCCTGCTGCCTCTGTCGGCGGCTCCGACTTGGCTCTGACCAGCCAGGACAACTTCTTCTGGTCCCACGAAGAGCAAGGTATGTCTCTCTCCATATTCCATATGCTTTACCGTGTACTGACCGTGTTTCGTTCCCGGCAGGCATCCAGGCCAACTTGACGCTCAAGGCCTCCAGCAACTACCGTCTGCTCAACTCGCTCAACTTCCAGGACGTGATCGACTCCGTCAGCTGCTCCGCCTCCGCCGTCACCCTCAAGTTTGCAAGCCCCAGCTCTCTGCAGGCTGCTCAGACGGCCTGGAGCTGGGTCGGCCAGAGCGCCGGCAACTCCATCATCTACATCGCCGACGATGCCTCCTGCGGCGGCGCCAACGGCCGTCAGCCATACTCGGTCCAGAGCATCGCCTACGACGCCGGCTCCAGCACGGCGACGCTGGCCGCCAAGACGGCCAAGTGGCATGATTTCGCCGAGGATGCCTCGATTCGCATCACCGGCTCCGGCGCGTCCAGCTCCTCCAAGAGGAGCGTGAGCGACTCCGTCTCCATCAACGTCGCCCACGACTTCTCCGGCCCCATCTACAGCACCACGGTCGACGGCGTCAACCTGGGCATCGACTGCTCCGACTGCCAGACCACGGGCTCTCTCGATGCCGACATCACCATCTCGCTGTCCGACGGCTTCACGGCCTCCGTCACCACCCAGAACAACTTTGGCGTCACCTTTGGCGTCGGGCTCACGGCCTCGGGAAGCATCCCGTCCGCCATCTCCACGTCCATCCCCATCGCCACCATCCCGCTCGACGGAATCTCCATCGCCGACGTCGTCGACATCGGCCCCCAGATCACCGTCGTCGCCCAGGCCTCCCTCTCCAACATCAGCGGCCAGGCCACCGCCAGCTACGGCGTCCAGGTGACCCTCCCCGACGGCTCCGCCATCAGCCTGGGGTCGCAGTCGCCCAGCCTGCAGCCGCAGTTCTCGCCCATCGGCCCCTCCCTCAGCGGCTCCCTCTCCGCCACGGCCACCATCAGCCCCGTCATCACCCTGGATCTCGCGGCCACCTTCTTCGACGAGGGCGTGGTCGCTGGCCTGGCGCTGCAGGCCCCTTCCATCACCGCCAGCCTGACGGGCTCGGTGAACAGCGCTGGCGTCGCCGCGTGCGGTAACAGTGACGCCGCCGTGTCTGTCAGCATCAACATTGGCGCCGAGCTCGATGCCTTTGGAGGCTTCGGAGACGCCACCGACCAGCCGAACAAGGCTACCATCTTCTCCACCACCGATAACCTGTACAACGGCTGCGTGTCCATCTAAGCGTTGCATACCTAGGCCAATTAATGGTCGCGATGCTTCCTTTGTATATAAGTTCTGTGCTTTTGGATATAGGTCAATATGTATGTCAAATGTTTATATAGTGTGGAAATGTTTCTTCATAAAAAGCTGCGTGTACAGCCGTTGAATTGCGGCCACTGGTCTCAGTATGGCGAAGGGGGAAACTTTCAACAGTCCAAATCGGTACTACAATCTCATAAGCAATGATATTTACGATGAAATAATCTATACAGTATTATATATAAAAAGGTACCGATAATGTTGTTGGATCAGCTGCTGCTTTCCGCTTTGAGATCTTCGTCGACTTGGCTCTTGACAATCTCTCTCACCTTCTCCCACGAGTTCTCCACCAGCGTCACCCGCTTCTCCTTGGTCGAGAGAGCCTTCAACTCCTCAGGAAGCACCTGTTCTTCAAAGTTGAAATCGGGTTCGTCCAACAGGGCGGTGGCAACGACGCTCGAGAACTTGGCCGGGTGAGCCGTCGAGAGCGAGATGTGCTGGGTCTGCAAGCCAGTGCGAGCAATCGACCTTTCTGACGCCGTGACTCCGACGGCGGTGTGGGGGTCGAGGACGTACTTCGTCTTCTTGTAGGTGGCGGTGATGGTGGCGATGGTCTCAGCATCGCTTACTCGCTCACTCTCAAACGTCCGGCGCCCGTTTTCCAAGATCTCCTCGTGTACGGGCCCGAAGCCGCCGGTGGTTTTGAGGGACTTGTACCATGCCGTGACCTCCTGTCCAGCCTGCTTTCTGTTGAACTCCTCGTCCATGCCAATAGTTGCTGCGAAATCTAGAGACAGTTAGTTCTACGATAAATAAATACAAACATGTCGGAGAGAAACCCGTACCTCGTGCCAGGAACCACATGAGTCTCTCAAAGTTGCTGGAGACCAAAATATCCATCGCCGGGCTTACGGTCTCTTTGCAGTTTTCTACTTCTGAGCCGTTTGCATTCTGAACTGAGCTCTTCTCGTATCGGCCGGTCATCCAGAACCGATGCAAGATGTCGTTCCTGCAGTGAATATTGTCAGCAACCCGCAAAGCAACCCACAAAGATCAACTCCAAGTTCGTCAACCCGGCTGCAAATCCAGGGACTAGTTTCTTGAGGCGGCGCACGCGGATAACGCAGAAGGAGACATTGTTCAGAATACGTACTCATTTGTCGCCACTGGTTATGGAGGAGTCAGTTGTGATTTGGATAATCCATGCGAGCAGGAGAGAAGACATACCAACAAGCTTAGCTACCGGAAGGCCCATCTGCTTCGCAAAAAAACCTGCAAGAATGTTGCCAAAATTTCCTGTGGGAGTCACAAATCGAACCTTGTCTCCAATCTTGAACGAAGAAGACTGCTTGGCGAGAGAAAAGTACGAGTAAAAGTAGTAGACGATCTGGGCGAGGATTCGCGAAAAGTTGATGGAATTCACAGCACCGAGCTGCAAAGCCTCGTTGGCGTCGGGGTCGCTGAATAGGGCCTTGACGATATCCTGTCATGACGTTAACTTGCCGCTCACGAGCTTGGAGTATGCTCTATACGTACTTGGCAATCATCGAATGTTCCCTTGACGGCCAGGTTGTGGACGTTGGCGTCCAGGCAGGTAGTCATCTGCGCCTCCTGAATAGGGCTGATTCGTCCCTTGGGATGCAAGATGAAGACGGAAACATCTTTCTTGCCCTTCAGACCGTAAATGGCTGCCGATCCAGTCTACGATGGGTCAGTATCGCCCGATAGCTAGATGGAAAGCAAGCCTACATCACCGCTGGTTGCGCCAACAACAGTCAAATGGTGGCGATCTGTCAAAAGGTCAGCATCTCGCAGCCTTGATTGGCCTTGGTAGGCTGGGGCGTCATAATGGGCAGCAGTCTGCCTCGGTAAACCCACCCTTTCCTTCTTTGCCCTGATTCTTCCGCACGAGAAAGTATTCAAACAGATTGCCCAAGAATTGTAAAGCACCTTTATTCACTCGTTAGATCATCGTTATCACTGTAGCCGCAGATGACGTACAGTCCTTGAATGAGTAGCTCGGGCCGTGGAACAGCTCCAGGAGGTAGAGGTTGTCCTGCAGATGGACCAAGGGCGCAACGTCTTTGGAGCGGAAGGTCGAATAGCTTCGGTTGATGATGGCTTTTAGGTCGTCGGCAGGGATCTCGGATCTAGATATGTAGAGGCTGAGGATCTCGAAGGCCAGCTCTGGGTAGGAGAGGTCCTTCCAGCTGCGCTACAACAGTGTTCAATCATTAGCCATTGGCCCGGTTCTGTGGTGTTACGGTATAAAAATTGATGGCGCGACATGGAAGGACGCAATGCAGCGTACGTACCCAATCATCCGCGGATGGAATCTTGTGCGGTAGGAAAAGGCCCCCATCGGCTGCGAGTCCCTTGAGGACAACGGTCTCAAACGAGAGCTTTCAGAAATTGGATTAGCAGCTTGCCCGATGCATTGATTGACGGCGAAGGAAAAAACCAACATCGTAGTCGCCGCCTCTGGTGGATAGATACACCTGCGACTCGGTGTGAGTCTTGTCCGCCGAGTGGTTCGCCATTGCCTTTGCAATCGTTGTGTTGCTGGTGTTTGTCCGTCTGTCTGTCTGTCTGGACAACTCTGCGCCCCTCCGAAAGGTGGGTAGGTTTTGAGCGTCAGCCGCCGGAGGATCAATCGGCCGGCCGACACCGGAAGGCCTCTGTTACATGTAACTCTAGGCGCCCCCCCAAGTTGGGGAGTCACTGGCGCCTAAAAAATGCAGTGGCAGCTTGAGCTACTCGTTGCAAGCAGGACTGCTAAAGCTCCACACCAAAGGTTAAAATTGGTACTCGGTTTTAACGTGCAGAGAAAGGCGATGAGTTTTGTTACTTTTCGCTAGGATATCAATTCGCTTAACAGAATAGATAAAGCCTTTGAGTATAAGGTCGATGCAAAATTTCAACGCCTTGAAGCAGTGTTTTTTTTTTTTTTTTTTTTTTTCCTTTCTTTCATTCTGTTAATGGCGCCTCTATCGTATTGCACCAGCAAAGTACATGCGCTCATCAAGCATCCGCTATATTCACTATGACTGCTTATGCGCACCGAATGATAGCATGGCGTCGCTGTATATGAGCCGGAGTAAAGTACAGTGACCTAGTCACTACTTGTCGAGAAAGATTGGCCTTCTCGCTTCAGTGTGTGCATGCAAAGGCCGCGGGGGGAACCTTTTGCTGAATATCATTCATTATACTTCATGCGACTTCAGTAGCAGTGTCAAAGCAAGACAACTATATGACACTGGTATCCTTGCCCTTGTGAGTGCTAAGACACACAAGTTTTCAATCCCAAACATCTCATTCGTCCCATGTTTGTCTAGTGTCTCTTTGCCTTTGCTGCGGAATATACGGACTATATACACGTGCTATCTCGATAAGGCTCTCACAGGCCCACGGATTGACGCCAGCATAGCTAATTCAGCGGGTATGATCTGTCCTCCAGGGACCCTTGGGCACTAGTAGGTGCCGCGAGGTAGAGTTAAAAGCACTATTGCCTATGTAGGTACCTAAGGTAGGCATGCGCACACAAAGCCTGTGCTGTGCTCAGAACATTGAAGCTTCCCCCACCAACCCCCCAGCTCCCATCACGTGGCGCCGCATTATGCAATCCCCTTCAATCGTAAACAAAGGAAATCCCCCGTCCATAAGCGACTCCGCCGACACAGATACGGGAGATCGCGTCCTGCACTTCCCCATGCCTCCAACCTGAGCTCCCATCAGCTTTTGTTGCCTGCGCCGCCCATCTGGTTCTCGGTTTCCCGGCCCTCTTTTCCCCTTTTGTCGTCTGCTCCTATGACTGCAACAATGGCGGCCTCTCTCATCGGCCAGACCTTCCTCTCGTTTGAGGAGGCCTACGATGCCATCCAAAGGGCCGAGTATTCTCAGGGCTACATCACCATCAAGGAGCGGGTTAACCGTCGCAATGGCGTCGTTGTACGAGGCGAGGTGCGGTGCCGGCATAGCGGCATCTATCGCCAGTACCATTTGAGCCGCAATAAATACATCACTTCCACGCGAAAAACTGACTGTCCCTTCTTCTTCATCGTCGCTCGACGTACCCGAATGGCCGACTACATCATCTCTGCGCGGTCGTGCCAGCACAACCATGAGCCTGCCAGCATGGAGGAGCTGCAGACCAAGGTCCCCCGTCCCTTTGGCATCCAGGACCTCTTCCAGCTCGTCGAAACGCGGCTGCAGGCCGAGGGAGCATCGACGAGTAACGTCGCTCGTGAGATATGCAACGAGCGACCTACCATCAACATCACCGAGGCTGACATCTTCTTCATCCAACGTAAACTACGGGAAGGCCAATTCTATGCCTCCACCGAGGCCTTCATCAATAGCCATAAGCCCAAGAAATCCTGACCCGTGTGCAGGGATGCAGGGCATGTTGACGGCTGAAAGTTTCCAACGGGGACAAAGCAGGCATTGTTAGAAGCAAAACCACCACAGCGCTTTTGCGACAACAGGGCGACGGCATCGGTGGGTGGGGTACCTCTTTAACGCGGGCCAGGTCTTGGATAGCGTTGTATGCGCATGATATTCCCTACTCTATTCTGCTAGTGCGGATCTGTCTACATCATCCTGCCTTACCCAAAGTGGAAATGGCATCGCGACGCCAGACTGATCGTGGCCACATACTCCGTTCTCTCTCTCTCTCTTCATAGACGCTTAGCACACGCAGGCAAGGCTCCGGTTGGCGGCTGCCTCTGGTCGAAACATGGAATTCGGCACATCTGCAGAGCAGGGCTGTACAATCGCGGCCCCACCAGTCTCAAGTAGCGTTGTCATGGCCCTCGCGTCGTTCCATACTAGGTGGCGGGAGGCTCTTGAAGAGACCAGCTTATACGGGTCGGGGCTATGGAAACAACAACACTGCAAGGCATCACCATGAAAGGAGCATATGTTGGACGAAATGGCTTACAAGTTATGGACTGGAGATTCTCTTCTACCCAGATTTCTTGCCAATTCGACTCAATTCTCATCGTCATCTGTAGCCTTCACATCCTCTAGTCAAGACGTCTCAAATTCAGCATATTAAAGAATCTCAATGCTTGACCTCATTTATACTGTACGGGTCACTAATGCTGATAAGCGTGTTCTCGGGGCCTCAAGTTATGCGGCGAGCTAACGTGCCCCTTCTATGCCTCAACATCATGAGGCTTTTTTATCCTAGCCAGACGCACGATCCACGACGCCGAAAATGCCTCCTAGGATCAATTCTAGCCGTATCTTAAGGACATGCACATGAATATCTGCGAGTATCGGCAGTGAACAGGGCGCATTCGAGGACGACTTGGTGCCAATTAGTGTGATAGACACTTCTCCTGATATCAGAAGGCCGTTCAAGACGTATTGGGAGGCCTTGATTTCCACTGGATTGACAAGGATCTGGAGGGAATATTGATGGCCTAATCCGGCTTCACTTTTATGGCAAGAGGGAACCCCTGTTTGTCATTTCTCATGGATGTGTCAGCGTTTACTGTTGTGCTGAGCAGCCTTTAAACTGCATGTGGATTCTGGAACTATGGAAATGGGATTTAACCCGATGCACATATGAAACGCTTTCATATTTCCATGTTCTACGGGGAATTTTTCTATCCGACAGCATAGTCATAGTCTCCCATATTGCCTATCTCATACCACGTTTCGCAACTTGGCTTACTCAGGTGTAGATCGCCTTTCAACCTCTGGTATCCTTAATACCAAGGTTGATCGCTACCAACTCTTTGATAACACAGTTCATCTCATTTTCTCTCTTATATGATCACTGTCTTATGTTTCTAGGAGATTGCCAAGATTAGCGCATACGCTCTTCATCTCATGCTTTCTCTTCCCTCACACCTTGCAAAACTCAAATCACTGAGCAGCTATAGTTCGTCTCTTGTTTCCCTAACCGCGCCTGGGCTTTTATGCAAATCCAGAATGCCATCGACGGTGGCCCTCAAATGTGAGAAAAGGGGAGCATCCTCTCCCAATCCCCAAGCAAACACGCCGCCGAGGCTCAAGTCGCCTAGAACTCGAGGCACCTTCGCTTCGATCGTCTGAGGTGTATCATACGACCACCACCTTTTTTCTTCGGCATCCCAATATCCATAGCTTCCGTCCTCGTGATAGTGACCACGGCTCTGGGCCTTGGCGAAGGAACCGGACAGTTCTACGGGGACCTCATCATGCCAGCTGAAAGCCGCAGTCTTTCCCAAGTCGGCTCCGTTGACTGGATCCTCCAACAACTGGGTGCGGCATCCTAGTGGATGTTGGGCATCACACTCTTCGGTCATGAACCATTTGACATAGTAACCGAGGCCAAAGTTTAACCTGTGCGGCGGCGCACCGCGGTCCATGTATCGCTTTATTGCGTCCCAGGTGTCTGTCACGCCGCTGTGGTGCTTGACGACACTGTCGCGGCGATTCATCATATCGTATGTCATGACGTTGATGAAGTCGACTTGTTTCACAATGGATGGAACAGTCGAGTTAGTAAACGCCATCATGTCTCGTTCCAATGCTGGGACAGCAATTGAGAGCAGCTTCTGGGTACCCAGAGCGGAACGGAGTTCTTGCAGAAGGAGCATGAAAGCTTCAATCTCCCATTCTCGTTTGGAGTTTGGAATCATTTTGTAATCGTCACGGTTTCCTCTTGAAAATGATTAGCTAGCGTCGTTTTCCAATGGAATATTTCATTTACTTGAAAACCTACCCAGGATACTCCCAGTCGATGTCGACGCCGTCGGCTCCTGTAAGGTCAACCATGGCCTTCACTTGATTAGCCCATCGCTTTCTCGACGAATTATTCTGCGCAGCGTCTTCAAATCCTGTGGAGTCTCCCCAACCACCGATTGCTATCATGATCTTTGTGTCTGCATTGAACTGTCTTCGAACCCTATTTACGGTTGTAAAGAGGGGAAATGCGGCCGGTGTCTTGTCTACGTTGAAGACGTCAGAGCGCATGAATGCCAGTATTACATGGGTGATGTTCCGGACGAGGTATTTATCTGAAGGAACTACATCATGCTGCCTGTTTGACGGTCAGAACTTCAATTCAACGCGTGGTGGCTTTGGTGACGGTCAACTTACCCCGTGAGATACATGATGCATCGAGGAGCTTGGTGAGATGTGGATGCGAACAAACCGGTCGCCATGGCTATCCATACTGCCCAAAAGAAGATCATGCGATTCATTGTCAAAAAGAAAGATAGGATTCTTTGACAATCGTAAGCTATCGTGGTTGGAAATCACTTGTAGCTTTATGTTGCGATACAAGAGCCTGGTTCTGATCTTGATCCTGCTTGCGCTTTAATGGACAAGTGTCATTTCAAAGGTGATGATGAATTGAAGCTAATCTAGGGCATGGCTTAAAAAGAGCCTGAATTAGTTTTGACTGATGTCTCTTTCAATTTGCTTCCAGATTCTCATGTTCAACTTCAAGTCATAGAGAAGCAAAGGGTCGCCCAAGATGGCATCGAGACCGATGTCCACAGTGTACACAGTGCGCAATGTGCGCAATCTAATCTACAGGAAAGTTCGATTCCTCCGATCTGCAAGATTCTCTCAATATTTTTTTCAACGGGCATCAGCTGATGCTTCAGGGACCAATTGGGTCCAACGCAAACATTTCCTTGACTCTGAAACTGGTTGTCGCGTTATGAAATCGATGTTCTAGGACAAGTTATATACTTGCAGCGCCCACATCCTCTATTTGTGCACGACTTTGCAAGTAGTGTTTTTTAAAAGCAGCCCTGCTGCTATCCAGCCTGTCATGTTCGAAAACACCTGCACCCTCCCGCTTCAGGCGGACATTTTCGCCACGGCGCTGCATCCGACAGAGCCTCTACTGACTGTTGGACTATCCAATGGTGTTGTCGAGACCTTTCGACTGCCGCCGGGCAGTTCTTCGGACGATAGTGCCGACGGAGACACGAGCGTGTTGAGCGACGGGCGATCTATGATTGACTCGGTCTGGCGAACGAAGAGACACAAGGGCAGCTGTCGCTGCTTGGCAAATTCCCATGATGGACAACGTAGGTGCTCCTGTGCAGCGGTTTACCCTCATTTTTTCGCTTTTGCAATGCTGACAGACGTGTAACATAGACCAATACTCTGCCGGCACAGACGCGCTGATCAAGCACTACGATACTGCGACGGGCCGAGTGATTACCAAGTTTGCGATTCCGACAAACACATCGCAGCCAGACGGCCCTGCGCTGCTGCATGTGCTCAATCCAATGAGCCTCCTTCTGGCGACCGATACTGGTGCCTTGCACCTCGTCGATTTGCGCGACGGCGCGCCTGGCAAAAAGCCTGCGCAAACACATTACCCTCACTCCGACTACGTCTCTTCCATCACACCGCTGCCGCCGTCAGAAGAAAGCACCAGCGGGTTTCCCAAACAATGGGTTAGCACTGGAGGGACGACTCTAGCAGTCACGGACGTACGGCGAGGCGTGCTGGTGCGCAGCGAGGATCAGGAAGATGAGCTTCTAAGCTCCTGTTTTGTACCTGGCTTGGGTCCCAAGAGGAACCGAAACAACGGCGTGGTGGTCGTCGGGTCTGGATCAGGCGTGTTGACCATGTGGGACAAGGGGGCTTGGGATGACCAACAAGAACGAATCATTGTGGATTCGTCCAAGATGGGAGGCGAGAGTCTAGACGCCGTCGTCATGATACCCAAAGAGCTAGGGCTCGGCAAGAAGGTGGTCTGCGGCGTTGGTGATGGAAGCCTTAGAATCGTGGACTTGGCGCGAAGAGAGGTGGACATGTCGCTGAACCTGCGCCACGACGACGTGGAAGGCGTCGTCTCGTTGGGATTTGACTCGGAGAACCGGCTCATTAGCGCGGGCGGCCGAACGGTCAAGGTATGGGAAGAGCTGTCAGAGCTCCAAGGCAGCGGAAGTGAGAGCGAAAGCGAGGACGACGAGTCAGACGAGTCAGACGATGAAAAGGCTCCAAACGGCAAAGGCAAACGACCTGCTGAGAGCGACAGTGACGACGACAGCGACGATGACAGTGATGATGGGCTGGAGGAGATGAAGCAGCGGGCTAAACGAAGAAAAGAAATGCAAAAGAAGAAACTGGGCCCCATGGGTGCCCACGGTATCTTGGGTTTTGACGGCTTGGATTAAGGAGGCCAGTTTGACCTCTTTTCTATTACAAGACAAGCTGCGGCAGCGCGAGAGAGTTAATCATACCTCTTTTTTTCTTGTTGACTTGTGATGATACCTAGCCGACTGCCGTACGTTGGCACTACGTACATACGCATCATGAAAGAAAGTTGAAGCCGGCCCCAATGCTTCCGTTAGGTTGGCTCCCTTTTGTCTGTGTACTTGAAGGATTCTATAGAATGTTAATGTACATAGATAGAGAAAAAGAAAAAAATGCCACGCGCGTCGATAACCAAAGACTCCCGTGCTTCGACGACCTAGAGCGGCGCGGCGTGCCTCTTGTAGTTTGTTCCGAGCGAGTCAAGTCGACTGACCTCTTCGTTCCCTTTTTCTTTCCCCCACTGGCCACTACTGCCTTATCCGCCACTTGACCTGATGATGTCCTCTTCCAACCAGTACTACTCGAGGGACTGGACCTCTCTTGCAGCTTTGTGTGTCAAGAAGCCTAGCTGACGCTGGATAGCGTCAAGTGCTGCGACAAGCCTAGGCAAGAGGTAAGATGGCTTGACATTTTCATTCAGGATGAGCAGATTTTGTAACAAGGCCAAGAGGCCCATATTGTCCATGCAACGCCATTTGCTAGCGGCGAGCTGGGAATAATGCTAATGATCTTCTTATGTGCTTTCAGACCCCAGGCAGATGAAGATAACTCCACTGAGCAGCACCGCTCCTCGTCGATGTGCATATCGCTGCATCTGCACCATCCATCACCAGGGCAGCAGCAGCAGCAGCAGCAGCATCAATAGCATCAGGTCCAGCTACTGATGGTGCAGAAAACCGTTTCGTGCGACTCGTCGTGAGCTTCTCATCATAGATGATAACCGTCGGCAAAGGGGTTTTCCTCTCGCTGGGTGCATCGCCCCCTTCGTCGCCATTCCTGGAACCCTCGAGGTCAACCCTCTCCTTTCTCCATTGCGAAACATCATTATCAGCTCCGCTATGTGTCGTCGGAATGCAAATATGCGGAATTTCCATTTTCAAGGCGATGCCTCTCGCCATCGCAACGGCAGAGGCGCTTCCCACACTGATGACGGCGTCGCGGCCGGTGAGGACAGGCGGGGCGGCTGGTGTATCCGAACTGCAGATTAACGTATCGAAGTTTGGGAGGAGAGAGCAGATCCGCTTCGCAAGCGAGAGACGAGACGGGCTGAAGATGATGAGAGGCGAGGAGAGGCAGAGCTTGTTGAGCTCCGTGGGGAGATGGGAGATGGCGCCGGGACCGAGGACAACACGGGGTGCTTCGGGCTTGGGATCGAGAGGATGGGTCAAGCGGCGACGGCGGGTGCGGCCTCGAGAGCGCGAAGAGCGAGAACGGGACAAAGAAAGAGAAAGCGACTGAGATAAAGATCGAGAGAAGGAACTGTTTGGCGAAGGAGTTACTCTCACGATGGACGACCGGCCAGACCGGCGAGAAGATGGCATTACTTTTGCCGATGCTTGTTCAGAGAAAAAAGCAGCCAAAAAGACCAGTACTACGTGGTGTTGGTGCCAACGGAGAGATCCATTTATAGCAGATCTTCAGGAGCTACGGAAATAATGTGCAGCCTGCCATCTACCCATTTCCTAAAAAATAAAAAATCCCCCCCAAAAATACGTAAGTTAGCATGGGAGGGTGGCGAGAGATGGGAATTGTGAAATTCCCCATAGTTCCAGCGAACAGGATCCCCGGCAAGCTCGAGATGCTTGCATGTGGCGCGGGCTTGGCAAGACCCTTGAAAAAGCGGGCGAGGAAGGGAAAAAGGAAAACCATCGCGGATCCTCCAAAAAGGTCGGGCCGTAGCCGAAGGGGGCCAGGATCTGCATATGCGCAGTATTGTGGTGCAAGTGTACGTATGATTCTGGGTGAGGAAAAAGAATCCAAAGAAACGAGGCGCCACGGGATGGCTCTAGGGGAGTCTGATTGGTAGAGCGTGGCGGAATGGGCTCCTTAGGGGGGGCAAAAGGCAGCGGGATCGAGTCTTGGTTCGTTCCCCTTGCTTTCTATTAGTCTCTGTTGGACGGCGATTCATTGGGAGACGCGAGGTATGTTTTAAGTGGTTCGTAGCTGGCTTCACTTTATTTTTCTGTCGAACCAACTAATGGGGAAAAGGAGGAAGCTTTCCCGATATTGGGTCAAAAGAAGACCTATGAGAACCGAGGGATGCATCAAAAATGCTACGTCCAATTTAGGAGCATATCGTCCGTCTAGCGGCTTTGGCTTGCCGTGCTTTTCCTGCCTGTTTCAAGCTAAGAAAAGACACTTGACGAGGATAAGGCGGGTGGCGGCCGGGAACAGTCAGGGATTATTGGAAGCCATCGACTTGATAGTTGCGGACGTCTTCCGAGAGTGTACTACCTAGGTATTCGTATCAAGAGCTGGTACATATATCTGAGGCCAATGGTTTGCTCTGACCGAGGTGTTTCGACTTGGCAGTAGACGCATCGTCGAAAGGGAGTGGAACCTTGTTCGGTGAAAGCGAGGGGACTGAAGCTATTGCCACAGATGCCTGCGACCCGTAATACGGGAAAAGGTATGTGCAAGCTTTAGTTCTGCAGCTTCTAGCTCTCTGTTGAAACTCGGCAGCCCGTGATGCTTCCATGAGTAGGTCTGTGTGGGACAACAAGACGAAACCTGCTCGGATGTTCCGACTGGCTTTCTTTATTGTAAATATGCTGTGGAAAACAAGCATTAGTTCATTATCAAAATAAGGCAAAGTAACCTTCTAGGAGATTCTAGCCACCATAGAATGTTGTTCTTCTAAGCGCACAGTCTCCATCTCTGTCTGTCGGCTTGTTTCGGTAGTCTGGACCCCAGAAATGGATGACATCAAGATGCGCTGTACAGCCTTACCAGGGGGGTCGAATCGACGATGAATTGATTTTAATTCAAAACATCACGCACTTGACCCCCCGAAACTGCTGTGACGTCCATTCTAGAAGATAAACATCAGTATGTACAGAGTACAGCCTCTGCCATTCACCATCCTCACAGGGTAGGCCATGCATCTCTCAGGCAGATATCGAGCGACTTACATGAATTAGCTCTCGTCACCAAACCCGATCAACGGTCATGCAAAAAGCGATTCAGGTTTTGAAAATTGGATAGCACAGCCAGCAAGGCCATCATGCCATCTGGAAACCCGTTCACAGATGTACGTCATTATGCTGATCCCGCACCTTGAGTGGTCTCACATCTCGTGATCGGCTGTATGGCATGACCCTTTGTCAGCGTCCAGATATTGTATCACGATGATAATAGGGCACTCAGCTCTTCTTTTCACCACACAAGTACCTTTTCTTGCTTCATGCAAAACGCAAGCCTATATTCTGTCCTCTACCGGATACGAGATTCCATGTAAATGTCTGAATGCCTCAGGCAGCCGCAGTCAAACGAACTGGTGCTGAGGAGGAAGCCACGATTTGCGCAAGCGCGACACACCTGCCGCAGGTGCATATACTGTACGACACATAAGTAGTAAGCAAAAAGTACTATGTACGGCAACTTGAGACAATTTCCCCTCCCTGCATCCAATTCAACCAAATGAGCGTCCTCAACAATGGATCTCTCGAATCGACCCGCTGTTAGCCTCACAGCATCGGGATCAGATCTCAAAACTTGAAAACGATTTGCTGCAAGGCCGGCTGACCGACAGGCCACTTATACCATAGCCGCTATGCGATAAGCGATGATCTGCGAAGCAGCACCGTACGCCGACAGCTCTCAAGACTCGGAGAACGCCTTCTTATCACTCTGGCATCAACGGAGCTCGCCGAGCTTTATCAGCCATGCGCGCAGAATGTAGCTACAGCTGAAGCTCTTCCGGCTGTACAGGCCCAGAGGAGGGCCGCCTGCCGTCCGTCCGTTCATTGAGCCTGTTGCCCGGGCAGATAACGACTCCAAACGAGCTTCTTATCGCGAGCAACAGCTATCACGTATCAGCCAGCCATTGAACCCCCATGCATCTGCAATCAGTCTCCACAGAGATCCCGGACCCAGACTATCCCTGCTATGCCTACTTGGTTTAACCCCACAGGAAAGGGTCTGCTTTCTCCGGGGCCTCATCCTGCCGGCACCTAGGCCACGAATGTGCAATGCAACTCTGTTCGCTGCCATGGTTGTAGCCTCGTGTTACCACTGCGCGAGGAAGTCGTACTATGACTGATGGAAATGCGGAGTATTAGTACGAGCATAGTCTCACATGACTTTTCCGTCAGGCCGCCGAGTTCGTTGCCGATCTAGGCTGTTTGAAGATGAGCGAACTACTACTACTGTGTCACATAGGCATCGACAATAGCCGGTGTTGCACAGATCTTCCGCACAATGCGCCGATCAGAGCGTCATACTGTTCTTTGGTACATCCCTTTGACCAGTCCGCGTCTTGCTTTGTGCCAGCGACGTTTTAGCAGATTGCCATTGCCCATTGCTGGAACTATATGAGGCGGTGGTTGCGAAGCATAAAAATCCAGAGAAAAATTCTACTACTGTAACGACTAACCATCCCATTGACTTTTCCTACACGGCCGATCTATCCACCCCCTTCATCCACTCACAAGACAACAAAGATAAGCAGGCCAGGGCCTCCTAGCCCGCCCATCCACACCATTCACTAATCGCTGGGGGAATAAAGCGATTGATATTACTAGTCTGTTTCTTATCGCATCTCAAAAAGTGGGAAACAGTAAAAAAAAATATCACTTAGAACTGATAAGAAGCATATTCCGGTGCCGGCTCTTCAATCTGTTTTTAGCTCTTCTATTGTCCTATCATTCCCTTTATTTCGTACAATCCCTTTATATGAGAAAACTATCAGTGAGACTTATGAGTTTCTCCTGCGCCTCCCTGTTACATTGTTCCTGCATATATGAGAATTTGATCAATTGAACCATCGGCTTCAGCAGGTTTGCCACCAACAACCGCCAGGACTCGACGCCTTTTTCCTGACCAAGATTTACCATTTCGTGTCTACATCATCTCCGGTCATACCACTCTGTCCAGTATGGATGAAGGCACCGGTCCCACGACCATCACGCCCGAGACTACTCCTCGTCGCTCCCTCGGTAGTCGCATTCGGTCTCTCCGCCGGGCTTTCACAACTCGCGAGGGCCTCCTCGGCAATTACGACTATGCCGTCCTCTTCCGGCCTAATATCCCGTTCATATCCAAGGGTGGAGCAGCGAGAAAGAGTCCTTTCTTCGGTCTCAACGACCGCATGCCTGTGGTGCTGGCTCTGCTCTTAGGTTTGCAACACTCGCTGGCTATGCTAGCCGGTATCATCACGCCGCCGTTGATTCTCGCGGGAGCAGGGGGGGCCAACTTGCCGGCTGAGCAGCAGCAATACCTCGTCTCTACAGCATTGATCGTGTCGGGAATCTTGTCTAGCATACAGATTACTCGCTTTCACATCTACAAAACGCCGTAAGTCCAATCCTCCATTCGAAATTACAACTACAATTTCATCTACAGGGGCCGTAAGAAAACTAAAACATATCGCAGCTATTACCTCGGAACTGGTCTGATATCCGTCGTGGGCATCAGCTTCAGTATCATTCCGGTCGCCCAAGGTGCGCTCTCTCAAATGTACGCCAACGGATTTTGTCCTTCTGACGCTTCTGGCAATCCGTTGAGCTGTCCCCGCGGATATGGTGCCCTGCTGGGAACCTGTGCAGTCTGCGCCCTGCTCGAAATTCTCCTGTCCTTTATCCCACCACGCATTCTGCTCCGCATGTTTCCCCCCATCGTCACAGGCCCGACGGTCATGCTCATCGGCATCAACCTCATTGAAAGCGGCTTCGAAGACTGGATGGGTGGTAGCGGCTGCACGACCTCCGCATTGTGTCCCAGCGCTGGGGCGCCACATGCTCTGCCTTGGGGTTCCGCCGAGTTTCTAGGTCTGGGATTCAGTGTATTCGTGACCATCTTACTCTGTGAAAGATTCGGCTCTCCGATCATGAAGTCTACCTCTGTCGTCCTAGGTCTGCTGGTCGGATGTATAATCGCTGCCGCCTGTGGTTACTTTGATCGATCCGGTATTGATTCGGCCCCAGTCGCCTCATTCATCTGGATACATACTTTCCCCTTGTCTGTCTATGGACCGCTGGTGCTTCCTGTTCTCGCCGTCTTTATCGTTTGCACTACCGAATCGATTGGTGACATTACGGCCACCTGTGACGTCTCCCATCTCGAGGTTGAGGGCATGATCTTCGAGTCTCGCATCCAGGGAGGCATCCTGGCAGATGGCCTCAACGGTTGTCTCGCCGCCCTGATGACAATGACTCCCATGAGCACATTTGCCCAGAACAACGGAGTCATTGCTCTTACTCGCTGCGCCAACCGCAAGGCCGGCTACGCCTGCTGCATCTTCCTCCTCATCATGGGCATCTTCGCCAAATTCGCTGCCGCTCTCGTCGCCATCCCGTCCGCTGTACTGGGTGGCATGACTACCTTCCTCTTCTGCTCCGTCGCCGTATCTGGGATAGCCATCATCTCTCGAGGTGTGCCTTTCACGCGCCGCAATCGATTCATCCTCACCGCTGGTCTGGCCCTCGGATACGGCGCGACCTTGGTGCCGACCTATTTCAATCACGTCTTTACCTACTCAGGCGACAATAAGGCGCTGCAGGGCTTCCTCGACGCCATTACCCTCGTCATGGAGACTGGGTTCGCCGTCACTGCCGTTGTATGCATGATATTGAACTTGACGATCGAGGAGGAAATGGAGGATGACATTGACGGCGAAGTCGATGGCGTCCAGAGCGTTAGCCCTAGTACTGTTGGAAAATATGGCCAGAACAATGAGAGCGACGAGATACGAAATATTGGCGAGGGTAGTTCGACACATACCATTGGCGAAAAGCAAGCCTAAGCTGATTAAATGGTTGGCTTGAAAGGCAACAGTTGAAAACGAGAGAATCTTTTGACATGACGGTTTTCGCGTTCGAAATATTATATACCCCCCACGAAGCGTAGATAATACGGAATTGAGAGAGAAAAAATAATAATATGGTGTATGTGAAACTCGCACATTGTGCTCGTCTGATCAAATTTGCCCGGGTATGTCTGCCTGCTTATCCGTCTGCTAAATCATTCTTCATAGAATCCGTGCCGCTCCCACTGCAAAAGTCATTTCATACCAACTACTAACCGAACAAAAACACCTTTCTCTGACGATGAATAAAGAAAACCCACCAGAGAATCCGGACACATACGCCGCGCTTTCTCCACTTCCCTTTTTCCCCTCCTCTTCCATCCCTCTCTCCCTCTCATTCTGGTCCTTGCCATGATTCGGAAATCGTTTGATCTACCTTGAAAAAAAGAAAAAAAAGAAAGCCATCCCTAGCGTCCACCATGAAGCACCACCGTTAAGCCCAAGGAGAGGAATAAGATGAAGAAATAATAAAATGGACAAGTCAGAAGGGTTTGAAAGAAGAGAACACATTCTCATCAGCCCTTCGTACTCCAACATCAGCAACTTCCATTAACATTTCCCCTTTCTTTCTCCCCAGCACCTTTGAATTTTTTTTGTAAGCAATAGAAGAGGAAGATATTAATGAATATGGATGGGGTAATTTTTTTTGTTTCTCTTTGGTTGGATTCTGTGTTTTAAGGTCTATTAAACTCCTTGGCTTTCCGCGCCAAAACGCGAATGTTATCGACAAATCCTTCGACTAGTTCCTGGTATCGGTGAGGCGCACCGCTCAGTGCTCTCCGCCCCTGGTCAAGGAGCACTTGAGGGTTCATCTCTATTTCGAGCTCGTGCTCTTTATTGATGTGTTGTGAATTCTGCAAGGCATGACGTTAGCCGGTGGATGCGAGGCTAAAAGGAAGAGACGATGGAAAAAAGCAAAGTAATTGAGATGAAGAAAAATGGACCAAAAAAATGGGGGAAGAAGACATACGCCTGGGCCGGTTGTGGCCTGGGTCACCTGCGTGAGGTCGATTTGGTAGCTCCCTTGCTTGTAGCTCAACCTGTCTTTACTGCGGTCCGGTTGCCGCTCGCCCTTATTTGACGCCACCTGCTCCAGCTCCTCCACCGAGCCGTCCCAGTTCATCTCAAGGTTGATGCTTATGCGGCAATCCATCGGAGACATGGGCATGTGCAGATCAATGTCGGCGACGCGCGCCTTGATGATCTTGTTCAAGACTTCGTTGGTCTTTTGGTCGTATGTTACTCGTACTCGAACGTTGCGGCCGCGAGAACCGAGACGGGCTCGCATACATCCTGGTAGGTGGCCGTGTAGCTCTGGCGGAAGCTCGAAGAATCGATCAATCTCACGTCTGTGCTTGTAGATGACCTGGACTCGATTGGCACCGCCGTTGGGGTTGCGTGGGTCCGTCTGTATGACGATGTTGTTGAGGAAGTCGTTGTAGGCCTTGTGATGCGCCTGCATTTTTGGTTAGACATAAAGGTGCATGTAATTGGAAGAAAGAAAATCAAGAGAATTATAGAAGAAAAAGAAAAGGGAAAAAAAGGGAAAAAACAGGAAAGGAAAAAAGATCGCAGGAGAGGTGCGAAGAAGGTCCATGCGCACTCACCTCTGTCATGCTACTTCTAAAGGCAACACGCCCATTGTCGTCGAGAATGCACTCGGTAGCGACGAAGCGGTCCACACGCTGGTTGGTATCCCTGTCTATAAGCGTGCCAAGCTTGGCCTCAATCTCGAACTGTATGCCCCTGCTCGTGATTTCTTGGATATCCTGGTTGTTAATCACATGGATGAAGAGGAAATCGGCCACATTCTTGGACAGCTCTTCGAGCGGCTTGACGCCCGTGATGCTAGCCTCCCACGGGCCCAAGATGTCTTGCGGATCGGATTCGGCAGGTGGTGCGGCGGGCGGCTGTTGCTGGTGGTGGTGGCTACTGACGCTAGCATGTTGATTTCGTCTTGATTCGGGAGAGACCTGGCGGCTGGTGGTGTCTGTCCTGGATGCAGGTTCATGCTTGCCATTAACGGGCGCGGCCTGTATGTGTGAATGAAGACGCTTCTGGAGAACAAAGTTGGGGTTAGAGGGCAATTTTCTGCCCAGAGTGTGGACGCTCATGGCCCAGACTGGTGGCTGGGAACGCCGAGTCCGCTTTTTCCTCGGCAGGATAGGAGAGGCCGACTTTTGGATGCGTTCTGCATAGCCGCCATTGACTTCGCCCGGAGGCGGCTTTGGTTCCTTGTATTCCAATTCCCCGGGGCTCATGTTACGGTCCTCCAGCTTTCGCTTGGCTGGTGTTATCGCTCGGTCTGAATCGATCGCCATGGGATGGACGCTGAGGGAAGGTCTCGGGGCCCTATCCGCCGAAGCCGGGGCGGCCACGTCGGGGTTGCTGGGGATCGAGCCGGGCCTAGTCTTGGGGCTAACGGATAGGCTTTGATCTCGATCGTGTTGGGATCGTGGGCGTGGAGTCGACTCTGCGATTGGCGATTCGTACGCGGAATGCGAGCTCGACTGGCGATGGGTAGGGGCGGCGGGTGGAGGCGGCGCGGGTTTCGGCGAGGGCTGTGCTTGTGCCTGTGCTTGTGCCTGTGCTTGTGCGTGTGCCTGAAATTGTGCCTGAAGCTGTGGATGCGGTGGTGCTTGCACTGGTGACTGCGTAGTGTGCGAATGCGGTGGTGGTGCGCCTGCTGCGGAAGAAATGCGCTGTTGATATGGGCTCGGCGGCTGAACGAAGCCTCCTGGTGTAGAGGGCTGCCGTTGCACGCTAGGCTGGGGAGGGCCCAAAGGGGTGGGTGGTTGCGAAGGGTGGCGGTTGTAATCAGCAAGTGGAGGCTGCACTGCAAGGACTGGGCTGCCCTGTGCGTATGGGGGCCCATACTGCTGATGCTGGCCTTGAGTCGAGGCTGGTGTCGGTGAGGCATGCTGTTGTTGATGGAGGTACGGATGAGGCGCGCTGCCCGGTGTCCTGACGGGCGATGCTTGTGGCACAGAGTGTTGTTGTTGTTGCTGTTGTTGTTGTTGCTGCTGCTGCTGCTGCTGTTGTTGCACATACGTAGTGGGAGCATGTGCTGGCGGTGCCACGCCTGGGCTCTGCACATAGCTGTCTCTTCTCGGGTCTGAATAAGGCACGTTTGGCGGGTACTGCTGCCGCTGGATTGGGCTGGCCAAGTCCGGCGGCTGCGTGGGAGGAAATGGATAGCCTACATTTCCGCCGGGCGTCGTGGCAGATGTCGGCGACGGACGATAGGGCGACGCCGTGACGGGGCCGGAATTTGACCTCGAGCTGCCCGGCGAGCGGGGATCGTGGTATAAGTTGGGCGGCTGCAGAGGAGGCGGCGCAGGGCGCGATTGATATGGGCCAGGCGCTTGGTACGGCGACGGCGGAGGATAGGCAGTCGGCGTATGGAGCTGCTGTTGCTGCTGCTGAAGCGGCTGTTGCTGCTGGGGGATGTGAATGGAAGGGGGGTGAGGATGGGGATAGTCTTGGGCCGTAGGCTTGCCCGGCGATGCTTGGGGCGGCGGCTGAGGGTAGTCGCGATACCCGTACTGAGCCGGGCTCTGAACAGGACGAGGCTGCTGCTGCTGTTGCTGGTGAGGGGTGGGTGGTGCCTTGTTCGGCGCGCGGTCGCCATTGTCAGACGTGTTAAGGACTGACCGGAGATCCATGGCTACTGGGAGGCGTCGTCGTCACCCGCTGGCCGTTTACCTTGTTCGCAGGAGCGAGTGCGCAGCGCGAGACGATGGATCGAGTGGTGGGCTCAATTGTCCAGCATCCAGAGCCGCGCCCTCGTGCGCCGTCGTCAAGGGACGTCGATGCGAATGATTTCTTCTTTAGATGGCTGTCGGGTGCGCAGTGTCGTCCGGGTCGCAAACGGACATCCTCAAGCTGCCATGGGACGACGGGGGACTTCGAGGCTGGAAAGGCTGAAGCGTCGCGATGCGTTTGGTGGGGGAGGGAAGGCAGCGCGCAAGAGCCAGCTGGGTGGTGTTTCCGACGACCGATCGATCGCTGCCTTGGAGGCCGTCCAGATGCGCGTCGAGACTGGTGCAGGACAAGCTGGCACTGAGAGCGGCGGCGGCGGCGGATTGATCCAAGGCTCGTCGGGATGGTTCGCGCAGGGATGGATTGGGATGGGACAAGCTGGATGCGCCTAGGACGCTTTTTTTTCCCTTCCGTGATGGCCTTGGCCCAGCTCTAAAGTAGGTCGATCGGGACTTGCTAAGGCCAGCGGCACGGAGTACCTTTGCACTGTACGGACAGTACGTGTGTACTTCCAGGCTGATAGCGGCTCTTCCTTTGACTCATCTCTCGACAGCCTTTGCCATGCTTCGTAGAATGGTCACCAAGGGCCCTTTTAATGGTTTTTTTTTTTTTGCCCACCTTGTTTCTCTCGAGCTCCTTGCTTTGCTGCGCTCTACTGATTTGCTATCGTCCGAAACCTGAGGGCCAAAGCGGCAGACGCCTGCTGCCCAGCCCGATGCCCATGGACCGCAGGACGCAGCTACAGCAGGTGGAGAGCAGGGGGGGGGGCTTCGAGGTGAGTGTTGCATCAGCCGCACGCGTCTCCGTTCGGAGCTACCAGTAATACGATTGTCGCCGGATGAAAGATCTTTATTGTATTGGCTCGATGACAGCCACGGCTCCTCTTTTTCTCTATATTTGCTTTTTATTTTCTTACCTTTTGGTTTTCCCTTGCTCGCTTCCTTCCCATGCCTGCCGCAAGGTGGCTTGAGCAGGAGGACGAACCGTGCACTTGCTTCTTATCGTGCCGTGTTGAGCGTGACCGAATCAAAGTTGCGCCATTGCTAGCCTTGTGCTTTCCTTTCTTTTTCCTGCTGCTGCTACTGGCATCTGCGGGGCCCTCTTGCATGGATAGGTGCTCTGTCATTGGCTGGACGCCGCTTTTCTGTCTCAAATTTGCATTGAAATCTTCCTCCCCGCTAATTCTCTTGCGGACTAGCTTTAGTAGCCTGATTTGCCTCTTTGTGCTCTGCCCTCATCTGCTTTGCAGCCTGACCGAACGGTTGCCTTTTTGTATCACGTGATTATACTACTGCCAGCAACAGAAAGAGAAATTGTCTTACATAAGCTCTTGAGCCAGTGCCAGAATAATCGGCGCTGTGTACATGTACCTATGTATATGTCCCCAGCCAGGCGCTGTGTTACGGACCTCCAACGTCTTGTATATGAGAGCTAAGAATAAGAATTAAGAGGTGTTCAAAATACTTTCGCGCCTTGTATCGTCAATATCACTCTGAACCTTCACTTTTTGCCCTTGTGTTCCCGATCCATGCAGTAAGAATGAAAGGTGTCGACTCTCTTGTCGCCTTTTTTGTCACCCGCCTGAGACCACCCGTTCTCGAGACCCCACCAAACGGCCCGTGCGCCAAGTAGAGGTACCGGGCAGGCAGAGCTGTGCCTGACGTGGACCTTCCAGGTTGCTGTGCCTGCTGAGAGATTCGCTGGTGAGCACAGCATCATCGATCAGCTTCAGCTCTTCTCCATACTGCATTGCAGCGGCATCCTCGCTTCCTTTCCCCGCCGGCTGCTTGGGAACGCATCCTATTGCCATCTTGATACACTCTTATTGTTGATTTGTTACGTTTGATCACGTTTAGATCCCCCTTGGCACCCTCCCCTCTTCCGCATTCGCCCCTCGATCTGCTCTCGAAGCCTCATCTCCGGCAATCGTATATCCGGGAGCCGTCGCCTACATCTCTTCAAGATGCCTGGCTTGGTGTCAGCAACGGGCGTGCTCGCCTTCCTCGCCGATGAGGAGCCTGAGCTCCGCGTCTTCGCCCTGCAGACCCTCAACGACGACATTGACACGGTCTGGACCGAGGTCGCCGGCAGCCTGAGCCAGATGTATGTTTTTTTGCGCCATCCCCAGGATACGGCTGCTTTTTTTTTTTTCTTTGTTTGACGGATATCGTTTGGCTGACATGATGTGACTTTAGCGAGGCCCTCTATGAAGACGAATCCTTCCCCGAGCGACAACTGGCTGCTCTCGTGCTTGCCAAGTTCTACTACCACCTGCAGGCTTACAATGACAGCATGGTCTTCGCCCTCGCCGCCGGTGATCTTTTCAAGATCGACGCTCCAGGCGAGTTCGAGGAGACCATCATCTCCAAGTGCGTGGACCAGTACATTGCTGCCACCGCGGCCAAACATACTCCTCCCAAGGCTGCCAAGCCATCCGATCTGCCCGAGCTTTCAACCACTTTTGCTAGCTCGGCCGAGGGTGCCGTCATGTCGCCTACGACCCCCTTCTCTCACACAACTCTGCCTCCCAAATCACTTCTCTCCCGGGCCGCCATCGACAACCCCATCCTGGATGCAACCTTTCCGCCTGTGACAAAGGAGGGCCGCTCAGGATCCATCACCCAGCTGCCCAACACCACTGCCGAGGCCTCGCTGCAGAGGATCATAGATCGCCTTTTCGAGAGCTGCCTAAAGCAGGGCAGGTACCGACAAGTCGTTGGCATTGCAGTTGAGGCCAAGAATCTCGACGTCCTTAGGCGAGTGATCAAGCGCGCTAGTGATGACGAGAAGCTCAACAAGGTCAAGACGGCAGAGGGGCAGCAGGGGCCTGCCGAGGATTTGATGGAATACATTTTGACCATCTGCATGGACATTGTCCAGGAGAGAGCTTTCCGAACTGAAATTTTGCAGTTGATTCTCGACCTCCTCAGCGACATTCCCAACCCCGACTACTTTGCCATTGCCCGGTGTGTCGTCTACCTTAATGCAGATGAGCAAGCGTCCCGGATGCTCAAGTCCCTTGTTGAAAAGGGTGATCGCCTCGCAATTGCCAATGCATACCAAATCGCTTTCGATCTCTATGACAATGGTACGCAAGAATTCTTAGGCAAAGTCTTGACTTCGCTTCCTTCAGGGGAGCCGCCGAAGAAGAAGGAAGAGGCAGAGAGCAGCGACAAACCCGAAGAAAGCGAATCGCTCCTGGAGAACCAGCAAAGCGCACCCGAAAACGAACTTCCGGAGGAGGTGGCCAAAGTATATCGCAACATCCGCTCCATTCTGGACGGCTCCAAGACCATTCGCCTCAACTTGGAATTCCTCTACCGCAACAACCACACCGATCTGAGCATCTTGAACAAGGTGCGAGACAGCCTAGAGGGCCGCAACTCCATCTTCCACACTGCTGTAACTTTTTGCAATGCCTTTATGAACCAGGGCACGACAAATGACAAATTCTTCCGCGACAACCTCGAGTGGTTGGGCAAGGCAGTTAACTGGTCCAAATTCACTGCCACCGCTGCTCTCGGTGTGATCCACCGCGGTAACCTATCACAATCCCGAAAACTCCTCGAGCCATACCTTCCCAAGCAAGGTGGCCTTAGCAACGGTTCCATCTTTAGCCAAGGTGGCGCCTTGTATGCTTATGGCCTCATCCATGCCAACCACGGTGCAGGTGCCCTGGAGTACCTCAAGATGCAGTTCAGCCAGGCTGAGGAAGAGGTGGTCCAGCACGGTGGTGCTCTCGGACTGGGCATTGCCGGTATGGGCACTGGCGATGCTGAAATCTTCGAAAAGCTCAAGGACGTCCTCTTCCAGGACTCCGCGCTCAACGGCGAGGCCGTTGGGTTGTCCATGGGTCTCATCATGCTTGGCACCGGAAACGTCAAGGCTCTGGAGGACATGATCACATATGCTCATGAGACGACTCACGAGAAGATCGTCCGCGGTGTGGCCCTTGGCATGGCTCTGATCATGTACGGCCGCCAGGAAGGCGCTGACGTCCTGATCGAGGGTCTGCTTAATGACCCGGATCCCACTCTCCGATATGGTGGAATAATGACCGTTGCCCTCGCCTACTGTGGCACTGGCAGCAACAAGGCTATCCGCAAACTACTTCACACTGCCGTGAGCGACGTAAATGACGATGTTCGCCGCATTGCCGTCATGAGCTTGGGTTTCATCCTCTTCCGCAAGCCTGGCAGTGTGCCCCGCATGGTCGAGCTTCTGTCTGAGTCCTACAACCCCCACGTCCGATATGGTTCCGCCATGGCTCTGGGTATCTCTTGTGCCGGTACTGGGCTCGACGAGGCCATCGACCTTCTGGAACCCATGATGAAGGATCCCACGGACTTTGTCCGACAAGGTGCCCTCATCTCACTCGCCATGATCATGGTACAGCAGAATGAAGTCATGAACCCTAAAGTATCTTCCATCCGAAAGACATTGAAGAAGGTGGTTGGTGACCGCCACGAGGATGCCATGACCAAGTTCGGCGCCGCTCTAGCTTTGGGTATCATCGATGCAGGTGGCCGCAACTGCACCATCGGACTTCAGACCCAGACTGGTAATCTGAACATGGCTGGTATCGTCGGCATGGCAGTCTTCACTCAGTACTGGTACTGGTTCCCCCTCACTCACTTCCTATCTCTCAGCTTTTCGCCCACGTCCATCATCGGCCTCGACCACGACTTGGATATTCCGGACTTCAAGTTCCACTGTGCTACTCGCCAGAGCTTGTTTGATTACCCCCCGGAGCAAGAAGTCAAGACGGAGGAGGGACCAGCTCTTATCGCGACTGCCATTCTGTCGACCACCGCCCAGGCCAAGCGGAGGGCTCAGAAGAAAGAGCGAGCCCAGCGCCGTGAGAGCATGGACATCGACCCTGCTCCTACTAAGAGTGGAGAGAAAATGGAGGTAGACGAAGAGAAAGCCAAGGATGAGGCCAAGGAGAAGAAGGAACCGGATGAAAAGGACTCGGCATCCGCCGACACAAAGAAGAAGCCCGAGAAGGAAAAGGTTGGCTATGAGATTGAGAACATGAGCAGGGTTCTGCCAGGTCAGCTGAAGTATATCAGCTTCCCAGCCGGCCGCTACAAGCCAGTCAAGAAGGTAAACCAATCCCCACGCTACTTGCCTTTCATGATAAGATTTCGAGCTAACATGTATCTTGAAGCCAACTGGTGGACCTCTCCTCCTTGATGACACCCAACCCGACCAGCCCAAATCCCTCCTTGAGGAGAAGCTAAAGAAGGTCACCACTGAACGTGCTCCCGTGGCCGGACAGCAGCTTGGCAGAGGAGGTCGCTCTGGAGCCGGCAGGTCCATCCTCGACGGTATCGTGGATCCCAGCAGCCGTCTGTCTGGTGTCAACCCTGTGATGGAGCAGTTGCTACGCAGCCAGGGTCGCTCTCCATTTGGTCTCGTGGACCCTCAGACGCCTGGCGGCAATGGTAGTGAAATGGGCTCAGGGGCCGCGGCAGGTGCTGGCGTGCTCACCGCTGTGGATGAAGACGCCGAAGGCGACGAGGAGGCGCCGGTGCCTAATCCGTTTGAGTACTTTTCCGACGGCGAAGAAGACGAGGAGTAAAGAGGAGGCTTAAAAGGTTTCTAATGCGAGGAAAGGCAATGCCGATTGTATCAGTACGTGAACTAGAACGGTGGCGGCTGGCTATCTTGTTTCAGCGAGACTTTTGACGGAGATGGATGGGTGGGGGGCGTTGAACGCTGGGATAAAGATATAAAGTAAAAGGGCCAAGTACAAAGTCAATGCAGTAGTGAGTTGATGATGGGAGCATCCATCTACTGTACACTAGGTGCCAAATAATTAAAGAAGAAGAGAAAAAAAAAAAATGCGTCGCTAAAGTTATAAGCTGGCGTGCCAGTACGATGAGTTCTTCATACCATTTTTGAACAGGTGGTATCGTAGTACCTATTTATCGAGACCTTGGCTTGCTTAATTCCAGCCTCTTTACCTCTTTTCAATTGAAGATGCCTCATTTGACACTACGGAAACTCTTTGGACAGTGCATTACAGACAGCAGATAGACTAAAAGGGTATAGAATCTGCCCAAGTACCTGCCCGCCCTTCTCTATCATCCCTCGCTGAGACCGGTCAATTACACACAGCTATGCGTTACATGTTGAGACAAAAAAAGAGAAAACGCGAAAGTAATAGTAATATCCAAACGTTCATCAGGCCTTGTCTTCTCCGGGGCCCTTCCTCGCCTGGGTCCTGGGCTTCTTTAAAACAATTGCCTCAGGAGAGCAATCCGTGCAGACTTGCACGCGATGCCAAGCCGTGGCAAGGTTACCACGCAGGTTCCACGTTGCGGCATGGCTCTCTGGCTGGGTATTGTACGCTTCGTCTACCGCCTTGACTGCGACGGTAGTGCAGCGTCTGTTACTCTTAGTGTTGTTAGTAGCACTCTTGCCAGCTGTTTTTCTCGCGTCACCTCTCCTGATTGTGTTCTTGTCCTCGTCATTTTCACCGCTGCTATTGGCGTTCTCTGGGATCTTGAACGCCTCCAAGGGTATGGCCCCGTCCAACTTCCACAACTTCCAGCTCCACGCCCCGTGGCCGTCTTTTGAAGATTCGTCAGGGGACAGAGTTGCCTGCGTCCAGCTTTTCCCATCATCCAGCGTGACATCGACACGAACGACGGATCGACCTCCTCCGGAATAGGCGTACCCGCTGAGCGCAACCTCTTTTGCCGGCTCATTGGGGTTACCTGAACTGGATCCATCTGACGGTATCCAATCTCCTTGTGTGACGCTGGTGATTGCGCTTTGGACAGGCATCTCCTGGATCGATGGTGCCGCATCCCAATCAACTTTGGTTTGGTTAGGACCGAAGCACTTGTAGTCCTTTCGCTGCCATTGGCTGGGGCTCTCCTCGTCGCTCAGAGCAACATGGTTTAACCATTTGACCGACCGAGCGGCGACGTGTCCAGGCACGATTGACCGCAAAGGATAGCCATGATCCCTTGGCAAAGGCTTACCGTTCATCCCGTACGCCAACAAGACATCGCCTAGAGGATCAACTGCCTTTCTGATGGGGATAGAAGCGCCGTATGCTTCTACGCCGGAAAAGTGCACATGCCGCACTTCGCTGGTACCGTCCCTTACAGTGCCCGCGTCGAAGCCGGCATCGGAAAGAATATCCGCCAACAGAACACCTTCCCACGAAGCGTTGGAGATGGCCCCCGCCTCCCACTGCAGACCGTTCGCAGGACGACCGGATCCTCGGCTCATATGGCTCCGACGATTTCCAGAACACTGTAGCACAGCAGTAACCGTTCTCTTGGGGAACTTGGTCTTGAGATCACGCAAGGTATATTGCTTGGTTGTGCCGTCATACAGCTCAACGGTCAGGACATGGGCTTCGGCCTCATCCTGGGTGAACTTGGGTACCCACATGTGATTGCGAATGTAAAATAACTCAGTAGGAGTGATGAACTGAGAATTTAGCGCGTATTCAGGCGTCTCAGCATTGCGAGGCTTGGACGTGTGAGTAATGAGATCCGGATGCCTCTCCGGATCATCGGCAAAGGGGTCCTCGATCTTGTCCTGTGGAGGCTTGCCATCTATTAGGTCTGCTTGATGAATGTAGCCGATGAGATACTGCTCGAGTATGTCATAGACATACTGATTCTTGTGGATTGTGAATATGTTCCAGTAGGGTTCGATGGCACCACCGGCTGCTCTCAAGATGACTTGTCCACCAGGATGAGCCGGTATCCACTCTGTGATATCATATACTTTGTCGCCGTGCGTGACCCATGGATTCTTCGACTTGCAATCGTGCTTGCTGATCTCCGACAAACGGAAGCGTGGGAGGTTTGGATCACGGTCATCATGAGTGACGGCGGCCTCATATCTCTCATTCTCAGAATGCAGGGCCGCAGCGGCATCGAAGGCGGCAGGCGGCGTCCGATATAGTGCATAAGCAAAGGACAAAAGGCTGATGCTAGCTAGTAAAGCGACGGCCCGCGGCGAGACTTGTGAAGGAGTGACAGTTTTAGTAACGCCGGAATTCGAGGTATCAGACCGTCTTGGATAAGTTGGATTTGTAAATAGACGGTTCTGGGTCCTAGCTGGAGGTGGCCGCAGCAGTAGATTCCGTGGCCGAGCTACCTGACGTAGCCGCCGACCAAGGCAGGCTGATGTTATGGAAGTCATGTGAAGAATGGACCGTGATGTATGCAAATTAAATAATAATTTTGAAAAAAAAAAAAAAGGATGACAGAGGCGGTGGCTCTCCTGCAGCTGCTGTCTGTTCCGCTCCGGTTCCCTTTGCTGTCCGCGTTAAGGAGTAGGGGGGAGATGGTACACAGCCGTTCTGCTGATTCTGAGGGAGAGGCAAGTAACGCCCGCGTTTCGAGTTTTTCTTTAGTAAGAGAAAAGAGCGTACAGTTCGAACCCTCTTTCAGCGGTTCGCCCTAATAGACGTGGCGGTGATGCTTCGTGAACGTAGTCGAGATGAGGTCGGAAGTCGAGAAGAAGAGATGGGCGGAGGAGGTGTCAAGGCGACCACTCCATCAAAGCACATGGCCGACATTCAGAAGAAATGCAAAGGCAAGGTAGAGAGTAATAAGCAAGCAGCGCAACGCAACGCAATGCAAAGCAAGGCGAGACAAGGCGAGGCAAGGGGAGTAGAGAGAAGCAAGAAAAAAAAAAGGCCAAAAGCAGGCCCGGCCAAGCCCTCCGACACAGCAGCTCGTATCAACAAGACAGGCCGACGATTACCGACGAGCCGATGGCGTTGGAACGATTAGGAGAAGATGACGGGGGTGTGTGTTCATGCGTCAGCTGAGCATCCGCGATGCAGCTAGAAAACGAGACATGAGGGAAAGCGGTCGTAGGCCGTGGGTCGCTGATCGGAGGAGGTTTGAGTCCTGTGCAGTCTTCAATTGTCAGATCGGCACGAGCCAGCCGACCAAGACCAAGTGCGAAAGTACGTAACAGCGCATGAGGCCCCTGTAGAGGCGCTGTGGGGCTCGAAGCTTGTAGAAGGCCTCGAAGGCTGGGCGCTTCCCTTACGGGCCTCTTCATGTTGTTGGTTCCCCCTACGGCCTCCAGTCCCTGTGGGTAAGGGGCTAAGCATCAATGTGCATGCGCTGAGCCCTAGCGATAGTGCCAGCGTCTTGACCGCTGGAACCCGCCCCTTTCCCCTCAAGCTCCTAAGCATCTGTGCTACAAAGTGCCGGCGGTGGCGGGCATACATGTATTGACAGAGAGAGTATGTACGGGGTTATCGCCAAATACTTTGAAAATACCTTAGGTAAATATCATAATGCTGTCATCATCTTTGCGAGGCAGGTGCCTGAAAGCTCGCAAGTAGCAACTTCCTTCTCCATACTCCATGCTCCATGAACTCCATATTCCTTGAAGCACACACACACACACACACACACACACACACACACACACACACACCCAATTTCTAACCACTCGATAAAGCTCCGCCCTACCATGTCAAAATGCGGAGAGCTGCATCTCCGCTAGCCTCATCTTGCGATCCCCCCTCGCTCCACGATGCCGGCTGTCGGGGCCATCAGCTTCGGGTCGTCGGCCAACGGGCCATCGTTGCACACAGTACGATGCAATCTCCCATCCACCGACGAGCCGGTTGCGATGGTCCGTACTGGTCACAGAGGAACATCACGGATATGACTGAGTAGCTATCGGCAAGTAATTTGATTAGAACCATTAGTCCTCGCGAGGCATGTCTCAGTCTCCACTACAACACTGCCTCGTCCGGACGAATCTCGGAACCTATTTTATTGACCTATTCTACTACAAAGACAAGACCAACAAAAAGTCACAAAAGTAAAACTCCATACACCCCTACTCCATCTTGCAGATGCTACCTACATGTAGACATCAACAGCGTTGATACTCTCTTCGCAACATATCCCACCAGCAAACAAGATGGCTTCCCGCATGACCCGGGTATATCCAACGCTGTACCATTCAACATCGGAGGGCCATAAATTCTGCCTTCTACTAAACAACTTTGTTCGAGTGAACATCTGAACGGCTGTCGGCGGGCTGCTCATCGGAACCTTGTTCGAGTGTCGAGCGAGGCTCATGTCCTACGCCAGGGACATCGGGGTTGTCGCCATCGAGAAAGGTCACGTCCAACGGCTCGACGGTGATGTCCACGCCCGACATCGCCCCGACACCTTGCCTGTTGTCCTTGTTACCCTCTGACGGGTTGTCCGTGCCAGCAGCAGCAGCAGAAGCAGCAGGAGCAGCAGGAGCAACAACAACAACGGGCTTGGCGGCAAGCCTGTCAATAATGGCCTGGGAATCGTAGGTCCTGGCCGTCCCGGCGGCATTCTCCAGGTCGCTCTTGTTCTTCTTCTTCGTAAACAGCCGGGTGAAGGAGTTGTCGCGGCAAGCCAGGCACAGCTCGCGCACTTTGTCGAAATACTCCATGACGAAGCTCCGATGGCCTGGGTCTCGCTCCGGCCAATGTTTCCGATACACGTCGGCGAGCACGATGCCCACGAAGACGGCAAAGATGATACTGATGATGGCGTACGCGAATATTAGCTCTGTCTTGCTGTTTTCCTTGGCCTCTCTGATGACGATTTGTGGGTGCTGCTCCACAAGCAGGCTTGTTGAGTTGGCAATGCGAGTAAGGTTATTGAACGCTCCTGTAGTGGACATGGCTCCAGTATAAGCAGGCATTGTTGGGAAAGCTGAACTATGAATTCGAAGGCTCGGCGAGGACGTACGAAGAATCGAGGCAATAATAGCAGCAAGTGGCTTCTCTTGATGCCTTGACAAGTAACAAATAGCAACAGTAAGTGTCAGTAAGTGTTTGCATCCGAAAGAATGAAAGGCAGATATCCGCCTTTATGTAGAATTAGCAAAGGGCTAACTTTAAGCTAGAAGTGCGTCCGTCTTCCATAGCAACCGGCTGCTCCCAAATACGGAGACATACGTGCTCCATTGAGGCATATGCCGTACCGTCTGAAAGACGGCTCATGATTCAAGGCCGATTTCGTATCAAGCGCCAAGGCGTTCAAGTGGCTTCATCCGAATGCTCACCTTGGCTGTGTCACTGAATTGCCCCCGAAATCTTTCTCGCACTCCCCTCCTGGGTATCATTACTTCCAAATTCTTGCTAGGTGTTCCTGTCTTGACAGTACCAACAATGTGGGCATTTTCCGTGGCTCAACGCGGCGCTGCAAAGCGGGAGCTCCCGGTCATCGCGTACTAGTTCAGGTCACGAATGTCATTACCATGTCTAGAGTCGACCTGGCGGGAAAAGGTTATTATTCTTGCATGTCTACCGCCCTAGTGTCTGTTGGGACAACGCGCCACTCTCCGACTGACCGTCATTGTCGTACTCACGGCTCCCAGCGAGGCAAGCCCATTCCCAACCTATTCTCGTCCGCCAAAACCCGTGTCTTTGCGAAATAAACCGAAACTAGTCCCCTTTTTCTATGTAAACACAGCTCCTGTCCCTATGCAAGACGCAGAAGAGCACTCTAGATAAGTATTGGCCCCTTGTGATATCATTTAAGTATCACAGTTGCGCGAGAATTGTTCTTCTGGTAGTTGATCCGTCGTTACTTCAGCATATCTAGTATACAGGCCTCGCAGTGGACAATTTGGGCTAGAAAAGGACGAACATGGCGCCCCGTTTCTGGGCATCAACGAGTTAGGGGAAAGGCAGACATTTTTTTTTCTCCTGTTCCGTAGGCAAAGCCCGCCGCTATCGACCAGGCTCTTCAAGTAAACGAAAGATTCCGCTTCATATCAGAAATGGAAGAGCTTGAGCGTTAGTTGCTACGTGGTTAGTCTCTACATCTACGGATACTCAACACACGGTAGCTACCTCCGCGACAAAAGAGGGTGAAACGAACGGAAACCACCATTCTCAAACATATCAGCCTACAAGGATAATCCGACGCAGAAAGGAAATTACCTAGACGCAAAATTACGGTTCCCTCCGCTATAGAGTGAACAGGTTACCCCATGATTACAATACAAATATATCGACGGGCTTAAGATTAAGCATGGAATTTCCCGAATAATCGGATAGCTGTAACAGTAAATGTAAATACAAATGGGTATGAGTGACTCTCGCTCGCCACATCGTCTCATATTTTCGTCCATCGTTATTTATGACCCCCATGAAGACCAAATTCCAAAGATTTTATTATTATTATTTTTTTTCAAAATCTCTTGATACCTAGGCATCATCAATCGCTCAACTACATACAGTGCGGCACGTCCGCAAGGTTATACCTGATTTTCTTGAAGCAGCGTGGTAATGGAGGCGACATTTCGTAGACGGCGTATATCCCTTGCAAACCTTCGCGCGGAGATTTGTCGCATGATACAGCAGGGAATTCCTGAACGGGGTCAGATGCCTATTTACGTTCTGGTAATAATTGAAGTTCCAATTGGAGTTCTAATCAATCCTTCGGAACTCTCTCAATCGACAGCTACGGCGCAGTCTTTAACCACAACGTGTTACATGTACACTCTCAGGCATAGGTACCGGGGGTAGAAGTCAACGGGCAATAAGCGCATGGAAATTCGGGAACGCGACAAAATGTGAGTCGTACAATCGAAGCCACGCATTATGCTCCTGAGTCAAGTTGCTAATACGGCCAGTCCATCAAGCTCCCTACTCGCATATTGACGTGCTTCGCATGCGAGGCATTGATCTAGCTTTACGCCATGTAAAGACCGAAGCAGGGGAAAAGCGTTTTACAGAATGACGGTAGCGTTGGAGGAAAGTCGTTGCCGTCGGGCGAACACTTCGAATACCGTGGTTGAAGGGATGGCGCCAACCAATCGACTATTTTGTCTCGCGTCTGAAATCTGTCAACGTTTAGGACGGCGGCAGGCTGATATATTGCTTCTGGCGGGTGGCGCAATGTTGGTCGGACATGGCAGTGCTTGAGGAGGTAATCAAAAGGTCCTGGAATTGCACATTGAGCATCACTTCTTTGCTGGGGGATATGGACAGTCGCAGCGAGTTCCAGATTTCAGGTGGTATTAGTCAGGTGCTCTCCTGGGATACTAGGGTTAAATCAGCGGGCGTCATAGTGGACCAAGAAAGTGACGAAAAGGGGGAGAAAAAGAGGAGCGGTTGAAGACGCTGTTTGGGGTCGAAATGTCTGGTCAATACACTCTTGTGCTTAGTCGTTAACAATAAGAGGACTGCCCCGTTCCGTCTCAAAACAATATTGAAGAGTGTGGAAGACAATGACGTTACGGAGACTTGAGAGTACCAAGACCAACAACACCAGGATATGCTCAAGACCGCAGTCATGTACATTGCGTACCCAGTACCTTCTGGGGCTGTACTCGGGACATTGCTCGGGGGCTTCAGTCATCCAATCACATGTGTCTTGAGATGCTTTTGGTCTCGCCAGCCACGTCGCCACCATTGGGCGCTACCGAGGCGCGGCCAGCAGGCGAATTCAGAAGTCGAGAGCATTCAGGCAAATGGTCCGGGCTCCATGCTCCATCCTGGGCAGCGCAGCCAGGTTGCATGTTGCTGATGGATGGGGTGACGAATGGCGCAACAGTGGTCTTTTGTGCGTGTCCTGAGGGGTAAAATCATGGCACACACACCGTCTTCGCCCTACTTAACCTGTTCTCTGCCTCCTGTCGCAGTTTCTCCTCGTCACCTGCGACGCCCTGAGATTTTATTTCTCTGTAGATTTCAGCATGTCGCTCGACGTCGGCCACGATCCAGTTCTTCACCCTGGATACCAGGACCCTAGGAGGGTCAAACGTTGACAGGCTCCGCTTCGGTGAACACGGAAGAGGACGCAAAAGGCACCGGGCACAAGCTAGGAGCGCGATCAGCCAACGAAAAAGGGGGAAAACAGCAGAGCCTGGGCAGCAAACGATCGTGTGCCGTCTGGGGAAGTGGGCCGAGGACGGAGTCTGTGGGCCAGGAATCCATCATGCTAAGCGTAGCGCTGTCTGGGGGCGGGGCGGCGAGTCTCGCGTCAGATATGGATATGTCGGGAAGTGGAATGTGAAATCAAAAACGTCGGTCGACGAAGGGAAAAAGAAACGTTGTAAAGCAAGCGAAAGGAAAAAAAGAAAGTGAAGCTGAAGATGATGCCGTTTTAAGTAATTGAGCGAACCCAGGCAGCGATGTCAGCAAGCATCAGTCAATGTGCCTGAATTGCGTTGGAGAGGCTGCATGGCTGGAGGGGATGGAAGGTGCGGTGGTGTGGCAGCGCTTGCTTCTTGGGTTCGGCGTCGCGTAACTCTGTTTGCTCCTTCTCCGTGCTTTCTTACCTGTGCAAAGCAGCTCGTAAGTTCCATCCATGTGGCCGCCGCAGCCAGTGAGAGCAGGCCAGGGCTTCTCCGCACAAGCACTAGCTGCTCTCGGCAGTACACGGGGATACTTGGAATGCGAGCGCTCCCCTTCAACGGCTTGTAACTCAAAGTCTCCCCCGCTCGCCGTAGACTTTAGCTGCAAGTAGTTGCCCGTAACTCGGGCGTATTTGCCTCTGTCCTGGCTGCGTGAGGGTGGTGTCATCCCTGATTTCCGGGGAACCTATGGGATTCAGGGTATATAAAGAGGAGGGGAAGAGGTCGTGCAGCCACTTGGGAGAACGTCTCTCTTGTCCCTTGCCTTGCGTTGTATGTCTCTCATCGTCATCCACGACGGCGTTTCATCAACTCCATCATCAACGACGTGGTCAGAGACCAAGAAACCGACGACTGTGAACCATTCTCAGCCATAGCTCTCATCTGTATGTCCTTGGTCCACTTTTCGATGAGATCTCTTTTCTCTTGTCTCCTCACGTCGCCCTGTTTCGCTCCATCATCGTATCAACTACTAACCGATGCTCGTCTTTTCCATCATTAGATAAACCTAGTCTTGCGGCCAGGTCATCCATCAGCACCAAATTCCATCTTCCATTGAATTTCCATCAGCCAAACCACAACAACTCACTCGTCAACCATGGCTCCTCGCGTCCCTCGTCTTCCCAAGGCCAAGCCTACTGAAATCTTCTGCATCGGTGCTGCCGGTGTCGGTGTCCTAACGCCCCTCTACATGATCGTGCCTGGCGCCGAAGAAAAGCTCGCCCGCCAGACCACCAAGTGGGCTCCCCGCTGGGAACGCAACATCAACTACTTTGCCAACCCTGCAGAGCGCACCGCCCAGCGAATCGAACCACCCATTTCTAGGGCTGTCCGGAAGATGGATGAGAAGTTGCCGCTCGAGAGAATGGCCAAGGGTATGGAAAGAGGCATTCAGAAGTCTCTCGCCCGCTTCCAGGGCCCCAAGCCGAATGAGCCATAAGGGAGAAGGCTGGAATCGAGATCAAAGTTTTCTTGCAGATTTAACGATATGGTTTTTCTGTCCGGAAGCTCTTTGCTGTGCTTCGGAGAACGAATGTAAGGGTATTTCGGGATGGCTAGAGCCTATGCAGTCGTGGGCTCGCCGATGGCGTTGGGTTATCCTTTTGTTCCTGTACTCGTACAGCGCAACACCTTCAAGTACTTCGTTTATTAGCGAAGGAAGAGTTTAATATAAGTTGATAAACTCACTAGTTTCTTCTTGTCAATGCTCGTGTTTGCTGCCCACTATTCATCATCTTTAAGATTGCGTGCCTCATTGAATGCCCGCAGCCGCCATCTTGCAGGTTTACCAACAGTATAAGATGCAGTCTCGCGCATTGGACGTGCGCACATCACATCTTGTCAGCTCTCTTTTCTCCCACGTGCAGTAGTCTTTTCCTCTTTCCATAGAGCCTAGGGTTAAAAACCACGTTCCACCGTCCTGGTCCATGATAGTAGTGTCTAGATCTAGAGCTTGCCTGCGGACCCGTAGCTGACACATCTATTGACCTTAGTGGGCCGTACGGAGTAAGCTACTGCTACCTTATCGTGGGTATCTTAATTCCGCGCCATGCAGAATGTGCTACCACATCTAAACGGAATACTAATTAGTAGAGCACCACCTCGGAAGCGCGTCGAAAAAAATAGGCCCAAAATAGTCATCATGTGGATAGCTCAGCTCATATGTGCTATGCGCATACCTACTCTGAATTGTCCGACCCCCGTCAAATATTCTGCTACCTCAGCTCGGACGAGCTATAAAGTCATCTCGTAGCCGCATCATTGGGACCGGAATTATTCTAATCATTTTCCGATTTTTCCTCGTTATTCCTAGCTCTCCGGGATTCGCGTAGACGTATCGTCATGGCTTCCCTGCTTGAAGGTTCGGCCTTTGTGACCGGTGCCGCCTCCGGTGAGTCCGGGCCTTGGGCTCCGAATGAATGACGACGGCCTTGTCACATAGCTAACATAATATGGTCTTACGTAGGCATTGGCGAGTACACAGCATATGCTCTTGCCAAGTACGGCATCTCCAAGCTAGCGCTTGCGGACATAAATCTGCATGGCCTCCAGACGGTGGCAGCAAAGGTAAAGGAGCAGTGGCCCAACGTCCAAGTCCTCACACTGCAGATGGACGTGAGCGAGACGGAGGACGTCAAGAAGGGATTGGCCGTAGTGGTCGCCAAATTCGGGCGACTAGATGTCGCCGTCAACAATGCTGGTATTACCGGGGAGTCGGAACAGGTGCACAAATTGGACGAGTCCGACTGGCACAAGGTCATCAACATCAATCTGAATGGCGTTTACCGATGCCAAAAAGAGGAGCTGTCTATCATGATTGAACAAGAGTACGTATAGCCTCATCCCTTAATGCTCTGCACAGGAACGTTCGTTTGTGTTCGATGCAATTACCGTGCCAACGAATGCTAATCCTGCCTCTCACCACAACCACAGAGACCTAGGTATACGACGAGGTCGAGGTGCCATTGTCAACGTATCATCCATGTATGGCATTCTCGGGCCGTTGTTCCCTATCCACCACACAGCATACTCGACGGCTAAGCACGGTAAGTTTAACAGTGCCTTTTTTCCTTTATTTTTTTCACATCTTTCCGCACAAGGAACGGGTACCATGTGCTAATTCCTGTCTCGACTAAAACGCAGGCGTGATGGGATTGACCAAGGCGGATGCCAGCTCATATGCTGGCTGCAACATTCGCATCAACGCCATCTGTCCCGGCTACGTTGGAACGCCAATGATTGGTGGCGGTCTTGCCAAAGACACAGCAGGCCATCCACTGAACAATCACATGATACACACACCTCTGCAAAGACTGGGCCTGCCAGAGGAGATTGCAGACAGCATCGTGTACTTGGCGTCACCACTGAGTAGCTTCGTAAATGGCTTCGGCCTAGTCGTTGACGGGGGATACAGCTGCTGCTGAAAGGGTGCCACTTGGTTTCAAAGAAATGTGAGAATGGTCAGTCTGGCCAGAAGCGCCGTGGTAGTTGTGAGGTTTTGGAGAGTTTGGTCTTTTTGGCGGCTCTACCCATAGCCAGCCTTTACTGTTGCATCCCTCAGGTTACTATAGGTAATTTGTAGCAGAATAGAAAAAGAGTCCTTTGATTATTACGGCAATCGCTTCCTCAGCCGGCATCATCAAATGCCCCAATATACGGCAGTCGCAGATTGCTGCACCTGCCTGAACACAAGAAACATATCACAGGGCGGTAAGATTGGCAGAATCTCCGATAAAACCTAAAAAATTAAGGTATGAAGGTCCTAGTAGTATCACGAATCCACCAACTAAGATCTCCCTAATAAAACAAGCTAGTTCCAGCAAAGTGTTTTCTTGCCGTACCTCTTCTGCGAATTATTGCCTAATACATCCTCGCTTGCTTTTTTTGCTAACTAAACTGGAATTCAATCTGGGTAATATTTTCCCTTCGAGGGCTCGCTTTGCGCATCAGCCACACTTCTGCTTATGCTGACGCCTACCTACCTAATGGAAGCTTTCGTCAGCGCCACCTCCACACGTATTGCAAGTCGGATGTCCTACACGTGGTTTTCACATTTGCTTAGCAATACTCCTCCGTTAGACTCTTACAAGTGCGTATGGTCCCTGGTTTGCATCGTAGGGCTACTAACGTTTCCCAAGACTGAAAGTGTTGTGATGCGCCCCCCAACGTTGCCCGAAGAACCGTCCTGGCCACCCCACTAGCCCCCGCTCATCGAACTCCCATTTACCTGCATACGGAGCGTTAGGTCTAGGCTAGAGCACTGTACGCCGAATCAACTGCGAAGTACGGAGTACGGAGTAATGCGATGGGGGCCCTCAACCATGGCGGAAATTCGGAACGCCGCTCCGAAAACCCCAAGAGATGCTGCTCTCTCCTCGGTTACATTTTTGCCATGCCCTTCGGTTGGCGTAGCCCCTCTGACCCCAACCAACTGGCCAATTGTTCCATCGGAAAATGGAATCTGCAGCCCTGTAATCTCGTACGAAAAAGGACCGAGGTTCGTCTCGTCTTTCCGCGGGCAGCTAGGTTGAGGCCGTCCATCTCCGGGGGAGGGGCGTTGGTGACGATGATCATTTCGACTTAATTGAGGAACCCAGCCCCTCTCGATAAAAGCCTATATGTGTCCGGGCAGCGGTGTGAACATCTTGTAACTTAGACGCATCCGTCGTTGCTTCAAACCCGCAGCCACTGTTCGTCCCGACTATTATTCAAGATGCCCATCAAATCTTTATACCAACAGCTCGACATCCCCTCAAGCAATGTCTTGACCTATATATTTGGGGATGGACAGAACCTGTCGACCGAACCTATCTGGATCGACGCTAAGGATCCTCAGAAGAATCTTTCACCCGCACAATTGATACGATGGGTTCGCCGGCTAGGAAACGGCCTGCAGAGACTGGGCTTGAAACGAGGAGACGTAGCCATGATGTGCACTCCGAATCACATCTTTGTACCTGTTGCATACTTGGGCATCGCAGGCTCTGGCTGCATCTTCAGCGGTGCCAATCCAACCTCCACAGTTCCGGGTAAGGTCCTAGACAGAGTCTTCACTCTCGATCGAGGGTTGGACAAAAGAGCAAGTAAAGAAAAAATGAGAGATTGTGCAATCAGACTAATTTCTTTCTTTTTATTACAGAACTGATCCATCAACTCTCAAATACGGAGGCAAAGGCTGTCTTCGCTCATCCCAGCGTGCTCAACAATATTGTTGAAGCGGCCGCGAAAGTTGGCATACCCAAGAACCGCATTTTTCAGTTCTCCGATGAGGAAAATCCAGTCCGAGATGGAATCGAAGACTGGAGAGCCATGCTGGGACCTAGCGAGGAAGCTGACTCTTGGCACTGGCCTGAGCTGAATCCTCACGAGGCATCTACCACCGTCGCCACCATCAACTATAGTTCTGGAACGACGGGCCTGCCAAAGGGGGTCTGCGTACCTCATTCGAGCCTCATTGCCAACGTTGAGCAGGTCATCCATATTCGCAACGTCCATAGGCGGCCTGAATGGGATCAGCTGCCGCCTACTCGTTGGATCGGATTCTTACCCCTTTACCATGCCTTTGGCCAACTATACGCTTGCTTAATGGCCGGCAAGACCTTGACGCCCATCTACATTATGGCAAAGTTCAACTACGAAGAATTCCTTACTGCCATCGAGAAGTATAAAATTACCCATCTACAAGTTCCGCCGCCAGTAATAGTCATGCTGGCAAAACGGCCCGAAACTGCCCGATATGATCTGTCTAGCATAAGGCACGTCGTGTGCGGTGCCGCGCCGCTATCAAGGGAGATGCAGACTCTGTGCCAGGAAAAGTTCAAGATGAAGGTGACTCAAGGTTACGGCATGACAGAATTAACATGCACTGGTATCAGCTTCGCAGAAGGTCTATCGGATGGTGATGCAGGATCCGTCGGCAGGTTACTTCCAAACACAGAGTGTAAGCTTCTCGACGACGACGGCAAGGAGGTAGAGATTGGTTCTCCTGGAGAGCTCTACATTAGGGGTCCCAATGTGTGCTCTGGATACTGGAAGAATGAGGCAGCAACCCGGGAGTGTCTGGATAAAGATGGGTGGTTCAGAACCGGCGACGTTGCAGTTTGCAATCGTGAAGGCATGTTTTGGATCGTGGACCGTAAGAAGGTGGGTGCATAGAGATATCTCTCTCTCCCTACAGAGCTCCAAACGACCATGATGGCAGCTGCTAACCTGCGTATAGGAACTCATCAAGGTCAACGGCCTGCAAGTCGCTCCGGCAGAGCTAGAAGCAGTACTTTTGGAAAATGAACATGTGGCTGATGCTGCAGTTGTAGAGATTAAATTGTATGTATATGCATCTATAGCCAAATGTACTTGGATACGAGCATAAGGAGCACAAGGCTAATCAAACTACAGCGGCGAGGAGGAATGGCCCCGAGCATACGTTGTACTTCAGCCAAGCTCCAAAGGCAAAGTGACGCCCAAGGATATCCAAGACTGGATCGCTACGCGGGTGGCCAAGCATAAGCAGCTTGTAGGAGGCGTCGCTTTTGTCAATGAGGTGCCCAAGCTGGCCAGCGGCAAGATTATACGAAAGCTGTTGAAGCAGTGGTCCAAGCGGGATGCCGCGGAGATGTTGAAGAACGGAACGGCCCCAGTGCGGGCGAGGCTGTAACTTGTGTTGTATATTCTATGTCTTTTTGCACCTTGCTCCATGATGTCGGCAGGCCTGTTGTTACTATAATCGATACCTCTTTGAGCAGATGTTCTGAAGTTGTCGCCCTTAATAAGACAGATGCGGCATACTTGCCCTTGACCTTGCTTCTCGTGGTGTTTTTTTCTTGATGTTGAACAGCGTATGCATCGGTAACTCGGGTATTCGCCGATTACTCAACTTGGCTGTCCAACCATAAGCCGCTCTAAATGATTCTCACGCCCCCGTGTTTGTTAAGGAGGCGTTGGTGAATTTCAAATCCAGTCCAAGAAAAGCTTCTTCCAGACAGCTCTAACCCGTCAGTAAGCAATTAGGAGCTCTCAACGAAACCCGAAACCGGTAAGAAATCCTGTTCTCGTCCAATTCGTCCCACAGCATATCCCCCTCTCAGCCCGCCCTCCTCTCGCTCTCCTTCTCGCGATACTTTGCCAAACTCTTCGGCTGATTCCCCAACGCCACTATTATTTTCCCCGCCAAAATCAGCTCCTTTCATTTCACTTCAATTTAACAACTTACAGGTTGAAAAAAAAAAAAAAATTAAACTCACGTCTGTCAAACAGGTAATAGCTCGTCACCAGCAGTATCGGCAGCGCAATAATCGTCGACACCCACTTCCGCGCCGCCCGATCATACCGCCGCTTATACTCCTTCTTCTCCTCCGACCGTTTCGCCTCCTCCGCAAGCTGGTCCTGGTGCTGCGCCAGACGGCGCAGGCGGGCCGCGCGCAGGGCCGATTCGCGGGCTTCGGCTGTTCGAAGAGCTGCTGCCGCTGTTGCTCTTGATGATGGACTGGTGGTGGTCGTCGTCGTAGGATTTTGTGCTTTGGCAGCGGGCTTCGAGGTGTTTTGTGTCGATGAGTGGCTTCTTCTAGAGGATGGACGGCAGTAGGTTTGTGCGAGGGAGAGGTGCCATGGCCGCTGGCAACAGCATTCTGGAAACGGGCTGCGTATTCGTGAACGAAACATTTGGATGTTTTGTGGTATATATGTGTGTCGAGAACACCTTTTTCGATGCTACGTAGTAAAAAGAGCTCCAGGTTACGACCGGCTTGCCGACTCGGGTGCGTTCTTATCGCCAACCAACATTTTTTTATGGAGCCTCGGTCGAAACTCGGGCCAAGTTGTCCGGAATATGAAGCCTACCTTTTATATATACACCGAAAGGCAAACAAGGAATCAGAGACACTACGTGTAAAAGAGCAAGAAAGATTGACAGATAAGCAAGAGATGCAATCAATAATAATACCTGAAATTGTCCCTGTATTTCCTATTTACTTGTTTTTTATTTCTCTCTTACAACCACGCGCTCCCTAATGTTCACTCAAATTTGGTTATGCGAACCGGTAGACTGCCCGGTTCTTCGGCTTGAACAATATCAAAACTTTCCTTCCCAAAAAACGCCCATATCCACTACCCTATTATGAAAGGGAAAAAAAAAAAAGACCAAGGGCTCTCATCTGTGTTGCAAAGAATTACTTTAATCGTCGTCTGTGTACCTCGGGCCACTAGCTGCAGGTGTTTCAGGCGCTCCATACGCTGACGGCGTCGGCGCCGAGAAGCCGGCATATCCAGACGCAGACGGCGTTGGCGCACCGGCTGCTGGAGTCGGTGCCGAGTCCGTTGCCCCCCATCCGCCTTGCCAGCCACCAGCAGGAGTCGGCGCGACTCCGGGCGTAGGCGCGTTGTAGGCTCCCGGGGTAGGCGCGCTCAATGCACCGGGTGTAGGGGCAGACATGGCACCTCCAGGTGTCGGGGCGTCGTACGCGCCAGAGTTGGTAGCACCAGGGGTATATCCCCAGGACTCGTTGCCGCTGGCTCCGGGGGTTGGTGCCGAAACTCCCCATGCAGGTGTTTTTGATCCAGAAGACCAACTCTCGCCGCCGCCAGCGTAGGCGGGAGTGCGCGAACCAGCACCAAACGCATCACCAGGTGCAGGTGTTCGGGCACCAGGTTGCCATGCCGGCGTGCGCGAGCCAGATCCGTAGGCGGTCCGACTTCCATCGTATGGATTGACGGTCCTTGACCCATCTGCCCAGGCAGGAGTTCGAGATCCAGAGTAGTCTTGGCCTTTCCACGCGGGAGTACGGCCGCCAGCTGCAGGTGCTAAGTCTAGTTGTCAGTATACACGTTATCACCATCACAAGCACACACGGCCGTAAATTAAATTCGAGGATGGCATCCAACATAGGGTAGTACTTACTTCGTGATCCCCAAGCCGGGACACGGTCCGAGCCGCCGGCGCCCATGGGCGTGCGAGATCCGCCTTGCCAACTGGGGACTCTGTCTCCAGCGCCACGCCCTGCTCCACCTTGTCCAGGTCGTCCTCTTCCGTTGATGTCAATGGTCGCACCCGTGTTCTTGTCTTTGAAATTGAGACAGTCTCGAGGAACCGTGATGGTCTTGTTTTTGGTGTGAAGCTCCACGCGAGCGTGCGTATCCGTAGTATCCTTGACAATGCCCAAAAGTCCCTTGTAGGCCCCCTTTTTGATGATGACGGTTTGGTTGATGGCTCGATCACGGCCAAATGATTTGGCGGGCGCAATCGGCTTGTTCTCGGCACCATTCTTGTGGATCTTTAGGGCTGGATTCATGGTGTCCAGATCAGGTCCAGAAGCGGCTGCATTCACACGACCGCCCTTGGCAGCAATCGTGTTGACCATGCTCGCTTTGGTGACGAAGACGCCGGCATTCTCGTTGGTATCATTCGTATGCAAAAACACATAGGATCGGTGGATGTGGATAATCTTGCCCTGGCGCTGTTGGCCGGAGAATTCTTTCACCACGTCATCCAAGCGGATTTCTGAACCTTCCCGGTCAGCAGCAACGGCCTGCTTCCTTTTGGGTAATTTGTTGGGAATCTGAGATGGCATGACTTGGCGAGTGTCTCCAAACTGATCCAGTACGACCAGGGACTCCCGGTCCACCTTGACGATGCAACCCACGGTCGTGGGATCAAGCTGCACAAGATCATGGAGCTCGTACTGGCCGAGTGATCCTTGACCGCCAATATCGCTAGCTTCTCGCAGGTCCTTGCTGAACACCGTGACCTCATTGTTGGTCTGATCCGTCAATAGCGTCACGCGGTCCTCCGAGATCTTGACGACGGTGCCGACCTCGTCCTGGAACTTGCTGCCGCCAATCACTTTGACGTGATCACCAATCTTGAAGCGCTTGCGGAGACCCTTGATGGGAACTTCGATGCTCTGGCCCTTGAGATCGCCCTCGGTGACGAACATGGTGACAATGTCACCCTGCACATTGGTGGCTTTACCGACAACTCCCTTTTGTTCTCCAGCGTATACCTCGATGATATCGCCGGGCAAGTAGGTGACGAGGGTATTGCTGTCCTTCAAGCTGGCAGCTAGGGCCTTGAGATCGAGGTTCTCCGTACCGTCGTCAGCACCGCTGGCAAACCGAGTGACCTCTTCCAGTGATGGGTTGACGTCCGTGACCACGAGCTGCTGAATCTTGACATCCTTCACCTGGAAACCGTTCTCAAACTCCTCGCCCATGTAAGTCCAAGTGTTGGTCGTCGGATTGCCTTGAATGTGACGGGGATGACGCTTTCGCGCCTCGACCTCGCTGAAGAGTCTCTGAGGCGGCCGCGGGCCCATTCCCGGCGGCCTTTTCCGCTTTCCATCGGCCGTCAGAGCGCTAAGGGCCTCGTCACGCATTCCGTAGTCAAGTCTGGGAATGAAACGGACTCTGGCCTCCAAGCCATTCTCGGTAACGTCGATGACCTGAGCCAAGTCTCCGTTATGCTTGGGTGGTCTGCGCAGTCGCACCCATGCGCCAGGCTCTAGGGTCGGAGTCTTGGTGACACGAAGGAGCTCAGGCATATCCTTGATGTCCACCAGGGTCAGCTTGGAATGCGGATAGACGTTGAGGATACCATCGAGGGCAACGAGGATATCGGTCTGCCTATAGGTTTCGACGTAGACAAAGCTCTTCATGACGGAATCCGGGCCACCGCGCTCAAAGGCAGCAGTAATGGCCAGCTCGTCCTTTGTGCCTCTGCGCTCTTCCACTCGCTTCATAATGGACAGGACGACTTCGCGTTCCTTGCCCTCCTTACATCGCACAGCCCAGATGCTAGGATCATCCACACTAGGGAGAAGCAGGCGCTTGGGCACGACGGCCGAGTCGCCAAAGCCCTTTCCAGGTCGTCGGTTGCCATATCGTTGCCGCAAAATCTCAGCTTGCTTCTCCGCATCCATGCTCGCCTCCATCTCGCGACGGCGATCGAGTTCGCGGTGTCTCCTATCATCGTCCAGTCGCGAGCTCTCGACCAGGTCATCGGGGTGGGCGTTGTCGATGATGAAATCCTCTATCTCTTCACCATCTTTCTCTTCGTCTTCACCCTCGTCTTCGTCATCGACTTCGGCTTCGATATCGATAAAAGCGTTTCGCCTGTCGCGCTGGCGCTTTCTGCGGTGACCCTTTTTGATTGGTCATCTTTGTCAGCACTGCCCAATTGCGGACACCCATCATCGCTCTGAACTCAGCGGTCATACATGTTGAACATCGTCGTCATCATCCTCTTCCTCTTCTTCTTCATCCTCATCGTCATCATGGCGACGGCCGTGGTCTTCTTCTTCTTCTTCGTCTTCTTCCGCTTCTTCATCTTCTTCGTCTTCGTCATCGCGGCCTCGCGCCTTGGCTGGCGTTGGTTCCCCGTCATCATCAGCTTCATGGCGGTGGCTGGGGCTGCTATCCCGTGCTCTCTCCGAGCCATCGTTGCCGCCTTCATCTTCTGACATGTCGGCGGGCGCAGGGTTGAAGTCGTCCTCGTCCTCGGAATCATCGAATCGATGCAGATCGTTGGACGCCATCTTGAATTACGGGCTAGGACGCGTCCTACTGATCATGCGGTTGTAGAAAGGATAGTGGAAGATGAAGGAGGGAGAAAAAAAAAAGAGAGAGATAGGGACATCGAGAAAGAAGTGGTTCATCTTCAAAGAACAAGGCAAGTCGGCGACGCGGTTAATTGTCGGGCTAAACGCGCTTGGCTAAGCCAAGGCGAACAGTGGAGAGGAGCTGATAGTGGGTACGTACTACCTTAGTACGGAGCACTCCGTAACTTTCAAGCTTATTAGCGGCAATGCCCAAGGTACAGCGCCAATTACCGCATCAACTTGTCTGCAGAGTGAAATGCCGCTACTAGGCAAGCTGCCTCCCACAGAAATGCCTAAAGTACCTACTATAGTTGTTTCTTGGTATTACTTCTTTAAGTATCCAGGACATTCACAGACCTGACATTAGGTGGTGCGAAAGAAATCGTCATTGCATTTTACTTTCAATTGATAGCCAGGCTACTACGTATTTAAACGGCATTGCGACCGTCTTCGTGGGTACAGAATGCACTATACTGAACGATCTCACCTTGATGTACAGAGTCCACTGTTGACACATTCATATCCTGCTATAATGATCCTTAACTCGGTCAAGTTATGTCGGGTCCCAGGTGAGCAGCTACAGCATCCGCATCAGCTCCCAAGGACTGCGACTTCAAACTGAAAAATGCCGAGTCCGGAGACCATCGCGGTAACTTCTTAATCAATAGGATTAGTCTGAGGAATCAAACTTGGAGAGAATTCAGATGTATATGCTCGCTGTATTCATAAGCCTAGCCTTCTACTCCATAGCACCTCACGGCTTCAAATTGCGATGTCAAATGGAAGAAAACAAAAGAAGAAGAAAAAAAAAAAAAGAGGAGGAAACCCCATATAATATGCCACACCACAACTTCCTTTTCCATCCCTTCACCAAGAGCCATTTGACCAAACTTTCAATCGTTACTCGTCACATCTCCATACTCCGGGGTGGCCGGCGTCAAAACAGCCACTGGTACAAAACACCAATACAACCTCTGCAGTTTAGGTAGTACACGCACCCCTCTCCAACCCCTTTGTGGAACAATCGCATATACATCACTCGCAGCGGGCGAATTACGCGAGATAAGACAACTGTAGGCTGGTCTCTAGCACTTCACCGGCCTCAAGCATGTCTGCCCACAGCTCAGTCCTCATGCAACTTTAACCCCCCAGACGCCTCGGCCAGCACCAACGCCGAGCCACTCGCCGCCGTCACCGCCTTGTAGGTGAGGCACCCAGCCCAGATTATTGATTTCGTAATCGCAGTCCCAGCAAGCAACGGGGCTTCTTTGGTTTTCCGGTTGCGGCGCACCATTGAGAGAGGACGAGTTCATGAGATCCCAGAGCAGCACCTGGCAGTCGTCCGCGCCGGAGGCCAGCGTACCTCTCCGTGACGGTGACCACTCTATGCAGTTGATGGGGCCGGAGTGACCCCGAAGTTCGAGCAAGGCCTGGCCGGGCTGTCGGACGTCTAGGATACGGATCACGTTGGAGTCTTGGGCAAACGTGGCGAGGAGGTGGGTATCGTGAGGGGATGTGGCTAACCGAAGAAGCGGAGGAGGGTTCGAAAGCGTCTGCTGAGCAGTAGTAGGGCTCATTCGCTCTCCGCTCTCTATTATTGAGGCAGACGTTAGTAATTGATCAACAGTCACCCATTGCCCAGCACACTGAACGCGAATACCCATGACCGGGGGTTTTCTTTCTTCTTTTTGCGGGGGAAGATATGACAAACCTCGATCCTCCTTCCCAGTAGGCTCATAAATGATGGTCGAATGTTCCAAGCTTCTCAAATCAAACATGCGTACGCTTCCGTCCTGGCCGCAGCTTACGAAGACATCCACGCTCTTTGCACAGAACCTTACGTCGTACACCTCCTTGTCATGCGCAATCAGCTGCGTCTTGGCCGTCAAGGATGGGATGTCCCATATTGTGCAGGTGGTATCGATGCTAGAGGTGATGATGAGACTGGGGGAGACGGTGTTCCAATCGAGAGACGTAAGAGGAGCCGTGTGATCCGGCGTCTTAGAGTTGGACAGCAACGCTAGAGGGGTCAGCTTGGTGACGACGGTGTCGCGCTGCGGACGGGTGATGCTGTTGCCGGGGTTCGCCGAGGTCTCAGAGGGCAGCGACCACAGCCGCAAGTGGTCGCCCGAGGTGGCCAAGAGGTCGGTAGACTGCTTCTGCGATGACGGGGGCTCCCACAGAAGCCGGGTGACGGGGTACGAGTGCGTGGCCTCGGCAATCTTGGTAAACTCGAGATTATACTTGGACGTGCCGGGAGTGTATATATCTTGAGGAGTAGGGACGATTTGGCTGTCTAGAATTTGAATCTGCAAAGATGAATGAAAGGTCAGCGCCGGCTACATATCCACCGTAACGGATGGGTCGAATGGTCGATGATGGGCTTACAAAGTTGTGGCCGTCTTCAAGGTAGCTGCCCACGGCGACCTTTCCTGCGCCATTCCCCCGAGGCGTCCACTTGCACCAGTCGAAGGCGTAGATGGGCCACGGAGCCAGATAGTTGCTCGGGCCGGGCTGGGTGTTGGCGAGCTCGTAGCCAAGGGTGCCGGGGCCCCCGTCGGACATGCTCGAGTCGGCGCGCGGCCGGATGTCAGCAAGGCCTAGGGGCGTGCTAGAGTAGGCGCGCTGAGGGCCGGGAGGGCCGTACTTGGCGGCAGCATCCTGAGGCGAGATGAACTGGGAGGAGGAGCCGCTGGGGGTGGTCGGCGTGTAGGCGTGGTAGGAGGAGGAGGAGGCGGGTGTGTCGTAGTTGGCCGCGGGGCTGGAGCGAGAGTAGGTGTGCGACATGTTGAGCACCGGCTTGGAGGGCGAATGATAGCCGGGAGGGGGGCCTTGCTGGTGTTGAGGCAGAGAGCCAGAGCCGGAGGCGGATGCGGATGCGGACACAGAGCCAGAACCAGAGCCAGGGCCAGGGCCAGCAGACGACGGATGCATCGAGGACAAGGTGGGAACGGCGCCGGCGGACAGAGCTGGCTGGCGCGACGACAAGCCGCCCGGCTGGAGCACGTTGGGCACCGAGCTGGCCGCAGGGTGCTGGATGCTGACGGGCGAGTGCTCGAGCTTGATCTGGGGAGCGTAGTCTCGCGATGACATCTGGCTCTGCGGGCTCATGCCGGACATGTGAAGTTCGTCGTGCTGAGCGCCATAGGCCGCCGCTCCAGACTGTTGCCGTCGCGGGGGATGCAGCTGATGTGATTGGTTCATGGCGTGGTTGGGGTTGGCCCGCGCTTGGGGGTGCAAATGGGAGGCGGGGAGGGGGGGGGAGGAGGAGGAGGCTGACGGCGCTTTGGCTGGTGCTGGTGCTTGCTGGAGCCGAAGCGGGTGCGAGGCGGTTTTGGAGAAGTTCGATGGCGATAGGCGAGCGGACAGGCGACGCAAGTTCGTTCAGAGGAAAGGTCCCCCCCAAAGCAAAAGCAGCGGGATGGGATCACGGGGTGCCGGCGGGCCCCCTTTCGCAGCTTGTTGCTGGTTTATAGCTTCTATGGAAAGAAAGAAAAGGGAGACAAAAAAAGAGACAATAATAACAATTTAACGCATAACAAAGAGGCGGAATGGTCCGGTCCTTTGCTTCGGCTACTGTTCCTCTTTGTCGCTCGCTGGGGCCCCGGATCTGGTGGCCTAGGTATTAGCGAGAGGCGCCAAAAGGTTGCAGCGGGCTGTGCTCGCACCAAGCAGTGATAGCAGGCGATACAGGCCGTCCAGTTACAGTGCTTTATAGTGGCATCTCACCACTAATCGATCCCGTGCGGCGCTTCTGTTTACTTTCTCAGTGGAGGATGGGACACCTAGGTTATTATTGCGATCCCCAAGCCAAGAGAAGTAAATCCTCTGCAGTCCTCCTCGAAACTGGCCAGAGGTTGGATGCAGGGATGATGAATTTTGATAGACGGCGCTACAAGCTGGACGCGCGGCGCACTTTTCGCCAGTATACGGACCGACACATGATGCTTGTGTGATGGACAGACATCTGATTTACTCATCTAGGAGATAGCTTGGAGACGGGTGCTCATAGCGACAGGGGTCATCTTGATACCTTGCTGCTGCCGGCAAGGCAAGCACTTGGATCTCTCTCATCTAATTTGCAGTTCATGTTGAATTGGACTACCGTGTATTTATTGTGTTGAGTACTGAGTACGCACGGAAGCCCAGTTGTCAGGCAGTAGATGCATAGGCGAGATATCTTACCTATGTACAATTGATGAAGCTCTCAAATCGACCCGTATACCTTCATGTTACCTTAGTACCTATCTGGCACCTTGGTAAACTCTCCCTAATACGATGCGTCAGACAACCAAACATCGTATCAAAAAAAGCTACTTGCCCGCTACGGGCCTTTTTACTTTTTCGCATGGATGACAGCTACCTCTTACCTAAGGTACCTAGTACTACTAACAAACCTTTGTCCACCTCGCACACATACGGGCGCTACCTGTCCTTGAGCGGTACATGGCTGGCTGCCTTGATCCGAACCAGCTATTGGTACTAAGTGTCCGGGAGGTACCTACTAACCCAAGGTAACTTGCCCAGATCTCCAAGTCAAAAGCGGCAACCCTGGACTGTTATCGAGCACATGCTTTTCCATTCCACCACACCTGCCTCCAGCAAACCCGTCCTCGTGAGCCATGCTGGAGAACCCTCGACTTCCTACCTCCAAACACCTCTCTGCTAGCATTTCGAAACCAAATTCCTTTTTCTTCTTAATGAACATGTATTAATTCTAGCTTGCTTGCTTTCAGCTCTGCAGCCGCCTTTCTTTTCTTCATCCCGTGAATGATCCATGACAGTTGGATCTCATATACAGAACTCCCCAGTCCAAGATGCACTCTTCCTCCTTCTTTGATCGCTTGACCAGCCCTAGTAGACAATCACCGATCCTGCCCTTCCACCAGCCTCCGAAAAAATCACCGAGCGAATACCAGCTCAACGAACTAGATCCCCGCCCCGATGAAGCTTCGCCCGTCGATGGAGATTTGCCCAAAGCTTGGCTGGCCGAATATGAGGAATCAAACAGCTCTCGTGGACTGTCACCAAACTCATGGCGCGGCAAACATAGTCCGGCCGGGTCAATATCCAAGATGAAGCCAAGGCCACTGTTTGCTGGTCCGCCGCCGCCGATAACAGCGTCGATGATGTTGAGTAAGGACTCGAGCCGGGCAAACTCCGTCGGGCCTTCAGGCCGCAGCAAACACACTCCCTATAGCCTTCTCGGCGGGAGCCCTACCAGCGCTAATAGTGTGCTCTTCGATCAGCGACGGGAGGCTGCTACACAAAGCTCCGACACGATTTGGCGAGGCTTGCGGAGGCAGGAGAAGGCCTTGGAGCGTGAGGTCCAACTGCTACTAGATCAACAGGCTGCTGCCTTGGCAGCTGGAACTGGCAACGAAAACGATGCCTCTAGCACTGGCAGTAGTACACCGACCGGGACGTTTTACTCCACCAAGAGTTCCAAGTCAAAAATGACCAGCTCGCTCTACGTACCACCCCGAGCTACTCGCGATGGCAGTGTTGTGCCCATTAGGCAACCCACAAATGAAAATCCTCCTGGGCTAAGCGCCACAAGGGACGCCCTTCGAAAACTGATAGCATCCATGACAAGGCTCAAGCAGGACGAGAACGCCCATATAGAGAAGGCCTTGGCTCAGCGACAAGATGCCCTTGGCTACCTCGAGCGATTAGGTAGCCGCAAAGCCGACATACAAGCGGAGCTGCGGGATCTGGAGGAAAATGGGGATGAGCCGCTGGCGAAGGAGCTCCGGGATCTAAATGCGCAACACGAGACCCTGGACGAAGAGATTCGGCTTCTCGAGGCAAAATTAGCGGGCATGCGACGCCAGCGTCTATCCCTCGAGGAGAGAATGGATGATATCAAGAACAAAAGAGAGGCAGGACTAAGTGGATATCATGGCGCGTTGAGGGATGTGACCAACGAAGTGAATGCATTTGTGCAGCATCCCCCTATTCAGCCTCTCGATCCGGACCTACTACAGCAAGGTGGCGAGGTAGAAGGTGACCCCGCCGCCTCAGGAGGCGCGGAGTTCTTGAGGCTCATCCCAGAGAGGCGGACGTTGGAGATGGCGAAATCGTGGTGGGCGGCAGAGATCTCGGTGCTCGAACGCTGCAAAGAGCGCATCAATTTGGATCATCAAGCGCTGGAGGAAGGGGGTGTGATTTGGGACAACGTCACGCGACTGGTTTCGACGTTTGAAGCCAACCTACGGAAGGCGATGCGGGGCAACGCACCGTCTCCGTCGTCTTCGACTTTGAAGGGAAAAGAAAAAGTGCCTTCTCAGGAAGAAATCATTTCGGATCAGCTGTCCCGGATGAAGCAAGTGATTGAAGAACTAGAGGGTAATATGCGCCTCGCTGAGGAGAAGCACTGGAATCTCTTGATCTGCGCTATCGGTGCCGAGCTGGAAGCCTTTAGGGAGGCATACGATATGCTTGAATCGTTGATCCGGGGGCCTGTAGAGAGTCCTGTCGGCGGTAACAGCGCCAGCACGCTCAATGAGGCAGAGCCCGAGAATCGGCCCTCGCAGCAAGGGAGTCGCTCGACGGACGAGGAGAGCGACAATGAGGTGCCTCCAGATTTACTTGGAGGCTCACATGTCGGGAGTGATGGAGATCACGAGCACAGTGTTGGGGCGAATGGCGATGGAGCACCGCTGCAGCGGTACGACAGCGAAAACGACGTGCCGCCGGAATTTCTAGCGGAACACGCATGACAGGAGAGGGGATCTCCTTGGTTTTCCCTTTCTCTGGCCTTATCTATTCTTTTCCAAGATTTTGGATGCTCGAGCGATGCTTTGCTCTTGTTGCTTCGGTTTCATCTACACAGCGATTTGTAAAGGGGCATGAGCATCAATACCCTAGGGCTGCTATTTTTGTGGCTTCATGATAATGAAATAAGACTCTGCATGGAAAATTGGAAGCAAGAGATGACTGGTTGGGTCGTTTTATGTAGACTATTATAGAGAGTCGATGTAATGAAATGAAATGAGCGTTACCAATTATGTAGACTATAGAGGGTCAATGTGGTGAATAGAATGAGCGTTATCAATGGTCAATGAGATGCTATCCATAATGTGTCCTATCACTGAACATCCAGCTAGAGTTGCCTTCAAGATGCAGAGGTCCCGGTAACCTCGGCTAAATCTGGAGGATGATCACAGTGTTGTGGGGATACGGACAGACGGATAACGAGAACAAGCATCTCACGTTGCCATTTGGAACTTTTTTTTTTTTTTTACTTTTTCATCTGATTGGAGTCATTTCATCATATTCTGTATTTTGCATCCAAAAAACACCCAAAACTGTTTCCCTTGTTAACGCCCGGACAATCCATATCCTTAGCACAGCTTCTCGTCAAGACCTCATAACGAACATCATATCGCAACCGGAGGTTGTTGCGTTCCACCCCTGGTGTTACGAAAACCCCCCCATGCAGTTGGCACCGTCCAGATAATTTCTCACAAGTTTCCGTCTGTCTCAGGGACATGTAAAAGAGATGGGACCGGTGTGTGTTACGTGAGAAGAATTCTCATCGCTTGCGCTCAAAGAAGCCGCTGGAGCCGGCAATGGCAACGGACTGGTCCATCACCCACTCGCCGACGCCGAGGTACTTGTCAATCCACTTGGAGACCTCCTTGTTATCGCCTGCGACTTTGTCGCTTCGGAAACTGACGAACAGTTAATCGATTGTTTCTCTTCTCTGAAGAGGATGCCTCGTTTGTTGTGGAAAGTCCCCAAGAAAAAAACTCACGTCAGGCCGGTCGATCGCTTCACACCAGCAAGAAAAGCTGACACTGTCACAAGCCAGTTTAGCAAAACACAAAAACAAAGAAGCTCAGGATCAAAGGCACTTTCACTTACGGAGCACAGCGTCGAAGGCATAGTGTGTCAAACGTCCAACCTTTGACCAGAGTCCCAACGTCAGCAGGTCGAGAAGCTGCAAGCAGGCTTAGAATGGCTAGGCAAGCAAGCGAGATCCGGCGAGACTCCCACACGCGGCGCCGCCGCCCTCCCACGAGGGAGAGAGAGGGAGACGCCGAGATGGGGGAGGGCCAGCACGGAAGCAAGAAGCGGGGAGGGAGAGGTCCATAAGGCTCGGGGGGCAAAACATACCACCATTATGAAAAGTATTCTTGGATTCGCGATTCAAGATTCGAGAAAAGGACGCTTATATGCGGGGGGGTTATCGAGAGCAAAGACGTCGGACGTTGTGTGAAGCTGCGCAAGGGGATGTCGCAACGGTGAGAGGCTTGCACAAGCTCGGGAGGCTGGAGAAACAGGTGACGGCACCGCATGTGGGCTCACGTGCCTGCAGCTTCCCTGTGGCTGGTTGTGCTCTCTCGGAGATCGGCGCGTTATCTTCCGGGGGCCTTCTTTTCTTTTTTTGTGATGCTTCTCAGGCAAGCATGTGAATTGGCTTAGTCAGCCGCTACGCTCTTGTGACGCTAGCTCTCCCCAAGTCTCCATCCTTCGGCCTAGTCCTCAAGAGGATAGAGGGGCTTAAGAGGACGAAACAGGGCCGAAAGCTGTATCCCCGATAAGGGTGGATTTGGCGGCGCAGCCATTTTGGCGTATTTGCATCGGCAGCGCTGCAGTCTGGCGCAGAGGGTTTGGGAGTTGGGTTGAGACAGCCAAGCAACACAAGAAGCAAAGGAGGAAAGAAAAAAGAGAAGAGAGGGAGACAGGTTCGACTCAATGGGCCTTGTCTACGGTTTATGCATTCCCCGAGACTCGCAATTCATGTCGCCTCTCGTTCCTTTGCCAAAAGCGGCACTAACAAAGAAGGCGGCGTGGGGAAAGGCTGGAACAAGAGTGGTAGCTCTACCTTTTTTTTTTTTTTTTGTTGAGGTGAGCCGAAACACGGAGCTGTCCATCCCTTGCGCGGCAGCAACAAGGGGGTTAAAGCTTACACCGGGGAGGAAGACGAATTCTCCATCATATGGCATAATAATAGCCACCCAGCCAGGAGCGGCAACGGCGGGAAATTCGCACGGGCAAATGCCTCACACTCAGATTGGACGGACTTGTTGGACGCGGCTGCTCTGAGTAATGGTGTTGAGGGCCGCATGCAGAACAAGGCTGCTGTTTTGGTGTGCAGTGAAAATGAAATGAAAGGAAAGGTTAGGAGTTGAAAAGGGCCAGATTCGCACTCTTCTTCTGCACTCCGCCCCGCCGTCCTGCTCGTTGCTACGGATCCCCATTACATTAGGTACTCTGGTCGATTTCCTTGACCAAAAGGAACGAGAGCCTCTCGCACCGAGTCCAAGATAACGGTGAGACTCTTTAGCGGCTGGTCCCTTTTTTTTTGGCCCTTATCCCTCCCAAGTTGCCCCTCCATTAGCGCCCCAAGGGCCCCAAAAGTGCCCCTCACCAAAAAAAAAAACTGCAGCCCAGCACTGCGCTCGCGGGGCGGGGCGCCTTCGGAGCTGTGCCGTCTGGTAGCAATTGAGCGGGCGAGTGCCTGGCGACTCGATGGGATCCTCGTGGGAAATGGATGGATCAATTGGGCCACAGCGCCCAAATGGCCACCAGACGCCCTTTATTAGTCGATGCCGTCGACGATGCTCGCGCGAGAGAGAAAGAGAGGGGAGAGGGGCCGAGCAAATCCAACCACTGGCGGCCGCCGGCTTACCCACACACAACCTGCCATCACACCTAATCTACCTGTAGCTGGAACCAATTAGGCGGTGCCTTCTCACCATCCCGTCGACCTTTTTTTTTCTCTCACCCTCTCCCCAAACCGCCATCTCCTGTTTATTTATTTCCCTCTCCTCCTCATTGCTGCCCGTCCGTCCTCAATTCTCCGCATCTTTGCTTCTCCACAGCCTTTCTCAATCATCAACTCTTTGTCACGGGGAGCTTGACGATTTTACTTGACTCGTGAGCACCGACCGGCAGCCTCCCATTGCATTTTCTGTTTCTTCTTTTTTTCTTTTTACCTAGAAAAAAAAAACCTCCCTCCCCCTCCCCGCCGGACCTCTTCTAAACCATGTCTTCTCAGGTCCCCTCCAAGCGCTCCCGCTCATTCAGCATCATGGCTGCCACGGCCCAGGACCACCTGGAGGTTGGTGGTCGCATCAGCTGGCTGGCGTCGCTGGACACGGCCTACACTCCTGCCCGTAACTTCCGCCGCACCTCCATCATCTGCACCATCGGCCCCAAGACCAACTCGGTTGAGGCCATCAACAAGCTCCGCGATGCCGGCCTCAACGTGGCCCGCATGAACTTCTCCCACGGCAGCTACGAGTACCACCAGTCCGTCATCGACAATGTCCGCGCTGCCGTCGCCGTCCACCCCGGCCGCCCTGTCGCCATCGCCCTCGACACCAAGGGCCCCGAGATCCGTACCGGCAACACCAAGAACGACGAGGACATTCCCATCTCCGCCGGCACCGTCATGAACTTTACCACCGACGAGCAGTACCAGACATCCTGTGACACCAAGAACATGTATGTAATTTTACCCATCTGTTTCCTTCGATATTCTTTCTTTTTTTCATATATATGTGTCTTTTCTTTTTCTGTGATGAGCTCTAGTCTCGTCGTCTACAGCCAAGGCTTCTGTGTCGTTTGCTCCTGGTAGTTGGGAGAGATTTGGCCTTGCTGCGATGTAACCCAATTGATGCCCCACCTGCCTCTTCTTGAAACTCTCTTTTTTTTTCCCCGGAGGTTACACCCTTGCTGACAGCGTCATGTCAGGTATGTCGACTACAAGAACATCACCAAGGTTATCCAGCCTGGCCGTGTCATCTACGTCGACGACGGTGTTCTTGCCTTCGATGTGCTGAGCATCAAGGACGACAAGACCGTCGAGGTCCGTGCCCGCAACAACGGCTACATTTCTTCCCGCAAGGGCGTCAACTTGCCCAACACTGACGTCGACCTTCCTGCTCTCTCCGAGAAGGACAAGGCCGACCTGCGGTTTGGTGTCAAGAACGGCGTCGACATGGTCTTTGCCTCATTCATCCGCCGCGCTCAGGACATCAAGGACATCCGTGAGGTTCTGGGCGAGGAGGGCAAGCTGATCCAGATCATTGCCAAGATTGAGAACCGACAGGGTCTCAACAACTTTGCCGAGATTCTCGAGGAGACCGACGGTGTCATGGTGGCTCGTGGTGATCTCGGCATCGAGATCCCCGCCGCCGAGGTCTTCGCCGCTCAGAAGAAGATGATTGCCATGTGCAACGTCGCCGGCAAGCCCGTCATCTGCGCCACCCAGATGCTCGAGTCCATGATCAAGAACCCCCGCCCTACTCGTGCCGAGATCAGCGATGTCGGCAACGCTGTCACCGACGGCGCCGACTGTGTCATGCTTTCTGGAGAGACCGCCAAGGGTAGCTACCCTGTCGAGTCCGTCCGTGAGATGCACGAGGCCAGTCTCAAGGCCGAGAATACCATCCCCTACGTCTCCCACTTCGAGGAGATGTGCACTCTGGTGAAGCGCCCCGTTTCCACCGTCGAGTCCTGCGCCATGGCCGCCGTCCGCGCCTCCCTTGACCTTGGTGCCGGCGGCATCATCGTCCTCTCCACCTCTGGCGACTCAGCCCGCCTGCTGTCCAAGTACCGGCCCGTCTGCCCCATTTTCATGGTCACCAGAAATCCCACCACCTCCCGATTCAGCCACCTGTATCGTGGCGTCTATCCCTTCCTCTATCCCGAGGCCAAGCCCGACTTCGAGACTGTCAACTGGCAGGAGGACGTTGACAAGCGTATCAAGTGGGCCGTCAGCCACGCCATCCAGCTCAAGACCCTCACCGCGGGTGACACCGTCGTCGTCGTCCAGGGCTGGAAGGGCGGCATGGGCAACACCAACACCCTGCGCATCGTGCGCGCCGACCCCGACCACTTGGGCATCGGCCAGATGGCTTAAGTTTGAAACTGGGGGAACACTACGGCAATTTCATAGTGCGTTTTGGGGCTGAGGAAAGGGGAGAGGGAGGGGGGGCTTTTTTTTTTTAATAAACCAAAAACGATGTGATGCAACAGGTACCTAGACACGGTTACGACGGATTAAGACCCCCCGGGATTACTGCTATCAAGTACCTCGTTTGGGGCGGATGCTTGCAAGCCAATAGCAACTAATGACCAAGAAACAAAGTTAAAAAGAACTTTTTTTTTTTTTTTGCGTCTTGACAAGCAATGCCAGTGCGTTTAATGTGGTGAATATTTCGTAGGCTAGCGTCCTTGTGTAGGTATCCAAATAATCACCGTTCTTCCACAGCTTAGATTGGGAGATGTGTTTGATCGGCGAGCATCGTGAGAGCAATGGTATCCTAGTAAAAGTGCACGTC